>LR738716.1:12958221-13077639 GCA_902687465.1 Secale cereale
GTCCCAGCAGTCAGGGGGGGGGGACATTTATTTCGCCAAATACGGTGGCCCGTCCGGTGGGTCCCTATTGTCAGGTGGAGGAATCATTATTTTCCGCGTAATAAGTAGGCACTTCCTTGCTGCCGTCGTGGACCCAGCGCTCAGCCTCTCCACGTGCAGTCCATGTCCGATGGAAGCCGTTCCTTGACCACGTTGACCATGCCGCGCCAAGAGCACCAGGGAGGTGGATGATGGCGAGGCCCAGGAAGGGGACGACGCGGAGCCGGGGAAGATACAGCAGTGGAAGCCTGCGCGGAGAGGAGTACGCGGGTTCACTGGTTCGGCTGCGGTGTGAGGCTGCCGTCGCCACGGAATAACAGGGGGTGTGAGTGAGTAGAGGGATGGCCTGGCCAGGGGTGGGAGTAGTAGGGGGCGGTGAGGCCTGCGCGGCAGCACAGCCGGCAACGGGAGGCAGGAGCAGGCGGCACGACCGGCGCTGCTTTGGCCGGCTGGAGCAAGAAGACCAGAGGTTGAAGAAGCACGACGGCCATTGGATGGACATCGTTCGGTCACTACAGCTAGAATCGTTTATGTTGACTAAGTCGACAAAGCCCTTGGTACACGTCAACTTAATAGGCCCACAGGCCAGCTTCCGAAACGGTGCGCCCTAGATGTCAGGGGGAGGAATCATTTTTTGGGCGGGTGAAGCTAGAATATCCGAGATTGAAGAAGAACCACGGCATCCATTGGATGGATATCCAACAGGCCACTGCTGCTAGAACCGTGTGTTGACTATAAGTTGACAATGCCTTGCATACGCGTCAACTCTTTTTTAGGGGACACGTCAACTTAGTAAGGCCACAAGTGTGTGGTATAGAATTTATAGCCCATTTGAGATTTGTAAGAATGCGCTGAAGGAAATATGCCCTAGAGGCAATAATAAAGATGTTATTTGTATTTCCTTATATCATGATAAATGTCTTTTTATTCATGCTAGAATTGTATTAACCGGAAAATTAGTACATGTGTGGATACATAGACAAAACAGTATGTCCCTAGTATGCCTCTACTAGACTAGCTCATTGATCAAAGATGGTTATGTTTCCTAGCCATAGACATGAGTTGTCATTTGATCAACGGGATCACATCATTAGGAGAATGATGTGATGGACAAGACCCATCCGTTAGCATAGCACTATGATCGTTTAGTTTTACTGCTATTGCTTTCTTCATGACTTATACATGTTCCTATGACTATGAGATTATGCAACTCCCGAATACCGTAGGAACACCTTGTGTGCTATCAAACGTCACAACGTAACTGGGTGATCATAAAGATGCTGTCAGGTGTTTCCGAAAGTATTCATGGTGTTGGCATAGATCAAGATTAGGATTTGTCACTCCGAGTGTCGGAGAGGTATCTTTGGGCCCTCTCGGTAACACACATCACAATAAGCCTTGCAAGCAAAAGACTAATGAGTTAGTCACGAGATGATGTGTTACGGAACGAGTAAAGAGACTTGCCGGTAACGAGATTGAACTAGGTATAGAGATACCGACGATCGAATCTCGGGCAAGAAACATACCGATGACAAAAGGAACAACGTATGTTGTTATGCGGTTTTGACCGATAAAAGATCTTCATAGAATATGTAGGAGCCAATATGAACATCCAGGTTCCGCTATTGGTTATTGACCGGAGATGAGTCTCGGTCATGTCTACATAGTTCTCGAACCCGTAGGGTCCGCACGCTTAACGTTTGATGACGATCGGTATTATGAGTTTATGAGTTTTGATGTACCGAAGGTAGTTCGGAGTCCCGGATGAGATCACGGACATGACGAGGAGTCTCGGAACGTCCGAGACATAAAGATTGATATATTGGACGACTATATTCGGACAGCGGAAGTGTTCCGGAAAAGTTTCGGATTTAACGGGATTGCCGGAGGGGGTTACCGGAACCCCCTACGAGGGGGGATGGTCCATAGTGGGCCTTATGGAAAAGAGAGAGGCAGCCCATAGGGGCTGGCCGGCGCCCCACCTAGGGTTCCTAGTTGGACTAGGATTGGGGGGCGCCACCTCTCCTTCTTTTCCTTTCCCTCTCTTCCTTCTTTGGTAGTTCCTACTAGGAATAGGATTGCAATCCTATTCCTAGTAGGATTGCACCCCTAGCCGCACCATAGAAGGGCCGGCCGGCCTCCCCCCTTGCTCCTTTATATACGGGGGCAGGGGGCACCCAAAGACACACAAGTTGAATTGTTCCAGCCGTGTGCGGTGCCCCCTCCACAGAAACACACCTCGGTCATACCGTCGCGGTGCTTAGGCGAAGCCCTGCGCCGGTGAATACATCATATCCGTCACCACGCCGTCGTGCTGACGAAACTCTCCCGTGAAGCTCAACTGGATCAAGAGCTCGTGGGACGTCATCAAGCTGAACGTGTGCTGAACGCGGAGGTGCCGTACGTTCGGTGCTTGATCGGTTGAATCGCGAAGAAGTTCGACTACATCAACCGCGTCACTTGACGCTTCCGCTTCCGGTCTACGAGGGTACGTAGACACACTCTTCCCTCTCGTTGCTATGCATCTGGTAGATAGATCTTGCGTGATCATAGGAAAATTTTAAAATACTGCGTTCCCCAACAGTGGCATCATGAGCCAAGTCTATGCGTAGATGATATGCACGAGTAGAACACAATGAGTTGTGGGCGATACTAGTCATACTGCTTACCAGCATGTCATACTTTGCTTCGGCGGTATTGTGAGATGAAGCGGCCCGGACCGACATTACGCGTACGCTTACGCGAGACTGGTTTCACCGTTAAGAGCACTCGTTGCTTAAAGGTGACTGGCGGGTGTCTGTCTCTCTCACTTTAGCTGAATCAAGTGTGGCTACGCCCGGTCCTTGTGAAGGTTAAAACAGCACATACTTGACGAAACATCGTTGTGGTTTTGTATGCGTAGGTAAGAACGGTTCTTGCTAAGCCCGTAGCAGCCACGTAAAACTTGCAACAACAAAGTAGAGAACGTCTAACTTGTTTTTGCAGGGCATGTTGTGATGTGATATGGTCAAGACATGATGAGTTATACGGTTTTTGTATGAGATGATCATGTTTTGTAATGTTATCGTCAACTGGCAGGAGCCATTTGGTCGTCGCTTTATTGTATGAAATGCAATCGCCATGTAATTGCTTTACTTTATCACTAAGCGGTAGCGATAGTCGTAGAAGCAATAGTTGGCGAGACGACAACGATGCTACGATGGAGATCAAGGTGTCGCGCCGGTGACGAAGGTGATCATGAAGGTGCTTTGGAGATGGAGATCAAAAGCACAAGATGATGATGGCCATATCATGTCACATATTTTGATTGCATGTGATGTTTATCTTATTATGCTTCTTATTTTGCTTAGAACGACGGTAGCATTATAAGATGATCCCTTACTAAATTTCAAGGTATAAGTGTTCTCCCTGAGTATGCACCGTTGCGAAAGTTCGTCGTGCCGAGACACCACGTGATGATCGGGTGTGATAAGCTCTACGTTCAAATACAACGGGTGTAAGCCAGTTTTGCACATGCAGAATACTCGGGTTAAACTTGACGAGCCTAGCATATGCAGATATGGCTTCGGAACACTGGAGACCGAAAGGTCGAGCATGAATCATATAGTAGATATGATCAACATAAGATGTTCACCATTGAAACTACTCCATCTCACGTGATGATCGGACATGGTTTAGTTGATTTGGATCACGTGATCATTTAGATGACCGGAGGGATGTCTATCTAAGTGGGAGTTCTTTAAATTAATATGATTAAATTGAACTTTAATTTATCATGAACTTAGTCCTGATAGTTTTTGCATATCTATGTTGTTGTAGATCAATGGCCCGTGCTACCGTTCCTTTGAATTTTAATGCATTCCTAGAGAAAGCTAAGTTGAAAGATGATGGTAGCAATTACACGGACTGGGTCCGTAACCTGAGGATTATCCTCATTGCTGCACAGAAGAATTATGTCCTTGAAGCACCGCTAGGTGACAAGCCCCCTCCCGCTAATGTGGACGCTTTGAACGTCTGGCAATCGCGGTCTGATGACTACACGATAGTTCAGTGTGCCATGCTTCACGGCTTAGAACCGGGACTTCAACGACGTTTTGAACGTCATGGACCATATGAGATGTTCCAGGAGTTGAAGTTAATATTTCAAGCAAATGCCCGGATTGAGAAATATGAGATTTCCAATAAGTTCTACAGCTGCAAGATGGAGGAGAATAGTTCTATCAGTGAACACTTGCTCAGAATGTCTGGGTACTACAATCATATGACTCAACTTGGTTGCAAAGTTGACGAGGATAGTGTTATTGATAGAGTTCTTCAATCACTGCCACCAAGCTATAAAGGCTTTGTGATGAACTATAATATGCAAGGGATGCAAAAGACAATTCCCGAGCTCTTCACCATGCTCAAGGCTGCGGAGGTAGAAATCAAGAAGGAGCATCAAGTGTTGATGGTTAACAAGACCACTAGTTTCAAGAAAAAGGGCAAGGGAAAGAAGGGAAATTCAAGAAGAATAGCAAGACAGTTGCTACTTCCACGAAGAAACCCAAGTCTGGAGCCAAGCCTGAAACTGAGTGCTTCTACTGCAAGGGGACTGGACACTGGAAGCGGAACTGCCCCAAGTATTTTGCGGATAAGAAGGATGGCAAGGTGAACAAAGGTATATGTGATATACATGTTATTGATGTGTACCTTACTAATGCTCGTAGTAGTACCTGGGTATTTGATACCGGTTCAGTTGCTAATATTTGTAACTCGAAACAGGGACTATGGATTAAACGAAGATTGGCTAAGGACGAGGTGACGATTCGCGTGGGAAACGGTTCCAAAGTCGATGTGATCGCCGTCGGCACGCTACCTCTACATCTACCTTCGGGATTAGTTTTAGACCTAAATAATTGTTATTTGGTGCCAGCGTTGAGCATGAACATTATATCTGGATCTTGTTTGTTGCGAGACGGTTATTCATTTAAATCAGAGAATAATGGTTGTTCTATTTTTATGAATAATATATTTTATGGTCATGCACCCTCAAAGAGTGGTCTATTTTTATTGGATCTCGATTGTAGTGATACACATATTCATAATATTGAAACCAAAAGATGCAAGGTTAATAATGATAGTGCAACTTATTTGTGGCACTGCCGTTTAGGTCATATTGGTGTAAAACGCATGAAGAAACTCCATAGTGATGGACTTTTGGAATCACTTGATTATGAATCACTTGATGCTTGCGAACCATGCCTCATGGGGAAGATGACTAAAACTCCGTTCTCCGGAACTATGGAGCGAGCAACAGATTTGTTGGAAATCATACATACTGATGTATGTGGGCCAATGAGTGTTGAAGCTCGCGGCGGGTATCGTTATTTTCTGACCTTCACTGATGATTTGAGCAGATATGGGTATATCTACTTAATGAAGCACAAGTCTGAAACATTTGAAAAGTTCAAAGAATTTCAGAGTGAAGTAGAGAATCATCGTAACAAGAAAATAAAGTTTCTACGATCTGATCGTGGAGGAGAATATTTGAGTTACGAGTTTGGTCTTCATTTAAAACAATGTGGAATAGTTTCACAACTCACGCCACCCGGAACACCACAGCGTAATGGTGTGTCTAAACATCGTAACCGTACTTTATTGGATATGGTACGATCTATGATGTCTCTTACCGATTTACCACTATCGTTTTGGGGTTATGCTTTAGAGACAGCTGCATTCACGTTAAATAGGGCACCATCTAAATCCGTTGATATGACACCTTATGAACTATGGTTTGGCAAGAAACCAAAGTTGTCGTTTCTTAAAGTTTGGGGCTGCGATGCTTATGTGAAAAAGCTTCAACCTGATAAGCTCGAACCCAAGTCGGAGAAATGTGTCTTCATAGGATACCCAAAAGAGACTGTTGGGTACACCTTCTATCACAGATCCGAAGGCAAGATATTCGTTGCTAAGAATGGATCCTTTCTAGAGAAGGAGTTTCTATCGAAAGAAGTGAGTGGGAGGAAAGTAGAACTTGATGAGGTAATTGTACCTTCTCCCGGATTGGATAGTAGTACATCACAGAAAATTGTTCCAGTGATTCCTACACCAATCAGTGAGGAAGTTAATGATGATGATCATGAAACTTCGGATCAAGTTTCTGCTGAACGTCGTAGATCAACCAGAGTACGTTCCGCACCAGAGTGGTACGGCAACCCAGTTCTGGAAATCATGTTACTAGACCATGATGAACCTACGAACTATGAGGAAGCGATGATGGGCCCAGATTCCGCAAAATGGCTTGAAGCCATGAAATCTGAGATGGGATCCATGTATGAGAACAAAGTGTGGACTTTGGTTGACTTGCCCGATGATCGGCAGGCCATCGAAAATAAATGGATCTTCAAGAGGAAGACCGACGCAGACGGTAATGTTACTGTTTACAAAGCTCGACTTGTTGCGAAAGGTTTTCGACAAGTTTAAGGAGTTGACTACGATGAGACTTTCTCACCTGTAGCGATGCTTATGTCTGTCCGAATCATGTTAGCAATTGCCGCATTTTATGATTATGAAATCTGGCAAATGGAAGTCAAAACTGCATTCCTGAATGGATATCTCAAAGAAGAGTTGTATATGATGCAACCAGAAGGTTTTGTCGATCCAAAAGGTGCTAACAAAGTATGCAAGCTCCAGCGATCCATCTATGGACTGGTTCAAGCATCTCGGAGTTGGAATATACGCTTTGATGAAGTGATCAAAGCATATGGTTTTATACATACTTTTGGAGAAGCCTGTATTTACAAGAAAGTGAGTGGGAGCTTTGTAGCATTTCTAATATTATATGTGGATGACATATTGTTGATTGGAAATGATATAGAATTTCTGGACAGCATAAAAGGATACTTGAATAAGAGTTTTTCAATGAAAGACCTCGGTGAAGCTGCTTATATATTAGGCATCAAGATCTATAGAGATAGATCAAGACGCTTAATTGGACTTTCACAAAGCACATACCTTGATAAGATTTTGAAGAAGTTCAAAATGGATCGGTCAAAGAAAGGGTTCTTGCCTGTATTACAAGGTATGAAGTTGAGTAAGACTCAATGCCCGACCACTGCAGAAGATAGAGAGAAAATGAAAGTCATTCCCTATGCCTCAGCCATAGGATCTATCATGTATGCAATGCTGTGTACCAGACCTGATGTGTGCCTTGCTATAAGTTTAGCAGGAAGGTACCAAAGTAATCCAGGAGTGGATCACTGGACAGCGGTCAAGAACATCCTAAAGTATCTGAAAAGGACAAAGGATATGTTTCTCGTGTATGGAGGTGACAAAGAGCTCGTCGTAAACGGTTACGTCGATTCTAGCTTTGACACTGATCCGGATGACTCTAAGTCACAAACCGGATATGTATTTTTATTGAACGGTGGAGCTGTCAGTTGGCGCAGTTCCAAGCAGAGCGTCGTGGCGGGATCTACGTGTGAAGCGGAATACATAGCTGCTTCAGAAGCAGCAAATGAAGGAGTCTGGATGAAGGAGTTCATATCCGATCTAGGTGTAATACCTAGTGCATCGGGTCCAATGAAAATCTTTTGTGACAACACTGGAGCAATAGCCTTGGCGAAGGAATCCAGGTTTCACAAGAGAACAAGCACATAAAAAGACGCTTCAATTCCATCCGCGATCTAGTCAAGGAGGGAGACATAGAGATTTGCAAAATACATACGGATCTGAATGTTGCAGACCCGTTGACTAAGCCTCTTCCACGGGCAAAACATGTTCAGCACCAGGACTCCATGGGTGTGAGGATCATCACTTTGTAATCTAGATTATTGACTCTAGTTCAAGTGGGAGACTGAAGGAAATATGCTCTAGAGGCAATAATAAAGATGTTATTTGTATTTCCTTATATCATGATAAATGTCTTTTTATTCATGCTAGAATTGTATTAACCGGAAACTTAGTACATGTGTGGATACATAGACAAAACAGTATGTCCCTAGTATGCCTCTACTAGACTAGCTCATTGATCAAAGATGGTTATGTTTCCTAGCCATAGACATGAGTTGTCATTTGATGAACGGGATCACATCATTAGGAGAATGATGTGATGGACAAGACCCATCCGTTAGCATAGCACTATGATCGTTTAGTTTTACTGCTATTGCTTTCTTCATGAATTATACATGTTCCTATGACTATGAGATTATGCAACTCCCGAATACTGTAGGAACACCTTGTGTGCTATCGGACGTCACAACATAACTGGGTGATCCTAAAGATGCTCTATAGGTGTCTCCGAAAGTATTCATGGTGTTGGCATAGATCAAGATTAGGATTTGTCACTCCGAGTGTCGCAGAGGTATCTCTGGGCCCTCTCGGTAACACACATCACAATAAGCCTTGCAAGCAAAAGACTAATGAGTTAGTCACGAGATGATGTGTTACAGAACGAGTAAAGAGACTTGCCGGTAACGAGATTGAACTAGGTATAGAGATACCGGCAATCGAATCTCGGGCAAGTAACATACCGATGACAAAAGGAACAACGTATGTTGTTATGCGGTTTTGACCGATAAAAGATCTTCGTAGAATATGTAGGAGCCAATATGAACATCCAGGTTCCGCTATTGGTTATTGACCGGAGATGAGTCTCGGTCATGTCTACATAGTTCTCGAACCCGTAGGGTCCGCACGCTTAACGTTTGATGACGATCGGTATTATGAGTTTATGAGTTTTGATGTACATAAGGTAGTTCGGAGTCCCGGATGAGATCACGGACATGACGAGGAGTCTCGGAATGTCCGAGACATAAAGATTGATATATTGGACGACTATATTCGGACAACGGAAGTGTTCCGGAAAAGTTTCGGATTTAACGGGATTGCCGGAGGGGGTTACCGGAACCCCCTACGAGGGGGGATGGTCCATAGTGGGCCTTATGGAAAAGAGAGAGGCAGACCATAGGGGCTGGCCGGCGCCCCACCTAGGGTTCCTAGTTGGACTAGGATTGGGGGGCGCCACCTCTCCTTCTTTTCCTTTCCCTCTCTTCCTTCTTTGGTAGTTCCTACTAGGAATAGGATTGCAATCCTATTCCTAGTAGGATTGCACCCCTAGCCGCACCATAGAAGGGCCGGCCGGCCTCCCCCCTTGCTCCTTTATATACGGGGGCGGGGGGGCACCCAAAGACACACAAGTTGAATTGTTCCAGCCGTGTGCGGTGCCCCCCTCCACAGAAACACACCTCGGTCATACCGTCGCGGTGCTTAGGCGAAGCCCTGCGCCGGTGAATACATCATATCCGTCACCACGCCGTCGTGCTGACGAACCTCTCCCGTGAAGCTCAACTGGATCAAGAGCTCGTGGGACGTCATCAAGCTGAACGTGTGCTGAACGCGGAGGTGCCGTACGTTCGGTGCTTGATCGGTTGAATCGCGAAGAAGTTCGACTACATCAACCGCGTCACTTGACGCTTCCGCTTCCGGTCTACGAGGGTACGTAGACACACTCTTCCCTCTCGTTGCTATGCATCTGGTAGATAGATCTTGCGTGATCGTAGGAAAATTTTAAAATACTGCGTTCCCCAACATGCGCAACCAATTTTTGAATTCTAATGGCATTTACTACAAGCCATTTACAGTTTGTTAAAAGTACAACCCAGTTCAACCAACCGTTCAAAACAGAATTCAATAAAATTTCCCACATTTTGATGGGATCCAAAATATTTCTATCCTGAAATTTCTAGTCAGATTAAATACAATTTCAATCTAAATTTATATTACATAAAAATCCGACGAAACATTGCGCTCGCAATAATTAATGAAATTAAAATTTTCAATATCCAAAAATAGTATTTTATAAAAGTAATTACGTATTTGGTGCATTTTTCATAGTTACTGCCCAGTTTTTACAATTACATCCCATTTATCATTTCTTACAACCCATTTTCTTGTTAAGCCTAATGCATCCCTCCTAGGAAAGATTTGCAGCCCAGCGGGGCGAAGAATAACAACTTGACCTTGCCTGGGTATTCCTAAAAAAAATATATAGCTGGGCTAGCCATTTTCAGCTTGAAAAATAATAATATCTGGGCTGGATATCTGGCCTAGGCTAGACGGGCCACAACCCGCCCAGTTAATAGCTGCAGCGATGTTTTCGTTGTTGTTCAGAGGAGAAAAATTATTATCTGGGCTAAACATCGCTCGAGAAAAACTCTACAGTGCTACCACCTCAAAAATACTGCTCGAGCTGCTTGGTCCTAGCTGTCGGCCGCTTCTTGTGCAATTCTCTCGTTTATAGACTACATAGTGTTAGACTACACATTACACACCAGCTTGGAGCTACTCTTCAGGAGCCATGTGCGCCGCCGCCTATGCATGCGCCATGCAGCACCGACCTATCTCACCATGCAGCACCGGCCTAATCCACTACGTGAAAGCAGGATCAGTAGCTAGGATTAGTTAGCGTGTGCGTGCGTGTGTATCTCTCTTCCTCCCTCTCTACTCCTATATTATGTACTGCCCCGATTGGGAGGAATACTATCTGTAACTGAGCTCAACCCTATATTCCAACATGGTATCAGATTGATCCAATCTACGCTTCCGCCATGGCCACCGAGGCTGACACCGCCGCGGCCGCCGCCGCCGCCGCGGCCTCCTCTCCGGCTACCTCCTCTCCTCTCTCTCCTCCCGCTACATCCCCTCTGCCCAACACCACCCTACCTCCTGCAACACCATCCTTGAGTGTCACTCCCGCGCCCCTCCCTCTCCAGACGGCACCGCCGCCCACCTTCTACCCGACGCCCGCGTATGTGCACGCCATGCGTGTTGAGGGCGCTCACATCAATCTTCCCGCCCGCCTCGCCATGAACGGCGCAAACTACACTGTCTGGCGAGGGATGATGCTGGAAGTCATCGATCAGTATGACGTCGCCTCTTGGATCGCGCCGGACTTCACCGACCACACCGGCGACGCGAGCTGGAACATCGTCAACAAGGCGGTGAAGCGGTGGTTCCTCGGCGCGATGGTGACGGAGCTCGCCGCCTTCATGCTCGACCGGGAGGCCACCGCCGCCCAGACCTGGGCCTCCGTCGAGGCCCTCTTCGTCAACAACCGTCGGGCGCGGCGTTTCCAGCTCCAGACGGAGCTCGCCGACACTCGTTAAGGGGACTCCTCCATCTCCGCTTTCTGCGCTCGCCTCAAGTCCATCTCCGACGCGCTGCGCGATGCGGGAAAGATTCTGGATGATGACGAGTTGGTCATCCAACTCCTGCGCGGCGTCAACAAAGATCGTCATCAGACCACCGCCAAGATTATCGAGAAGTCTACAACCCCGGTTCCTTTTGACGTCGACGTCGGCATGCTTCTGCACGATGAGATCGGCAACAACTTCGCCGGCTCCACCCATCACAGCGCCCTCGCTGTCCAGCAGAAGGGTCCGTCGCCCGCGTCCTCGGATGTGGCCTCCGGCGGCTAGTCTCGGCCGCCCGCTCCCAGTCTCGGCGGTGGCAAACCATCTTCTCCCTCACCCAACCAGGGGCACAACAAACGCCGCCGCTGCACCAACAACGGCGGGTACCAGGGCGCCGCCGCTTCACCACCGCCATGGACGGGGCAGGTCTATGCCTACCCCATGGCCCTGCCTCCTCCACCATGCTCGGCGCCCGGCATCCTCGGCGCACGGCCGCCACAGGCCCACGCCGCCTTCGGCGGCCCCCTCCAGCAGCAGCCGTACTCGTTCTACCCGGCCTTTCCGATGCAGCTGCACCAGCCGCCGGCCTTCCACCAGCAGCAGTTCTTGCCGGCACCTCCCCAGCAGCAGCAGTACAACCCTCCACCGTCCAGCTCCGATGCTCATGGCGTCGATCACGCGGCGTTGATGGGCACCCTGCACAACCTCTCGCTGCAGTTGCCTAGCGGCGGCTGGGTTGCGGACTCCGGCGCCTCCACTCACCTCGTGACCGATCCCGGTAAGCTGTCCTCCGTCGCCCCTGTATCTCATTATCCCCCAGTTTTTGTTGGCAACGGTAGTCCTATGCGTATTAGCCATGTCGGGTTTGCTTACCTCCCTAACCCCAATCGGCCCCTCTATCTAAATAATGTTCTGGTTGCTCCCGATCTAGTCAAAGATCTTCTTTCTGTACGTCGCTTAACCACTGACAACAATTGTTCCGTGGAATTTGACCCGTATGGCCTTTCTGTGAAGGACTTTGCAACCCAGGCGGAAATTCTTCGGTGCAACAGTAAAGGCGAGTTGTACGACGTCATCCCTCCAGCTGCACCCGCTGCCCTCGCCGTCACCGTCTCCCGCCTCACCGACCTCTGGCACCGGCTTTTGGGTCATCCCGGCGATGCTACCTTCCGTTCCAATAATTCTTTAGAACATTGTAATAAATCTGTAGCGGATGGGCGTTTATGTCATGCTTGTCAAACCGGAAAACATGTTCGTCTACCATTTACTTCCTCGACTAGTCGTACTACTGCTGTTTTTGATCTCTTGCATTGTGATCTTTGGACAGCACCTTTGTCTAGTGTTTCCGGAGCCAAGTACTATCTCTTGATAATTGATGATTTTTCATGCTACCGATGGACTTTCCCTCTGAAACAAAAATCTGATGTGCCTGCCATTTTTCGCCACTTTCATGCCTACGTTCGCACGCATTTTGGTCGGACCATTCGGACCCTCCAGCGCGACAACAGACGTGAGTTTGATAGTGCTCAAAACAGGGATTTTCTCCTTCCCTTTGGTACGGTGATGCGTTTCTCTTGCCCGTACACTTCTTCTCAGAATGGAAAAGCTGAACGTGCCATCCGCTCCACTAACGACGTCGTGCGCACACTCTTGCTCCAAGCATCCATGCCGCCATGCTATTGGGCCGACGCTCTCGCTACTGCCACCTTGCTCCTCAACCTCCGCCCTACTAAAACCCTCTCCCTCGCCACACCACACGAAACACTACACCAGGCCCCACCCACTTACTCCCACCTCCGCGTCTTCGGATGTCTATGCTACCCTAACACGGAGGCCACTGCGCCGAATAAACTTGCTGCTCGCTCTCTTCCTTGCGTCTTCATTGGTTATCCCCCGGATCACAAAGGTTACCGATGCCTAGACCTCTCCACCCAACGCGTCTACACCTCGCGGCACGTCACCTTCGACGAATTCGTCTTCCCTTTCTCTCGCACTCCGGAGGTCACCTCAGCGCTTGATATTTCGCATCCGTCTACAGCCGCTGAACCCATCTTCACGTCTGCTTCCCCGCTCACCAGCCCAGCCGTGTTCGCCCCCCCGGTCGGCACTCACACTGCCTCAGCAGACGTTTCGCTAGACCGCGATGCTGCCCTGCCGGCTGTTTCGCCCGGCAGTACCACACCAGCCGTTCCGCCGGAACGAAATGCTAGCACACCAGCCGTTTCGCCCAGCCAGCCCGCCGTCGTCACGCCTGCTTCTCCCAACTCCCGCCCCCAGACCTGCAACCCGGCATCCTCACACACCACCTCCAGCAGCTCGGCCACCACCCCTCGGCCTCTTCCGCGCCATGCCATTGCCGTCGTGCCCCCTGCTAACCCTCATAACATGCGTACTCGTGCCAAGTCGGGCTTCCAGCTGCCATCTCGTAGGCTCAATTTCCTTGCTGATATCTCGGTTGTGTCTCCCCTTCCCCGCAATTATCGTGCTGCTCTTGCCGATCCCTGTTGGGCCAGTGCCATGAGTGACGAGTACCAAGCTCTCCTCCCAAATGAGACTTGGTCACTTGTCCCTCGACCCTCCACGGCTCCGGTTATTAGTGGGAAGTGGGTTTTTCGACACAAATACAACTCCGATGGCACCCTCGCTCGTTACAAGGCACGTTGGGTTGTTCGCGGTTTCTCTCAGACCGAGGGTATTGACTACGATGAGACCTTCTCGCCAGTCGTCAAACCTAGAACTATTTGGGTCGTTCTCTCTCTAGCTACTTCTCACTCGTGGCCCATTCATCAGCTTGACG
The DNA here is from genome assembly GCA_902687465.1 of Secale cereale. Taxonomy (NCBI): domain Eukaryota; kingdom Viridiplantae; phylum Streptophyta; class Magnoliopsida; order Poales; family Poaceae; genus Secale; species Secale cereale. Next base: position 12,972,229 of record LR738716.1, read on the forward strand.
TTAAGAATGCCTTCCTTCACGGGCATCTTACCGAAACCGTTTACTGCCAGCAGCCGCTCGGTTTCGAAGATCCCGCCGCTCCGTCCCATGTCTGCCTTCTTAACAAATCTCTTTACGGCCTTAAACAAGCCCCGCGCGCGTGGTTTACTCGCTTCGCCGCCTATGCTACCTCCATTGGATTTGTTGCTTCTAAATGTGATACATCGCTATTCATTTACAAGTCAACGAACCACACTACTTATCTCCTTCTCTATGTCGACGATATTATTCTCACCGCTTCGTCCTCTTCTTTTCTCACTTATATTATTTCCCTTCTTAGTGGCGAATTCTCCATGACCGGTCTAGGCACTCTGTCTCACTTCCTTGGCATCGCTGTCACTCACTCGCCCGACGGCCTCCATCTCTCTCAACGCCAGTATGCTTTGGACATTATTGAGCGTGCCGGTATGTCCGATTGTCATCCTATTCGCACTCCTATCGACTCCAGTGCTAAGCTCTCCATCTCTGATGGGGATCCCCTCGATAATCCCACTCTCTATCGCAGCCTGACTGGTGCCCTGCAGTACATCACTATCACGCGCCCAGACTTGTCGTACACTGTTCAGCAAGCATGTCTCTTCATGCATGCTCAACGTTCCTCTCACTTCAACCTTGTCAAGCGAATAATTCGTTATCTCAAAGGCACCCTAGACTTTGGCCTCCACATTTACCCGTCTTCACCTTCCACACTCCTAGCATATTCCGACGCCGACTGGGCTGGTTGTCCTGACACGCGACGCTCTACCTCTGGTTTTTGCGTTTTTCTTGGGGATAATTTGATATCTTGGTCGTCGAAGCGACAACTTACTGTTTCCAGGTCTAGCGCTGAGGCGGAGTACCGGGCCGTTGCCCGTGTCGTTGCCGAGACGGCTTGGCTGTGTCAGTTATTGCAGGAGCTTCATCAGCCCATCACCAGGTCTATGGTGGTTTATTGTGACAATGTTTCTGCTGTCTACATGTCCGCTAACCCCGTGCAGCATCGACGGACGAAACACATTGAGATCGACATTCATTTCGTCCGTGACAAAGTTTCCTTGGGCGAAGTTCGTGTCCTTCATGTTCCTACAACTTCTCAGTATGCGAACATCTTCACAAAGGGGCTGCCTACTGCTACGTTCAGTCAGTTCTGGTCCAGTCTCAACATTCGACAAGCCCACGTTGACACTGCGAGGGGCTGTTAGACTACACGTTACACACCAGCTTGGAGCTACTCTTCAGGCGCCATGTGCGTCGCCGCCTATGCATGCGCCATGCAGCACCGACCTATCTCACCATGCAGCACCGGCCTAATCCACTACGTGAAAGCAGGATCAGTAGCTAGGATTAGTTAGCGTGTGCGTGCGTGTGTATCTCTCTTCCTCCCTTTGTACTCCTATATTATGTACTGCCCCGATCGGGAGGAATACTATCTGTAACTGAGCTCAACCCTATATTCCAACACATAGGTTGACAATGGTGTGGGACCGTGATGTCTGGAAACCAGGAGGAAGCAAACAAATTTAATGTTTTATATAGTAATAAGGAGGCACTTGCGTACGTGCGGCTATGGCCCTGGTGGGTACCCACTGTCATCCTCTCCAAGTAAAGTCATCTCCTCATCCTCATGTCCGTTGACCATGTTGACAACGCGAGACGACGGCATCACGGCAAGCGCAACAACTCGAAGGACGACGGAGAGGGCCTTGAGGGCCCTACGGATGGTCTGATATAGCGCTCGCTGCTCATTCGGGAAGCCAGGATCATAGGGCCACATGTCCGCGATGGCATTGTCGTTCGCTTGTTCATCGGTGCTCCTTGAGGAGACGGAGGTTGCAGCACAGGTCCTCCTGTGCTGGTAGCTCTTCCGCCATTAGGGCATCGAAGTGCGGCCGCACCTGCTCTATGGTGAACAGGGCATGAACCGGCTTGGACAGTGGCGCCGGCTCCTGGTCGGAAGCTACGTCCATCGTCTGATTGTCGTCGCTCAGCTCGGCGAGGTAGCTGGCGAGCCAGCATGTCCGGCTGCTGGACCGACCCGCTGCCAAGCACGAGTCCGACTGCCCTGGCCTACCCAGACCGCCTTCCTCGCCCGCGCGTGCTTTCCACCCGAAACGGTCAGCGCCGCCCGCCCCGTTTCCCGGTGCATGCGATTGCCCTGCCTTCAAGCGACACAAGTGCCGCCCATCCGTCCTTCTGCCGCCCACATTAATGATACACGGTTGCCGAGGCGGCTACTCCGGTGCCACACGTCCGTCCCTCCGCCGCCCACCATTGCTATATAAACTGCTGCGCCGGCCATTGCCGCAGTCATCCGCATCCGTTCCTATTCTCCTGTCCACACCACTACTGCCCACCATGGCTTCCTCGCGCTCTAGCGCTCTTCGGGATGGGCGGACGACGGACCACAAGGAGATGGCAGCCATTGCTGCCGACTGGCTGGCCGGCAGGCAGCCGGAGGATGACGACGTCCCAATGGAGAACATGGTAGTCGACGATCCGGCGCCAAACCCCTCCTCCGCGCCATCCTCGCCGGTGCATTGTACCATGACCATCGGCAAGGCCCGTGCCCAATATATGGACACGGTGAGGCAGAAGCGTGAGGAGCAGTTCCAGGAGGCGCAGGCCGACGCCGTCTACAACCACCATCTCCTCCAGGAGCACCTGCAGGTGGAGGAGCAGATCGTCGCGGAGAGGGCGGAGCAGGAGGCTGCTTGACTCGTACCGCTCCACCCGCGAGGGCCGCCTCGAGCGCTGGCGGTACCGCATGCAGGTGGCGGAGGCTGCGGCCGCCTACAAAGAGGGCGATGAAGCGGGCGAGGCGCTATTTGGCGAGACCGAGGACGAGGCAGAGGACAACGCCGGCTCTGACGAGTCCCCGCTTCACTGGCGTCGACGAGGCCCTGCTCTGCCGAGGCCCCGCGGCGCCAACAACGAGGCAGAGGACAGCGCCGGCTCCGCCGAGGCCCCACCCTGTAAGCAACGAGGGGGAGGATTTCCCCCGCTCCGTCGAGGCGCCGCCCGCCGGCAACTGGACAGAGCACATCGCCGGCTCCGCCGAGGCCCCGCCCTGCTGCCAACGAGGCTGCGCCACACAGAAAACGAGGAAGAGTAGAACACGGTAGGTCACCGCCGCTCGGGTCCAAGTAAGGCCACCGCTGCCCTACTCGCTATAACAAGCTAGGCGGGTTGACCACTGACGGCCGGCTAGCTTCTTGGCGGCGACGTGGAGTCGGAGAGCTATGTTGGAGAAGGACGTTGTTTCTACTTAACTGCTAGTACAGTTGGCTGACTGACACGTGGGCCCAACAGGCATCTGGGCCACATGTCAGTTATGCAACTTCACCTGCAGTTAAGTCACTGAAGCTTCTATTTGGCTCAGCCGGATACAGGTGGGTAGCTTCGGTTAATTAATTATACCTCCAACTCACCCCTTTTTAGTTGAAGAGTGTATGAAATGTAATGAAAACCGGCATGTTTATATGAAATCCGACCGTGTATGAATGAATTTATTTCGATTAGTTCAAATTCTTGTATCACTGGCATTGGATGAAAATGCAAACCAATACGTACAAGTTTCACATGTACTCCGAGGGTGATCACCTCGTTTGCAGCAGTTTCACATGTACTCCCTCCGGTCCTTTCTAGTCTGCATACAAGTTTTGTCTGCAGTCAAAGTATCTCTACTTTGACCAATCTTATAGAAAAAAGTATGCACTTTCACAATGTGCGAAGTAAAAAGGAACAGAAGGAGTACAAAGAGTTTGAGTAGCTTTTTAGCATTCCTGTACATTGCAATCAAACACACATGCTTGGCAATTCATAGAGAATATTCAAAACAATCAATGATTATGCATCTCAATGATTCACATGTCAGAGCCAATATTTACTTCACAACTAAAGAATGAAGAAAAAATGGATCGACGCTGCTGACAGCAAAGGGCGTCCCATTCGAAAATATCAAACGCATGTCTTCTTCCTAAAATCAATGAGCAAAATTTGACAAGGTTTTCCCATTCCAAAATATCAAATGACTACGATTGTGGAATGGGCAGGGTTTGCCATCAGTTTGGACATTGACATGTGATATGTCTCCAACGTATCTACTTTTCCAGACACTTTTGCCCCTTGTTTTGGACTCTAACTTGCATGATTTGAATGGAACTAACCCGGACTGACGCTGTTTTCAGCAGAACAGCCATGGTGTTGTTTATGTGCAGAAATAAAAAGTTCTCGGAATCGCCTGAAAATCAACGGAGATTTATTTCAGAAAATATAAAAAATACCTGCAAGAAGATCCACACCCGAGGGCCCACGTGCTGTCCTCGAGGGTGGGGGGCGCGCCCCCCTTCCCAGGGCGCGCCCCCTTCCTTGAGGGCCCCCCGATGCTCCACCAACGTATCCCCAGGTCGTATATATTCCGTTTCGTGGAGAAAAAAAAATGAAGGAAAAATAATTATTGTGTTTTACGAGACGGAGCCGCCGCCAAGCCCTAATCTCTCTCGGGAGGGCTGATCTGGAGTCCGTTCGGGGTTCCGGAGAGTGGAGATCGTCGCCATCGTCACCATCAACCTTCCTCCATCACCAATTCCATGATGCTCACCGTCGTGTGTGAGTAATTCCATCGTAGGCTTGCTGGACGGTGATGGGTTGGATGGGACCTATCATGTAATCGAGTTAGTTTTGTTAGGGTTTGATCCCTAGTATTCACTATGGTCTAAGATTGATGTTGCTATGACTTTGCTATGCTTAATGCTTGTCACTAGGGCCCGAGTGCCATGATTTCATATTTGAACCTATTATGTTTTCATGAATATATGTGTGGTCTTGATCCTATCTTGCAAGTCTATAGTCACCTACTACGTGTTATGATCCAGCAACCCCGAAGTGACAATAATCGGGACCACTCCCGGTGAGGACCATAGTTTGAGGAGTTCATGTATTCACTATGTGTTAATGCTTTGGTCCGGTACTCTATTAAAAGGAGGCCTTAATATCCCTTAGTTTCCAATAGGACCCTGCTGCCACGGGAGGGTTGGACAAAAGATGTCATGCAAGTTCTTTTCCATAAGCACGTATGACTATATTCGGAATACATGCCTACATTGCATTGATGAACTGGAGCTAGTTCTGTGTCACCCTAGGTTATAACTTATACATGATGAATTGCATCCAACGTAATTTCCCATCACCGATCCAATGCCTACGAGCTTTACCTATTTTGCTTGCCGCTTATTTACTTTTCCGTTGCTATTATCACAAAAACTAAAAAAAATACTATCTTTACTTTTGTTGCTGCTACCACCACTATCATATTACTGTGCTACTAAACTATCTTGCTACATATACTAAGTTTCCAGGTGTGGCTGAATTGACAACTCAGTTGCTAATACTTAAGAGTATTCTTTGGCTCCCCTTGTGTCGAATCAACAAATTTGGGTTTAATACTTTACCCTCGAAAACTGTTGCGATCCCCTACACTTGTGGGTTATCAAGACTATTTTCTGGGGCCGTTGCCGGGGAGCATAGCTCTATTCTTTAAGTAACTTGGGATTTATATCTGCTTATCACTATGAAGAATTTGAAGGACTCAAAAGCCAAGATCTTACCCTCAACTACGAGGGGAGGTAAGGAACTGCCATCTAGCTCTGCACTTGATTCTCCTTCTGTTATGAGTAAACTTGCGACACCTACTCCTGCTATTGAATCTGATATGTCGTATGTTCTTGATGATGCTACTTCTGCTATGTATGATGAAACTACCTCTATGCCCGATAATGTGCCACTAGGTGAATTTCTAGATGAACAAATTGCTAACGTTAGGGAGAGTGCAAATGTTGATGATATTTATGAATGTGATGATGAAACTACTCCCAATAGATATGAACTTCCTGTTGTGCCTGAGGGTTATGTTATGGATGAAGAAACTGCTAGAGACTTTCTTGCTTGCAATGATAGATATGATCTTAAGAAGTTATTAGCTAAGTTGAAAGAAAAGTCCTTGAATGCTAGGATGAAACATGAACCTGCTTTTGCTACTTCACCTATATGTGTCACCGATAAGGATTATGAATTCTCTGTTGATCCAGAGTTAATTACTTTGGTTGAATCTTATCCTTTCCATGGCTATGAGTCTGAAACTGTTGTGGCACATCTTACTAAGTTGAATGATATAGCCACCCTGTTTGTCAATGATGAAAAGATTCGCGACTACTATATCCTTAATTTGTTTCCGTTATCTTTAAAGGGTGATGCTAAGACTTGGTTTAATTCTCTTGATCCTGGTTGTGTGCGTAGTCCCCAGGATATGATGTATTACATTTTTGCTAAATATTTTCCCGCTCATAAGAAACAAGCTGCCTTACAGGAAATATATAACTTTGCTCAAACTGAAGAAGAGAGTCTCCCACAAGCTTGGGGGAGGCTTCTCCAGTTACTTAATGCTTTGCCTGATCATCCTCTTGATATGCACGATATACTTGATGTCTTTTATAATGGACTAACTGATGCTTCGAGAGACCACCTGGATAGTTGTGCTGGTTGTGTTTTCAGGGAAAGAACAGTGAAACAAGCTGAATTATTATTGAATAATATGCTAGCCAATGAAAATAATTGGACACTTCCTGAACCAGCCCCTAAGCCAACTACGAAGAAAAGAGGTGTTCCATTCCTCAGTCCTGAAGATATGCAAGAGGCAAAGAAATCTATGAAAGAAAAAGGTATTAAAGCTGAAGATGTTAAGAATTTACCGTGCATTGAAGAAATACATGGTCTTGATAATCTGACACAGGTAGTAAAGGTAAATTCTCTTTATAGAATTGATGAAAGTGATATTCCTCGTTATAAGTCTGCTAGCCAATGCTTAGATGAGTTTGACAATTTTATTGTGAAACAAGAAAACTTCAATGCTTATGTTGGTAGACAACTGCAACACAATGCTCATATGATTGAACGCTTGAGTGACTATCTGTCTAGTGCTAAAGACGAACTGAAACTTATTAGTATACATGCTTCCATGCTCACCACTCAAGTAGAACAAGTACTTAAAGCTCAGAATGATTTGCTCAATGAATTAAATAGTAAGAACAATGACTATGCTGTTAGAGTTGCTACTAGAGGCGGTAAAATGACTCAGGAACCTCTGTATCCTGAAGGCCACCCTAAAAGAATTGAGCAAGATTTTCAGAGAGCTAATTTAGATGCACCTAGTTCTTCTAAGAAGAAGAAAAAGAAAAATGATAGGGCTTTGCATGCCTCTAGTGAACCTGTAGCCACCCACCTAAGAATCCCAATGATATATCTGTTTCTGATGCTGAGACACTTTCTGGTAATGAACATGAACCTAGTGATAATATTAATAAAGATATTCATGATGATGCTCAACCTAGCAATGATAACGATGTAGAGATTGAACCTGCTGTTGATCTTGATAACCCACAATTAAAGAATCAACGTTATGACAAGAGAGACTTTGTTGCTAGGAAGCACGGTAGGGAAAGAGAACCCTGGGTTCAGAAACCCATGCCTTTTCCTCCGAAACCATCCAAGAAAAAGGATGATGAAGATTTTGAGCGCTTCGCTGAAATGATTAGACCTATCTTTTTGCATATGCGTTTGACTGATGTGCTTAAAACAAATCCTTATGCCAAGTATATGAAAGACATTATTACCAACAAAAGAAAAATACCTGATGTAGAAATCTCCAACATGCTTGCCAATTACACTTTTGAGGGTGGAATGCCTAAGAAATTAGGAGATCCGGGAGTACCTACTATGCCTTGCTCCATTAAGAGAAACTATGTTAAAACTGCTTTGTGTGATCTTGGAGCCGGTGTTAGTGTTATGCCTCTTTCTTTATATCGTAGACTTAACTTGAGTAAGTTGACACCTACTGAAATATCTTTGCAAATGGCCGATAAATCAACAGCTATACCTGTCAGAATTTGTGAGGATGTGCCTGTTGTGGTTGCAAATGTTAGTATTCTAACGGACTTTGTTATACTGGATATTCCCGAGGATGATAGTATGTCTATTATTCTTGGAAGACCTTTTTTGAATACTGCAGGGGCTGTTATTGATTGCAACAAAGGCAATGTCACTTTTTATGTCAATGGTAATGAGCAAACAGTACACTTTCCGAGGAAACAACCTCAAGTCTTCAATATTAATTATATTGGAAAAACTTCAACTATTACTATTGGAGGTTTTGAGTTTCCTATTCCCACTATCAAGAAGGCATATGACATACTTATTGTTGGGAACATACATATCCCCATTGAGGTAACATAGTGGAAAATTCTCCGGTTTCATGTTACTCGGAAAGAGTTTATTAACAAGACCTGATCAACCTTGTTAATGGATTCCTTTTTGATGAGCATGGGATAGGTGAATCTAGATAGCACAAACCTTATGTACCCTCCTTCTAATTTCTGTTAATTAGGTTAAATAAAACAAAAATGGCATTATCTGTTTGTTTCTAGACTTATCCGTGCAATAAAAAAATATCCCGAAAATAAAAGTTCTCCAAATGCCATGAAAGTGAAATATGATTTTTTCTAGAATATTTAAGAAAATATGGCACTGAACACACAGCGAGGGGAGCCAGCATGTGGCCTCGAGGGCACAGGGCGCGCCCCCCTTCACAGGGCGTGCCCCTGCCTCGAGGGCCCCACGTGGCCCCCTCCACTTATCCTTTCACCCATGCTCTTCTTCTTCCTCCCATAAAAACCCCAACCATCTCAAACCAGAGTTCTAGCTCGTTTTGCTACCATTTTCGATCTCCTTGGTCGAAGCACCATTCACCAAACTGTTTGGGGAGATTGTTCCTTGGTATGTGACTCCTCCATTGGTCCAATTAATTTTTGTTCTAGTGCTTTATTTGTTGCAAATTTGTGATGCTGTGGTGACCTTGTTCATGAGCTTGCATGTCAAATTTTCTTGGTCCCAAGTAGTTCTAATGCATGATATAGCCTCTAGGCACTTGTAGGAGTTGTTGCTATCAATCTTGTTGAGTTTGGTTAACTTTTATTTGTGAGTTACTAAAAATTTCAGAAATTTTCAGAAAAGGGAAATGTTAAAAAGATTATTGAGGGGCTCTTCCAGCAAGAGCTCAGAGGAGAAGAAGAAAGAAGAAAATAAGAACCCCAAGTATCATCTTCCTCGCATGACGGACGTTCGACCGTGCGAATGGCCTTGTAATAACTTCATGATGTCCGCCGGTATTTACGAAGACTTTTATTGGATGGCGAATAATGCAGGCCTGACTGACTTCATCAATGACCAAAAAGAACAATATCTCTTACTCACCAATATTTTTACGCAAAGCTTTCATTTTCATTCTAGGAAAACACCACCTACGGTGGAGTTTCGCTTATATGATGTGGTTAAAGAGATATCACTGTTAGACTTTTGTGAAATATGCAAAGTACCCTTTGAAGGTAGACTTGATGAACCATGTCATGAAGAGGTCAAAGGGTTTATTGATATGATAGCCGTAGGTGAAACTAGACAAGTTTCAGGGGCAAGCATCACCAGTATACACTTTCCTGTTCTGCGCTACTTTGCTTTATTTGCTAGTAGGTGTTTAATTGGTCGCGAGAACGGTGGGATTCTCAGTGCCCCTGATATTATCATTTTACGCCATGCCCTGTTTCGTGACACAACTTTTAGCTTGGGCGCCGACGTTGCCAAACGATTGAGTCTGAACCGCTCAAAGGGGCCCGTCTTTGGAGGCATCTTTGCTTCTCGCCTTGCTGAACATTTTAATATACCTATTAGGCATCATGCGAAGGAAGAAAAATTGCTTGCCCCTGTTTATCTAGACTACAAGAGCATGGTAGCTCATGACTTTATTGTTAAAGATAAAAATATGCAGCTACTTTATAAATTGAGGTTTGATGAAATATACTATGAAATTGTTACCTTGCCTACACCATCTCTGTTTGATCTGTCCACAGGCAAGTACCTCATTACATCAGATGCCTTCTACAAGTACCAAGGCCAGGCACAAGCTTCAGAGCCTGAGCCAGAACCACCATTTGATCCTTCTCGTCAATCTGTTTATGGGTGGGAGCTGGACGAGCTAGCCAACCAGTGGCACCCGGAGGACACATCTCAGTACACTGGAGGGAGTGGCTGCGATCCCTGGCCATAGACTAACTTAGGCCAAAAGCCTAAGCTTGGGGGAGTACGTGTTTCTCACCGAGTTACATTCATGTTCACACACTTATTCTAGTTGTCGGTGCTCACACTCTTTCATTGTACTATCCATGCTTAGTTTAAATTTCTTTTTCTTAGTCTTTTTCTTGTGTCCTAGAAAAACCCAAAAAAACAAAAAAATATATATTATTAGTTGTAGCTTCTAGCTCGTTTACTTTCCTTGCTTGTAGTAGTAGCTAAAAATGAAAACCCAAAAAGATTTCCCTTTCTTCTTTTGCTTGTTGGGAGCTTTCCCGTGTAAATAGTTTCCTTTCTTTTCTTTAGGGGTTAAGAGTAGAAGACCATGATTAAAATGCTTAGTGGCTCACATATGCTTTGTTGTTGATTTAATCTTGAGCCATATTACCTTGTCTTCTCTCTTGTATCAAAATGTCTGCAGATTCCAGCTTAGTCCAATGCACGTGCACTATTTTTATTTTCCACACCGTTCGGTCATGCGAGTGAAAGGCAATAAGGATGATATATGATGAACTAATTGAGATGAGAAAAGCTGGTATGAACTCGACCTCTCTTGTTTTTGTAAATATGCTAGCTCGTCGTTCTTGATTCAGCTTGTTATGAATGCAACATGCTTGCAATAACAATTAGAGATCATAGCTGCGTATGCCATGCTTAATTAGCTGAGAGTTTATAATGGTCTATCTTGCGTGCCAACATGATATTAAAATAGTTGTGATGTGGTCTGATGGGTGGTATCCTCCTCTGAACGATTTAAGTGACTTGACTTGGCACATGTTCACGCATGTAGTTGAAACAAATCAACATAGCCTTCACGATATTTATGTTCATGGTGATTTATATCCTACTCATGCTTGCATTCATTGTTGATTAATTTTAATGCATGTTCATGACCGTTGTTGCTCTCTAGCTGGTCGCTTCCCAGTCTCTTTCTAGCCTTCACCTGTACTAAGCCGGAATACTGCTTGTGCATCCACTTCCATAAACCCCAAAGTTGTTCCATATGAGTCCACCATACCTTCCTATATGCGGTATTTACCTGCCGTTCCAAGTAAATTTGTATGTGCCAAACTCTAAACCTTCAAATGAAATTTTGTTTTGTATGCTCGAACAGCTCATGTATCAACTAGGGCTGTCTATATCTTCCATGCTAGTGTTGGGTGACGTAGTATTTTAAAATTTTCCTACGATCATGCAAGATCTATCTACCAGATGCATAGCAACGAGAGGGAAGAGTGTGTCTACGTACCCTCGTAGACCGGAAGCGGAAGCGTCAAGTGACGCGGTTGATGTAGTCGAACTTCTTCGCGATTCAACCGATCAAGCACCGAACGTACGGCACCTCCGCGTTCAGCACACGTTCAACTTGATGACGTCCCACGAGCTCTTGATCCAGTTGAGCTTCACGGGAGAGTTTCGTCAGCACGACGGCGTGGTGACGGATATGATGTATTCACCGGCGCAGGGCTTCGCCTAAGCACCGCGACGGTATGACCGAGGTGTGTTTCTGTGGAGGGGGGCACCGCACACGGCTGGAACAATTCAACTTGTGTGTCTTTGGGTGCCCCCCTGACCCCGTATATAAAGGATCAAGGGGGAGGCCGGCCGGCCCTTCCTATGGTGCGGCTAGGGTGCAATCCTACTAGGAATAGGATTGCAATCCTATTCCTAGTAGGAACTACCAAAGAAGGAAGAGAGGGAAAGGAAAAGAAGGAGAGGTGGCGCCCCCCAATCCTAGTCCAACTAGGAACCCTAGGTGGGGCGCCGGCCAGCCCCTATGGGCTGCCTCTCTCTTTTCCATAAGGCCCACTATGGACCATCCCCCCTCGTAGGGGGTTCCGGTAACCCCCTCCGGCAATCCCGTTAAATCCGAAACTTTTCCGGAACACTTCCGGTGTCCGAATATAGTTGTCCAATATATCAATCTTTATGTCTCGGACATTCCGAGACTCCTCGTCATGTCCGTGATCTCATTCGGGACTCCGAACTACCTTCGGTACATCAAAACTCATAAACTCATAATACCGATCATCATCAAACGTTAAGCGTGCGGACCCTACGGGTTCGAGAACTATGTAGACATGACCGAGACTCATCTCCGGTCAATAACCAATAGCGGAACCTGGATGTTCATATTGGATCCTACATATTCTACGAAGATCTTTTATCGGTCAGAACCGCATAACAACATACGTTGTTCCTTTTGTCATCGGTATGTTACTTGTCCGAGATTCGATCATTGGTATCTCCATACCTAGTTCAATCTCGTTACCGGCAAGTCTCTTTACTCGTTCCGTAACACATCATCTCGTGACTAACTCATTAGTCTTTTGCTTGCAAGGCTTATTGGGATGTGTGTTACCGAGAGGGCCCAGAGATACCTCTCCGACACTCGGAGTGACAAATCCTAATCTTGATCTATGCCAGCACCACGAATACTTTCGGAGACACCTGTAGAGCATCTTTATGATCACCCAGTTACGTTGTGACGTTTGATAGCACACAAGGTGTTCCTACGGTATTCAGGAGTTGCATAATCTCATAGTCATAGGAACATGTATAAGTCATGAAGAAAGCAATAGCAGTAAAACTAAACGATCATAGTGCTATGCTAACGGATGGGTCTTGTCCATCACATCATTCTTCTAATGATGTGATCCCGTTGATCAAATGACAACTCATGTCTATGGTTAGGAAACATAACCATCTTTGATCAATGAGCTAGTCTAGTAGAGGCATACTAGGGACACTCTGTTTTGTCTATGTATTCACACATGTACTAAGTTTCCGGTTAATACAATTCTAGCATGAATAATAAACATTTATCATGATATAAGGAAATATAAATAACAACTTTATTATTGCCTCTAGGGCATATTTCCTTCAGCTAGGTGGGTTATTCTCATGATGAGTGGACTCTGCTCATCATTCACGAGAAAATGGCTGGTAACCAGGATGCCCAGTCCCATGCTCAAAATCATAATAATTAAACAAAACTCCCCCAGGGCTGTTGCTTGTTTGGACGGTAACTCGTGGATTCGGCTGGCAGTGGAGTGTGCTTGTTGGTGGTTGGGGGAGTATAAACTTTACCATTCTGTTTGGGAACCGCCTATAATGTGTGTAGCATGGGATATATCGAGATTCTTGGTTGTTATGTTGACAATGAAAGTATACTGCTCAAAATATTATTCAATCTCTATTTTAAAATCGAGCTCTGGCACCTCTACAAATCCCTGCTTCCCTCTGCGAAGGGCCTATCTATTTACTTTTATGCAGAGTCATCATCCTCTTATCAAAAAGCACCAGTAGGAGAGCACCTTTGTCGTTGCATGTATTACTATTAACTTGCATTGAGTATGATCATGACTGGATCTCTTTTACCATGAATTACAATGTCTAGTCAGTCCTTGATATTTAAAGGTGCTCTGCATTTATGTTTTGCGGTCTCAGAAAGGGCTAGCGATATACCATCCTGTTATATCATATCATGATTGTTTTGAGAAGTGTTGTCATCCGAGGTTTATTATTATTGCTCGCTAGTTAATTATGCCATTGATGTGAGTAGTCTTGAGACCTGAAAGTTATTGTGAATGTGGTGAGTTCATGATCTTGTTGAAAACCTGAATGCTAGCTTACATATTTACAACAACAAGAGCAAACATAGTTTGTCAAAGTTTTTCTTTATCACTTTCAGTTTATCAACTGAATTGCTTGAGGACAAGCAAATGTTTAAGCTTGGGGTAGTTTATACGTCTCCAACGTATCTACTTTTCCAAACACTTTTGCCCTTGTTTTGGACTCTAACTTGCATGATTTGAATGGAACTAACCCGGACTGACGCTGTTTTCAGCAGAACTGCCATGGTGTTATTTTTGCGTAGAAATAAAAAGTTCTCGGAATCGCCTGAAAAACAACGGAGATTTATTTCAGAAAATATAAAAAAATACCTACAAGATGATCCACACCGGGGGCTCTCGGGCTGTCCTCGAGGGTGGGGGGTGCGCCCCCTTCCCAGGGCGCGCCCCCCCTGCCTCGAGGCCCCCCCGATGCTCCACCGACGTATCCCCAGGTCCTATATATTCCGTTTCATGGAGAAAAAAATCAAGGAAAAATAATTATCGCGTTTTACGAGATGGAGCCGTCCCCAAGCCCTAATCTCTCTGGGGAGGGCTGATCTAGAGTCCGTTCGAGGCTCCGGAGAGTGGAGATAGTCGCCATCGTCATCATCAACCTTCCTCCATCACCAATTCCATGATGCTCACTGCCGTGTGTGAGTAATTCCATTGTAGGCTTGCTGGATGGTGATGGGTTGGATGGGATCTATCATGTAATCGAGTTAGTTTTGTTAGGGTTTGATCCCTAGTATCCACTATGTTCTGAGATTGATGTTGCTGTGACTTTGTTATGCTTAATGCTTGTCACTAGGGCCCGAGTGCCATGATTTCAGATCTCAACCTATTATATTTTCCTGAATATATGTGTGTTCTTGATCCTATCTTGCAAGTCTATAGTCACCTACTATGTGTTATGATCCGGCAACCCCGAAGTGACAATAATCGGGACCACTCCCGGTGCTGACCATAGTCTGAGGAGTTCATGTATTCACTATGTGTTAATGCTTTGGTCCGGTACTCTATTAAAAGGAGGCCTTAATATCCCTTAGTTTCCAATAGGACCCCACTGCCACAGGAGGGTAGGACAAAAGATGTCATGCAAGTTCTTTTCCATAAGTACGTATGACTATATTCGGAATACATGCTTGCATTGCATTGATGAACTGGAGCTAGTTTTGTGTCACCCTCGGTTATAACTTCTACATGATGAATTGCATCCGACGTAATTTCCCATCACCGATCCAATGCCTACGAGCTTTACCTATATTGCTTGCCGCTTATTTACTTTTCCGTTGCTATTATCACAAAAACTACAAAAACACTATCTTTACTTTTATTGCAGCTACCACCACTATCATATTACTGTGCTACTAAACTATCTTGCTGCAGATACTAAGTTTCCAGGTGTGGCTGAATTGACAACTCAGTTGCTAATACTTAAGAGTATTCTTTGGCTCCCCTTGTGTCGAATCAACAAATTTGGGTTTAATACTTTACCCTCGAAAACTGTTGCGATCCCCTACACTTGTGGGTTATCAACATGGCACCTTGTGCTAAATATACCAGCTGACCAGCTATTCTTTTTGCGCAGTTCCACCAAAATCAACCAAATTCGCGTGTAGCTGGTATGATTTCGCCCTTATATGTTGCAACGCCTTGAACTTATCGGCACCTCCTTTCTAGTGGTGGAATCAAGCTGAGCACCCCTGTTTGCACAAATACAAAAAAACTGATTAGTATAAAGCAAACTGTACTATGAATTGACAGTTTAAACAGGCACCTACATGGTCTATTAGAGCACACTTTTAGAAAAATGGAACTCACCAGAAAGAATCCTAGAACAACATTGTAATCGCGCATCACAGCAAGAAAATGGAGATTTTTCAGTCCTTCTGAGCTGAAGTTAGTTTGGTCTTGTGGGGGGTAATGTAACTATCCTTCAACTACTCCTTCTGATGATCGAAACTAGTCACTTCACGTACTCCATATTCTTCTTCAGGCCTTGTTCATTTAATCCTCCTCCCAAGGGATTGGAGTGGGTTGGAGAGGATTTTGGCTTCTAGGGGATCTAATCCCCCTCAAACCCTGCCATTCCCCTTCAAAAACCACCTCAACCGAACAAAGCCTCAGAGGAGGATGATCCTGTTGTGCAAAGACAAGAGGATAATTAAATGCTAGCTTTCATGTTTTCTCGAAAAAGTAAAGGAAATATTTAAAACAACACAGATGAAGCACTTCTCAAGGACAATACCACTTTTTGATGACAGTATCTAAACAATAGCACAACACCAATAGAGATGACAAAGCTCAATCATATGAATGATATCAGTGGACGAGTACCAACCTTTGTCAGGAGGCTTATTTTGTAGAGCATACAGATGAGGCACTTCTCAGGAACCATCTGTTGCTATCTACTGTGGTGGCCATGCTTACTATACACTCCTCAATTAGATTAATGTTTCCAACATCTTATTGTGCAGTTCCACTAAAATATATGGTATCTTCAAAGAAGATCCCTGTTTGCGCAAGTAGAGATAATTACGTATTGCATTAAGAGTGGCATCAAATCAGTGGCCAAACAATTGCTCGTTCCAGCCATAGTAATAAATTAAGATGCAAACCTATATCATTACTTGTGTCATCACAGGTCCAGTGCTTCTTTACAGCACCAGGAGTTGATTTTTGTTTTTCTTCCGCTCGTTCTTCCCCTTCATCACTTGGTACAATAACAGACAAGCTTCACCTTCTATGTGAAAGAAGGCTAGTACTAACCTCTCATGACGCGGAATTCAAACAACTCACAAGAAGAAGATCTGAACCAAATTTGCCAACACGGATATGAAGTAAGATCTCCACTTGTGCAATTCCACTAAGATCAAGCAATCAAGCAACGTTGTCGGTGTGACATTTTGGTTGAACTGCACAAAACACTCTTAAAACAAAAGTGTTTTGTGCAGTGCAACAAAAGGTCACAATGGGAATGAGGTGAAGTAGATAACCCTGTTTACACAGAGGTGCAAAGGAAACAACTAGTGGTCAATAACGGTGGATGACACAGAAGTCAACAAAAAGAAGCATCTACCTTATCTAAATGGGAAAGAAAGCAAGACAGTATCATTTCTCAAACAGTGGCATTGATTAATATTAACAGAGAGATTATATTAACAATAAAATTCTTTAAACATGTAATTTGCTTTTAACTGTGGCATTGCATCAATTTTCCAGGGAAATTATTAGAGGGTGCTTGTTTTCAGGACATTTTGGTGGAGGGACTAAAAAACTCCGTCTCAGTCGCATCTAAACCAAACAGGAGGGACTTATAGGGACTAAAAGTGGGCATTTGGGACTAAAGAAAGAAGACCCAGAGGGAGAGTCTTTTTGGGACTTTTTCCAACAGTTGCCCCTGCCACGCATGGCACCTTGTCTCTATTAGTTCATTACTAGGGGTAACATGGTCTTTTAGCATGTCATTTAATAACCTCTAGTCCATGTTTAGTCCCTGGAACCAAGCAAGTAGGGACTAGGGAGTTTTTAACCAAACATGGCCTTAGATTAACAACAGCTAAAGAGTTGCACGGGACAGTGGACGCACCAGCACCATGTGCATCTACCGATGTACTGGGGCGATGCACAGTCTGTTGCAACAAAGAACAAACAACCAAGGAGCATATTTATGTTGGTCCCAGTTTTGTTATCTTTAGACACCTTTCCCTATGTGAGCGCAGCAAATCTAGTACTGCTCAAACTCTACAGCCTTGTCCCCCCCCAAAAAAAGATCAGTTCGTTACAGATGTGCGTACCGCGTTTGTCATTGTTTTCCCTTTTCGACCAACGTAGGTGTTGGATAGCCAGTCTGTACTAGTACTTTCCCCACTTCCTTTCCTCTGTGAACAACGTCCTAGATTTATGCTATACAACTTTCCCCACTACTTTCCCCCATTCCTGTCCTCTATGAACCACATCTTAGATTCATGCGATACAACTTTCCCCACTACTTTCCCCCTTCTTTTCCTTTTTGAACCACGTCCTAGATTCATGCTATACAACTTTTCCCACTAGTTTCCCCCATTCTTTTCCTCTTTGAACCACGTCCTAGATTCATGGTATACAACTTTCCCCACTACTTTCCTGTTTGATCCAACACCTAGATTCGAGTGCAGAAGCGGAAAAAGCCAACATGTAGCTAGAGCAATGCATGTGGAATACGTAAATTATACCTTAAAGTTCTTGGGGTGTGATTTGGTGGGCGACCGAAGGCCGTTCGACCCACACTATGTACGACAGAGAAGAAGAAGGGGTCGGAGGCCCTCTGCGCCGCCGCTGGGTGAAAGTGAACAGCTGCGCCGGTAGTGAATTCCCTTCCTCGCCGACGGCGACAACGTTAAGCATCCTTCCCTTCCCGGCGGACGGATCATGCCGGCTGAGAGAGTGTTAAGAGAGCAACTACAAGCAGACCAGCAGTGAGGGGAGAGAGAGAGAGGCCAAGAAGTCTTGTTTAGATCTGGAGACGTTGAGAGAGTGTGAAGAGAACAACTACAAGCGCTGAGGCTGCAGCGTGTATATATATACTGGAGAGAGTGTGAAGAGTGCAAACCCTAGAAAAAAGCGCCGAGGCTGCAGCTTATGCGTGATGAGGTGATTATATATGGTCACTACGAGATCGTATAGCTCCGTATCCATCCATTTTGACCAGTCAAAGAATCCTCCTGGCACGAATTATGCTCAAGTGTAGTTATCAAACCCGACACCTCAAGTTGGATGAGCGAACAGGCTAACCAGCTACATAACCCTCCCGTTATGTTCAACGAGAGGAAAATAACCTTTTATACATTTTTTGTGTGTGTG
The DNA here is from genome assembly GCA_902687465.1 of Secale cereale. Lineage (NCBI taxonomy): Eukaryota > Viridiplantae > Streptophyta > Magnoliopsida > Poales > Poaceae > Secale > Secale cereale. The sequence continues at coordinate 12,990,879 of LR738716.1, forward strand.
CGGGAGTCATTGGGATTTAAATGGTGGTAAGACTATCCACAGTGGTGCAAAAATAATGCAGCCTTAGTCACCTTACCTCTCTCCACGTAGTACGTTGGGTCCCTCCAGTCAGAGGGTGAAATAAACAAATTAATAAGAAAAATTAAAAGCACCAGCAGTGTATCTTACCTCACACATCTCGCTACTTCTCAGGAACATTGTCCAATTGATCCCTCTGTTCGCTCACGTACTATTTTAAGTAAATCCTTATTATAACATGCACACAATTTTGGGCACTTGTATTCGACCTAAGTCAGTGTGCCACCATATCTCGTACGACTCCCTCCGTCTAGGTGTAATAATTCACGTTAGAAGGTGCAGCGGGACCAAGGTGCAAGCAGATTGGAGGAGAAAGAGAAACTTGACCGGTCATTCCTCCAATAAAAGCCCTGATTTCTGTCTCTAAACGCAAAAATTGATCCAAAAAACTAAGGGCCTCTTTGATTCATAGGATTTCCAAAATGCATGAACAGGAAAAACGTGGGATTGGGGTGGCATGTCATCTTGAATTCTACATGATTCTATGAGTGTTTGATCATGCACAGAAAAAAACGTAGGATTCTTTCAAAGAGGTTAGTGTGGATTGAAAATTTCCTATGAAATCTAGTGCAAATGAATCCTATGGAAAAGTTCCTACGGTTTAGAATCCTATGAATCTAACAACCCACATAAGAAAAAATCGTAAGGAATTGAACCTTCAAAATTCCTTTGAGAATCCTTGGAATCAAAGAAGCCCTAAGAGATGCCGTTTTAGCTACCATGCAGGGCCACGTATTAACTCGCATGCAAGCCGACTTTGATTTCTTGACTGATCAACACGTAGTTGCGCTCCATGCATTGGGTTTCCGGGAGAGATAACAAGGCAGAGTAAGGAGCGTTTCATTACATTGCTTAGGCTGGTCATAGTTTGTACGTACTCCATTTGTATCTCACTTCCTATGGCTTCGCACTCGCACGATTTTCCTATTCTATGAACCTATGTGTGCGTGTGCGTGTGCGTGTGTGTGTTTAAAAGCATGTGTGTGTTAGAGAGAGCGACAGATCGAGCTAGTCCTACAGAGAGATGGTGTGTAGTGTACGATTTTAGCCATGAGAGTGGGTGCATCCTCTCATTCCGGGCGTCCGGTAGGGACAGGCGGATAGCTGCCATGCCCGCTCCTGACCAGCCTGGCCCACCCAAAGCCCCTTCATCGCACGCGCGCACTTCCCGCCCGAAACGGTCAGCGCCGCTCCAAAGAATCGGTGCCACATTCATGCCCGGGCAGAGCGGACGTGACCTCTCACTGGCGCCTGCGTTGAAGGGAGAAGCGGATTCAAGAGTGATGGTTGCTTCGCCGTCCAACTTACTGCTGGGTCTATGTGATTTGACGGCTCATTGATCATTGTTACTGAGGTGGTAGGATTGCTGGATGTCCCACGCTTTCGGCGAAAGGAGGTACTACTATATTACAATTTTCTCCATTCTTACGGCGGAGGAGTGCAAGAGCAGTGAAAACACGCAGTCTCAGTGATTACATGGCCCACCTCACACTATCACCATATTTTGTAGAGATTTCACCATGAACCACATACGGATGTATATAGATGCATTTTAAGTGTAGATTGATTCATTTTGTTCCGTATGTAGTCCACCTAGTGGAATCTCTACAAAGACTTATATTTAGGAACGGAGGGAGTACGTACTGTAATTTATCAACGAGATAGTACAATTCTATGAAGCTTCCAGCTTCTGTTACATGTATCTTGCGTCCAAGGTTGCCCGTTGCAACATTTCATCAAATACAAAGGAGACTAACATGCATGCTATTGCATCTCAATGATTGACAGATCATAGCAAATATGTACTCCCTCCGTTCCAAAATAAGTGTCTCAACTTTAAGCTACATACAGAGCAAAATGAGTGAATCTACACTCTAAATATGTCTATATACATCAATGTTTGGAGTATGTACTTGTAGTTCATATTGAAATCTACTAAAGGACATATATATTCCAAACAATATGATAATCTCTCTAACCAAGGTAGTAGGGACGAGGAGTAAACGGAGGGAATAGTAAAATTTTCTCCTCGTCCTGCGAGCCACCGCGCGCGTGGGCGAGGGAGCGGGCGTAAGGCGTAGTAAGAAAGCTTCACCTCGTCCTGCGAGCCACCGCGCCCGTGGGCGGGGGAGACGACGTACTAAGCAAGCTTCTCCTCGTTCTGCGAGTTGACGGGACACATCAAAAGTACTCCAGTGTATAGAGCCTTGCCTCTAAGGTAAGCCCCACATGGTTTGCCTCTTTTTTTAACATAACGCGTCAAGTCGCAATTTATTTGTTCACCCGTGGTAGAGCAAGTATAATAGGATGATGTAAGCTGGCTATAAGGGTTGCCACCTCAGATTTATGATGATGTGAAGGAGAGAGGAGAGGAGAGAGAAGAGGAGTGGGCTGTAACTTGTAGCCAGCTGCAGCACAAGCTCCAATGCATTTTGTGAGAGAAGAAAGTGGGGTCAAGCATTAACTACATGATGTATAGAGCCAGCAACTATTATATGAATGGGCTTTTAGGTTGGCTATAAGTGAGGTGGCACAAAGATAGAGCTAGCAGCCGGCTATGTTATTAATCTTGCTCGTAGACGATCGTCCCTCTATCTAGTGGACAACCAGTACACGTGTCAAGTTACCACGTGGGCTGCCTTTTCGTACAGAAATGAGCTCCACCATGTACCCGCGCGGGTGTGGTTGGGAAAGAGACGAGAGTACGTGCGCCGTGCGTGCACCTCTTCTCTTCGTGCACGCCCCCACCTACGTGGGTGTGTGTGAGAGATACAAACCTGGACAAATGGCTTTTGTGCGTTCGTGAGTGTTTTTTGTTTGGGGGGGGGGAGGTTGATTTCGTGAATGTATTTGTGGGAATATGTGTCGATGACATCTCAAACAAAATTTTGCATGCAATGTGTGTGAAATGGATGCCTATCCATATCATATATATAGGGTCGGGCGATCCACGAGAAGAGAGGGAGAGGTCATAGATATCGATAGAGTCGAAGAGAGGATCAAGTGAATGGGTGCGAGATCGATGAAGAGAGCCATCGAAATTGTGTGTGTGTGCAAGTCAAAGATATAGGGCGACTGACCTAGGTACCGGAACGTCAGAGGGCACATGTCAAGTTTGTGTGTGGCAGGGAGACATGACTAGAGCGCTTGATGTATCGATGTGTGTGTGTGGGAGGGGGTTTGGGGAGGGGTAGGCAGAGGCCTAACTATAGAGGTAGAACGACTCGTATATGTGTTGAGTACGATGACCTACGTAACTCTACTTTGTTAGTTTGGGTACGATGACCTGCGTACCTCTAGTTAATTAGTTTGCGTATGATGAAACTGCATAGATTATTAATATGTTTACTATATGTTGCATCTATTTGCTAACCCTTTCCTTTTCGTGTTGCTCAAGTATATTTTGTTGCATATGATTATACATTCTCTTGATGAAGATGCATCTCTAACAGGTACGTAGATTCTTGATGGCGAAGAAGCAGTGCTATGTCGTGTACTGATACGTCTTTGTCGTATCTATAATTTTTGATTTTTTTCATGACAATATTATACAACTTTCACCTATTTTTGGCAACTATTTATATGATTTATTGGACTGATCCAGTGCCAAGTGCTAGTTCCTGTTTTTTGCATGTTTTTTGTCTCGCAGAAAATCCATATCAAACAAAGTCCAAACGTGATAAAAATTGGCGGATAATTATTTTGGAATATATGTGTATTTTAGGAGGTGGAAGCAATGCAAACGAGGGCCCATAGTGCCCACAACCCACCAGGGCGTGCCATTAGGCCCACGCGTGCCCTGGTGTCTTATGCTCACCTCGACCGTCGGTTGGGGCCCTTCTTCTGGCACAAGAAAGCTAATTTATGGATAAAAATCGTGTCAAAATTTCAGCGCAACCGGAGTTACGGATCTCCGGGAATTTAAGAAACGGTGAAGGGTCAGATCTGGGGGGGGGGGGCGCAAAATAGAAGAGGACAGAGAAACATATCCAATCTCGGAGGGGCTCTGGCCCCTCCCATGACATGGAAGCCAATGACCAGAGGGAGAACCCTTCTTCCACCTAGGGAGGAGGCCAAGGAAGAATAAGAAGGAGGGGGGCTCTCCCCCCCCTCGCTCCTGGTGGCGCCGGAGTGCCGCTGGGGCAACGATCGGGATGGAGATCTACATCAAAAATCTTGCTACCGTCAACACCAACTCTCTCCTCCTCATTGCAGCGGTGTAACACCTCTTCCCCCCGCTATAATCTTTACGTAAACATGGTGCTCAACTCCATATATTATTTCCCAATGATATATAGCTATCCTATGATGTTTGAGTAGATCCGTTTTGTCCTATTGGTTAATCGTGATCTTGGTTGGTATGATTGAATGCAAAATACCAAAAAATAGTGGTACCTACTGTACCAATGGTTGAAGAACCACCCAAAATCTATCACACTACTGAAGCTTTTTACTTGGATCATCTTCGATCCCTATGTGCTCGTGCCAAAACCCCTACTGGCTTAGTTGAGGGAAAATCTTTAGATGAGCATGCTTGTTATGTGCGACACCACATTTCTCAAAAAGGGAAACTTTTATTGGATCAAATTCATCATTTGTAGTGCTATGCTTGGAATTTATGTGAAATATATGATTGTACTTGTTGTTCTGAAGACCCTAAGAAACACCTTCCTTACCAATGTGAGTTTAGTGATAATGGAATCGTATCTTCATATGCTAAGGATGTTTATAATAACTATGATGTTGAAAAAAATTGAAGAATTTGTTGCTTTTAAGGGTGCTTATGAAATTGCTTCTTTGATTGAAAAGTATGATGCTACTCTGTATAAATTTTAAAATTTTGCCATACTTAAATATTGCTGTGATAATTATGCTTCTAATACCTATATTAAACCATATATTGAGAACTCCTCCGCTGCCCAAGAAGAGACTTATATTTTGCAAGAGTCTATGGAAGAAGAAACTAAAGCCATTGTGATCTCATTGGATGAAAAAGATGAGGAGGAGAGCTAATAACAAAAGGAGGAAGAGCGTATTGATCACCCATTCCCACATTCTAATGAGAGTAACTCTTTATCCTATACATTTTTTAATTTCCCTTCGAATTTACCAAATGATGAATGCTATGCTAATTGCTATGATCCCGTTGATTCTTTGGAAATATCCCTTTTTGATAATGCTTGCTATGCTTGTGGCCAAGATGCCAATATGAATTATGCTTATGGAGATGAACTTGCTATTGTTCCTTATGTCAAGAATGAAATTGTTGCTATTGCACCCACACATGATAGTCCTATTATCTTTTTGAATTCTCCCGACTACACTATATCGGAGAAGTTTGCACTTATTAAGGATTACATTGCTGGGTTGCCTTTTATCGTTGCACATGATGATTTTGATGAATATAATATGCATGTGCTTGCTGCTCCTACTTGCAATTATTACTAGATCATCGAAGCACGCGTTGTCGCGCCTGCCTATCTTGATGACATCTAATGTAGGAAAGAGAAATATGTCAAAAGATTTGTGTAGTTAGAAATATCTGAGAAATTCGTACCATGTACTTTCTTGTGGACTATGCAAATTCTAGACAGAGAGGTGTATCTAAAAACTGGATTTCAAGAGCCCACAACAGCAAGAATTCAGGATACAAAAAGTCAAAAATAGATCAATACCTAGTGCCATTTTACTTATTATACACCTGGCACAAATTATGGAAGAGCATCCTGCATACAATACCTAGCTAGTGAGGCCCCCTTGTAGTTATAGGTGCTTCCATGTGCTATTTAATGTCTTATTTCACTCCAACTCCTTTTCTAAATAGTAGCAATCAGCCTTGAAAACAGTAGTAGCTTGAAACGCCCTGCTCTCAACAAATTGAGCTATCATATGTTATTTGTAATAACAACTATGCACCTTCTCTTTCCTGAAAGCAACAATGGCTTAAAACGATCAACTCTGAACAAAATTTCTTCAGCCTCATTCATGTTAATTTCTTTAATCAATTATGTATATATATTACTCTTGTTTTGGAAGCTAAATGTCTTCTACCAGAAGTTATTTACCTTGCAACCTAAAGACATTTTGCAGAACCAAATTTTTGATTAATTTTGTAATTATAAGACTATCAAGTAGAAAAATAGAGCTAATAATTTAACAAAAGGGCAACCTAACTGAATAATTTTTACCTCTCTTCGACCAATGTTGCCAGACTGCTGATGGATTCATAGGTACCATGAAGCCTGATACACACAAAAGGTGGAATTTAGCTCGAGAATAACAAAGGCGTTGTGTTCACGGTAAGAGAGGAGAGCTAGGGAGGCGTTGATCTCATCAGTAGTAGATCTCAAGCACGAACACGGAGGAGAAGAGGATCTCAAGGTTACTTAGCGCGGCGAGGCGAAGGACATGCAGCCGGTCGCAGCACCGAGGGTGATCCATCATTTAGCACAAGATATTTCCTTTACTTACCCTATAATTGCACTTCATGGCATCATCTTAAATTCACAATAATACCAATTTTTCTGTGTGCTAGAGATCTGAAATTCGTAGTTAGCCTAAATGCCTGGAGGAGCAATTTTGTAGCATGAATTATTAAGCCAATTGGTGTTTGCAAGTTTACGAATTAACTATAATTTAGTTACCACATGACTGGCTATGGGCAAGGTCGGTTAGTAAATAATTTATTTGGTTTTCAAAAGAAAACGTCATGGTTCATAATTGAAATGGTTTTCAAAATAACTGAGTAGTGACTAATGCATGCTTAGAGTATCAAATCCCACTATCTCAATGCTTTGTCATGCAATGGGTATCTAAAAATGAATAGTTAAATAATCCATCTGTTGAAACCGTCATTCTTGAGATAAAAACATGAATAGCTTTAGATCAAATAAAAAAGCGTACCAAAATTGCTCCCTCTCGCCGTTGTCTTGATCTGGTTGTCAACAAAATGTAGCCACCTCCTGTGTTGCATCGTGAATGGAGAATAGTGGGAAAGGGAGCTTGCATCCACACACCTTGACTGTCACCCATCCATTCTCCGTTCTCAATCCATCCGCCACTGCTGCTAGTAGCCTGCCGATTGATGTGACTACCACCGATCGACGGGAAAGATTGTGCTCTGGTTGTAGGGAAAGGAGGGGATCTGGTTGTTGTTGGGATGGGCTGTGAGCTTCATGAGGAGAGTGTCCTACACGCGATACAGCCACAAAGCATGGATGTGGATGCGAGGGAAGGACAGTCGGTGTTGGATGCCTACAACGTGGGTGGCAGCCACAGCTGCGATGGAAGAACGCTGCACTAAAAACAGTAGTAAGAAATTAAAGAAAATAAAGAAGGGGCGGGGGATGCGCGGCAGAAACTCCCCCACGGCAGCGGCGCATGGAGGAGGAAGGAGGATAGGAGGTCAGGGGGCTTGCACTTGAACTGGATGACCGGGCCATTAGTGAATCAAAAGACCTGGGCCTTCGATGGCCCACCGACAGAGGTAAACAGGAGGTCGTTCTCCAGAGCAGCCGCCCGCAACAAGGTGTCGCGAGCGTGCGTAACGACTTGGGACAGCGAGTTGATCTGAATCATACGTTCGAGGAATACGACGGCTAAGAGTGTTAAATTGCAGTGGAGGCTCACACCTAGCTCTGTTTTACTGTTTTACAATGAGGGAGGAACTACATCTTCACCTCTCTATGTTTTCAACATGATAAAATTTCAAGAAACTGCTTATACTATGCATTGGTCTTTACTTGATGTGCATGAATTGTTCTTGTATGACATGCCTATGCATAGGAAGAGAGTTAGACTTCAGCATTGCTTGATTATGTTGCTCTATGCTCACTACTAAATGCTAAGTCATTGTAGATTCAAATTGGCTTTGATATACCTTGGGATCCAGGTGGATTCATTACTTAAGCACTTTATGCCTAGCTTAATGGCTTTAAAGAAAGCGCTGCTATGGAGACAACCCGGAAGTTTAAAAAAGAGTCATTTATTTCTGTTGAGTGCTTTTATAAAGTTTAAAAACAAAAAAATATAGAGGGGAATCTAAAACTTTTTCAAAAAGAAAAGTGAAAGTGAGAGGGACAAGCATTGCGAAAGTGGGAGCTAGACTTGAACTCTGTTCATCCCCATGGGAAATTTGTGAATCTTAATTACAAAAACTTCTCAACAAATATAATTATCTCCTTGTACAATTCCATTGTATTATAAAAATAATGTTTCAAGAGTTTCCTTTAGGATGATTAAATTGCTTGTTGGTTTGTGCGGTGCAAAAACAGAAACTATGGCTGTAGTGCATGATTTTACATTTTTTAGTCGAACGTCAAATGGTTCTGAAACTTTTTTACAAAGTCTTGCTATACAATTTTTTTTTATTTTTCCTAAATTGTTCAGAATTTTTAGAGTTACAGAAGTATGGTGGATGTTCAAATCTTTACAGATTGTCCTTTTTTCACAGATTCCTGTTATAGCTTCATTATTTGCATATGTTTGAATTCTTATTGAAGCCTCCTTGACCTGGGGCCATATAATTGTGAAGCATATAGTGGGTAATGTTTGTTTATAATTATACAATAATGTTAGAGCAGTACATGATGGTATTTCATTGATCATATGCTGTGACACTCCAAGACCGGTGCGCCAGGTTTCAGCCAGTTATTCGTCGCCGTTGCCATGTCTTTGCTTGCGTGTTGCATCCTTGCCTTGTCATGTCTGTGTTGCATCAGCATGTTTTCAAAACTTGCATCCGTTCGAGTTCCCTCGTCCTCTCCGTTGTCCGTTCTGAGCTCAGACACACTCGCACGCGCCCGCGGCGCCTCCGAATATTTATTTTATAAGTGGCCGGAAAATATTCTCAGATTGGGTTGAAACTTGGCATGTGGTCTTATTATAGTGTAGACAGGCCGCCTGCCAAAATTCATCGCACTCGGAGCTCGTTTGATAGCCCAATGGATATATATAGCGGCACTAGTAGCCGGTTAATTCGTCGGACGTTTTCGGTCTCCGAAAACCCCCCGTGGGCCTCTCTCCCTCTCCTCTCATCGCAGCCAACTAATCTACACAGCCCACTAGGTGAGCCGCCGCTATTCCTCACCCATGCGTAATTTAGTATTTTTGCGCTCAGTTGTTTTTTCCCGGAAAACTGCTAAGCCCCAGTTTTTTCTTATAATGTTGCATACTTTGTGGTGTTGTAACTTTTTGTGTGCTTATCCAAATTGAATGTATGATATGTCAAAATGGTCGTGGTGATATGCTCTACACTTTGTTCCATTGTGCCATGCTCATTTGAGTTCATCTCGATGCTCTAATCTCTGTTGCAAGAGTGCTACTTGTTATAAACTGCTGTTACTTGTTATTTTGTTGCCATGTTTGAGATGTGATAACTTGGTGCATGTTTATCCAAATGATGCATATGATATGTCAAAATGTTCATTGTGAAGTCTAATACCTGATGGTTGCTGTAGCATGCTTGTTTGAGTTCATATTGCCATATTAATCTCTTTTGCAAAAGTGCATTTGGCTGTTAAGAGCTGAAACTTGATATGAGATGCTGATTTCGATTGCTCTTTGCTAGTGATGTGTTTGTCTTCATGCCACATGTCTAGATGTTTTAGAAGCAACATTATATCGTATTTGCTGTGGTGCATTTAACTTTCCATGATATGCTTTGTGGCGACTTAAACAAGCTTGTAAACATGCCATGCCCACTTAACTCTTTTATACTTCGTGAAATTTTGGCTAAGTCTGGAATCTCTCATAACCTGATGCTACGTTTGCTTGATGCCCTAGTCAAATCCATGCTTGTTATGGAGTGGCCATTGATCATGTCTTGTTGTCCATGTTATTGTCTATCCATCCATGTCCTCACTTGCTCATATGACCTGCTGTAGCTTATTTATTTCTTGCTCTCAAGTTGCTATAAATTATAACTGTCAGGTTTTTATCAGCATGTTCAATTTGGTGTAGCTTGTTGCTATTGATCCATTGCTCCTATTAAGAAGCTCCAATGGAGTTGTTTGCTGTAGGATATGTCTACTACATGTCCATGCTCTTTATGCTTGTTAGAGTTGATATGCTTGTTGTTTTGTGCCTCCGAAGGCAGCATCGTGATGATGTTTTTGCCTTCCCAGATTTTGACTAAGTCTGCAATATTTTATTGCAACTTGCCATGCTTGTTTAAATGTGTTCCAGCAAGCTTTTGGGTGTGTTCTAAGTTCCTACTTGTTAAGTAACATGTCTACTTCAGATCCATGCTTCTTGTTAACATGTTTGAGTGCTGTAGCATATATTTACCTTGCTCCAAAGTTGCTATGTGGCTGTTAACTTCAGCTTGTTGTTATATCTTGTTTCGTGTGTATCTTTTAGCCCGTTGCTTCATTTTGAGTCTGCCCTATATGAAACTTGTGTGATTTTGCATGTAGAATCATAATATCATATTGTTTTCATGTTTGGAGTGTGTTTGCTTCATGTTTGGGTGCATCTTGCACCGTTGACTTGTTTGTCTTGTTTTGCTCATATCTTTTAGACCTTAGCTCCGAATTAAACAAACTTTATATGAAACTTGACTAGAATTTCATGTAGATCATCTTGGTGCATGCTAAATTGCTGTTTAACAACTTTAACTTAAGGTTTGTGCAGATCTGGACTAATTTCAAATTATGCATATGAGGGCTTACCGGTTTTGTTATATGTAGTTTCCGGCCTCATTTAAACTTGTTCTTGTGTTGTTTTTCTGTGCTTCCTACCTTGCCATGTATTGCATCATACATAGACTTGTCTTGCATCATACTTGGTTGAGCATCTTGTCGTGTTCTTGTGTTGTGTGTTTACCTTGTTGTGTGCTTTGTTCTCGTTAGTGCTTGTTCCGTTGCGTTCGTGAGGATTCGTTCGACTTCACGTGGTTCGTCTTCAAGGCTTCTTCTTCGTCTTCTTCACGGAACCGTTCTTCTTCCTTGCGGGATCTCAGGCAAGATGACCATACCATTGGATACCTTTACTATCATTGCCTTTGCTTATTTGTCTCGATGCTATCGTTATATGTCGCGCTACCCATCATTATTGTAAGCCCCTCTCCTTGTTGCCATGAAACATCTAACCTTTGAAACCTTCCTAGCAAACCATTGTTTGGCTATGTTACCCGCTTGCTCAACCCCTCTTATAGCGTTGTTAGTTGCAGGTGAAGATGAAGATTGTTCCATGTTGGAACTTGATGCTTTGGGATATCCCAATATCTATTATTATTATTAACACACCTATATACTGGGCATGGGTGGAAGGCTTGGCCTTTTGCTCGATGTTTTGTTCCACTCATGCCACCTTAGGCGCCGATAAACCGGCATTATGTTCCTTGATTTTGTGTTCCTTACACGGTTGGGTATATGGGGACCCCTTGACACTTCGTCTTTGAATAAAACTCCTCTAGCAAGGCCCAACATTGGTTTTAATTTGCTCATAATAACAACTTAATTAATTAATTAAATTGCATAGGGAGTTAGCGCTACCCGAGGACTCTTCTACATACAGGGGGGCCAGTGCTGATGGTGTTGGTCCCAAACTAGAGCCACTTGTGGTGCCACCCAGTTATCTGGGGTCTTCGGTTACTGTACGTATTACTCATCCGGTCGTGGCCTGAGAAGAGATACTCGCGGCTACTATCAGGGTGTCGGCACGCCGGGAGGTCTTGTTGGACGTGTTTTACTATTGTCGAAATGTCTTGTGCACCGGGATACCGAGCCTGATCGGATTTCCCAAAGATAAGGGGTAATAATTATTATTACTTCAGCTGATCGTGAGATCTTGTGATGGGCTAAGTTGGGACACCCCTGCAGGGTTATGATCTTTCAAAAGCCGTGCCCGCGGTTATGTGGCAGACTCGAATTTGTTAATGTCCGGTTGTAGAAACTTGACAGAGGATCCGAAGTCAAACACACAACTGTGTGAGTAACCGTGACTGTCTCTTTTCACTTTGAGAAGAGAACACGGTGGGGTTATGTTTGACTCATAGGTAGTTCAGGATCTTTAGCGATCACTACTAGTTTGCGACCATTTGCGTAGATGCTCATCTTATTCTTGTACTCGTAAGTTAGCCACCATACTTTTGCTTAGCCGCTGCTGTAACCTCACCACTTTGCCTCTTCCTACCCATTAAGCTTTGATAGTCTTGTTACCCATGGTTACGGGATTGCTGAATCCTCGTGGCTCATAGATACTACAACAACAGTTGCAGGTGCAGGTTTCCGATGTCTTGACGTGAGACCGATGATCGTTGTGTTGGATTTCTTTCTTCTTCTTCTTCTTCAGTCTTGGGTTAGGTTCCGGGTCGGCAGCCTGGGATAGCAGATGGATGTCGTTGTTCTTTTCATATTTGTATCCGTAGTCGGATACTTTTTATTGATGATGTTGTATTCATGTGACTTGTATGTATTGTTGTATCCCCCATGTATTTATGTAATGGTACGATGTAATGATATCCATCTTGCTAAGCGCCTGAGATGCGGTTGTGCCCCAATCACGTATGAGTCACGTGATCGGGATAGAATCGCATATTGGGCCTGACAAGTTGGTATCAGAGCCTCGACCGACCATAGGAGCCCCCTTGATTGATCGTAGCTTGGCCGTTGTCGAGTCTAGCAGAAAACTTTTTCGGAGTCTAGTTATATTGGAGAGTAGGAATTCTTTTTACTCCTTAGCCTCTTCGTCGCTCTGGTGAGGAATCTTGACGTAGGTGTTTTTAATTACCCCTCTTCCCCTTCAATTTTTTTTAGGATCACGTGGTTAGTTTTCGTTCGTTGCGTTGTCAGTTATTTCATTTGGTGCATCTCTCGTCAAGGGGATTCAACCCTCTTCTTCTTTGCAAGTTCATCCTCAGTTCTTTTCAACCGATGTTGTTTTCCCGTCCGTTGTGGTCTTTCTTTTTCCCACCCGCCCACCCTTTTGCTTCTCCGACCGGAGTCCTTAATCGAGTATCCATCCTACTCTTGTGAGTCTTGCTTTCTTTCATCAATTGTTTTCAACTCGTGAATTCTCGTCTAGCTCGTCATCATTCTTCTCTTTTCTTCTCCGATGAATTCTCCCCTCGTTTGATATTCTTCGCCTCTTCTTCTTTTTCGGTGGATCCAATTCAATTCAAGTATTCGATGTTGATCTTATTCTTTCCTTGCTCAGTGTTTCCTCTTGCTCATTCACCTCTCGCCACGTAATTATTCCGGAATTCCAAAGAAATCTTAGGAGATTCATATGTGTTCTAATTAATTCGAGGTTGTCACCTCATTCGAGATTTTCAATCGTTCCGGTGCATCATCTCCTTTTCAATCCTTTCAACGGTGTTTTCTCTTTGGTGGGCTCATAACCCACAGGTTCTTTCCCAGGATCTTACCCGACTCTGCTAAATTTTTCCCGGAGTGTTCCTATATTCTCTTCAAGTGTGACATAAGTATGTACTCCATCAGTCATATGTCTTCCGAAGATCATTTCAATTCTTTTCATGTTTGGTTCAACCTTTCTTCTTTCATTCTTCCGGAGTATCTCAATAATTTTTAATGGCGTTCCTCGTCGTCATTTGAAGTCCGAAGAAGAGTTTTACTCTAAATCTTGTCCGTTCTCTCGACTATTCGTCGTTCTAGCTTCATGCTATCTTCTTACTTGTTCCGATTCGTGTCAAATTCTTTTCCTTACCCATCCGGAGTATTTCATGAATTCTTCCCATTGTGTTCCTCCGAAGGCCATCATTTCAGAAGATTTCTTCGTTCTAAGTTTTCAACTTCGTCCTCCAAATATTCTTCATTGATGCCTCTTCGTTCATCCCACATTCTTCCGGTGCTTCGTTCAAGTATTCTTTAATCAGTTCGCGATCTCGTCGTTCGCTTGTATCTAAATTCCCTCGAGTGCTTTATTCTTCTCGACGATTCATTCTCTTGTTTTCACTCGATTTTAATTCCTTACGGTGGTTGTTCTATTTCATCATTCGATTTTAATTCTTCCCGGTGGTTCGTTCCTTTTTCTTCACTTGGCTTAATTCATTACGGTAGCTCGCTCAAGAGTTCTTTTCCGGTGTTATAATATCAATTTATTTGTTCTTTCCAATTCTACCGGTGGTTCAGGAAGACTTTCTCAAGTTTTCTGCTATATCCCTCTTTATTCTATTTCAACGCGAATAAGTGATATGCGAATCCATTGCTTCTCATCAATTTAATTGATGGAGGATAAGCATAACATAATTCTTATTCTTCTTCGTGAAGTCAATTAATCCCTTCCTTCGGAGTTTATTCTTGATGAATAAATTCTAGTTCCAAGTGCTTTAATCTTTTCTTTTCCGGAGTTCAAGTTTCTCGTCCATCTCGTTGGAGCCCCCTTCTATTCCTCGCAAGGCTTTAATCTTATTCTTTTCGTCCGTCATTTCTATGTCATCATCCTTTTGTTACTGGAGTTCCTCTTGGTGGTTCCTCATGAGGTAATTCATTCTTCAAATATTCATCTAATTCTTCTGGAGCAGCTCAACACTCTTATTCTTGCCTCTCGAGTGCAAATAATTCTCTGTATTCTTTCGAAGCGGAGTTTTGCACTTCTTCATTCTCAGCTAATCCATCTTTCGTTCTGGCGGTAATTCAACTCAAGTTTTGAGATGTTTTCATAAGTCCACAACAAGCTCATTCTTTTGTTGTTGATTTTCTCAACAACTCCATTCAAGCTTTTCTTTTCAAGATGCTTTCAAAGTATTTCGCGCTCGAAGTTGTTCTTCTCTTATCCGTTCTTCTCATTCACTCGTTTAATTCTTCCGGAGCATTGTGTTGTTGCCCTCGTCGAGTATCATTTCATCTTTTCAAGTTCTTGTCCTATTCCGTTCATGTTTAACCGGTGTGCTGTTCTTTTCAGTTTCAGCCGGAGTGCTGCCCGAATTCCTTCATGGAGATTCCTTTTCTATCTCTTATTAACCGGAATGGTTTCGAATTCATTCTTATTCCTTCAACCTTTCGGTTCTCGTCGTATTCCTTCTTCCTCTTGTCTAACGAAGTCTTTGCAACTTCGTTCATCTCCGTTGTATCATTTCTTTCAAATTGTTCAACCTCTCAAGGTTCCTTGTTTCACTATTTTGTCCTCGAAGAACTTTGTTCTTCCTTTTTCATCTCCCGTCTCGTTCCTAAGATCTCGGAACGAGATCTCTTGTTAGTAGGGGAGTGTTGTGACACCCTGAGACCGGTGCGCCAGGTGTCAGCCAGTTATTCGTCGCCGTTGCCATGTCTTTGCTTGCGTGTTGCATCCTTGCCTACTCATATGTGTGTTGCATCAGCATGTTTTCAAAACTTGCATCCGTCCAAGTTCCCTCGTCCTCTCCGTTGTTCGTTCTGAGCTCAGACACACTCGCACACGCCCGCGGCGCCTCCGAATATTTATTTTACAAGTGACCAGAAAATGTTCTCGGAATGGGTTGAAACTTGGCATGTGGTCTTATTATAGTGTAGACAGGCCGCCTGCCAAATTTCATCGCATTCGGAGCTCGTTTGATAGCCCAATGGATATATATAGCGGCACTAGTAGCCGGTTAATTCGTCGGACGTTTTCGGTTTCAGAAAACCCCCGTGGGCCTCTCTCCCTCTCCTCTCATCTCAGCCAACTAATCTACACAGCCCACTAGGTGAGCCGCCGCTATTCCTCGCCCATGCGTAATTTAGTATTTTTGGGCTCAGTTGTTTTTTCCCAGAAACCTGCTAATTCCCAGTTTTTGCTTATAATGTTGCATATTTTGTGGTGTTGTAACTTTTTGTGTGCTTATCCAAATTGCATGTATGATATGACAAAATGATCATGGTGATATGCTCTACACTTTGTTCCATTGTGCCATGCTCATTTGAGTTCATCTCGATGCTCTAATCTCTGTTGCAAGAGTGCAACTTGTTATAAACTGCTGTTACTTGTTATTTTGTTGCCATGTTTGAGATGTGATAACTTGGTGCATGTTTATCCAAATGATGCATATGATATGTCAAAATGTTCATTGTGAAGTGTGCTACATGATGTTTGCTGTAGCATGCTTGTTTGAGTTCATATGGCCATATTAATCTCTGTTGCAAAAGTGCATTTGGCTGTTAAGAGCTGAAACTTGATATGAGATGCTGATTTCAATTGCTCTTTGCTAGTGATGTGTTTGTCTTCATGCCACATGTCTAGATGTTTTAGAAGCACCATTATATGGTATTTGCTGTGGTGCATTTAAATTTCCATGATATGCTTTTTGGTGACTTAAACAAGCTTGTAAACATGCCATGCCCACTTAACTGTTTTATACTTAGTGAAATTTTGGTTAAGTCTGGAATCTCTCATAACTTGATGCCATGTTTGCTTGATGCCCTAGTCAAATCCATGCTTGTTTTGGAGTGGTCATTTATCATGTCTTGTTATCCATGTTATTGTCTATCCATCCATGTCCTCACTTGCTCATATGACCTGCTGTTGCTTATTTATTTCTTGCTCTCAAGTTGCTATAAATTATAACTATCAGGTTTTTATCAGCATGTTCAATTTGGTGTAGCTTATTGCTATTGATCCATGCCTCCTATGGAGATGCTCTAATGGAGTTGTTTGCTATAGGATATGTCTACTACATGTCCATGCTCTTTATGCTTGTTAGAGTTGATATGCTTGTTGTTTTGTGCCTCCGAAGGCAGCATCGTGATGATGTTTTTGCCTTCCCAGATTTTGACTAAGTATGGAATATTTTATTGCAACTTGCCATGCTTGTTTAAATGTGTTCCAGCAAGCTTTTGGGTGTGTTCTAAGTTCCTACTTGTTAAGTAACATGTCTACTTCAGATCCATGTTTCTTGTTAACATGTTTGAGTGTTGTAGCATATATTTACCTTGCTCCAAAGTTGCTATGTGGCTGTTAACTTCATCTTGTTGTTATATCTTGTTTCGTGTGTATCTTTTAGCCCGTTGCTCCGTTTTGAGTGTGACCTATATGAAACTTGTGTGAATTTGCATGTAGAATCATAATATCATATTGTTTTCATGTTTGGAGTGTGTTTGCTTGATTTTTGGGTGCATCTTGCACCGTTGACTTGTTTGTCTTGTTTTGCTCATATCTTCTAGACCGTAGCTCCGAATTAAACAAACTTTATATGAAACTTGACTAGAATTTCGTGTAGATCATCTCGGTGCATGTTAAATTGGTGTTTAACAACTTTAACTTAAGTTTTGTTCAGATCTGGTCTAATTTAAAATTATGCATATGAGGGCTTACCGGTTTTGTTATATGTAGTTTCCGGCCTCATTTAAACTTGTTCTTGTGTTGTTTTTCTGTGCTTCCTACCTTGCCATGTATTGCATCATACATAGACTTGTATTGCATCATACTTGGTTGAGCATCTTGTCGTGTTCTTGTGTTGTGTGTTTACCTTGTTGTGTGCTTTCTTCTCGTTAGTGCTTGTTCCGTTGCGTTCGTGAGGATTCGTTCGACTTCACGTGGTTCGTCTTCAAGGCTTCTTCTTCGTCTTCTTCACGGAACCATTCTTCTTCCTTGCGGGATCTCAGGCAAGATGACCATACCCTTGGATACCTTTACTATCATTGCCTTTGCTTAGTTGTCTCGATGCTATCCTTATATGTCGCGCTACCCATCATTATTGTCAGCCCCTCTCCTTGTTGCTGTAAGTGCATCTAGTGCCACCCCTAGTTGGTTTTGGAGTATTGACGATAAACCTGGTTGAGGGACTAATGTGTTTGTTAGAATTGCAGGATAACACAGGTAGTAGTCCCTCATTGATTCGGTTATCCTACCGGAGATGACCCCTAAAAATGTATGAAGACATTGATAACTGTGGTGGTATATGAAGATAATTATATTGAAGACTATGACATGAGAAGACATTGTGTGAAGACTATGGAAAGCGAAGATGTAGAGTTGTCGCTGTTTCCTTTTCTTCTTTATTGAGTCATAGGAACCACCGCACTGTTAAGTTGGGTCCAAGTGAACTAAGTCAGAGTGACTAATGTGACGCTCAACCAAATCCTATGTCTTCGAGCGAAGACTATGAGAGCAAATCTCATCCAGAGGCGAATGAGTCAGCTTTACTTGGAGCTCAAGTAAAGTTGCCGTGTGTGTTTGAAATCTGACCGTTTGAACACGTGTCAGTTCCTTAGTGACCCAGGGTCACTTCGGACAAATCAGGTCGGGTTGCCTAGTGGCTATAAATAGCCCACCCCCTACACCATAAATTGGCGGCTGCTCAGAGTTATTGCACGGCTTTTGTCATTTGAGAGCAACCCACCTCCGAAGCATTTGAGAGAGAAATCCTTGTGAGGACAAAGCCCAAACACCCAGAACCAAAGAGTGTTAGGCATCACTGAAGTCTTTCTGTCTGTGTGTCCTGAAGACTTATTACACTTGAGGACTGTGTTTCCTCCAGCCGGTTAGGCGTCGCGTTCTGAGCATCCAAGAGTAATTGTGGATTCCCGGTGAACGAAGTCTGTGAAGGTTTGGAAGTCTACCTTGAAGACTTACCAGAGTGATTGGGCGAGGACTAGGTGTTCTTGGCTCAAGGGGAACAAGGTGAAGACGCGGTCTTCTGAGTTAAATCTTAGCCTCCCTAACCAGACGTACAGTTGTCACAGCAACTGGAACTGGTCTAACAAATCACTGTCTTCCCCGAGCTACTGTTTCTATCCTTTCCTTCCCTTTACTTACCGCTCTATGTTGTGAAGACATTGCATGTTTGCTTTATCTGATTGTCTTCACTGAGTATCTACTTGTTGTGATTGGCTTCATTCCTTCTTCCTTTGTGATCACTACTGCCTAGTTGCTATTAGTCTTCATGCTTTCACTTCATTGAATACATGACTATGGCTTATCTAGTGTAGTCCACTTTCCGCTGCATACTAATAGGCTTGAGCTTATCGTTTGTCTTCGAAACTACCATGTTTTGAAGCATTTCATAAAAATCGCCTATTCACCCCCCTCTAGTCGATATACTGCACTTTCAATTGGTATTAGAGCAAGTTACTCCCTTGTTCTGTGTGATTCGGTTTAACCACCTGGAGTTTTAGCTATGTCGACTGCAGGGATAATCAAAGTCTCCGTTGCGTGCCCTGTCTTCGATGGCACCGAATATCCCTACTGGAAGAACAAGGTGCCCATGCATCTTGAAGCCATTGACGTGGACCTCTGGTTTGTCGTCAAGCACGGCGTTCCCAAGACTGGTGAAGGCGTCACTGCTGCTGATGTCAAGAGGCTCGTTCCATTGGATTCAACGGCCAAGAACATCATCTATGGTCATCTGACCACTGGACAGTACGGTCGTGTGAGTGCTCTGGACACAGTAAAGGAAGTTTGGGACTGGCTCTCAAAGGTTAATGAAGGAGTATCTACCCAGCTGAGATATCTAAGGATCAGCGTCCTTTGCAATCTCTTCAATCGCTTCAAGAGACATGACAATGAGAATGTGCAACACACTTTTGATCGTCTCACTGACATAAAAAAATGAGCTTCAAGCACTTGGCGCCACTGAGATCACCAAGCATGAAATCGTCAAGACTCTTCTGAGATCACTCGACAGCTCATTTGATATCTTTGCGTTGATGATTCAAGAACGCCCTGACTTCAAGACTCTCGATCCGTCTGATATACTTGAGAGGCTCAACACACATGAGTTTCAGCTATCTGAGAAGCGTGACATCTATGGTCCCAACTATGGCCAATATCGCGCGTTGAAGGCAAAAGCTGTTTCCTCATCTGAAGAAGAATCTGACTGCAGTTCTGATGATCCTCAAGACATTGGAAAGGAGCTTGCTATGCTTGTGAAGAAGTTCCAGAAATTCACTAGGAAGAAGGGCTTCAAAAAGTCTTCAAGATCCAGCTCAAGAAATGATGAAGCATCTGCTCATGACTACAAGAAAAGAACATGTCATAAGTGCAGGAAACCTGGTCCTACATCTCTGAGTGTCCTCAGTGGGACAATGAGAAGAAGAAGAAGAAGAAGAGCAAGGAATATGATTCTGATGACAAGAAAAAGAAGAAGTACTCAAAGTCTTCTTCAAAGTCTTCATCAAAGTATTCATCACATAAGAAGAATTCATCTGGCAAGGCTCGTGCTTTTGTTGGCAAGGAGATGGATTCTGAGGAAGAGTCAGCTTCTGAAGAGGTGGAGGTGGAGTCGGAGGAAGAGTCCGATTCTGGTGCTGCAAGTCTGGATTTAGCCACTGCCTACGTGGGCAAGTCTATCTTCAACACTGAAGACAATGGCCCCGTCAACAACAATGATGATGAGGACGACGACTCTGCACCCACCTTCTGCTTCATGGCACGCGGTGCCAAGGTAAAATCATGTGATGCTTACTTTCAAACATCTAGTGAAGATGACTCTGATTGTGAATCAAAACCTAGCTACAAAACACTTGCTAAAATTGCCACTGAACAGCAGAAAGCCATGGAACATATTCAAAAACTGTTAGACAAAAGCGATGACCTGTTGGACGTGGAAATGACCCGTTCTCAGTCCTTAATTGAAGACATAAAAAAATCTTCATGTTAAGTACAAAGAACTTGAAGAGCTTTATGAATCGCTTTCAAAAACTCATGAAAAGCTTTCCCACGATTACATTCAAAGGAAGCGAGAACTTGAGAAAGTGAAAGCGGCTCATGAAGATCTTCAAAAGGAGAATGAGTCACTCCGCGCACAACTGATCAGCTCCAGTCACGAAGAGTTTGAACCACCATGTCTAAAATGCATTGAACGTGATAATGCCACATCTGTTGCTGAATGCTCTACTGTTGCCACTGTTGCAATATCTTCAACTATTGATGTGGTAACTAACCCCTCTGCTGAGGAAACCACTACTATTGCTGATGAAAATGCTAGGTTGAAGACTTTGCTTGAAACAGGGATGTACAAAAGCCTCAAAGGGCATCAGACTCTATGTGATGTCCTCAAAAAGCAGATACTGAAAGGAAACCCTAGGAAAGAGGGTGTTGGGTTCGACAGGAAAATGAATGTCGATGGTTCATACTGGAAGCCTGAGCAGTATCCCAAAACCACATGGGTTGCTGCAAAGGGACCTTCAGTGGATCCATCTACCTTATCTGGCTTCACTTGTGCTAATCCTGTTATCATTGATGATTCCTTTGATGCAAACTATAAACTGTTTAAGAATCAAAATGGTGAAGTGTTTGCTAGGTATATTGGTACTAACTGCAGGAATGGACCACCTATGAAGAAGATCTGGGTACCCAAAGGTTGTCTTGAGAAGCTTCCAGCAAATTCTATCATGACACCTCCTGGGATGAAGACAAACCCCATACCAAAGGCTTCATATGGTCCTAAGGCTTCATACAGACAAAGGACTCACCCGAGTCACCCTAACACAGATGTTTTGCAGGGAAATCATACTCAGACCCATGAATATGAGCGTGTTTCTTCAAACCGCTATGTTCATAAATCAAAGAACTTTTCTGCCTATTCTTATGAGTATTATTCTCCTCCTGCAAGACTATTTGCTAGGGCCCCAAAGCCAAAATTCTCAAATGCTGCTCTGATGGATTCTCGCCCCTCGTTGGTTACCCCAAGTGGAAGGTTTGAGATGCAGTGTAGCGGAAGTTTTCCCTTGGCAAAGATACCAACGATCGATTTCCCCTGAGACTCCCAGTTTCAACAAGAAGGTGTCAACTGCTAACGGCGCCAGATATTAGCAATCAACGTGGACCTGCACACAGATACAAATAACTTTGCTCCCAACGAGTACAGAGAGGTTGTCAATCCCTCTGGCCTTGTCATTTACAAAGGATCAAACGCAAGTGATAATAGTGATAGGTTTTGCTGCAAATAGTAAGTAAAAGCGTAAAGTAAATAGCAGATGTGATCAGTGATGGTAATATGGACCGGAGTCCCATGATGTTCACTAGTGATGTCTATCTCCCAAAAGACGATAAAATAGCTATGTGAGGTAAACGAATTACAGCTGGGCAATTGACAGAATTATGTGCGCAAACCAATGCTAACTATGTTGCAAGAAAGGTAGAGGTTCAAAGCATGGGCGGTACGCCAAGGCAAGTAGACCGAAATCCATCTGCATCTACTACTAATCATCCACCTTGAGATATCTATCCAGAACATCTCGCTGGTATTAAGTTGCGAGTCCCACCCATAGTGTAAACTCAAAGCAACAGACAACTGCATTAAAAGAACTTTGCGTAAAGTAAACAATCCTTGCACCCGCGAGCACAAGCACCGTTGTTTTCCCCCTTGTGGCAACAACACATCCCCTAGACTCATGTTTCTGTCACTCAAGCTAGTCATCGAGGGGCATGACCCACAATCAAGCATAACGTTCCCTCTTGGAGTCACTACCTACTACTCGGCCAA
The DNA here is from genome assembly GCA_902687465.1 of Secale cereale. Classification (NCBI taxonomy): domain Eukaryota; kingdom Viridiplantae; phylum Streptophyta; class Magnoliopsida; order Poales; family Poaceae; genus Secale; species Secale cereale. The sequence goes on from LR738716.1 coordinate 13,013,299, forward strand.
AGCAATAAATAGCAACGGAGAACATGCAAGAATTACTTACGAACATAAATATAAAAGAGGTGAATCAAATATATTACTCAAACACAATCTGAACATAATCTCACAATCCATCGGATCCCAGCAAACTCATCATAGCAACAGCATAAGGTTTACATATGTGCCTCGATCATGTAGGGCAGCTCACGAGGACTAATTAGTGAAGCACAAGAAGGGGAGGAGAACATCACATAGCTACTGGTCATGGACCCATGGTCCAAGGGAGACTACTCACAACTCATCCGGGAGGCGTCCATGGTGGTGGAGAGGCTCCCGGTGGTGATCCTCCCCTCCGGCAGGGTGCCGGGAGGAGTTCTCCTGGTGCTCCCGATCTTGGAAGCGCGGCGGCGGCGGAACAGAGATGAGATCGCGAAAAAGGGTTCCCGTCTCGAGGGTTTCGGGACACGATATAAATATATGCCAAAGGGGGGCATCAGCGGAGGCCTGTGGGGCCCAGGCGCCCCCCCCGGCGCGGCCAGGAGGGGAGCCGCGCCACCAGGGCGCCTGGAGCCCTGGTGGCCCCCCTCCAGCTGTACTTTGGCTGCCGGGAAGCTTCTGGAACACTGATTTTTTATATAATTTTTCCGGGATTTTTCTGGCAGTTTACGTGACGGGAAAACCTGAAATACAAAAACAGCATAAAACAGAAACTGGCACTGGGGTGCACTGAGTTAATAGGTTAGTCCAAATATGATCAGAAGTGTATGGAAGTGTATAAATATCATAGCAATATCACCCAAAAGAGGCATGGAGCAAGCAGAAATTATAGATACGTTTTGGACGTATCAACATCCCCAAGCTTAATTCCTGCTCGTCCTCGAGTAGGTAAATGATAACAAGAATAATTTCTGTGGTGACATGCTATTAACCATATAGGACTTTTCATAGTCATATGACAAAAACTTACTGAGACAATGAATCTGTAGTAATTAAGTTGCCTCATGAGAAAATCACAAGGAACTGAAAGTTTTACAACATGATACTGAAACATCAAATAGATTTGTAATGAGCATGGTGTGCAAATATGATAAAGTGATATCTCGCTTGCCCCCTTTAGTGAAGCAAAACATAAATGCAGGGGCACCTCCAAGGTTTAAGTGACGACTAGATACAATGATTTCAGAATAAACGATGTCACAATCATGCAAAAGACAATGGTACTTTGGGACAATGCACATTACACTCAGAATGACAATCATGCTCTCAGTAGTTGGTGCTTTAAAAGAAGGTGGAGACTCTCGAACCGTGGCTTTTGTTGGCTAGGTTGAAAACCCGTAGTCGGAAACAAAGACAAAACATGTACCAGAGCTCTTGGTTTTAAAACAGAAGTAATAATAATTATTTTTTTTGATTATGCATGTTCCGTCAACGAATGCTAGCAGACAACTCAATCACTTCTTGAGATGGACAAGTTTCGAGGAACGGCTCCCGAATGAGGACGATCACATCCTCTTAATCTCCTTTGTTTATCATTGCCAAAGTTTTCTGATGTCTCATGAACAAAGCGTGAAGGAGGGTTTGTTTGTTATATTAATTTTGAGCCGGGCGCACTCTTTGCCAGTTCCTTCTCGTATTATGGGTTTGCACATTAGACATGCAATCCCGGGGTGAAGCTTTTCCAACTTAAAAAGATCATGAATTAACTACTACTTCCTCATGAACTAAAAACAGAGGCACAAAATAGGAATGCATTTTTTTGAATAATTTCGGGATGGTACATGCAAGTCTCCGTTAGGAATGGCAGGTAAATACCATGTAAGAAGGTATGGTGGACTCATATGGCATAACTGTTTTAAAAGAATTTGGATGCACAAGTAGTCAGTCCGCTTAGTACAGGTGGAGGTTAGCAAAAGACTGGGAGCGACGACGGTCATAATCATGCAGAGCGACAAAGCAACATTGAATCAGGCATGGTAGTTATATCGCTACTCAGAAACAAAAGATCATCAAGGCTTGACAGACTTTCTTTACAGTCTTAAATATGCGTGAGCATACGCCAAGTCAATTAAAATAAATTCTTGAATGAAGATATTACTAAACCATACCACATCATAGGCAAACAAATCATGTTGGTACTCCAATAACACATTGGGAACCCCCCAGCTATTTGAGACTAACCATAAGAAAACATGAACTACTAAGCACCATTATGCACGTAGCATTTTTATCATAGACATATCAACCAATGCAATAGAAGCAAACTCTCTTAATAAGATAATCATGATAAATAAAGAGAGTTCAAGCAACCAACTAAACAAAATCTCTTTAAAAATATAAGCATGAAAACTAAGAGCTGAGCATGATAGTAGCTATTGAAAGACAAAGAACACACACAGCAAGGATAGACATGAAAATTCTATGTTATGTTCTAGGTAGAAGTGGAGCGTGTTTCTCTCCCACACAAAGAAAGCTGAGTTACGACTCGTTATTAAAAGCTAAAGAAAACTAAAAAGGAAACTAAAAGCAAGACGCTCCAAGCATAGCACATAACACATGAAGTGATAAAAATATAGTGGAACGAAAGACGAACTGATAATGTTGATGGAGAAGGGGATGCACGGGGGCATCCCCAAGCTTAGACGCTTGAGTCTCCTTGAACATTTCTTGGGGGTGCATGGGGGCATCCCCAAGCTTGAGCGCTTGACACTCCTGAACAAGGTTGTCAGAATCGCGATTCTGTTATACGATTCTACGACTTTACGATCCAAACAAACCACTCTGATTCTACGGTTTTAGTTCATAGAATCTACGTTTTTACGATCCTGATAGTGAAGATTCTAAGATTTGCGATCCTACCATCGGAGCTCCGATCCGATTAAAAATCGCGATTCTGACAACCTTGCTCCTGAATCTTTTTATCATCTTCCCTCGCACACTTGAAAACTCCCTTCATACATAACTCATCATAATCTGATTAGCGAGGTTAGTACCCATAATAAAATAATTTTTCCTTGCTGGAAATAAGGATATTCTTGAAGGTCTACTGTTTCTCAAGATTGCCAAAAGGTTTTTGCAAAGAAAAAGCAAGCTCAAGGTTTGCAAAATGAAGGAAAGGCAAAACAGGACAGAATCTGTGAAAAACAGAACAGCAGGTAGTAAATGATTTTTTCGGGGCACTTCTGCAACACTAATCAAAAAACTCAAAACAGACGCACGAAAGACAATTGCATAGAGCACGCTGTCGAAAAAATTCAGACCAAAAAAAATGATCTGGTGATTTTATACGGATTTTTCTATCCAAGGACAGAATCTGTTTCCTGGACAGCACGTCACAACTTTTGAACTTTCTTGCAATCAGAGGCTACACTTGGCACAAAATTGAAAAGCAAAGATACAATGATGATGCTACTGTAGTAACAACATCAAGACACAACAAAAGCAAAAAATAAAATTTTTATTCATGTGGGCTGCCTCCCAAAAGCGCTTTATTTTATGCCTTTAAGCTAGGCATAATGCATAGAGGAATTAATAACCATCATAATAATCGGAGTTATAAATTGCTTCAAATGGTTCCTCAACAAGTTCACTCTTTTTCCTTCTAGGAAAGGGGTACACACCTTTTGCCTTTCCGCGTAAGCGGATTTGTCCCTTACCTATATCGATGAAGCCTTTTACCGCTCGGAGGAAGTCCCTTCCAAGCACTATATTTCCTTGGTTTGGCTCCATGATGAAGAAATCAATCATTGCAATCCCTTTAAGGAATTTAACTGGCATGTCTTTTATTCTTCCCTGGATTTCAGAAATATCTCCATTAGTGTGTTCATGATAAGATGGTAATCTATCCATGTTAAATTTTAAAGAATCATGAACAATTCTTGGCATAGTAGAAACCATAGATCCAATATCACAATAAGCAAGGAAGTCTTGATTAGAGATGCTAATCCTAACAAAAGGCTCCCAATCATGGTCTATTTCCAAAATGTCTTTCTTATTTGGGTTTCTCTACCCTCATCAAGTCTAGAGCATCCATTCTCTTCTCAATAGTAGCAAGTCTATCTATGACAGTATCAAAGTTATGATCGTAAACAAAGTAACTAGATAGACCATGTATAATTTCAAGAGCTCTAGCTTCATCACACTCTAGGAAATCTCCTTCAGCTATAATATCAAAAGAGTGTTTACACCATTTAAAAAGACCATGGTAAAAATTTCTAAGCACAATTTTTAAAGGTATCCAAGGCATAATTCTCCTATGTGCATCAGAAATTATGTCCCATGCCTTCTTCATATTTTCTCCATCCTTTTGATGGAAATCTAAAACTTCTGATTCCCTCAAAGCACCAAATCCTAACATGCTTGACTAAACAGAAAGGACTACTAGCAAATAATTTTTTTTTTGTGATTTTCGATAAAAGATACTAAAGCAAAAACTGAAAGGTAAACTAACAAGACTAAAAGCAAAGGTAAAGGATAGCGTGCAACTCCCCTATCTTGAAGAGTGGAGTCCCCGGCAACGGCGCCAGAAAACTTTGCTTGATGGCTTCTCGCCCCTCGTTGGTTACCGCAAGTGGAAGGTTTGAGATGCAGTGTAGCGGAAGTTTTCCCTTGGCAAAGATACCAAGGATCGATTTCCCCTGAGACTCCCAGTTTCAACAAGAAGGTGTCAACTGCTAACGGCGCCAGATATTAGCAATCAACGTGAACCTGCACACAGATACAAATAACTTTGCTCCCAACAAGTACAGAGAGGTTGTCAATCCCTCCGGCCTTGTCGTTTACAAAGGATCAAACGCAAGTGATAATAGTGATAGGTTTTGCTGCAAATAGTAAGTAAAAGCGTAAAGTAAATAGCGGATGTGATCAGTGATGGTAATATGGACCGGGGTCCCATGATGTTCACTAGTGATGTCTCTCTCCCAAAAGACGATAAAACAACTATGTGAGGTAAATGAATTACAGCTGGGCAATTGACAGAATTATGTGCGCAAACCAATGCTAACTATGTTGCATTAAAGGTAGAGGTTCAAAGCATGGGCGGTACGCCAAGGCAAGTAGACCGAAATCCATCTGCATCTACTACTAATCATCCACCTTGAGATATCTATCCAGAACATCTTGCTGGTATTAAGTTGCGAGTCCCACCCATAGTGTAAACTCAAAGCAACAGACAACTGCATTAAAAGAACTTTGCGTAAAGTAAACAATCCTTGCACCCGCGGGCAGAAGCACCGTTGTTTTCCCCCTTGTGGCAACAGCACATCCCCTAGACTCATGTTTCTGTCACTCAAGCTAGTCATCGAGGGGCATGAACCCACAATCAAGCATAACGTTCCCTCTTGGAGTCACTACCTACTACTCGGCCAAAGCAATAAATAGCAACGGAGAACATGCAAGAATTACTTACGAACATAAATATAAAAGAGGTGAATCAAATATATTACTCAAAAACAATCTGAACATAATCTCACAATCCATCGGATCCCAGTAAACTCATCATAGCAACAGCATAAGGATTACATATGTGCCTCGATCATGTAGGGCAGCTCACGAGGACTAATTAGTGAAGCACAAGAAGGGGAGGAGAACATCACATAGCTACTGGTCATGGACCCATGGTCCAAGGGAGACTACTCACAACTCATCGGGGAGGCGTCCATGGTGGTAGAGAGGCTCCCAGTGGTGATCCTCCCCTCCGGCAGGGTGCCGGGAGGAGTTCTCCTAGTGCTCCCGATCTTGGAAGCGCAGTGGCGGCGGAACAGAGATGAGATCGCGAAAAAGGGTTCCCGTCTCGAGGGTTTCGGGACACGATATAAATATATGCCAAAGGGGGGCATCAGCGGAGGCCTGGGGGGCCCAGGCGTCCCCCCCCGGCGCGGCCAGGAGGGGGGCCGCGCCACCAGGGCGCCTGGAGCCCTGGTGGCCCCCCTCCGGTTGTACTTTGGCTGCCGGGAAGCTTCTGGAACGCTGATTTTTTATATAATTTTTCCGGGATTTTTCTGGCAGTTTACGTGACGGGAAAACCTGAAATACAAAAACAGCAGAAAACATAAACTGGCACTGGGGTGCACTGAGTTAATAGGTTAGTCCAAATATGATCAAAAGTGTATGGAAGTGTATAAATATCATAGCAATATCACCCAAAAGAGGCATGGAGCAAGCAGAATTATAGATACGTTTTGGACGTATCATGCTCTTAGACTCACTGCTTCTAAGCCACCCCTGAAGATGTGGGTGGTTAAGAAGAACTAACTTTCTCTTGCAGGGAAAGGTCTCCAGCCTGTAATCAAAGGCTTCTGATGCTATTGCTGGGGACCTAAAACACTTGTAGGGCACAAGATCAAATGCCCAAAATGACTTACTGCTCATACTATCCATAAATCACTTGCTGAAGATCTTATCAGTCCTAACTTACATCTAAAGCTTTCATAATCCACTTATTCATCAATTGTTTATGCTTCACAATAGCTTTTGGTGAAGCCTATCCTCCTAACTGCATTGCAGGGAGTAACACCAAAGTCTTCGGAATGGATTATGGACAGCGGATACACAAATCATATGACTGGTGATCGAAATCTTCTCATGGACTCAACTTTACGTCCATCAAACAAGAGTCACATCATATTTGCTGATACTGGTAAAAGCAAAGTGTTGGGTCTAGGTAGAGTTGCAATCTCAAGAGATCAGCACATGGACAAAGTCATGCTTGTTGAATCTCTTGGCTTCAACTTAATGTCTGTCTCAATGCTTTGTGACTTAAACATGATTGTGATCTGTGGTAAATTTCGTTGCATTGTACTAATGGAATCTGACAAATCTTTAGTATTTGAAGGATACAGAAAAGGTGATCTGTATATGGTAGATTTCTCAGCTGGACCACAAATGGCCGTATGTCTTCCAGCAAAGGCTTCAGAGTGCTGGCTCTGGCATCAGAGACTAGGACATGCTGGCATGAGGAACTTGCACACTCTCGCAAAGAAGAAGCATGTCCTAGGCATCGAGGAAGTCAAGTTCAAGAAAGATCATCTATGTGGTGCCTGTGAAGCTGGGAAGATGACTAGAGCCAAGCACCCCTCGAAGACAATCATGACGACATCCAAACCCTTCGAGCTGCTTCACATGGACTTATTTGGCCCTACTCACTACTCCACATTCTCTACCACAGCCTGTCTCTATGGCTTCGTCATTGTTGATGATTATTCAAGATACACATGGGTGCACATAATACTCTACAAGACTGAAGTGCAAGATGTCTTCAGACACTTCGCCAACCGTGCCATGAACAATTATGGCATCAAGATCAAACATATCAGAAGTGACAATGGCACTGAATTCAAGAACACTGGCATCGATCTTTATCTGGATGAGATGGGAATCACTCATGAATTCATACACCTCAGCGAAATGGGATCGTTGAGCGCAAGAACAGAACTCTAATTGAGATGGCTCGAATGATGCTCGATGAGTACAAAACCCCAAGAAGATTCTGGCCCGAAGCTATTGACACTACATGCCATGTCATCAACCGTGTTTATCTTCACAAGCTTCTGAAGAAAACATCCTATGAACTCCTCACCAGAAAGAAGCCAAATGTAAGCTACTTTAGAGTATTTGGAGCTAAGTGTTGGATCAAGGATCCTCATCATAAGTCAAAATTTGCACCCAAAGCTCATGAAGGCTTCATGCTCGGATATGGAAAGGATTCACACTCCTACAGGGTCTTCAACATTTTTCTCTATAAAACTGTTGAAACTGTGGATGTGAGGTTTGATGAGACAAATGGATCACAAAGAGAATCCCTACCAAATGTGCTAGATGAAGCTTCGCCAAATGAATCTATCAAGCTTATGGGAACTGGTGAGATCATGCCTTCTGAAGCACAACCTGACAAGGAACTCATCATCTCTGCTCCAAATCAACCTGACGACAATGCTCAGCCTGAAGACAATACCCCTGATGAAGACAATGCACAACAAGAGCAAAATCTTCGTCCAGCTCATCCTCGTGTTGCAAATGAAGTACAAGTTGAGAAGATAATTGATAGCATAAATGCTCCTGGTCCACTCACTCGCTCTAGAGCAACACAGCTTGCAAATTTCTGTGGGCACTTTGCTTTTGTCTCAATATCTCAACCCAAGAAAGTTGCTGAAGCTTTTATGGAGCCTGAATGGATTCAAGCAATGCAAGAAGAGCTTCAACAGTTTGAGTTGAACAATGTGTGGGAACTTGTCAAGCGTCTTGATCCTCGAAAGCACAACATAATAGGCACAAAATGGATCTATCACAACAAGCAAGATGAGCATGGTCAAGTGGTCAGAAACAAAGCTCGTCTCGTTGCTCAAGGATACACTCAAGTTGAAGGGATTGACTTTGATGAAACATTTGCTCCTGTGGCTAGACTTGAAGCCATTCGTATACTGCTAGCCTATGCAAATCATCACAACATACTTCTATATCAAATGGATGTAAAGAGTGCCTTTCTCAATGGGAGAATTGAAGAAGAAGTGTATGTTGCACAACCACCTGGCTTTGAAGACCCAAAACGTCCTGATATGGTTTACAAGCTCAACAAGGCACTATATGGCCTCAAACAAGCGCCTCGTGCTTGGTATGACACCCTCAAAGACTTCCTGAAGAGCAAAGGCTTCAAACCTGGATCCCTAGATCCTACACTCTTCACGAAGACATATGATGATGAGCTATTTGTCTGCCAAATCTATGTGGATGACATTATCTTCGGCTGCATTGACAAGAAGTACAGTGATGAGTTTGGTCACATGATGCAAGAACAATATCAAATGTCCATGATGGGCGAGCTTAAGTTCTTCCTTGGTCTCCAAATTCGTCAGCAAAGCAACGGCATCTTCATATCTCAAGATAAATACCTCAAAGACTGCCTGAAGAAGTTTGGAATGCAAGACTGCAAAGGGTACTTGACGCCAATGCCTGCTAAACATCATCTGGGTCCCGACGCCAATGGTAAAGAGTTTGATCAACAGGTATACCGCTCCATGATTGGTTCTTTACTTTATTTATGTGCATCTAGGCCAGATATTATGCTTAGTGTTTGCATGTGTGCTCGATATCAAGCGGCACCAAAGGAGTCACATCACTTAGCTGTGAAGCGAATACTTCGATATTTGGCTTACACCCCAACACTAGGATTATGGTATCCAAAGGGCTCAGAGTTTGATCTAGTAGGATTTTCAGATGCTGATTATGCTGGTGACAAAGTTGATCGTAAGTCCACATCAGGCACATGTCACTTTCTAGGACGATCACTTGTCTGTTGGTCTTCAAAGAAGCAGGACTGTGTATCACTCTCCATTGCTGAATCTGAATACATTGCTGCTGGATCTTGCTGCGCTCAGCTTCTATGGATGAAGCAAACACTCAAGGACTATGGAGTCCATCTGAAGCATGTGCCACTATACTGTGATAATGAAAGCTCCAACAAGATTGCCAACAACCCAGTTCAGCACTCGAAGACAAAGCACATTGAAATTCGTCATCACTTTCTCAGAGATCATGTTATGAAGGAAGATATTGATATCATACACGTCAACACTGAAGAGCAACTGGCAGATATCTTCACAAAGCCCTTGGATGAGAAAAGGTTTTGCAAGTTGCGGTGTGAGCTAAATATCTTAGAATCCTCAAATGTCCTGTAATCAGGCACACATCCTATAACATATGCATTTTGATGACTTAGATGTGCAACACATGAAGTAAAGTATATCTTCAATCAATGAAGACTTACATTCTAAGTGTGAATACATTAACATAGAATTTGACTTCGGAGCGCCACGATAGTTGTGCGCCGTGTCTGGGTCTAATACTTCCTATACGGTGGGTAACGCCACCACCAAATTCTTGTTTGAAGCATTTCTTGTGGCATTACATTTGCAAAGTCTTCGCACTTGGTTTGTCTTCACATAGGATATATGTATATAGAGTTGTGTTCTGTCCTCAACAGCATTCACTTATAGCTATGTCTTCATATTCGAATCTTTTGGACTAAGTGAATGTGATCGGACCCTAACCTCTCTATGCTTTCTCATCTCACTCTGTCTGTCCAAATCATATGCATTCTGTTGAAATAGTCGAATATCTTCTCTGCATCCTTGTCAGCAGAAGATACGGAGACAAACTTTAAATCTGATTTTAATGCTCCATCCATTATGCCTGAAACCTGGAGAAGCCGGAACGACTACTCCGACAGTCGTGGTGTACGTGGGATCGTGGGACAACTCCCAATGCATTACATGACCGCCACGTGTCACTCGTACATGAACCGTCAGGGGCACCTGAGTAATTACGTTGTGCCATCTCCCATGCCTATAAATGCACGTCCCATCACAGTCAAAAGTTTCTTCCACCACCTCTCCACCTCGAACAACCCTAGCGCCTCCGCTAGCTTTCGACGACGTCGGCAACGAAGCGCTTCGCTGCCGCAACTTTGTCGACGCCGTCCTCACGCCGGTCGCGGACATCTTCCTCTCCGCCGTCGCCGTAGCTGTCCTCCGTCGCCAAGTTAGGGCACGAACGACCAAACTGATGGGCATCCAACTCCTACTCCGTCTAAGCAGTTCATCGTGTGGTAAATAAACTTACTTTTTACCATCTTCTAGATCCATAAAGATTCATCTACTTTACCACAAGAGGTTTCTGCCTACTTAGATATACAGATCTATCCTGTCTGCATCTCATATCTTGCCTAGTACATTCACATATGCTTCAACTATAGTTAGATTCCTCACTTGTACTTATTCGTGGATTCGTACAAATCTGGAACCAACTCCCATGAGTGAATGTCTTCGCACTATGAGGTCAAAGTCTTCAAAACTGTTTTAATCTTCAAAACTTCTGAGAATGCATATGACCTCTTGCCCTTCCCTCGCATCTCTAATGCTGTCACAGGTACATGTCCGTGGGAGAATCCCTTGGTTCTCATAGTCTGCATTCATTTGCATAGTTTTTGCAGCGTCACATTCATTCTCCTGAAGCTAGTTCCTGTCTGACCAGCAAACCGAAGCATTTGCCTGTTTTGAAGCCATTCAATTTGAAGCCATTCAGGTTGAAGCAAATGACAACTGACAAGACAGTAAGAAAGGGTGGCAGACAGCGCCGTGGCAACACCTCTCGTGATTTGCCTCCTGATCTCAGTGAAATATACAAGACTGATCCAGAGGAGGATTATAATCAGAGGAAGACCCGAATCCAATGAATTCGAAGATACTGGGCTGAACAATGGTTCAAATATAGGTTCGTGACCCCAGAGTATACCGAGAAAACGCCATCAAGCATCCGCGGGGAGATATCACTTATAAGAATCTTCCACCCAAGACTCGTGCTGAAGCCATTGCTCAAGGCTTCTATCCTTGCATGGTTAGAGGGCCACTGCTTGCTGATGCTGATCCAAGTGCTCTACTCTGGTGTCGCGACGACAATCTGTTCAAGCAAAATCTTCAATTCGCCAAGAACTCGGCCAAGGAAAAAAAGAAGCTGTGGGGATTAGACTTCAATCCTGGTCCCTCTGCACCCCGCGCTGATGGCTCGCGCGAAGCTGAACTGAATCCGGTTGGGCCCTTCTACAACCTAAAGGGCCTCATCAGTCACATAAGGGTTCAAGGGGAAGATGTCGATCAGCCTGATGCTGATGATGACTCTGAAGAAGCACCTGCAACGCCGAAGCCTCAGAAGAAGAAATCAAAGGCTTCAAAGGCTACTCCACCAAGAGCTTCAAGAGTGAAGCCTTTGGCCACTGCTCCACCTGCACCAAGTGTGCAATTTGAGGAACACTCCAGAATTTCCAAGAGGAAACAGCAGAAGAGGAAGCCAACACGCAACCCCAGTCCAGATCTTACCCCAGATGTAGTACCGAAGACTGCTAATGATGCCCTTGATCTCTCAGTGATGAAGATCTTGGAGATGATGCTTTGGAGCTGTTGATCAAGAGCAAGCAGGATGCTAAAATCTTCAATGATTTGCCGCTCTTTGATGTTGAAGTGCTCAATAACTTCATTGATGAATGGTTTGACACTCCCAACCTGAGCTTCGATGATCTTCAACTTCCAGTTGGCCTCAGCGTCTCCTTCCATGGCGCCATTGCTTCTGAGCTGGCTCTGGCTCAAAGAATTGTTGAGCTAAAGCAAAAGATAGATTATGAAAAAGCTCAGTTCAAGAAGCATATGAACAAGCTCAGCGTGCAAGAAGTTCAAAACTTCAAGGTTATAATGCAAGAGCTCAAGGAAGCCTTTCGCCAGCAGCGTGAAGAAGCTAAAGGTTCACGTGAGCGCATCAAGGACTTGGCTGCAAAATGCGTTCAAGCATTCAATGAAGCTGAAAAGCGCAAGGCACTTGGGCATCCTGGCATTGATCCAAGAATGGCTGCCAAGAAGAAGAAGAATCAGTATGTGCCTGAAGCTGAAGCATCTGGGCAGGAAATGCCTCGCATAGTCTTCCCTGCTAGCATGACTGGCACGAAGCCTAAGGCAACTCCAACCGCTTCAACGCTCAGGAAGACTAAGGTGGCTGAAGCTGATGCTCGCAAGCGCAAGCAATCTACTGATCAAGCTCCACCCACCAAGAAGTGAAAGACCAAGAAGGATAAGGCTGCTTCCAAAGAGCCTATCTTTGCCGAGCCAATCTCAGTTGCTCGCCCTGCATCTGCCCAGAGAGAAAGAAGACTGACTGTTCATTAGCCTGCTCCCACAGAGGCTGAAGACATTCCAACTGTCGACCCCACCACAGCTGAAGACATTGGTTCTCAAGACAATGTTGAAGATGATACCGTCCTTCCTCAGATCGAGTACAACATCGACTCTTCGCCTGTTCTCACGAACAGTGAACGCATCAGCATTGGTCATCCATTAACGCCAATTGCTCAAGATCACTCGTGGGCTGATCACCCACAGGAAACCCACACTACCCAGCAAACTCAAGACACCAGTTTGGTGCTTGAAGACGAAGACTTTGAGGCCCAACAACCTCCATCTCCTTAGGCATCGCCAGCTTTTCGCAGGCTTCGCAAAGGACCAAGGCCTCAAGTCACTGCATCAAGTGCTCCAGAAGGAGTAGAGCAACCATCTGCACGTGATGCTGCTCCTACTGGAAGCCAATCAGAATCTGAAGCCAAAGTGGCTGAAGATATTCCGGCTGCATCAGCCGAAGAAGAACCACCCAACAAGAAGAAGAACAACCCCAAGTTGCTGCAGAAAGTACTGCCGCACCACCTGTTCTCGAGGAGAACGTGTCCGACCCTCCAGCTCCTGAAGTGGAGGTAACAAACTCAGAGGCTGCCACCACCAACACTGAAGCCAATAACGCGGTCATGGCTGAAGCTTTTGTGGCACCTGAAGATACTGTGGCGCCTGAACCTGCGCCTGAAGTTACTACTCCTAAAGCCAGTGCTGTGCCTGAAGCCAGCGCTGTGCCTGAAGCTAATGCCGCACCTAACAACAATCTGCAGCTTGAAGAGAATGCCTCTGCTCCTGTTCCGCCTCCACGGACTCACACAATTGAGCAAGCATACAACAAGGATGATCAGCTTGTTACTGTCCGGTGGACAATTCTGATTCCACCACCTACAACTAAACCACGTGCTGCTGGTCCTCGGTTTGATCATCATATAGCACACAGGCCCCAAGTTCAGAAGCCTAAGCCAAGACTGCCATGGCTTCCAGGTATTGCTACATCTTCAGGGTCGTTCAATGCCAATAGCTTCAGTGCGCACAACACCTTCTTTGACAGCGCCAAGAACCCATATTCCAAGCCAAGAATATCATCAGATAGGTTCTGGAGCCATCAACAGCGCAGCTACTACTCAAGAGTACTCTATGGTCAAGGCCGCATTTTCCCTCATATGCGTCTTGACACTGAAGCTATTGCTGGCCTGCCCTACTTGGAGGAAGCTCTTGACTGCTTCCGTGATGCTGGCCTCCTCAATTTCGTCCTGGATAAAGAGCATTGGAATGAAGAGCTGCTTCTGCAATTCTATGCAACACTCCACACCCGAGGCTACAGCAGGGATCCGAAGACATGGGTCCTTGAGTGGATGACAGGCGATGTGCATCATGAAGCTAAAGCCTTTGATCTCATTGAGCTTACTGGCCTGCCCACTCCAGGAGATCTATATGAACCTGGCTGTGAACTGCACACTGAAGCCTTGGAGAGCATCTTTCAGAAGCGTCAGCCCAACATGAGCCAAATGCTCAGCATGATGAAGCCTCTGCCAAGTGATGCTGAATATCCTAAGGAATTCTTTGTTGAAGACCTTGAGTACCTTCCGCGCATCATCTATCACATTATAAGGCGTACTCTATGGCCAATCAAAGGACATTCTTCATCAGCCAAGCTTGAAGGCACTATGAAGACTTTGTTCTTCTATATCTTCAATGGCATCAGCTTCAATGCTCAAGATTTCTTTATCAGGGAAATGGCCACGTCTGGAGCTGATGTATTTGGACTGAAATTTTATGCCCCATGGATAATGCGCCTCATCAAGTTGCACTCAGCTGTCACTTATCAACCCTCTGCTCGCAACCATCAGATTTTCTTGCCTGAGGTTGATATGTCAGCTGAAGCCATTTACCAAGAGCCTGCTAAGGAGCCAGTTAGTCTTCACAACGCTGATCATCAAAGCTTGACTCAGCAGATTGAAGGGGTCCCAGTAGTCTCACGCGTCTATCCTTTGGCTGGCCGTACTCGTCTACCTCGACACGCTGAAACCGAAGCCACTGAAAGCACCATTGCTCAAAGGCCTCAGAAGCGATCTCATGTCCTGAACAACCGAGAGCTTCTTGTAGCTCTTCATCAGAAACAGGACAAGCGTCACCTCTGGTTAAAGCATCAGATGCAGAGCCTCTTGGTGGATGTCAATCGCATTCGCAATCTTGCCACCAAGAATGCTTTTGTTGCTCATGAAACATGCAGGCGGTCTTGGAAGAGTTTGACTTTACTAAGTGCTGAAGCGGATCTTCAAGACGATGGCTTCACTGAGAGATTCAAGTTTGACAACACTCCTCCAAGGACTGCTGTTATGCGTCGCACTCCATCCCTTGAAGACTCTGAATACTCTTCCTCCGCTGCAACAATTGACGCCAGGGTGATCGATGATCAGGATGATGCTACTTCACCACCTCCTACTTCAGCGTGCATCGACACTGCACCAACCACCTCTGCACCGCCAAACGACAACAGCAACCCTGCATCCTCTTCTGCTCCACCTAGGAACGAGTAGAGGCTCTATGTCTTCAAACCTTTTTGGTACTTACTGACAAAAGGGGGAGAAGCATATGAGTTGATAGTCTTCAAGCGGGTCCATATGGGCGGGTGCTTTATAATTTGCCTAGTGTTTACAACTCTCGCTTTGCTACATTTGGTTCTTTGAGTTGTAACACTTAAACTAATGGTCGTCTGCTACGTTTGTTTTGCTACTCTGTAATGCGATGATAAATTCCACATCTGCTACCTTATATTCCGCACTTAGTCATTTCTGCAGACGTCCATTTTTCATTGTGCATGTCATTATCTTCGATATATCAATTATGCATGATGAATTGTCTTCATAAGTTGAAGAGGATCTCCACAAGTACAACCTGCCACGTGCATTTGCATTCAAAGGCAAATCAACTATATGCACATCTTCAGGGGGAGCCTTTTGCTACTTACGAAGACAATACCTTTTTCCTTTACAATTTCACATATCTTTATCCCCGTTGAAAACTTCAACCAGTTTCTCATCAATCACCAAAAAAGGGGAGATTGTAAGTGCATCTAGTGCCACCCCTACTTGGTTTTGGAGTATTGACGACAAACCTGGTTGAGGGACTAATGTGTTTGTGAGAATTGCAGGATAACACAGGTAGTAGTCCCTCATTGATTCGGTTAACCTACCGGAGATGACCCCTAAAAATGTATGAAGACATTGATAACTGTGGTGGTATATGAAGATAATCATATTGAAGACTATGACATGAGAAGACATTTTGTGAAGACTATGGAAAGCGAAGATGTAGAGTTGTCGCTGTTTCCTTTTCTTCTTTATTGAGTCATAGGAACCACCGCACTGTTAAGTGGGGTCCAAGTGAACTAAGTCAGAGTGACTGATGTGATGCTCAACCAAATCCTATGTCTTCGAGCGAAGACTATGAGAGCAAATCTCATCCAGAGGCGGATGAGTCAGCTTTACTTGGAGCTCAAGTAAAGTTGCCGTGTGTGTTTGAAATCTGACCGTTGGAACACGTGTCAGTTCCTTAGTGACCCAGGGTCACTTCGGACAAATCAGGTCGGGTTGCCTAGTGGCTATAAATAGCCCACCCCCTACACCATAAATTGGTGGCTGCTCAGAGTTATTGCACGACTTTTGTAATTTGAAAGCAACCCACCTCCGAAGCATTTGAGAGAGAAATCCTTGCGAGGACAAAGCCCAAACACCCAGAACCAAAGAGTGTTAGGCATCACTGAAGTCTTTCTATCTGTGTGACCTGAAGACTTATTACACTTGAGGACTGTGTTTCCTATAGCCGGTTAGGCGTCGCGTTCTGAGCATCCAAGAGTAATTGTGGATTGCCGGTGAATGAAGTTTGTGAAGGTTTGGAAGTCTACCTTGAAGACTTACCAGAGTGATTGGGCGAGGACTAGGTGTTCTTGGCTCAAGGGGAACAAGGTGAAGACGCGGTCTTCTGAGTTACATCTCAGCCTCCCTAACCAGACGTACAGTTGTCACAGCAACTGGAACTGGTCTAACAAATCACTGTCTTTCCCAAGCTACTGGTTCTATCCTTTCCTTCCCTTTACTTACTGCTCTATGTTGTGAAGACATTGCATGTTTGCTTTATCTGATTGTCTTCACTGAGTATCTACTTGTTGTGATTGGCTTCATTCCTTCTTCCTTTGTGATCACTACTGCCTAGTTGCTATCGCCTATTCACCCCCCCTCTAGTCGATATACTGCACTTTCAGTTGCCATGAAACCTCTAACCTTTGAAACCTTCCCAGCAAACCATTGTTTGGCTATGTTGCCCGCTTGCTCAGCCCCTCTTATAGCGTTGTTAGTTGCAGGTGAAGATGAAGATTGTTCCATGTTGGAACTTGATGCTTTGGGATATTACAATATCTATTATTATAATTAACACACCTATATACTAGGCATGGGTGGAAGGCTTGGCCTTTTGCTCGGTGTTTTGTTCCACTCATGCCACCTTAGGCGCTGATAAACCGGCATTATGTTCCTTGATTTTGCGTTCCTTACACGGTTGGGTATATGGGGACCCCTTGACACTTCGTCTTTGAATAAAACTCCTCCAGCAAGGCCCAACATTGGTTTTAATTTTCTCATAATAACAACTTAATTAATTAATTAAATTGCATAGGGAGTTAGCGCTACCCGAGGACTCTTCTACATACAGGGGGGCCAGTGCTGATGGTGTTGGTCCCAAACTAGAGCCACTTGCGGTGCCACCCAGTTATCTGGGGTCTTCGGTTACTGTACGTATTGCTCATCCGGTCGTGGCCTAAGACAAGATACGCACGGCTACTATCAGGGTGTCGGCACGCTGGGAGGTCTTGCTGGACTTGTTTTACCATTGTCGAAATGTCTTGTGCACCGGGATACCGAGCCTGATCGGATTTCCCTAAGATAAGGGGTAATAATTATTATTACTTCAGTTGATCGTGAGAGCTTGTGATGGGCTAAGTTGGGACACCCCTGCAGGGTTATGATCTTTCGAAAGCCGTGCCCGTGATTATGTGGCAGATTGGAATTTGTTAATGTCCGGTTGTAGGAAACTTGACAGAGGATCCGAAGTAAAACAAACAACTGTGTGAGTAACCGTGACTGTCTCTTTTCACATTGAGAAGAGAACACGGTGGGGTTATGTTTGACTCGTAGGTAGTTCAGAATCTTTAGCGATCACTACTAGTTTGCGTCCATTTGCGTAGATGCTCATCTTATTCTTGTACTCGTATGTTAGTCACCATACTTTTGCTTAGCCGCTGCTGCAACCTCACCACTTTACCTCTTCCTACCCATTAAGCTTTGATAGTCTTGTTACCCATGGTTAAGGGATTGCTGAGTCCTCGTGGCTCACTGATACTACAACAACAGTTGAAGGTGCAGGTTTCCGATGTCTTGACGTGAGAGCGATGATCGTTGTGTTGGAGTTCTTTCTTATTCTTCTTCTTCAGTCTTGGGTTAGGTTCCGGGTCGGCAGCCTGGGATAGCAGATGGATGTCGTTGTTCTTTTCATGTTTGTATCCGTAGTCGGATACTTTGTATTGATGATGTTGTATTCATGTGACTTGTATGTATTGTTTTATCCCCCATGTATTTATGTAATGGTACGATGTAATGATATCCATCTTGCTAAGCGCCTGAGATGCGGTTGTGCCCCAATCATGTATGAGTCACGTGATCGGGATAGAATCGCATCTTGGGCCTGACATATGCACTAACCCCGCCACTAAAAGTTCGGTTAAGTTTTGTGTGGATGAAGTGTTCGAATATCAAGAAGGTCTCGATATGAGGAGTAGGAGGAGAGGCAAGAGATCAAGCTTGGGGATTCCCAAGGCACCCCAAGGAAATATTCAAGGAGACTCAAGCGTCTAAGCTTGTGGATGCCCTGGAAGCCATCCCATCTTTCTTCAACAAGTATCGGTATGTTTTCGAATTCGTCTCGTTCACATGATATGCGTTAATTCTTGGAGCGTCGTGTGCCTTTTATTTTTCTTTTAATAGTGCACCATGCTGGTATGAGATAGTTGTTGGCAAATTTATAGAATGCTCTTTGCACTTCACTTATATCTTTTGAGTATGGCTTTATAGAATGTGTCAGGGATATTACTAGCAGGTATAAACCGGCTAGTGTAAACCGGATTATGGTAATATAGTTGTATAATTGTAATACCCAATAGAGGTTACGGCCCATGAAGGCTTAGGGCCCATGTATAGAGTTACAGTTTGTAAACCGCCCGATCATGTAACTTGAGAGACAAGGAAGAAAGAGCAGAGACCGAGGCGGACACAAGTATGAGCCAGCCTCGGGACTCTATAAACCAGACTGGGTGTCGCCTCTATATAAAGGGACGACCCGGCGACCGTTCAAGGACAAGAAACAACCCGTCGAGACACAGGCAAGCGATCCGCTCCGTGTTCATCGACGCCCAAGCAATACCAAACCAAACTAGAGGTAGGCTTTTACCTTCCTCGAAGGTGCCGAACTAGTATAAACCCTCTGTGTCCTTTGTGTGCTTTTAACCCCTTCAACCTAACCCGTGCGATGGTTCCTCAACTAAGTCCATTAAACCGGACATCTGCCGTGTTAATTCCACGACAGAATGCTTCATGTGCTTCACTTATATCATTTTAAGTTTGGATTGCCTGTTTCTCTTCACATAGAAAACCGATGTTCGTAGAATGCTCTAGTGCTTCACTTATATTTGTTAGAGCATGATCTTTTGTAGAAAGAATTAAACTCTCTTGCTTCACTTATATCTATTTAGAGAGTCAAATGGAATTGGTCAATTGCATGGTTAGTCATAAAGTGCTACATAAAACTTATGGATCACTGAATATGATATGTTTGATTCCTTGCAATAGTATTGCGATATAGAGATGATTATATCTGGGAGGTACTAGTGGATCATCGAGTTTTGAAGATATTGGTGTTAAGGTTTGTGATTTCCGAAGCATGGACGTATAGTCTCTCATTATGCCGGGAAGTTCGAGCACACTTTATCCTTGATTGTCCTATCTTTGTGTGAAGGTCGGGGGCGCGCGATGGTTAACTCCTACCAACCTCCCCCTAGGAGCATGCGTAGTATTACTTTGCTTCGAGGGCTACTTTGCAATAAGTATGTGAGTTCTTTATGACTAATGTGAGTTCATGGATTATACGCAATCTCACCCTTCCACCTTTGCTAGCCTCTCTTGTGTCGCGCAACTTTCGTCGGTGCATAAACTTTATTATACCTTCCTCAAAACAGCCACCATACCAACCTATTATGGCATTTCCATAGTCATTAGGAGATATATTGCCATGCACTTCCATCAAATAGTTGATTTGGGCATTCATTTTCATATTTCTTTGCATGATCGTAAGACAGGTAGCACGATATTTTCATGGCTTGTCCGTTTTTTGATATCTTTGCTATGCTAGATCATTGCACATCCTGGTACACTGCCAGAGGCATTCATTTAGATTCATACTATGTCATAGGTATCGAGTTGTAATTTTTATTTCTTTTGATTTATAAGTAAAAATAATTGTGATGATCATCATTATCCATTATTAGAGCATGTCCCAGTGAGGAAAGGATGATGGAGACTATGATTCCACCATGAGTCGGGATGAGACTCCGAACAATGAGAGAAAAAAATATTTAAAAAAAAAGAAAAAAAGAAAAAAAAGAGAGAAGGGCCATGCTAGTTCCACACTTGTGCTTCAAAGTAGCACCATGTTTTTTTCATATGGAGACTCTCCTATGTTGTCACTTTCATATACTGCTGGGAATTTTTCCGTAGTAGAGTTTGATGCATACCCACTTAGTTTCATATTGAGCTTTCATACACTTATAGCTCTTAGTGCATCTGTTGCATGGCAATCCCTACTCCTCACATTGATATCGATTGATGGACATCTCCATAGTCCATTAGTTTGCCTAGTTGATGTGAGACTTTCTTCCCTTCTTTTGTCTACTACCACGCATTCTATTCCACCTATATTGCTATATCCACGGCTCTCGCTCATGTATTGCGTAAGAGTTGAAAATGTTGAAGCGCATTAAAAAGTATAAACCAATTGCTTGACTGACACCGGGGTAGTACATGATTTATACTTTGAGCTGGGAAGACAGAGCATGACAAGACTATATGATTTTGTAGGGATAATGTTCTTTAGCATTTGATATTCTGAAAAGACATGATTGTTTGTTGGGATTCCCGAGTATTGATGTATTTATGTCAAATCATAGACTATTGCTTTGAATCACTCATCTCTTAATATTCATGCCATGACTAGATATATGATCAAGTTTATGCTAGGTAGCATTCCACATCAAAAATAATATATTTTATCATTTACCTACTCGAGGACGAGCAGGAATTAAGCTTCGGGATGTTGATATGTCTCCGTTGTATCTATAACTTTTGATTGTTTCATGCCAATATTATACAACTTTCACATATTTTTGGCAACTATTTATATGATTTATTGCACTAACTTACTGATCCAGTGCTAGTTCCTGTTTTTTGCATGTTTTTCTATCGTAGAAAATCCTATGAAACGTAGTACAAACGTGATAAAAATTGGCAGAGAATTATTTTGGAATATATGTGATTTTTAGGAGGTGGAAGCAACGAAAACGGGGGGCCACACTGCCCACAACCCACCAGGGTGCGCCACTTGGCCCAGGCGCGCCCTAGTGTCTTGTGCTCACCTTGAACGTCGGTTGGGGCCCTTCTTCTGGCGCAAGAAATCTAATTTATGGATACAAATCGTGTCAAAATTTCAGCACAATCAGAGTTCCGGATCTCCGGAAATTTAAGAAACGGTGAAGGGCCAGATCTGGGGGACGCGAAATAGAAGAGGACAGAGAGACAGATCCAATCTCGGAGGGGCTTTGGCCCCTCCCATGCCATGGAAGCCAAGTAACAGAGGGAGAACCCTTCTCCCACCTAGGGAGGAGGCCAAGGAAGAAGAAGAAGGAGGGGGGCTCTCTCCCCGTCGCTTCTGGTGGCGCCGGAGTGCCACCGGGGCAACAATCGGGACGACGATCTACATCAACAATCTTGCTACCGTCAACACCAACTCTCCCCCCTCATTGCAGCGCTGTAACACCTCTTCCCCTCCCCCCCCACTGTAATCTTTACTTAAACATGGTTCTCAACTCCATATATTATTTCCCAATGATCTATGATTATCCTATGATGTTTGACTAGATCCGTTTTGTCCTTTGGGTTAATCGTGATCTTGGTTGGTATGATTGTATATTTTATTTATGATGTTGTCCTTTGGTGGCCTCCGTTCTCGCGCAAACATGAGGGCCCCCCGCTATAGGGTGTTGCAATATGTTCATGGTTTACTTATTGTCTATGTTGCAGGGGATGACTGCAACCGAAACGCGGATAAGTGGGTTATGATGTATGGGAGTAAAGATGACTTGATACTTAATGCTATGGTTGGGTTTCACGACCTTAATGATCTTTAGTAGTTGCGGATGCTTGCTAAGGGTCCAATCATAAGTGCACATGATCCAAGTAGAGAAAGTATGTTAGCTCATGCCTCTCCCTCATATAAAATTACAAGAATGATTATCGATACTTGTTATCGATTGCCTAGGGACAAATAACCTTCTTGTTAACAAAAGCTATCCACTTTTATCGTCTTGCAAAGTACTTTTAGTTTTATTCTTGCAAAGTAGTTGTAGCATTACACCTACAAAATAGTTTCATACTTGTTTTTCGTAAAGAAAACATCAGGTCTGTACAGAGTTGTATCGGTGGTCGATAGAACTTGAGGGAATATTTGTTCTGCCTTTAGCTCCTCGTTGGGTTCGACACTCTTATTTTATCGAAGAAGGCTACAAACGATCCCCTATACTTGTGGGTTACCATGTACAAGGGGAAGGTTCCGGGAGTGTACGACGATTAGCCTGAGTGTCAGGCGCAAGTGGAGGGGGTCTCAGGCATGATGTCTACTACACAACCTTCTTCTTGTAGATATTGTTGGGCCTCCAAGTGCGGAGGTTTGTAGAACAGTAGCAAATTTCCGTCAAGTGGATGACCTAAGGTTTATCAGTCCGTGGGAGGCGTAGGATGAAGATGGTCTCTCTCAAGCAACCCTGCAACCAAATAACAAAGAGTCTCTTGTGTCCCCAACACACCCAATACAATGGTAAATTGTATAGGTGCACTAGTTCGGCGAAGAGATGGTGATACAAGTGCAATATGGATGGTAGATATAGGTTTTTGTAAACTGAAAATATAAAAACAGAAAGGTAGCAAGTGGTAAACGTGAGCATAAATGGTGTTGCAATGATAGTAGACAAGGCCTAGGGTTCATACTTTCACTAGTGCAAGTTCTCTCAACAAGGATAACTTGGATCATATTACTAGCCCTCAACATGCAACAAAGAGTCACTCCAAAGTCACTAATAGCGGAGAACAAACGAAGAGATTATGGTAGGGTACGAAGCCACCTCAAAGTTATTCTTTCTGATCGATCTATTCAAGAGTCCGTAGTAACGTTCAATCTATCACAGAGTTCATACTAGAATAACACCTTAAGACACAAATCAACCAAAACCCTAATGTAACCTAGATACTCCATTGTCACCTCAAGTATCCGTGGGCATGATTATACGATATCCATCACACAATCTTAGAAACATCTATTCAACCAACACATAGAACTTCAAAGGGTGCCCAAAAGTTTCTACCGGAAAGTCAAGACGAAAACGTGTGCCAACCCCTATGCATAGATTCCCAAGGTCACGGAACTCGCAAGTTGATCACCAAAACATACATCAAGTGGATCACATGATATCCCATTGTCACCATAGATAAGCACGTGCAATACATACATCAAGTGTTGTCAAATCCTTAAAGACTCAATCCGATAAGATAACTTCAAAAGGAAAACTCAATCCATTACAAGAGAGTAGAGGGGGAGAAGCATCATAAGATCGAACTAGAATAGCAAAGCTCGTGATACATCAAGATCGTGCCATCTCAAGAACACGAGAGAGAGAGAGAGAGAGAGAGAGAGAGAGAGAGATCAAACACATAGCTACTGGTACATACCCTCAGCCCCGAGGGTGGACTACACCCTCCTCGTCAAGGAGAGCGCCGGGATGATGGAGATAGCCACCAGAGAGGGATTCACCCTCCGGCAGGGTGCCGGAACAGGGTCTAGATTGGTTTTTGTTGGCACCAGAGGCTTTCGGCGGCGGAACTCCCGATCTAGGTTAATTTCCGAAGGTTTCAGTATTTATAGGATTTTTTAGCGTAGGGCACAAGTCAGGGGGCTTCTGGGCTGTCCACGAGATAGGAGGGCGCGCCTTGGGCCCCACCCTCGTGGGCAGCCTGTGGCTCTCCTGGCCCAACTCTTTTACTTCGGGGGCTTCTTTTGGTCCAGAAAAAATCATCAAAAATTGGCTCGTCAATTGGACTCCGTTTGATATTCCTTTTCTGTAAAACCCTAAAACTGGAGAAAAACAGAAGCTGGCACTGGGCTCTGGGTTAATAGGTTAGTCCCAAAAATCATATAAAAGTGTATATAAAAGCCCATAATACATCCTAGAAGGATAATATAATAACATGGAACAATCAAAAATTATAGATACATTGGAGGCGTATCAGCATCCCCAAGCTTAATTCCTGCTCGTCCTCGAGTAGGTAAATGATAAAAACAATATTTTTGATGTGGAATGCTAACCAACATAATTTTCTATGTAACTCTCTTAATTGTGGCATGAATGTTCATATCTGAAAGATTCAAGACAAAAGTCTATATTGACATAAGAAATAATAATACTTCAAGCATACTAACAAAGCAATCATGTCTTCTCAAAATACTATGGCTAAAGAAAGTTATCCCTACAAAATCATATAGTTTGGCTATGCTCCCTCATTATCACACAAAATATTCATATCATGCACAACCCTGATTTCAGCCAAGCACTTGTTTTCATACTCTATTCTTTCAAACCTTTCAACTTTCACGCAATACATGAGCGTGAGCCATGGACATAGCACTATGGTGGAATAGAGGCGGTTGTGGAGAAGACCAAAAGAGAGGGAGATAGTCTTACATCGACTAGGCGTATCAACTGGCTATGGAGATGCCCATTAATAGATATCAACGTGAGTGAGTAGGGATTGCCATGCAACGGATGCACTAGAGCTAAGTATGAATGAAAGCTCAACAAAAGAAACTAGTGGGTGTGCATCCAACTTGCTTGCTCACGAAGACCTAGGGCATTTAAGGAAGCCCATCGTTGGAATATACAAGTCAAGTTCTATAATGAAAATTCCCACTAGTATATGAAAGTGACTAAGCATGAGACTATCTACAACGAAGAACACAGTGCTACTTTGAAGCACAAGTCTGGAAAAAAGATAGTAGCAATTATCCCTTTTTCTTTTCTGTTTTTTGGGCCTTTCTTTTTTTCTTTGGCCTTTTTTGCCTTTCCTCCCATGGGACAATGCTCTAATAATGATGATCATCACACTTTCATTACAACTCGATACTACAACAACAAAGTATGACTCTATATGAATGCCTCCGGCGGTGTACCGGTATGTGCAATGAAACAAGAGCGACATGTATGAAAAATTATGCATGGTGGCTTTGCCACAAATACTATGTCAACTACATGATCATGCATGGCAATATGACAATATGATGCGTGTCATATGAACGGAACGGTGGAAAGTTGCATCACAATATATCTCGGAATAGCTATGGAAATGCCATGATAGGTAGGTATGGTGGCTGTTTTGAGGAATAATATGGTGGCTGTTTTGAGGAAGGATATATACTGGGTTTATGGTACCGGCGAAAGTTGCGTGGTACAAGAGAGGCTAGAAATGGTGGAAGGGTGAGAGTGCGTATAATCCATGGACTCAACATTAGTCATAAGAAATCATATACTTATTGTAAAAATCTACGAGTCATCAAAACAAAGCAATCAACGCATGCTCCTAGGGGGGAGGTTGGTAGGAGTTAACCATCGCGCGCCCCCGACCTCCACACAAAGGTTGACACTCTACAAATACCACATGCTCTAACGTCGTCACATAGCGGTTCACCATACGTGCATGCTACGAGAATCACTAACCTTAACACAAGTATTTCTCAATTTCATAATAACTCCACTATCATGACTCTAATATCACTATCCTCATATCTCAAAACAATTGTCAAGCATCCAACATCTCATTCTATTCAATGCACTTAGTGTGGAAGTTTTTTACTACATTGACATTGGATGTTTATCATGTGAAGAATAGTTTCTTTAGCCTAAACACATTACCATGCTGTTTTAATAGACTCTCAAATAGATAAAAGTGAAGCATGAGAGTTCAACAATGTCTACAAAATATTACCACCACCATGCTCTAAAAGATATAAGTGAAGCACTAGAGCAAAAACTATTCAACTCAAAAGATATAAGTGAAGCACATAGAGTGTTCTAACAATTTCTAGGCCATATTTAACTCTCTCAAATAGGTGTGTCCAGCAAGGATGATTGTGGCAAACTAAGAAGCAAAGACTCAAATTATACAAGACGCTCCAAGCAAAACACATATCATGTTGCGAATAAAAATATAGCTCCAAGTATAGTTACCAATGGATGAAGACGAAAGAGGGGATGCCTTCCAGGGGCATCACCAAGCTTAGGCTTTTGATTATATTGAATTCCTTGGGGTGCCGTGGGCATACCCAAGCTTAGGCCTTTGCTACTCCTTGTTCCATAGTCCATCAAAGCAATACTCAAAACTTGAAAACTTCACAACACAAAACTTAGACAAAAATTCTCGTGAGCTCCGTTAGTATAAGAAAGCAAACCACTACTCAAAGGTGCAGCAATGAATTCATTCTTTGTTTATATTGGTGTTAAACCTACAGTATTCCAACTTCTCTATGGTTCATATCTTCCAATACTACTCATAGATGAATCTGAATAAGCAAACGACACACGAAAAACAGAATCTGTCAAAAACAGAACAGCCTGTAGTAATCTGCAGGTTTCGCCTACTTATGGAACTCCAAAAAAATCAAACTAAATTGGTAATTTTGCGGAATTTGTCCACCAATCATCTGCAAAAATAATTAACCAAATATCATGCTCCAGTAAAATCTGAAGACTACTTTAGCGAGCGCTAACGATTCTGTTTTTCACAGCACGATCACATAAACTTCACACAAGTCTTCCCAAAGGTTCTACTTGGCACAAACACTAAACAAAACATGAAACCACATCTAATTATAGGCTAGATGCAATATTTATTCCCTAACAGCAACAAAAACAAGGAAAACAAAATAAAGTTGGGTTGCCTCCCAACAAGCGCTATCGTTTAACGCCCCTAGCTAGGCATGATGATTTCAATGATGCTCGCATAAAAGATAAGAATTGAAACATAAGTGGAGCATCATGAAGAATATGGCTAGCACATTTAATTCTAAACCATTTCCTATGCATAGGTATTTTGTGAGAAAACAACTTATGGGAACAATAATCAACTAGCATAGGAAAGCAAAACAAGCATAGCTTCAAAACTTTAAGCACATAGAGAGGAAACTTGATACTATTGCAATTCCTACAAGCATATGATCCTCTCTCATAATAATTTTCAGTAGACTCATGAATGAATTAAACAATATAACTATCATATAAAGCATTATTTTCATGATCCCCAAGCATATAAATTTTACTACTCTCCACATAAGAAAATTTATTCTCATCAATAGTAGTTGGAGCAAACTCAACAAAATAACTATCATGTGAAGCATAATCCAATTGAAACCTCTTCCGAAATAGTGGATTCATAGATATCAACTTTGTCATAGATAGCAACTTTGTTCTCATAATAAGTAACCACAATAATTATCATAGATAGAAACTTTGTTCTCATAATAAATTGGAACCTCTTCCGAAATAGTGGATTCATCACTAAATAAAGTCACGACCTCTCCAAATCCACTTTCATCAATATAATCATCATAGATAGGAGGCATGCTTTCATCATAATTAATTTTCTCATCAAAACATAGCATCCCCAAGCTTGTGGCTTTGCATATCATTAGCATCATAGGTATTCAAAGGATTCACACTAACAACATTGCAATCATGCTCATCATTCACATATTTTATGCCAAGAATTCTATGTAATTCTTCTTCTATTACTTGAGCACAATTTTCCTTCCCATAATTTTCACGAAAGATTTTAAAAAAGGTGAAGCATATGAGGTAACCTTAATTCCATTTTTTGTAGTTTTCTTTTATAAACTAAACTAGTGATAAAACAAGAAACTAAAAGATTCGATTGCAAGATCTAAAGATATACCTTCAAGCACTAACCTCCCCGGCAACGGCGCCAGAAAAGAGCTTGATGTTTACTACACAACATTCTTCTTGTAGACGTTGTTGGGCCTCCAAGTGCAGAGGTTTGTAGGACAGTAGCAAATTTCCCTCAAGTGGATGACCTAAGGTTTATCAATCCGTGGGAGGCGTCGGATGAAGATGGTCTCTCTCAAGCAACCCTGCAACCAAATAACAAAGAGTCTCTTGTGTCCCCAACACACCCAATACAATGGTAAATTGTATACGTGCACTAGTTCGGCGAAGAGATGGTGATACAAGTGCAATATGGATGGTAGATATAGGTTTTTGTAAACTGAAAACATAAAAACAGCAAGGTAGCAAGTGGTAAATGTGAGCATAAATGGTGTTGCAATGATAGTAGACAAGGCCTGGGGTTCATACTTTCACTAGTGCAAGTTCTCTCAACAAGGATAACATAATTGGATCATATTACTAGCCCTCAACATGCAACAAAGAGTCACTCCAAAGTCACTAATAGCGGAGAACAAACGAAGAGATTATGGTAGGGTACGAAGCCACCTCAAAGTTATTCTTTCTGATCGATCTATTCAAGAGTCCGTAGTAACGTTCAATCTATCATAGAGTTCGTACTAGAATAACACCTTAAGACACAAATCAACCAAAACCCCAATGTCACCTAGATACTCCATTGTCACCTCAAGTATCCGTGGGCATGATTATACGATATGCATCACACAATCTCAGAAACATCTATTCAACCAACACATAGAACTTCAAAGAGTGCCCCGAAGTTTCTACCGGAAAGTCAAGACGAAAACGTGTGCCAATCCCTATGCATAGATTCCCAAGGTCACGGAACCCGCAAGTTGATCACCAAAACAAACATCAAGTGGATCATATGATATCCCATTGTCACCACAGATAAGCACGTGCAAGACATAAATCAAGTGTTCTCAAATCCTTAAAGACTCAATCCGATAAGATAACTTCAAAGGGAAAACTCAATCTATTACAAGAGAGTAGAGGGGGAGAAGCATCATAAGATCCAACTAGAATAGCAAAGCTCGCGATACATCAAGATCATGCCATCTCAAGAACACGAGAGAGAGAGAGAGAGAGAGAGAGAGAGAGAGAGAGAGATCAAACACATAGCTACTGGTACATACCCTCAGCCCCGAGGGTGGACTACTCCCTCCTCGTCATGGAGAGCGCCATGATGATGGAGATAGCCACCGGAGAGGGATTCCCCCTCCGGCAGGGTGCTGGAACAGGGTCTAGATTGGTTTTTGGTGGCACCAGAGGATTTTGGCAGCGGAACTCCCGACCTAGGTTAATTTCCGAAGGTTTCAGTATTTATAGGATTTTTGGGCGTAGGGCACAAGTCAGGGGGGCTTCTGGGCTGTCCACGAGATAGGAGGGCGCACCCCTACCCAGGGCGCGCCCCCACCCTCGTGGGCAGCCCATGGCTCTACTGGCCCAACACTTTTACTTCGAGGGCTTCTTTTGGTCCAAAAAAATCATAAAAAATTGGCTCGTCAATTGGACTCCGTTTGATATTCCTTTTCTGTAAAACCCTAAAACAGGGGAAAAACAAAAACTTGCACTGGGCTCTGGGTTAATAGGTTAGTCCCAAAAATCATATAAAAGTGTATATAAAATCCCATAAGACTTCCTAGAAGGATAATATAATAGCTTGGAACAATAAATAATTATAGATACGTTGGAGACGTATCAAGGCGCCAGCCATAAAGGCTTCAAAAGCACACAAGAAGCGGAAGCTAGTTACTTGAGGTTCACGCTAGCGCGAGAGAGGACTCATAACCGCCGCCTCATGTACTACATAGTTCCGCTCTCACTCATAGTGATAGCTCTTCTCGCGTATATCATTGTTTAGATGGATGACTATGTAGTTGCAAGTATTCGAGACTTGTATCACTATTTTTGAGACTTGATGGATGACTATTTATATGTATATGCTATGATTACATTTGTGGTCTCACAGCCATTTGTATGTGTATGATGATGACATTTATATGTGCTAAAGATTTTTGTATAAAGCATGTTCAAATACTAAAAATATATGCAGAAAACAATAGAAACTAATAAAATTAGCAATAGCGAGATTAGAAAATTAGCAGCAGTGCAACCTTACCAGTAGCACGACTTTATACAAAGCACTACAGCTATTAGCAGTTGCGCACTGCCGCACAGCTCGCTACTGCTACGCATGTATATCAGTAGCGTGGGCCAACACACACTACTGCTAGAGGTTAGCTGTAGCACCTGATAACCCACAAGTATAGGAGATCGTTTGTAGCCTTCTTCGATAAATAAGAGTGTCGAACCCAACGAGGAGCTAACGGTAGAACAAATATTCCCTCAAGTTATATCGACCACCGATACAACTCTACACACACTTAACATTTGCTTTATCTAGAACAGAATAAAACTAGGAGTACTTAGCAGGAACAAAACTTGAAATAAATTGCAAGACAATAAAAGTAGAGTAGTAGCAAGATTTTTGTATCACAAGAGAAAGCTTTGTCCCTAGGTAGTAGATAACAAGTACCTGTAATAATTCTTGCTATTTTATATGAGGGAGAGGCATGAGCTAACACAATTTTCGTACTTGGATCATATGCACTTATGATTCGAACTCTAGCAAGCATCCGCAACTACTAAAGATCATTAAGGTCGTGAAACCCAACCATAGTATTAAGTATCAAGTCCTCTTTACTCCCATACGTCATACCCCACTTACTCGGGTTTAAGCTTATGTCACTCTCGCAACCCACCGTAAGCGAACCATGAACATATTGCAATACCCTATAGTGGGGGCCCCTCACGTTTGCACGAGAATGGAGGGCACCATAGGACAACTCCAAAATGAAATATAAAATCATACCAACCAAGATCACGATTATGCCATAGGACAAAATGGATCTACTCAAACATCATAGGATAACCATAGATCATTGGGAAATAATATATGGAGTTGAGAACCATGTTTAAGTAGAGATTACATCGGGGAGAAGAGGTGTTACACCACTGCATAGAGGGGGAGAGAGTTGGTGTTGACGGTAGCAGGATTGTTGGTGTAGATCATCGTCCCGATCGTTGCCGCCGCGGCACTCCGGTGCCATCGGAAGCGAGAGGGAGAGAGCCCCCTCCTACTTCTTCTTCCTTGGCCTCCTCCCTAGGTGGGAGGAGGGTCCCCCCTCTGGTCCATGGCCTCCAAGGTGGTAGAGGGGCGCCCGTCCGAGATTGGATATGTCTATCTGTCCTCTCCCATTTCGCGTTCCCCAAATATGGCCCTTCACAGTTCTTAAATTCCCGGAGATCCGTAACTCCGATTATATTAAAATTTTAACCCTATTTTTTTCCATAAACTAGCTTTCTTGCGACAGAAGAAGGGCTCCGACCAACGTCCGAGGAGGGCACAAGACACCAGGGCGTGCCTGGGCCCTGGTGGCGCGCCCTGGTGGGTTGTGGGCACTGTCGGGCCCTGTATAAGTTGATTCCATCTCCTACAAATCACATATATTCCAAAATAATTCTCCCTAATTTTTATCATGTTTGGACTTTGTTTGATATGGATTTTCTGTGAAACAAAAACATGCAGCAAAGAGGAACTGACATTGGGCACTAGATCAGTAAGTTAGTCAAAATAAATCATATAAATTGTTGCCAAAAGTATGTAAAAGTTCTACAATATTGGCATGGAAGAATAAAAAATTATAGATATGACAAAGACGTATCAGCATCCCCAAGCTTAATTCCTACTCGTACTTGAGTAGGTAAATGATAAAAAAGATATGTTTTTATGTGGAATGCTA
The DNA here is from genome assembly GCA_902687465.1 of Secale cereale. Taxonomy (NCBI): domain Eukaryota; kingdom Viridiplantae; phylum Streptophyta; class Magnoliopsida; order Poales; family Poaceae; genus Secale; species Secale cereale. The sequence goes on from LR738716.1 coordinate 13,045,179, forward strand.
CCTAGCATAAACTTGATCATATATCTAGTCATGGGAGATTCAAAGGAATACTCTATAATTTGACATAAAGACAACAATAATCGGGCATCCCAACAAACAATCATATCTTTCAGAATATCAATTGCTAAAGAACGTTATCCCTACAAAATCATATAGTCTTGTCATGATCTGTCTTCCCAGCTCAAAGTATAAATCATGTACAACCCCGGTGTCAGCCAAGCAATTGGTTCATACTTTTTAACGAGCTTCGGCATTTTCAACTATCACGCAATACATGAGCGCAAACCATGGATATAACAATATAGGTGGAATAGAATGCGGTGGTAGTAGACAAAAGAAGGGAACAAAGTCTCACATCAACTAGGAAAACTAATGGACTATGGAGATGTCCATCCATCTATATCAATGTGAGGAGTAGGGATTGCCATGCAACGGATGCACTAAGAGCTATATGTGTATGAGAGCTCAACATTAAAACTAAGTGGGTGTGCATCTAATCCTATAATGAAAAATCCTCACTAGTATATGAAAGTGACAACATAGGAGACTCTCCATATGAAAAACATGATGCTACTTTGAAGCACAAGTGTGGTATTTGCATGCCCCTTCTCTTTTTTTCTTCCATTCGTTTTTTTTTTAGTCGGAGTCTCATCCCGACTTGTGGGGGAATCATGGTCTCCAGCATCATATCGTTACCGAGGCAATGCTCTAATAAGGGGGTTGTCAATCCCTTCACGGTTACTTGCAAAAGTGATATCTGATAGAGATAGATAAACAAAAGGTAAAATATTTTTGGGTTTTTGGTTCATAGATTGGCAAGTAAAAGATTACAAAATAGTACATTGGAAACTAATATGATGGAAAATAGACCCGGGGGGCATAGGTTTCACTAGAGGCTTCTCTCTTGATGGCAAATAATACGGTGGTGAACAAATTACTGTCGAGCAATTGATAGAAAATCGCAAAGTTATGAAGATATCTAAAGCAATGATTTTGTAATATAGGCATCAAGTACGTGTCAAGTAGACCGACTCATGCCTGCATCTACTACTATTACTCCACACATCAACTGGCTCCTGCCTGCATCTTGAGTATTAAGTTCATAAAGAACATAGTAACGCCTTAAGTAAGATGACATGATGTAGCGGACTCAACTCAAGCAATATGATGAAACCCCCATCTTGTTATCCTCGATGGCAACAATATAATATGTGCGTCGCTACCCCTTCTGTCACTGGGTAAGATCACCGCAATATTGAACCCAAAGCAAAGAACTTCTCCCAATGCAAGAAAAACTAATCTAGTGGGCCAAACCAAACTGATAATTCAAAGATAATTAATTACTAAGATATCAAATCATGCATATAAGAATTTAGAGAAGATCCAAATAATATTCATAGATAAGCTGATCATAAATCCACAATTCATCAGATCTCGACAAACACACCGCAAAAGAGGATTACATCGGATAGATCTCCAAGAACATCAATGAGAACATGGTATTGAGAATCAAAGAGAGAGAAGAAGCCATCTAGATACTAGCTATGGACCCGTAGGTCTGTGGTAAACAACTCACGCTTCATCAGAAGGGCAATGGTGTTGATGTAGATACCCTCGATGGTTGAATTCCCTCTGGCAGAGTACCGGAAAAGGCCTCACGATGGGATCTCGCGGACATAGAAGGTTACGGCGGTGTAAAAGTGGTTTCGGTGCACACTCTAGGGTTTCTGGAATATATGTGAATTTATAGGCGAAAGAGGTCGGTGGGAGGAGCTGCAAGGGGCCCACAAGGGTGGGGGGCGTGCCCACCCCCTTAGGCGCGCCCTCCTCCCTTGTCGCCGCCTCGCGGCTCTTATTTCATGGTTCTCAAGTCTACGGGGTGTCTTCGGGTCCAAGAAAAATCATCGCGAAGGTTTCATTCCGTTTGGACTCCATTTGATATTCCTTTTCTGCGAAACTCAAAAACAAGGAAAAAACAGAAACTGGCACTGGGCTCTAGGTTAATAAGTTAGTCCTAAACATTAATATAAAATAGCATATTAATGCATATAAAACATCCAAAATAGATAATATAATAGCATGGAACAATCAAAAATTATAAATACGTTGGAGACGTATCAAGCATCCCCAAGCTTAATTCTTGCTCGTCCTCGAGTATGTAAATGATAAAAACAGAATTTTTGATGTGGAATGCTATCTAACATATTTATCAATGTAATTCTTCTTTATTGTGGCATGAATGTTCAGATCCATAAGAGTCAAAATAAAAGTTTATCAATATCAAAACAGTAATACTTCAAACATACCAAAAGCAATCTACAAATCTTAAAAAATAACATGGCTAAAAAAGGTATCCCTACAAAATCATATAGTATTTTATGCTCCTTTTCTTAACACAAGGTACCCCTCATGCCCATCCCGGTGTCAGCCAAGCAATTGTTTTCATACTTTACTTTTTCAAACTTTTTCAACTCTTCACGCAATACATGAGCGTGAGCCATGGATATAACACTATGGGTGGAATAGAAGGTGGTGATAGACAAAAGGAGGGAGAAAGTCTCACATCAACCAGGAAAATTTATGGACTACGGAGATGTCCAACATTCGATATCAATGTGAGTGGGAAGGGATTGCCATGTAACGGATGCACTAGAGCTATAAGTGTATGAAAGATCAAAAAGAAACTAAGTGGGTGTGCATCTAACTTGCTTGCTCATGAAGACCTAGGGCATTTGAGGAAGCCCATCGTTGGAATATACAAGCCAAGTTCTATGATGAAAAATTCCAACTAGTATATGAAAGTGATAACACAGGAGACTCTCTATCATGAAGATCATGATGCTATTCCGAAGCACAAGTGTGGAAAAAGATAGTAACATTGTCTGTTGTATTTTCTTCTCTTTTTTATATTGGGATCTTTGGGCTCTTTTTTTTGTGGGCTTCTTTGGCCTCATTTATTTATTTGGGCTTCTTTGTCCTCTTTCATTTATAATCTCACATGGGACAATGCTTTACTAATGATGACCATCACACTTTTATTTACTTACAACTCGATATTACAACTCGATACTAGAACAAAATATGAATCAATATGAATGCCTCCGGTGGTGTACTGGGATGTGCAATGATCTAGCATAGCAATGACATTAACAAATGGACAAGCCATGAAAACATCATGCTAGCTGTCTTACGATCATGCAAAGCAAAATGACAATGATGGTGCGTGTCATAACAAACGGAACGGTTGAGTTACATGGTAACATATCTCGGAATGGCTATGGAAATGCCATAATAGGTAGGTATGGTGGTTGTTTTGAAGAAGGGTGTAAGGTGGTTTGATGCACCGGTGAAAGTTGCGCGGCACTAGAGTGGCTAGCATGGTGGAAGGGTGAGAGTGCATATAATCCATGGACTCAACATTACTCATAAAGAACTCACATACTTATTGCGAAAAATCTATTAGCAGTCAAAGAAAAATACTTATACGCATGCTCCTAGGGGGAGGTTGGTAGGAGTTAACCATCGCGCGCCCTCGACCTTCATGCAAAGATAAACAATCGAGATACAATGCGTGCCAATTTGGTTACATAGTTAATAGACCATACATGCATGCTACGGGAATCACAAACCTTAACACGATTATTTCCTTGACCACACAAAATACCACTAGCATGAATCTAATATTACCATCTCAACATCTCAAAACAATTATAAGGAATCAAACTTTTCATAGTATTCAATGCTCTATATATGAATGTTCTTATTATATCTCCTTTGGATGGCCTATCATATTAGGACTAGATTCATAACCCAAGCAAATTACCATGCTTTTTTGAAGACTCTAAAAATAATATAAGTGAAGCAAGAGAGTTCAACAATTTCTATAAAATAAAACCACCGCCATGCTATAAAAAAGATATAAGTGAACCACTAGAGCAAAATTGCCTAGCTCAAAAGATATAAATGAAGCAGATAGAGTATTCTAATAAATTACGATTCAAGTGTGTCCTGATGACCCACATGCTGGGGAACGTAGTATTTTCAAAATTTTCCTACGATCACGCAAGATCTATCTACTAGATGCATAGCAACGAGGGGAAGAGTGTGTCTACATACCCTCGTAGACCGGGAGCGGAAGTGTCTAGTGACGCGGTTGATGTAGTCGAACTTCTTCGCGATCCAACCGATCAAGTACCGAACGTACGGCACCTCCACGTGCAGCACACGTTCATCTTGATGACGTCCAACGAGCTCTTGATCCAGTTGAGATTCAGGGGAGAGTTTTGTCAGCACGATGGCGTGGTGACGGATATGATAAAGTTACCGTCGCAGGGCTTCGCCTAAGCGCTGCAACGATATAACCGAGGTGTGTTACTGTGGAGGGGGGCACCGCACACGGTTGGGAGAGATCAACTGCTCAACTTGTGTGTTCTAGGGTTCCCCCTGCCCCCGTATATAAAGGAGCAAGGGGGGAGGCCGGCCGACCCTCTATGGCGTGCCAGGAGAGGCAATCCTACTAGGAACAATCCTATTCCTATTAGGAGTCCACCAAGAAGGAGAAGGGGGAAGGAAAGAGAGGGAGAAGGAGAAGGAAAGGGGCGCTGGCCCCCCTTCCTTCCTTGTCCAATTCGGACCAAGGGGTGGGGGCACGCGGCCCAGCCCTGGCCCTCCTTCTCTCTATCTCCCATGGCCCATTAAGGCCCATAGCTTCCTCGGGGGGTTCCAGTAACCCCCCGGCACTCCGGTTAATTCCAAAACTTTACGGAACACTTCCGGTGTCTGAATATAGTCGTTCAATATATCAATATTTACGTCTCGGACATTCCGAGATTCCTCGTCATGTCCGTGATCTCATCCGGGACTCCTAACAACCTACGGTACATCAAAACTCATAAACTCATAATACCGATCGTCATCAAACGTTAAACATGCGGACCCTACGGGTTCGAGAACTATGTAGACATGACCGAGACTCATCTCCGGTCAATAACCAATAGCAGAACCTGGATGCTCATATTGGCTCCTACATATTCTACGAAGATCTTTATCGGTCAAACCGCATAACAACATACGGTGTTCCCTTTGTCATCGGTATGTTACTTGCCCGAGATTCGATCGTCAGTATCTCAATACATAGTTCAATCTCATTACCGGTAAGTCTCTTTACTCGTTCCGTAATACATCATCCCGTGACTAAATCATTATTCATTTGCTTGCAAGGCTTATTATGATGTGTATTACCGAGAGGGCCCAGAGATACCTCTCCGACACTCGGAGTGACAAATCCTATTCTTGATCTATGCCAACACCACGATCACCTTCGGAGACACCTGTAGAGCATCTTTATAATCACCCAGTTACGTTGTGACGTTTGATAGCACACAAGGTGTTCCTCCGGTATTCGGGAGTTGCATAATCTCATAGTCATAGGAACATGTATAAGTCATGAAGAAAGCAATAGCAGTAAAACTAAACGATCATAGTGCTAAGCTAACGGATGGGTCTTGTCCATCACATCATTCTCCTAATGATGTGATCCCGCTGATCAAATGACAACTCATGTCTATGGCTAGGAAACATAACCATCTTTGATCAATGAGCTAGTCTAGTAGAGGCATACTAGGGACACTATGTTTTGTCTATGTATTCACACATGTACTAAGTTTCCGGTTAATACAATTCTAGCATGAATAATAAACATTTATCATGATATAAGGAAATAAATAATAACTTTATTATTGCCTCTAGGGCATATTTCCTTCAGTCTCCCACTTGCACTAGAGTCAATAATCTAGATCACATCACCATGTGATTAACACCAATAGTTCACATCACCATGTGACTTAACACTTTATAGTTCACATCGCCACGTGACCAATACCCAAAAAGGTTTACTAGAGTCAGTATCTAGTTCACATCGCCATGTGATTAACACCCAAAGAGTACTAAGGTGTGTTCATATTTTTCTTGTGAGAGAGGTTTAGTTAACGGGTCTATTACATACAGATCCGTATGTATTTCGCAAATTTCTATGTCTACAATGCTCTGCATGGAGCTACTCTAGCTAATTGCTCCCACTTCCAATATGCATCCAGATTGAGACTCAGAGTCACCCAGATCGGTGTTAAAGCTTTCATCGACGTAACTCTTTACGACGAACTCTATATCACCTCCATAACCAAGAAATATTTCCATAGTCATCCAGTAACTAAGTACAATTTTGACCGCTGTCTAGTGATCTACTCCTAGATTCAAATTGTACTCCCTTGCCAAAATCAGGACAGGGCATACAATAGGTCTGGTATACAGCATGGCATACTTCATAGAACCTATGGCTGAGGCATAGGGAATGACTTTCATTCTCTCTCTATCTTCTGCAGTGGTCGGGCATTGAGTCTTACTCAACTTCATACCTTGCAACACAGGCAAGAACTCTTTCTTTGGCTGTTCCATTTTGAACTACTTCAAAATCTTGTCAAGGTATGTACTCATTAAAAAAACTTATCAAGCATCTCGATCTATCTCTATAGATCTTGATGCTCAATATGTAAGCAGCTTTACCGAGGTTTTTCTTTGAAAAAACTCCTTTCAAACACTCCTTTATGCTTTCCAGAAAATTCTACATCATTTCCGATCGACAATATGTTATTCACATATACTTATCAGAAAGGATGTAGTGCTCCCACACACTTTCTTGTAAATACAGGCTTCACCACAAGTCTGTATAAAACCATATGCATTGATCACCTCATCGAAGCGTATATTCCAACTCCGAGATGCTTGCACCAGTCCATAGATGGATCACTTGAGCTTGCACACTTTGCGAGCACCTTTAGGATTGACAAAACCTTCTGGTTGCATCATATACAACTCATCTTTAATAAATCTATTAAAGAAAGCAGTTTTGTTATCCATTTGCCAGATTTCATAAAATGCAGCAATTGATAACATGATTCGGACAGACTTAAGCATCGCTAAGGGTGAGAAAGTATCATCGTAGTAAACTCCTTGAACTTGTCAAAAACCTTTCGCAACAAGTCGATGTTTGTAGACGGTAACATTACCGTCGGCGTCGGTCTTCCTCTTGAAGTTCCATTTATTTTCGATGGCTTGCCGATCATCGGGCAAGTCAACCAAAGTCCACACTTTGTTGTCATACATGGATCCCATCTCAGATTTCATGGCCTCAAGCCATTTTGCGAAATCTGGGCTCATCATCGCTTCCTCATAGTTCGTAGGTTCATCATGGTCTAGTAACATGACTTACAGAACTGGGTTGCCGTACCACTCTGGCGCGGAACATACTCTGGTTTATCTACGAAGTTCAGCAGTAACTTGTTCTGAAGTTTCATGATCATCATCATTAGCTTCCACACTAATTGGTGTAGGAATCACTGGAACCAGTTTCTGTGATGTACTACTTTCCAATTCGGGAGAAGGTACAATTACCTCATCAAGTTCCACTTTCCTCCCTATCATGGAATTGTCACGGCAGATGTCCTACTGTGAGGACTTAGTCGTGAGGCCAACGCATCTACGTAGTAGCTTGAGAGGGATTGAGCGGAATCGAGAGACGCAACACAAGACAAGGATTTAGACAGCTTCGGCCCCGGGAAACATCATCCGGTAATAGCCCTACATGCTGTTTGAAGCTAGATCTTATTATGACCCTCATGGTGTCGCCGGTAAACCGACTCTTTGTGTCTAGCCCTAGAAATTGTTTCTTCTTGCTTCTACCTCTTTGGGGAGCCATGCCCCTCCTTATATATGTTGAAGGGGCGGGTTACATGACTAGTCCTAGTAGGATTAGGATTACTCTATTACAAGGAGTCCTAGTCTTGCTTCCTTTGTAGGAGAATATTCCTTGTGCTTTCTTCATAAACCGGCCCACCATAACATGAACCGCCCTTCTGGGCCTTGGGCCTTGTCATCCGTCCGGCCTGCGCCGGGTTACCATTGAGTCATACTAACCAGGCAGGTTGCTTGTAAACCGTTTGATCAGGGCGGATCGCCAGTGAATCACAAAGTGTAAACCGTCAAGTACGGCCGGGTTACGCCACGGGGTATATCCCCGACATTAGCCCCCAGTTTAGCTTGGATTTATCCATGGTAAACTTATGCTGCATAATAAACATAAGAACAAATTTGACAGGTTGTGCTCCGGGTTAAGAATTCTTGTAAACCGACACCTGACAATCCTTAAGTCCTTGTCCTTGCCTTCTTCTAGAAAGTCCAGGTCAACAGACTAGCTTCATAATCAACTTGCTTGCATAAGAAATATTGTAAATCAAGAATCCATTTGTATCGGCCTTCCATGCTTCAATTTGACAAAATAATATTGATCTTCAAATATTCAATTGATATCCAGCCGGTTTGAAGATACCGATTTATGATTACCACAATTGCCTGGTTATAAAAACTGATGATTCCGGGTCATGACTGTTTATAGACGCCGGGTTATGATTGTTGCCAACACCAGGTCACACAATTAATCTTCCTGATTCGCCCAAAAACTGAGAATTTGAAGATGCTCCTCCTTTATATCCATATTACCTGTAGCCCCCCAAGTCTTAAGAAGAAAACATAATGATAGCTTAAGACTTGTTTCAATATAAATGTTGCAACCTTGAAGAAATCCAGATTGTTTATCCCAGTCACTAGTAAAAACTGAATACTCCATATTGTGTAGCCCCCAAGTGCCGGGTTGTCATGCTTGCAGCAACCTGGGACTTGTAATTGCTTGATGCTCAAAAAACTTCAACCAGTGTAGCCCCCAAGGGCCGGGTCATTATGTAATAATGAGCAGGGACTTTGTATATACTTCATTGAAAATAACATTATATAATGTAACTCCCATCATGGGGCTTGAACCCACATCCACAAGGTTAAGAGTTTTGTGCTTTACTAACTGAAGAGTGAATACTTCAATATAATGAATTAATATTTGTGTACCTTGAATTGTTGATAGGAGCAATTGGTAGCCCCCAAGGGTCGGCTTATTATATCTTGCCTTCAGATCTGTGATAGAAGGTGTACCCAACAGTCTCCTTTGGATATCCTATGAAGACACATTTCTTCGACTTGGGTTCGAGCTTATCAAGTTGAAGCATTTTCACATAAGCATCGCAGCCCCAAATTTTAAGAAACGACAACTTTGGTTTTTTGCCAAACCACAGTTCATAAGGCGTCGTCTCAACGGATTTAGATGTTGCCCTATTTAACGTGAATGCAGCTATCTCTGATGCATAACCCAAAATGATAGTGGTAAATCGGTAAGAGACATCATAGACCGCACCATATCTAATAAAGTACGGTTACGACGTTCAGACACACCATTACGCTCTGGTGTTCCGGGTGGCGTGAGTTGTGAAACTATTCCACATTATTTTAAATGAAGACCAAACTCGTAACTCAAATATTCACCTGCACGATCAGATCGTAGAAACTTTATTTTCTTGTCACATGATTCTCTACTTCACTATGAAATTCTTTGAACTTCTCAAATGTTTCAGATTTGTGCTTCATCAAGTAGATATACCCTTATCTGCTCAAATCATCAGTGAAGGTCAGAAAATAACGATATCCGCCGCGAGCCTCAACACTCATCGGTCCACATACATCAGTGTGTATGATTTCTGACAAATCTGTTGCTCGCTCCATTATTTCGGAGAACGGAGTTTTAGTCATCTTACCCATGAGGCATGGATCGCAAGCACCAAGTGATTCATAATCAAGTGATTCCAAAAGTCCATTAGTATGGAGTTTCTTCATGCGCTTTACACCAATATGACCTAAATGGCAGTGCCACAAATAAGTTGCACTATCATTATTAACCTTGCATCTTTTGGCTTTAATATTATGAATATGTGTATCACTACGATCGAGATCCAACAAACTATTTTCATTGGGAGTATGACCATCGAAGGCTTTATTCATGTAAACAGAATAACAATTATTCTATGACTTTAAATGAATAACCGTATTGCAACAAACATGAACTAATCATATTCATTCTTAACACAAATGCCAAATAACATATTTTTAGGTTCTACACTAATTCCGAAAGTATAGGGAGTGTGCGATGATGATCATATCAATCTTGGAACCACTTCCAACACACATCGTCACTTCACCTTTAACTAGTTTCTGTTCATTATGCAACTCCCGTTTCGAGTTACTAATTTTAGCAACTGAACCGGTATCAAATACCCAGGCGTTGCTATGAACACTAGTAAAGTACACATCAATAATCTGTATATCAAATATACCTTTGCTCACTTTGCCATCCTTCTTATCCACCAAGTATCTAGGGCAGTTCCACTTCTAGTGACCATTTCCTTTGCAGTAGAAGCACTTAGTTTCAGGCTTGAGTTTAGCTTTGGGTTTCTTCATGGGAGTGACAACTTGCTTGTCATTCTTCTTGTAGTTCCCCTTCTATCCATTTGCCCTTTACTTGAAACAAGTGGTCTTGTTATCCATCAACACTTGATGTTGTTTCTTGATTTCTACCTTCGCCGATTTCAGCATCGCGAAGAGCTCGAGAATTACTTTCGTCATCCCTTGCATATTATAGTTCATCACGAAGTTCTACTAACTTGGTGATAGTGTCTAGAGAACTTTGTCAATTACTACCTTATCTAGAAGATTAACTCCCACTTGATTCAAGCAATTGTAGTACCTAGACAATCTGAGCACATGCTCACTGGTTGAGCTATTCTCCCCCATCTTGTTGGCAAAGTACTGTCAGAGGTCTTATACCTCTCGACACGGGCATGAGTATGGAATATTAATTACAACTCTTGGAACATCTCCACTACGGGAAACAGTTAGTTTGCCGTCAGGCCTGTACAGACGGCAAAGACAGTATTACAGACGGCAAAGATTTTGCCGTCAGCTCCAGACGGCAAAGAGTGTCGGCAAATTCTATATCGGCAAAGAATACTTTGCCCTCAGCCGCTACAGATTTGCTGTCTGCCACAAAAATAGCTGACGGCAAATAACTCGGTATTTTGCCGTCAGTCAAAACTTGTGATTTGCCATCATCCGGACTAAACTAAAGACGGCAAAAATTTATTTTTATTTTCTTTATAAACCGAGCAGAGAATCTCGCCGGACACATGAACATCAAACAAGGTTCGGCTCACACGGAGAAATTGGACAGAACGGCCGTTTGACTTTCAATCATCGTCATTGGAACAGAGAAGTTAGAGTTAAAAGTTGTCCTAAAATTTACACAAAGGACCCCACAAAGTAAAAATGAAAAGCAATCAAGTCCTTCTTCTCCACCGCAGCAACATGTACTTCATCGCCGACCGTCCTTCTTCTCACCGGGGACTCCACTGCTGCCGCCCGGCCATACTCGCCGCGCCACCGCATAGCCGTGCTCGCCCGGCCCTACTCGTCGCGCCACCGCATAGCCGTGCTCGCCCGGCCTGGTCTCCACACCGACGCCCGACCATGCTTGCTGGTTCCTGGAGAGAGAAAGGCACCACCGCGCGCCAGTGCAGCGTCGGGCGGCCAACGCCAGAGAAAGGAGCTCCGACACAGTGGCCATCGCCGGGCCGTCGGTGTGCTGCATTGAATATCCGATGCCCGTGGGAAGAGGCCGCCGCGCACTCGCACTGAGTAGTCGGCCGTGGAGAGAGCGGCCACTGCACGCCATGCTTGCCGCCCGTCCTGCTTGCTTCCCACGCGTCCGCCATGCTCGCCGGCCGCGCGTACGGCATGCTCGCCGTTTGCGCGGACGGCCACCTTGCTCGTCCCAGCAAGCTTGCTTCCTGCACGGCCGCCGTGCTCGCCGCCCGCGCGGCCGCCGTGCTCGCCGCCTAATACGTCCAAAACGTATCTATAATTTCTGCTTGCTCCATGCCACTTTTGGGTGATATTGCTATGATATTCATACACTTCCATACACTTTTGATCATATTGGGACTAACTTACTAATCCAGTGCACCCCAATTCCAGTTTCTGTTTTCGGCTGTTTTTGTATTTCAGGTTTTCACGTTACGAGAACTGCCCAGAAAAATCTAGAAAAATTATATAAAAAATCAGCGTTTCGGAAACAACCTTGCGCCCGAAGGACAGCCGGGGGGGGGGGGGCACCAGGGCTCTAGGCGCCCTGGCGGCGCCCCCCCCCTGGGCCGCGCCGAGGGGGCGCCTGGGCCCCCCGAAGCACCCCCGATGCCCTCCTTTGGCATATATTAAAAGGGTCCTCCGAAACCCTCAGAACAGGAACTCTTTTCGCGATCCCATCTCTGTTCCGCTGCCGCCGCTGCTTCCAAGATCGGGAGCACCAGGAGAACTCTTCCCGGCACCCTGCCGGAGGGGAGGATCACCACCGGGAGCTTCTCCACCACCATGGACGCCTCCCAGATGACTCGTGAGTAGTCTCCCTTGGACCATGAGTCCATGACCAGTAGCTATGTGATGTTCTCCTCCCGTTCTTGTGCTTCACTAATTAGTCCTCGTGAGCTTCCCTACATGATCAAGGCACCTATGTAATCCTTATGCTGTTGCTATGTTGAGTTTGCTGGGATCCGATGGATTATGAGATTATGTTCAGATTGATCTTGAGTAATATATTTGATTCACCTCTTTTATATTTTTGTTCATAAGTAATTCTTGCATGTTCTCCGTTGTTATTTATTGCTTTGGCCAAGTAGTAAGTAGTGACTCCAAGAGGGAACGTTATGCTCGATTGTGGGTTCATGCCCCTCGATGACTAGCTTGAGTGACAGAAACATGAGTCTAGGGGATGTGCTGTTGCCATAAGGGGGAAAACAACGGTGCTTGTGCCCGCGGGTGCAAGGATTGTTTACTTTACGCAAAGTTCTTTTAATGCAGTTGTCTGTTGCATTGAGTTTACACTATGGGTGGGGCTCGCAACTTAATACCAGCGAGATGTTCTGGATAGATATCTCAAGGTGGATGATTAGTAGTAGATATTGAGGGATTTCGGTCTACTTACTTTGGCGTACCGCCCATGCTTTGAACCTCAACCTTTCTTGCAATGTAGTCAGCATTGGTTTGCGTTCGTGGTCCTGTCAATTACCCAGCTGTAATTTGTTTACCTCACATAGCTGTTTTATCGTCTTTTGGGAGAGAGACATCACTAGTGAACATCATGAGACTCCGGTCCATATTACCATCATTGATCACACCCGCTATTTACTTTTCGTTATTATTTACTATTGCAAAACACTATCTATAACTACTATCATTGCTTTTAATCCTTTGTGAACTACAAGGCCGGAGGGATTGACAACCTCTCTGTACTCGTTGGGAGCAAAGTTATTTGTATCTGTGTGCAGGTCCACGTTGATTGCTACTAATCTGGCGCCGTAGCAGTTGACACCTACTTGTTGAACCTAGGAGTCTCTGGGGATTCGATCCTTGGCATCTTTGCTAGGGGAAAACACTTCTACAATACTGCATCTTACACCTTCCACTTGGGGTAACCAACGAGGGGTTCGAGGCCCATCAAGGAGTATTTTCTGGCGCCGTTGCCGGGGACTCCACTCTTCAGGATAGGGGAGTTGCATGCTATCTTTTACCTTTGCTTTTTAGACTTGTTAGTTTACCTTTCATTTTTGCTTTATTACCTTTTTATCGAAAATCACAAAAATAGTTATCTTGTTCTTTAGTTGTCATTATGTCGGGTCCTTTTGTCTTTGACGAGGCAGAAGTTCTCACCTTTAAAAAAAGAGGTGGGGAAAGTTTGAAAGATGCTTGGTATAGAATTAATGATTCACAAAAAAGAGCCACCAAGAAGCAACCTACTACTATCTTGCTTAGAAATTTTTATGTTGGAATTACTTCTTGGAATAGCTTTATTCTAGATACTGCTATCAATGGGAATTTCCAAGAGGCCCTAGCTTGGGAGTCTCTTAGTATTATTGAAAATCTTGTTGGGAATCTCCCTGTTGTTAGCATTCGAGAGGACATCACCCTAGCTCACATTATGAAAAAACTTGAAAAAATAGAGCAAGAGATACCAAGCATTAATAAGATGAATGAGTTGGATCGTAAGATCCAAGGGAATTTGAATAGACTTGATAGCTCCATGCATAAATTTTTTAAAATTTTGGAGACCGTCAAATTCCATGACTTGGACTCTTCTAGGATAAACAAGATTGAGGAAATATTTGATACCTTAGGAACTACTTTCTCCTCGATCAAAACCAAAAAGGTAGAAACTCCGGCAAAGCGTGTCGGTGTACTAAGGTAGGGGTACCTCAGTACCCCAACTTGTGCACGGTCAGCTGCAGCTTCCCGCGGCAGGGTTTACCACGCGCTCGCCGGAGACCTTTCTGCCCCATATTAAGCCATTCAAAAACAAAGTATGCAAGACAGAAGATCGAGACCCCGGCAAGTGGAGCTTGCCGGGAAGGCCATACCAGGCTCAAGACTGCCCCACTAGCACAAGGCCCTGGCAAGAGGAGCTTGCCAGGAAGACTAGAAGACACGCCTCGGCGCTATATGCGCCCCGGCAAGGGCCCGGGGAGCGGCAAGCTCCCGGGCCCGGCAAGATCAAGGCCCCGGCAAGGTGCTTGCCGGGAGAGTTGCGCTGTGTGCCCGCGCTCCAGCTCATCGGCCCACGCGTCGCCCTGGGGCCTATCCAGGGACGCGTGGCGGATGGCTGTGCAGCCTGGGGGACACGGTGGCACTCCACGGTGGTGGATCCATCGCCGTGGCGGACGGAGACGCAAGGGCGGGAACTTTTGGGGTCGACGGCGACGGGCATTAAATGCCCTTGTCCCCCACTGTCAAAGTAGGTAGCGACCACTGTTCGCGCACTGTAGCTTCACTGTTCCCGCACTGTTACAACTACCACCTCTTTTACGTTTTTACCCCTTTCTCCTACGTTGACACCTGTCGGTGACCCCTTGCCCTATAAAAGGAGGCCCATGCACAACGTGGAGGGGGTTCGGAACCTAGATCACTCATACGCTCGGTGTAGCTGCTTCTTCAAGCTCCCGAGCTCTCCAACTCAATACACAAGTAAGCAGGAGTAGGGTTTTACGCGTCCACCGCGGCCCGAACCTGGGTAAAACTGCCCGCGTGTTCGCTACGATCTGCTCTTCGTGCTCCCTCCGCCCTCGTACCGCACAGACAAGGGGCTCCGGTCCCATAGGTGTTCGTGGCGGACAGTTTCCCCCGACATCTTTGGCGCGCCAGGTAGGGGGCGTCGAGGTTGTGCGAATCTGATCCGGCGTTCGCGCGGGCGCATTCTCCATCAACCTCTCCAGTTTCATCAGCAACCTCATCAGCAACAGCTCCATGGCTCCGAAGAAGAAGGCTTCGGAGGTCAGAGGCCCGTCCGCGTCTCATCCGCCGCCACCAGAGCCAACGGTGGGCGGGGGAGACGCCGTCAGAAGGGTGGTCGCCGGCGAGGATACTCACGGCGCCACCAGATCCAAGAACAGGACGGACGACCGAACCTCGGTCTCCGTGGACGCACCGCGTCCCTCTCAGCACACAACAACCCAGCAGCGCCATGTCACAGGAGGTGGCATCCGTTTGCTGGGCCAAGGACAAACCGGAGGCTCGCGGGACGCCCCGGACCACCGTCCGGGCACAAGCAAAGCGAAGGCGCCGGCGCGGGACCCCGCTCCTTCTAACGTCGTTAGAAGTCCGAGCGTATCCCGCTCCTCGCACCGCTCGCCCGCGTTCCCCTCCACTCCAGCGGAAGCGCTCGCGAGAGCGCAACTGCTCCTCGACTTCCCTCCAGCGGCAGACAAGGCCGACGACTGGAGGGCCACCATCCAAAGCCTGATAGCCTTCGCCAACAACGATTCTCCACAACAGCCGACGGCCTCGCGGCCGCGGCAAGCTGAGAAGACGAAGGCCGACGGCGACAAGACCGCCGGGGGTGCGACAAGCGTGCACTCCCCGCCGCGGAAGCAGAAGACGCCACCCCGCCGGAACAATGCCGACGATGGCTCCACGGCCTCGTCGGATCCGCGGGCCCGTCGGGACCAGCGCCAGGTCCTCGACGACCGGCGACAAGAAGACGCTCGGACAAGAATCGAGCGCCGCCGAGAAGCTCGGCGACAATCAGACCAGAGGGCTGAAGACGCTGTCGACACGCGCGCGCCCGGTGAACCAGGCGACTTGCCGTACGCGGCAGGCTGCCCTGCGTTCACCCGCGAGCTGCGACGCGTCCAGTGGCCCAGCATGAAGAATTTTAAGCCCGACGTACCGGATAAGTACGATGGCAAGACGCACCCCTCGGAGTTTCTCAGTGTCTACACCATCGCGGTGCAGGCTGCCGGGGGGCGCGACGAGAAGATCTTGGCAAACTACTTCCCGCTCGTGCTTAAGCCGAACGTCCGTTCGTGGCTTATGCACTTGCCGGAAGGCTCCATTTCTTCTTGGGCCGACCTTTGCCACCAGTTTGTTGGCGCCTTCACCGGCGGCCACAAACCCCACGGCCAGGAGAGCGATCTCCACATTCTGGCCCAGAAGGAAGGAGAAACCCTGCGCAAGTACATCCAACGCTTCAGCCGTGTGCAGCACAACATCCCTGATGTCCACCCTGCCGCGGTTATCAGCGCGTTCCATCAGAACGTGCGTAACCGCCGCATGCGTGAAGAAATGGCGATGACCAAGATTCGGGATGTCAGCGAGCTCTATGCTCTGGCTGACAAGTGCGCACGTGCAGAAGAGGGGAGGAGACTCCCCGGGGAGGATGCTGGCGCAGGAGGAAGCGACAGCGACGACGCCGCCCCGGCAAAGAAGAGCTGGCGGCGGAATAACAGAAGGAAGGGCAAGAAAGAGGTGCTTGCCGTCGAGAAGTCCGGCAAGGAGGCTCCCGCCAAGCAAACACAGGCTGGCGGCTCCGGCAAGGAGCCTGCCCCTGTAGCGGCAGCCGACAAGCAGGACGGCTCCGACAAGCAATACTGCAAAATCCACCGCACCAAGGGCCACGACCTCTCCAACTGCAAGCGCGTCGAGTACCTCGTCGAGCAGCAGAAAGCCGAGTACGAGAGGCGCGACAAGGAGAAGGCCCAGGGTGGCGGGGAAGAACCAAGCAAGAAGCGGCCGTTCAACGGCCGGGGAGGACGCCGCGACAAGGCCAAGCAGCGGCAAGGAGATCGACCTCCCCGGGGCCGCGACAAGGACGAAGACGACGACGAAGACATGGAGGACGAGGATAACAGCGAGCAGGAGTTCCAGAAGGCCACAGAGGTCCTGTGCGTCGACGGTGGCGCCTCTCTGCACACCTCCCACCGCCAGCTCAAGCAGTGGGTACGTGAGGTGAATGCAGCAGAGCCGCCCGTGGAGTCGCGCAGGCTCCTCAAATGGTCCAGCACGCCCATCATTTTTGATCTTGAGGATCACCCTGACCGCACCACTGCGGTCGGGTGCTTGCCGATGCTGGTCTCACCCACCATCCGCAACCTCAAGGTCACCAAAATGTTGGTTGACGGCGGGGCCGGGCTGAACTTGATCTCCTCTGTTGTGATCAAGAAACTCCAAATTCCAGATGGCGAGCTCGAAGAAACCGGTTCTTTCCAAGGAATCAACCCGGGAAGGGGCAAGCCCAAGGGAAAGATCACTCTGCCGGTGACCTTTGGCGGGGAGCTCAACTTCAGAACTGAGCGCATCACTTTCGACGTCGCCGATATTCCATTGCCCTACAATGGAATACTCGGCCGTCCCGCCCTCGCCAAGTTCATGGCAGCTTCCCATTATGCCTACAACGTGCTTAAGATGCCGGGGCCGATAAGCGTCATCACTGTCCACGGCGACAAGAAGGATGCGCTTGTCTGCGCCGACAAGATCTACCGGGATGCGGCAGCCGCGGCAGAGAAGGACACACTTGCCGCTGAAGCTCCCGGGGGGAAGAAGACGAAGACTAAGTCCGGCAAGTGCTCTGGGACCCACTCCGGCAACCGCACCTCTTCGGAGTGCTGCGCTGCCGTCGAGGACGTTCCATCGAGCTCCACCGGCAAGAGTAAGAAAGGGATGGCCGCTCCTCCGGCAACCAAGAAAGTGTCCGCCAAGGAGGACGGCACTGGTGGTACCTTCACCATCAGTGCCACGCTTGACAGCAAATAGGAAAGCGCGCTCGTTGCCTTCCTGCGGGCGAATGTCGATGTGTTTGCCTGGCAACCATCTGACATCCCCGGTGTTCCCAGGAAGGTAATTGAGCACAAGCTTGTTGTTTGTCCTCATGCGCGGACCATCAAGCAGAAAGTGAGGAAGCAAGCCGTGGAGCGCCAAGAATTCATCAACGAAGAGATCAAGAAACTAGAGGCAGCAGGCCTAGTTAGAGGTGTGATCCATCCGACGTGGTTGGCAAATCCAGTCGTCGTGCGCAAGGCCAACGGAAAATGGAGACTATGTATAGACTTCACCGATGTGAATAAAGCATGTCCCAAGGATCCATTCCCTTTGCCGCGCATTGACCAGATTGTTGACTCCACTGCCGGATGTGAGCTACTCTGTTTTCTTGATGCATATTCGGGCTACCATCAGATCTTTATGGCCAAAGAGGATGAAGAGAAGACTGCATTTATCACTCCATGTGGCACTTATTGCTTCATACGCATGCCATTTGGATTGAAGAATGCAGGCTCAACCTTTGCAAGGGTAGTGTATACTGCTTTCGAGCCACAGATCCACAGAAATGTAGAGGCTTACATGGATGACATCGTGGTGAAGAGCAAGAGCAAGGATACCCTGATCCAAGATTTGGAAGAGACATTTCAGAACCTGCGTAGGATACAGCTCAAGTTGAACCCCGAGAAGTGCGTCTTTGGAGTCCCCTCCGGCAAGCTTCTCGGGTTCTTTGTGTCACAGAGAGGGATTGAAGCCAACCCCGACAAGATTAAAGCCATTGAGCAGATAGAGGCCCCAAAGCGTGTCAAGGATGTCAGGAGGCTTGCAGGTTGTGTGGCTGCCCTCAGTAGGTTCATTTCAAAGTCTGCAGAACGCGCCCTACCTTTCTTCAAAATCTTGAAGAAGGCAGGTCCCATGAAGTGGACTCCGGAAGCGGAGGCGGCGCTGCAGGATTTGAAACGGTACCTGTCCTCCACTCCAATACTTGTCGCACCTAGACCACAGGAAAAGTTGTTGCTATACCTAGCGGCAACCAACCAGGTGGTTAGTGCTGCGTTAGTAGCGGAGAGGGAGTCCGACGAGGAGTCAGCACCACCGGCAAGCGAATCCAGCGACAAGCAGGGGGCTGCTCCGACAAGCTCTGGCCCCGACAAGGACAGCTCTGCGCAGGAACAGGATGAGGTGCGGAAGAAGATGGTGCAGCGCCCAGTGTATTTTGTAAGTTCCCTTCTCCAGGGAGCTAGGTCAAGATACTCTGGTGTGCAAAAGCTGCTTTTCGGCCTCCTCATGGCCTCGAGAAAGCTGCGCCATTACTTCCAAGCCCATGAGATAACGGTGGTCACTCGCTTTCCGCTAAAGAGGATATTGCACAACCCGGAAGCAACAGGCAGGATCGTTGAGTGGGCACTGGAGCTGTCAAGCTTTGGACTCAAGTTTGAAAGTACTTCAACCATACCGAGCCGAGCTTTGGCAGAATTCATAGCTGAGTGGACCCCGATGCCCGATGAAGAAGTCCAAGAAACAAGTGCACCCGTACAAGAAGCGACAAGTGAATGGGTAATGTATTTTGACGGTGCCTTCTCGCTGCAAGGCGCCGGTGCTGGCGTGGTACTCATCGCGCCCATCGGAGAGCACCTCAAATATGTTATCCAGATGCACTTTCCCAGGGAGCAAGCAACAAACAACACTGCTGAATATGAAGGCTTGCTTGCCGGCCTCAGGATTGCGGCCGAACTTGGGATCAGGAAGCTGATTGTGCGGGGAGATTCTCAGTTGGTGGTCCGGCAAGTTAACAAGAGCTATCAAAGCCCTTTGATGGAAGCTTATGTCGATGAAGTGAGGAAGCTTCAGGAGCACTTTGAAGGTTTGCAAATGGAGCACATCCCGAGAGCTCAAAATGAAATAGCAGATGGCCTTTCAAAGTGCGCTTCGATGAAGTTACCTGTGGAACCAGGGACCTTCTTACTCAAGCTGACTCAACCCTCCGTTACACCATCAGTTGGGCAGTCCAAGAAGAGAAAGTTGGTCTCCGGCGACTACTTGCCGGCGGATCTTCCTGAGACCGCCGCCAAGGTCCCCAAGATCAACAACCAAAACGCTGAGGAACAGTTTGCTCCTGCAGATCTTCGGGTCTGTACAGTTGAAGCAAGCGTTCCCGACAAGCCTCGCCCCAGCGAGCTTGCCGGGGGACCATCAGCTCCGGCAGAACCAGTGGTCCTCGCCGTAGAAGCTGAGGTTCCCACAGCGGCCCTCATGCCTTTAGTCCTTGCCGTTGAGCCTCAGGCTCCGGCATGGGCGCAGCAGATCGTCCGTTTTCTTCAAACTGGAGAACTTCCCGACGACCCAAAAGAAATAGAGAAGATAACCAGGCAGTCAAGTATGTACCAGTTCGTGGATAACGAGCTGTACAGAAGAAGACTCAATGGTGTCAGGTTGAAATGCATCTCCAGGGAAGATGGACAGAAGCTGTTGGCAGAAATACACGGAGGCATATGCGGCCACCACATTGGCGCAAGGGCGCTTGCCGGGAAAGCTTTCCGGCAAGGGTTCTTTTGGCAAGAAGCCCTCCAAGATGCAACTGCACTAGTAACCAAGTGTGAAGCGTGCCAGTTCCATGCGAAGCAGATTCATCAGCCAGCTCAAGCTCTCCAAACAATCCCTTTGTCCTGGCCCTTCTCGGTCTGGGGGCTCGATATCCTCGGCCCTTTCCCTCGAGCTGTCGGGGGCTTTGAGTACTTGTACGTTGCAATCGACAAGTTCACAAAGTGGCCAGAAGTGGAGCCAGTGAGAAAGGTGACAGCACAGTCAGCAGTCAGGTTCTTCAGGTCGATTGTTTGCCGTTTTGGAATCCCTAACAGGATCATCACCGACAACGGTACACAATTTACTAGTCGCACCTTCATGCAGTACGTCCAGGACCTTGGCGCCAAGGTCTGTTTCGCTTCTGTTGCTCACCCAAGGAGCAACGGTCAAGCGGAGAGGGCCAATGCTGAAGTGCTGCGCGGACTCAAGACAAGAACCTTTGACAGGCTGCACAAGTGCGGAAGAAATTGGATAGAGGAGCTACCGGCGGCTCTTTGGTCAATCAGAACGACACCAAGTCAAGCCACCGGACAGACACCCTTTGCTCTAGTCTATGGAGCAGAGGCAGTTCTCCCCACGGAACTCTTATACGGATCTCCTCGAGTGCTCGCTTATGATGAGCTCGAGCAAGAGCAACTGCGGCAAGATGATGCATTGCTCCTCGAGGAGGGACGTCTCCAGGCTGCTGTACGAGCTGCTCGATACCAGCAAGCCTTGCGCCGCTATCATAGCCGCAAGGTCAAGGCCAGGAGTCTCGAGGAAGGCGACCTTGTTCTTCGGCGTGTTCAGTCCGCCAAGAATTCCAACAAGTTGACGCCAAAGTGGGAAGGCCCTTATCGGGTGAGAAAAGTTACGAGGCCCGGCGCTGTCCGCCTCGAGACCGAAGAAGGCTTACCGGTGAGCAACTCCTGGAACATAGAGCATCTTCGCAAGTTTCACCCATAAGGCGCGGTTGCCGTGATCCGCTCCGGCAACCACCTTTTGTACAAGCTTTGCCGCTGTTGCATGTAACCCTTTGTACAAAGCCGGGCGCAGACCCCGTGCATCAGTAAAGTTTTTGCGTTTTGCGCTGATTGCCTTTTGCATGCTTTTCTTTGCTATTTGCGTGTTTTGTTTGGCATTTGGTGCAACACTCAAGTATCCGGTAAGCATTCGCACGCCAAAAGGCAATCTACTTGTCTCCCTCTCTTTTTTCCTTGCCTCTTAAGCAGAGGGAACGTTCCTCGCGCACAAGTTTGCCGGGGGGGAAGGAGGTGGAGGAGGAACCAAGTGCTGTTCAAGAAAGAGAAGCCTTACCGGGAAGCAAACAATATATGAAAGCTAAGTTATTAGAATTTGACCAGTTCAAATTTTAAATTTTAGTTGTCTTCCTTGAACAATCACACTTTGTATGGAAAACCTGTGGGCGGAGGAACCTACCCGTAGCTTGCCGCACCCTTATCTTGTTTCCGAGTTCGCTCAACGATTTAAGTGAGCTGCGACAAGTGTCGCTCCCTTGCTTCGTTTCCGAGTACGCTCAGCAAGCTAAGTGCGTTGCGACTAGCTGCGGTAAGGTTGCTTGCCGGTGAGATCTTAGCCAGCAGGCTGCTCAGAGTCCAGCACTCAGCGCTCGCGGCAAAAGACCCCTTGCCGGCAAGCTCCCCGGGAGCGTAGGGTGAAAAACATACAAGGTCAAGGATTAAGACAAGGAAGATAACATTGCACTGATTGATCAAAATGAGATAAATATCTTACAAAGGATAACTTGTCACAATGGACTAATGAGTTCATGACATCATATGCAGCAACAAAAAGAGATAAAGATAATGGAGGCCTAATCTACGCGGTCGCCCTCCTTCCTGGAGATCTTGGCCACCTTGGCAATGATGTGGGCGACCTGCTCCTTCAGAGCCTCCATGTCCGCGTCAGCCGGCAAGCTGCGAAGAACGTTGGTGAGGTTGATGCCCGGATTGCGGTATACGATCTTCGTCAGCACGCGCTCCAGAGTTCCCGTGCAGAGCAGGCGCGTCTCCTCGGCCAGTTGCGCGGGGATCTTCTTCCACAGGTCAGCAAGGGCCGGCGCGATTCCCTTGAAGAAGAGGCTGAGCTTGGCGCTGTGTGGGAGGTTTGGATCCGGGGAGTAGATGAGGTGCTCCAGCTTCAACGCCAGCAGCTCCTGGTCGATGTTGGACGCACAAGATACTAAGTCTTCGGTCCATACCTCGACGGTTTTGCGGAAGAGCTCAGCCGCTTTGTTGGCGCTGTCCACTAGGGTCCGCTCCTTGCGGAGCTCCTCCTTCAACTTGGTCTCCCGGGCCCGGGCGGCGTCGAGTGAATCCTTCAGTGTAGAGACCTTCAACTCCAAGTCCTCGATGGAGTCCTTGGCGGCCTTCAACTCGTCGCCCCTCTCAGAAAGACGCACCTGGAGTTCTGAATTGGTGTGGGCGTCCTTCTCGCGCTCCATGATGAGCGCGGCGACCTTCTCCGCGCTCACCTTCAGCGCCTTCTCCAGCTGCGTGACCTTGGCGGCGAGCTCCTTCTTGGCAGTCTCCGCGGCAACCGCGGCGGCTTTCGCCTCCTTCAGTTCCCCGCCAAGGGCCTCCTCCCGGGCGGCAAGGTCCTCCTCGTGGGAGTCGAGGTTGACCTTGCGCTGGGCGAGTTCTCCTTCTCGCCGGGACAGCTCCACCCGGGCGAGCCGCTGCTGCTCTTCAGCCTCAGCCTTCTCCAGCACCCACTCCTGGTATTCGCCGGCGAGCCGCTCGCACTCCTCCGCCACCTCGCGGAGGGCCGCCTGGTTGGCGGCGCTAAGCTCCGCCGCGCGCTTCTCCATCTCCGCGGCGGCCTTGGCGGCAAGGGCTTCCCGGGAAGCAAGCTTCGCCTGCCTGGCCCGGTAAAGGGCCAGGAGCTGGTGGAGTAGTTTCTCCTCCTCGGGCCCTTCACTCCCGCCGGGCGCCTCGACAATCTTCAGGCCCGCGGAGGCGAGGACCTCCCCGTCAAATGCCTCGCCCTCCGCGGGAGCTCGCGACGAAGACCCCCAAGGCATCTGGATGAAGACGCCGTTGGGGGCCTCAAGGTAGTAGCCCTGCTCCTTGCCGGCGGAGGGGTCGGTGGCCGGCGCAGCACTTGATGCTCCCGCCGCCTCCGGGTCGGCGGTGCGGTCGCCGTCCCCCTCCCCGGCCGCTGCGTCCGCAGCCGGAGCGGTCTCCTGCGCGGCCGGCTCGGCGGCTCTCGCCGTGTCCTCGGCGACAGGGATATCGCCGCCGCCGCCCAGCGCGCCCTCCTCATCCTCGATGTTGATGACTTCCGTCTCCATCGGCTCGGGAGGAGGAGGATCTAAAAAGAAGAAGAAGAAAAAGAAGTTCAAGCAAATATCCAAAAAGAGACGAAGCCAAGAAGACAAACTACAAGACATACCTTGGCGGACGTCGTCAGCGGCGGGCTCCCTCGCCGGGGAGCTCTGCCTTGGCGGAGTGGCCGCCCTCGCCGGGCTGCTCACCCTCGGCGGGGTACTCTGCCTTGGCGGAGTACCCGCCCTTGGCGGAGCACTCTCCCTTGCCGGAGAGTTCGGCCTTGGCGGGGACGGCGGGGCCTGCGGCTCCTCAAGGACGGTCTCCGGGCGCTCCTGCCGCTGTGGCTCCACCTCTGCATAAGAAAAGACAAGAAACATCAAGATGTTGAAACAGGACAAAATTCCTAAGCGCTTCCCGACGAGCGGAAAGATGGAACCCAGACTTACGCTGGGGGCTGCGCTGGGGGCTGCTCCTCGGAGCAGCGCTTGGGTCCGGCAGGCTTGGCTCCGGCGCGTCCCCAGTTGCCGCGGTAGCCGAGTCTTCCGCGACCTCGACCACAGGCGCCTTGGCTTTCTTCGCCACGCGCTGAACCAAGGTCCTGAAACCAAAGCAACAAACAAAATCAGCATCAACAATAATCAAGACGAAACTCGAGAAGGTGTAAGATCTTGGATCCTTACTCCTGATCCTCCTCGTCGTCCTTGCTCAAGGCGGAGAAGTCATACTCCACCTGGGGCGCGTCGGCACGAGGAGTAGAAGATGAAGATTCCCTCGGGCGCTTGGCGATCCCGGGGGCTGGGGGCTGCGAAGACCCAGCCCCTGTGGAGGCCGGAGCCCGGGGAGCGGGCGGAGCCGCTGCTCCGCTCCGAGAAGACCCCTGTCGGCTCGACGCCTGCTTGCGGGGCGCCTCCGTCGTGCCCCGCGCGCGGGCCGTCTCCGCTGTGGCTGGTGCGCCAGTCGCCCCCGGCGCGGCTTGGCTCCCCCGGGGAGCTGCCCGGCGAGCTGGTTGTTGCCGGGGCGCCTGCGCCCTCTCTCCCGTCGCCGTCTTGCGGAGACGCTTCGGTGGAGACTGCCTTGGGCTTGCCGGGGGCGGGGAGCTCTCCGACGAGGAGAGGTCGTCGGCGTAGAGCTCCGTAGATCCGTCGGAGTCCTCGGCCTCCTCCTCCTCCCCCTCCCCGGCCGGCTCGCTGGGCCCAGCGCCCTGCGCTGCGGCCTCTTTTCCTTTGGCGCCTCCGCTCCCTCCGGCGCCTCCGCTCCTCGCGGCGCCTCTGTTCCCTCCGGCGGCACCCTCCATTGCCGCGGCCTCGGCCACGATTCCGTGGATCCCGGAGTGCCTCAGAGAGGGGACCTCGGCGAGCGCGTCGGGAGGAAGTTGCAGCAGTCTGCGGATCTCCGCCTCCTCCGCCCGGCTGGACGCATCCGCAGCCTCCGCCTCATCAGGCGTGTACCCAAAATCTCCTGCCGCTGCGGCTGCAGCGGCCTCCTCAGCCCGAGAAGCTATGTAAGCAAGCTCCTGTTCGGTGGTGTCCCGCGTGTGCTCCTTGATGCCATTCTTGTTCTTCGCCACCTCCACGAGGTTGTCGAAGAAGCTGAGGACGTCTATGGGCTTGGGCGGAATCCACGTGCGGTCCACGCCGTGCGAATCGCACGCGGGCATCATGGCGCAGAGACGATCTCGGACTGTGTTGTTGCAGAGGGGCACCACTCCCCGGGGAGGCCTGAACCACTCAGGGTGTGCCGGGTCATACTTGAAGAGTTCCCGGACCATCCCCTTCAGCTCCAGCGTCGTGAAGTTGAAGTTTAGCCCGGGGCGCAGCCTCATTATATCCGCCGGGCCGCCGTACTCCCAGGCCGGCCTTTTCCTGTCTTGGAGAGGGGCGATGCGGCGGCGAAGGAAATCTGCGCCTACCTCTGCAACGGACAGCTTGGCGGTCCGAAGACGAAGAATCCGGACGAGGGCGACGTCGAGCTTGATGTCGTCCGAGTCCAGCTCGCTCCAATCCCTGCCGCGCACGATGGGCGTTGTGCGCGGCGCGGTGAAGGGCTACGGCTCGTCCTCAACAATCCAGCACCACTCCGCACGCCATTCCTCGAACTTGCCGCGGAGCTCCCCCGGCAAGTAGGACCCCTTCTTGTTCAGACGGAAAACCCAAGAAATTCCTCCGGAGAGGGGGGCGTCGGCCTCTGCTCTAGGAGTGAAAAAGTGCCTAAACAGCGCTACGTTCGGGTGTATTCCTATGAAGTTTTCGCACATGTGTGCGAAAACCGCCATGGTGAGGATGGCGTTGGGGGTGAAGTCAAGAAGATGGAGGCCATAGGTGTGCATGACGTCGCAGAAGAAATTAGAGAAAGGAGGGCAAAGACCGCAGTGAAAGAAGGCTGTGAAGAAGTAGTACCCGCTGGGATAGTTGTCCTTGGCGGCGGCCGGATAAGCTTGGGTGCGGGGGTGCGCCTTGGTTTCCTTGGCCCAGAACAAGTAGTACTTGTTCCAGAGCTCCCGCGCGCCGAGCCTCGGCGGGAAGACGAGGTGCTGCTTCCGATACGCGGCGAGCTTCGCCGCTTGCTCCGACTTCTCCCTCTTGGCCTTCTCCGCCTTCGCCTTGTCGGTCTTCGGGGCCATGGCGGACGCGGCGGAGGAAGGGGGACAAAGAGCCCGGCGACGCCGGAGATGCAGACGGCGGCTGCGGAGGTGTGGAGGCGGAGCGCAAAGGGATCTCTGGAGGAAGAAGAAGATGCAATGAAAGCGCAAGGAGGGGAACCGCTCCTGCTTCCTCTGCTTTTATGGGGGAGTGGGGGGGCGTTTCGCCCTTTTCATTGATGGAACGTGGGCACGTCCCATCCCACGACGCCGCGATCGACGCGTGCCGTTACGGGGGGATGCGGCGGATACGGAAGTGGATTCGGCACGCCGTGGGCCGCGTGTGCCCGTGCACTGTTTTGGGCCTGGCCCAACAGCGCTCGGCACCGTGTGTGGCCCAGGCCCGGGGGCTCCTGTCGGTGTACTAAGGTAGGGGTACCTCAGTACCCCAACTTGTGCACGGTCAGCTGCAGCTTCCCGCGGCAGGGTTTACCACGCGCTCGCCGGAGACCTTTCTGCCCCATATTAAGCCATTCAAAAACAAAGTATGCAAGACAGAAGATCGAGACCCCGGCAAGTGGAGCTTGCCGGGAAGGCCGTACCAGGCTCAAGACTGCCCCACTAGCACAAGGCCATGGCAAGAGGAGCTTGCCAGGAAGACTAGAAGACACGCCTCGGCGCTATACGCGCCCCGGCAAGGGCCCGGGGAGCGGCAAGCTCCCGGGCCCGGCAAGATCAAGGCCCCGGCAAGGTGCTTGCCGGGAGAGTTGCGCTGTGTGCCCGCGCTCCAGCTCATCGGCCCACGCGTCGCCCTGGGGCCTATCCAGGGACGCGTGGCGGATGGCTGTGCAGCCTGGGGGACACGGTGGCACTCCACGGTGGTGGATCCATCGCCGTGGCGGACGGAGACGCAAGGGCGGGAACTTTTGGGGTCGACGGCGACGGGCATTAAATGCCCTTGTCCCCCACTGTCAAAGTAGGTAGCGACCACTGTTCGTGCACTGTAGCTTCACTGTTCCCGCACTGTTACAACTACCACCTCTTTTACGTTTTTACCCCTTTCTCCTACGTTGACACCTGTCGGTGACCCCTTGCCCTATAAAAGGAGGCCCATGCACAACGTGGAGGGGGTTCGGAACCTAGATCACTCATACGCTCGGTGTAGCTGCTTCTTCAAGCTCCCGAGCTCTCCAACTCAATACACAAGTAAGCAGGAGTAGGGTTTTACGCGTCCACCGCGGCCCGAACCTGGGTAAAACTGCCCGCGTGTTCGCTACGATCTGCTCTTCGTGCTCCCTCCGCCCTCGTACCGCACAGACAAGGGGCTCCGGTCCCATAGGTGTTCGTGGCGGACAGTTTCCCCCGACAAAGCGGGAGCCTAAGTTCGTTCACGTTCCAAAGGCTCCCAATCTAAAAGTAATCCATCTATTGCCAAAGGGGATGAAACTGTAAAGACTTTGGAAGAAACACCTCTATGTGATGAATTTATAAATGAATCTTCCCTTGACTTTTATCCTTTTGGTCTTCTACCTGGAAGTATCTCTATGAGGCCTTTGTTTGAGAGTCCTCTTAAGACTAGTTGTATTATTGAAGAGCTTTTTGATGATCTTGATGATGGTTCAATTGATACAACTTGATATATGTATTATGCCTAGCTTAAAGGCATAAAAGAAAGCGCTTTTGGGAGGCAGCCCACATGAATAATTTTTTTGCTTTTGTTGTGTCTTGATGTTGTTTACTGCTGTAGCATCATCATTGTATCTTTGCCTTTCATATTTGTGCCAAGTATAGCCTCTGGTTGCTAGAAAGTTCAAAAGTTGTGAGGTGCTGTCCAGGAAACAGATTCTGTCCTTGGATAGAAAAATTCGTATAAAATCACAAGTTCATCTTTTTGGTCTGAATTGTTTCGACAGCGTTCTCTATATAATTGTCTTTCGTGCATCTGTTCTGAGTTTTTTGATTTGAGTTGCAGAAGTATCCCGAACAGATCAATTACTACCTGTTGTTCTGTTTTTCACAGATTCTGTCCTGTTTTGCCTTTCCTTCACTTTGCAAATCAAGAACTTGCTTTTTCTTTGAAAAAACCTCTTGGCAATCTTGAGAAACAGTAGAACTTCAAGAATATCTTTATTTCCAGCAAGGTATAATTATTTTATTAAGGGTACTAACCTCGCTAATCAGATTATGATGAGTTATGTATGAAGGGAGTTTTCAAGTGTGCGAGGGAAGATGATAAAAAGATTCAGGAGTGTCAAGCGCTCAAGCTTGGGGATGCCCCCGTGCACCCCCAAGAAATATTCAAGGAGACTCAAGCGTCTAAGCTTGGGGATGCCCCCGTGCATCCCCTTCTCCATCAACATTATCAGTTCGTCTTTAGTTCCACTATATTTTTATCACTTCATGTGTTATGTGCTATGCTTAGAGCGTCTTGCTTTTAGTTTTCTTTTTTGTTTTTCATAACGAGTCGGAACCCAGCATTCCTTTATGTGGGAGAGAAACACGCTCCACCTTTACCTAGAACATAACATAGAATTTTCATGTCTATCTATGTTGTGTGTGTTCTTTGTCTTTTAATAGCTACTATCATGCTCTTCTCTTAGTATTCATGCTTATCTTTTCAAAGAGCTTTTGTTTAGTTGGTTGCTTGAACTCTCTTTAATTATCATGCTCACCTTCTTAAGAGAGTTTGCTTCCGTTGCATTGGTTAATGTGTCTATGGTAAAGATGCTACTTGCATAATGGTGCTTAGTAGTTCAGGTTTTCTTATGGTTAATCTCAAATAGCTGGGGGGTTCCCAATGTGTTATTGGAGTACCAACATGATTTGTTTGCCTATTATATGGTATTGTTTAGTAATATCTTCCTTCGAGAATTTATTTTGATTGACTTGGCGTATACTCACGCATATTTAAGACTGTAAAGAAAGTCTGTCAAGCCTTGATGATCTTTTATTTCTGAGTAGCGATATAACGTCCATGCCTGATTCAATATTGCTTTGTCGCTCTGCATGATTATGACCGTCATTGCTCTCTTAGTTGGTCGCTCCCAGTCTTTTTGCTAACCTCCACCTGTACTAAGCTAACTAACTATGCAATATATAGCTCATGGGAAAGTAGCTTAAAAACTATTGTGGTAAAGAATATGTTGCTTATGTATCTTATTTCTTATAAGTTGCTTGCTGAGCGGTAACCATGTTTCTGGGGACGCCATCAACTGTAACACTATTGTTGAATATCATGTGAGTTGCTATGCATGTTCGTCTTGTCTGAAGTAAGGGTGATTTGCCGTGGGTTGAATGAATATGCATATTGTTAGAGAAGAACATTGGGCCGCCAACCAAAGCCATGTATCATGGTGGAAGTTTTAGCTTGGACCTTAATCCTCAATCTCTCATGAGAATATGCTTATGCATTGAAGAGGAGTCCATCATCTATTTTTTATGTTGTCCCGGTATGGATGTCCTCAAGTTGAGATCTATCAAAAACGAGAAATCAAATGCGATTTATCTCCTTGGACCTTTGTACAGGTGGCATAGAGGTACCCCTTTGTGACACTTGGTTGAAACATATGTAATGCAATGATAACCCATGGGAATCCGAGCTAATTAGGAAAAGGTGCGAGCACTATTGGTATTCGATGCATGAGGCTTGCAACTTATAGGATGTCTTATGCATGGCACATATGAAGTACTACTACCGTTGGCACAATTGCTTCCATGTTTTCAAAATAAAAAGCTCTAGCACTTAACCTTTCTTTTACTTTTATGTTGAAGCACCAACTACTGAGAGCATGATTGTCATTCTGAGTGTAATGTGCATTGTCCCAAAGTGGCATTGTCTTTTGCATGATTGTGATATCTTTGTTTGGAAATGATTGTATCTAGTCATCACTTAAACTTTGAAGGTGCCCCTGCATTTATGTTTTGCATCACTAAAGGGCGCAAGCTAGATATCACTTTATCATATTTGCACATCGTGTTCATTGCAAATCTTTTTGATGTTTCAGTTTCATATTGTAAAACTTTCAGTCATTTGTGATTTTCTCATGTGGCAACTTAATTACTATAGAATCATTGTCTCAGTAAGCTTTTGTCATATGACTATGAAAAAGTCCTATATGGTTAATAGCATGTCACCACAGAAATTATTCTTGTTATCATTTACCTACTCGAGGACGAGCAGGAATTAAGCTTGGGGATGTTGATACGTCCAAAACGTATCTATAATTTCTGCTTGCTCCATGCCACTTTTGGGTGATATTGCTATGATATTCATACACTTCCATACACTTTTGATCATCTTTGGACTAACTTACTAATCCAGTGCACCCCAGTGCCAGTTTCTGTTTTCGGCTGTTTTTGTATTTCAGGTTTTCACGTTACGAGAACTGCCCAGAAAAATCCAGAAAAATTATATAAAAAATTAGCGTTTCGGAAACAACCTTGTGCCCGAAGGACAGCCGGGGGGGGGGGGCACCAGGGCTCCAGGCGCCCTGGCGGCGCGCCCCCCCTGGGCCGCGCCGGGGGGGGGGCGCCTGGGCCCCCCGAAGCTCCCCCGATGCCCTCCTTTGGCATATATTTAAAGGGTCCTCCGAAACCCTCAGAACAGGAACTCTTTTCGCGATCCCATCTCTGTTCCACCGCCGCCGCCGCTTCCAAGATCGGGAGCACCAGGAGAACTCTTCCTGGCACCCTGCCGGAGGGGAGGATCACCACCGGGAGCTTCTCCACCACCATGGACGCCTCCCGGATGACTCGTGAGTAGTCTCCCTTGGACCATGAGTCCATGACCAGTAGCTATGTGATGTTCTCCTCCCGTTCTTGTGCTTCACTAATTAGTCCTCGTGAGCTGCCCTACATGATCGAGGCACCTATGTAATCCTTATGCTGTTGCTATGTTGAGTTTGTTGGGATCCGATGGATTATGAGATTATGTTCAGATTGATCTTGAGTAATATATTTGATTCACCTCTTTTATATTTTTGTTCATAAGTAATTCTTGCATGTTCTCCGTTGTTATTTATTGCTTTGGCCAAGGAGTAAGTAGTGACTCCAAGAGGGAACGTTATGCTCGATTGTGGGTTCATGCCCCTCGATGACTAGCTTGAGTGACAGAAACATGAGTCTAGGGGATGTGCTGTTGCCACAAGGGGGAAAACAACGGTGCTTGTTCCCGCGGGTGCAAGGATTGTTTACTTTACGCAAAGTTCTTTTAATGCAGTTGTCTGTTACATTGAGTTTACACTATGGGTGGGGCTCGCAACTTAATACCAGCGAGATGTTCTGGATAGATATCTCAAGGTGGATGATTAGTAGTAGATATTGATGGATTTCGGTCTACTTACTTTGGCGTACCGCCCATGCATTGAACCTCAACCTTCTTGCAATGTAGTCAGCATTGGTTTGCGTTCGTGGTCCTGTCAATTGCCCAGCTGTAATTTGTTTACCTCACATAGATGTTTTATCGTCTTTTGGGAGAGAGACATCACTAGTGAACATCATGAGACTCCGGTCCATATTACCATCATTGATCACACCCGCTATTTACTTTTCTTTATTATTTACTATTGCAAAACACTATCTATCACTACTATCATTGCTTTTAATCCTTTGTGAACTACAAGGCCGGAGGGATTGACAACCTCTCTGTACTCGTTGGGAGCAAAGTTATTTGTATCTGTGTGCAGGTCCACGTTGATTGCTACTAATCTGGCGCCGTAGCAGTTGACACCTACTTGTTGAACCTAGGAGTCTCTGGGGATTCGATCCTTGGCATCTTTGCTAGGGGAAAACACTTCTACAATACTGCATCTTACACCTTCCACTTGGGGTAACCAACGAGGAGTTCGAGGCCCATCACCGCCCAGCAAGCTCGCCGCCCGCGTGTGGATGTGCGGTGTGCGTTGGCCGTGGGTGCGTGGTGTGTGTGGTTGCGTGGTGTGGGTGGATAGGTGTTGTGTGTGTGGGG
>LR738716.1:13077751-13088269 GCA_902687465.1 Secale cereale
GTGTGTGGGTGGGGCTGGGGCGTGTATTAATGGGTGAGTGGGTGTGGCTGACATGCGTGGGTGAGTGGGTGGGGCTGGGGCGCGTGTTAATGGGTGAGTGGGTGTGGTTGACATGCGTGGGTGAGTGGGTGTGCCAGGGTGGGTGGGTGGGCTGCTTTGCTTTGGAGGGTCTGCCACGTCATGGATCCGTGGGTATGATCCGCGTGGTGTGCTTCTTTCATTGTCGTTTGTGTTTTTAAGTATAGACGACAAAGTATGTGTTTGCCGTCTACGTTTTTAATTACAGACGGCAAAATACATACAGACGGCAAAGTTGCTGTCTGTATTTTTTCTTTACAGACGGCAAAGTATGTATTTTGCTGTCTATAATTAAAAACGCAAACGGCAAAGTATGTGTTTTGCCGTTTGTCATTCTTTGCCGTCTGTACCTGACGGCAAAAGTGCTCTTTGCCGTCTGCCTCGACGAAAAGCTGACGGCAAAGATGTCCCATGACGGCAATTAGTTGTTTCCTGTAGTGCTCATATGCTCCATGGCGTTCAAAACGTTTTTGAAGTCCCGGTTATAAGCCGTAAAGCATGGTGCACTAAACTATCAAGTAGTCATCATA
Source organism: Secale cereale (assembly GCA_902687465.1). Lineage (NCBI taxonomy): Eukaryota > Viridiplantae > Streptophyta > Magnoliopsida > Poales > Poaceae > Secale > Secale cereale. The sequence continues at coordinate 13,078,360 of LR738716.1, forward strand.
CCAAGCTTTTGTCAAAACGTTCATAACGTTTGCATATGCTCCTGCCATAGGTCTGTCACCTAGCGGTGCATTAAGAACATAATACTTCTGTGCAGCAATGAGGATAATCCTCAGATCACGGACCTAGTCCGCATCATTGCTACTAACATCTTTCAACTTAGTTTTCTCTAGGAACATATCAAAAACATAGGGGAGCTATAACGCGAGCTATTGATCTACAACATAGATATGCTAATACTACCAGGACTAAGTTCATGAGAAATTAAAGTTCAATTAATCATATTACATAAAGAACTCCCACTTAGATAGACATCCCTCCGGTCATCTAAATGATCACGTGATACAAATCACCTAAACCATGTCCGATCATCACGTGAGATGGAGTAGTTTCAATGGTGAACATCTTATGTTGATCATATCTACTATATGATTCACAATCGACCTTTCGGTCTCCAGTGTTCCGAGGCCATATCTGCATATGCTAGGCTCGTCAAGTTTAACCCGAGTATTCTGCGTGTGCAAAACTGGCTTACACCCATTGTATTTGAACGTAGAGCTTATCACATCCGATCATCACGTGGTGTCTCGGCACGACGAACTTTCGCAACGGTGCATACTCAGGGAGAACACTTATACCTTGAACTTTTGTAAGGGATCATCTTATAATGCTACCGTCATACTAAGCAAAATAAGAAGCATAATAAGATAAACATCACATGCAATCAAAATATGTGACATGATATGGCCATCATCATCTTGTGCTTTTGATCTCCATCTCCAAAGCACCGTCATGATCACCTTCGTCACCGGCGCGACACCTTGATCTCCATCGTAGCATCGTTGTCGTCTCGCCAACTATTGCTTCCATGACTATTGCTACCACTTAGTGATAAAGTAAAGCAATTACATGGCGATTGCATTTCATACAATAAAGCGACAACCATATGGCTCCTGCCAGTTGCCGATAACTTTACAAAACATGATCATCTCATACAAAACCGTATAACTCATCCTGTCTTGACCATATCACATCACAACATGCCCTACAAAAACAAGTTAGACGTCCTCTACTTTGTTGTTGCAAGTTTTACGTGGCTACTACGGGCTTAGCAAGAACCGTTCTTACCTATGCATAGAAAAAACCACAACGATGTTTCATCAAGTATGTGTTATTTTAACCTTCACAAGGACCGGGCCTAGCCACACTCGATTCAGCTAAAGTGAGAGAGACAGACACCCGCCAGTCACCTTTGAGCAACGAGTGCTCATAATGGTGAAACCAGTCTCGCGTAAGCGTACGCGTAATGTCAGTCCGGGCCGCTTCATCTCACAATACCGCCGAAGCAAAGTATGACATGCTGGTAAGCAGTATGACTAGTATCGTCCACAACTCACTTGTGTTCTACTCGTGCATATCATCTACGCATAGACCTGGCTCATGATGCCACTGCTGAGGAACGTAGTATTTTCAAAATTTTCGTACGATCAAACAAGATCTATCTACTAGATGCATAGCAACGAGGGGGAGAGTGTGTCTACGTACCCTCGTAGACCGGGAGCGGAAGCGTCTAGTGACGCGGTTGATGTAGTCGAACTTCTTCACGATCCAACTAATCAGGTACCGAACGTACGGCACCTCCGCGTTCAGCACACGTTCAGCTTGATGAGGTCCCACGAGCTCTTGATCCAGTTGAGCTTCACGGGAGAGTTTCGTCAGCACGACGGTGTGGTGACGGATATGATGAAGTTACCGTCGCAGGGCTTCGCCTAAGCGCTTCAACGATATAACTGATGTGTGTTACTATGGAGGGGGCACTGCACATGGTTGGGAGAGATCAAGTGATCAACTTGTGTGTTCTAGGGTGCCCCCTGCCCCCGTATATAAAGGAGCAAGGGGGAGGCCGGCCGGCCCTCTATGGCGCGCCAGGAGAGGCAATCCTACTAGGAATAGGATTGCAATACTATTCCTAGTAGGAGTCCACCAAGAAGGAGAGGGGGGAAGGAAAGAGAGGGAGAAGGAGAAGGAAAGGGGTGCCGGCCCCCTTCCACCCTTGTCCAATTCAAACCAAGGGGTGGGGGCGCGCGGCCCAGCCTTGGCCCTCCTTCTCTCTTTGTCCTATGGCCCATTATGGCCCATAGCTTCCCCGGGGGGTTCCGGTAACCCCCCGGCACTCCGGTTAATTCCGAAACTTTATCGAACACTTCCGGTGTCCAAATATAGTCGTCCAATATATCAATCTTTACGTCTCGGACATTCTGAGATTCCTCGTCATGTCCGTGATCTCATCCGGTACTCCGAACTACCTTAGGTACATCAAAACTTTGTAAACTAATAATACCGATCATCATCAAACGTTAAGCGTGCGGACCCTACGGGTTCGAGAACTATGTAGACATGACCGAGACTCATCTCCGGTCAATAACCAATAGCGGAACTTGGATGCTCATATTGGCTCCTACATATTCTACGAAGATATTATCGGTCAAACCGCATAACAACATACGTTGTTCCCTTTGTCATCGGTATGTTACTTGCCCGAGATTCGATCGTCGGTATCTCAATACCTAGTTCAATCTCGTTACCGGTAAGTCTCTTTACTCGTTTCGTAATACATCATCCCGTGACTAACTCATTAGTCATTTGCTTTCAAGGCTTATTATGATGTGTATTACCGAAAAGGCCCAGAGATACCTCTCCGACGCTCGGAGTGACAAATCCTATTCTTGATCTATGCCAACACCCACTAGTAGAAAACGGGGCAATGGTCCAGCCCATTACTCCCGGTTCAGTCCAGAACCGGGAACAATGGGGGCATTGGACCAAGTTAGTGAGCCCAGGGGGCCGGCCGGGCCACGTGGGCCATTGGTCCCGGTTCGTCTGGACCTTTTGGTCCTGGTTGGTGGGATGAACCGGGACCGATGGGTCTTGCTCCTGGCCCACCACCATTGGTCCCAGTTGGTGACTTGAACCGGGACCAAAGGCTCCCCTTTAGTCCCGGTTCATGTCACCAACTGGGACCAATGAGGTGCCTATATATACCCCCTCGCGTAAGAGCAAAGCACACTGCTCTGTTTTTTCTGGCCGAGGGGGAGAGGGCTTGGTGGTGCTCTAGCTCACCTCCTATGCACACAACGTGTTCGATGGAATGCCCGAGCCACACTAGTTAAGCTTTTCTCCTCTCGAAGCTCGAACTCGAAGCTCCATTTTCTCCGAGATTTGTCTAGGTTTAGCGGTCCGTCACGTCCCGTCCCCGTCTTCGCCGCCGTCGATTGCCCCCGCCGATCTCGTCACCGGCACCACCGTGGTGAGCCTCTTGTTATGTCCATGCTTTTCTTACATTTATTATTGCTTGTTATTATTGCTTTAGATAGATATTTGTATAATTTTCTTACGTTTATTATTGCTTGTTATTATATAGTGCGATGGTTTTGATATCCGCCCACGTGGGCCCTCGTCCAGTCTACGATTCGGATGTGGTATATTATCTTTAATTTATAACTATTTGTTTTAGTGTTTATGACAATTATGCCAACCAACATGACATGCATAGATGTTTTATATGTCTAGGAGGTAGTTGAATTGGAAATTCCAACCGACCCTCTTGTGGAGAGGTTAAATTTAGTTGAAGAGGAAAACATTTCCTTGAAGAAAAAATTGGAAAAAATAGAGGAGGAGAAGATGTAATTGGAGTTGCGTGTTGCGGAAGTCGTCGATGATCACAAGATCAAGATGGACCCTATTGTCGAGAGGTTAAATTTATTTGAAGAAGAAAACAATTTCTTGAAGGAAAAAATAAAAAAAAATTGAGGACGAGAAGATGATATTGGAGTTGCATGTTGCGGATGTCGTCGATGATCACAAGATCAAGATGGATGGAATGCGGTTGAAGATTAGAAAGATTAGAAAATATGCCATTCATACCGAGGCTTGGTATCATTATGCCATTGGATCAATTGTTACCTTGGTTGCGATTATGATCGCATTTGTTTTCGCATTGAAATGTTTTACATAGTTTCAATGTATGGTGAAAATTAATTAGATAATCTGGAGAGCTATATCTTGTTAGATGAGAACTATGTATGTACTTTGGTTTTAATGTGATGATGAACTTCTATTAATTTGGTCACTTAATTATCTATTTATGATGTTTTGTAATGGTTTTTGACGCACTTAATTATATATAATGCACGCAGATGAACCGGCAATGGATGTACGGTGACAGACACACCTCCGAGTACATTAAGGGCGTGCATGAGTTTCTCAATGCGGCTGAGGCAAACAAGCAGAATGGTTTTATGTGTTGTCCATGCACTAAATGTGGGAATAAGATGTCTTACTCTAACCGGAAAATCCTTCACTCCCACCTGCTTTACAAGGGTTTCATGCCACACTATAATTTTGGACGAGGCACGGAGAAATAGGGGTTATGATGGAAGACGGCGAAGAAGAAGAGTACGATGATAACTATGTGCCCCCTGAATACGGTGATGCTGCAATGGGGGGAGCTGGTGAAGATCAAGAGCAACCAGACGATGTGCCCAATGATGTTGCAATGGGTGAAGCTGCTGAAGATCAAGAGGAACCAGACGATGTGCCCGATGATGATGATCTCCGCCAGGTCATTGTCGATGCAAGGACGCAATGCAGAAGTCAAAAGGAGAAGTTGAAGTTCGATCGCATGTTAGAGGATCACAAAAAAGGATTGTACCCCAATTGCGAAGATGGCAACACAAAGCTTGGTACCGTACTGGAATTGCTGCAGTGGAAGGCAGAGAATGCTGTGGCTGACAAAGGATTTGAGAAGCTACTGAAAATATTGAAGAAGAAGCTTCCAAAGGATAACGAATTGCCCGACAGTACATACGCAGCAAAGAAGGTCGTATGCCCTCTAGGATTGGAGGTGCAGAAGATACATGCATGCCCTAATTACTGCATCCTCTAACGTGGTGCATACAAGGATCTGAACGCATGCCCGGTATGCGGTGCATTGCGGTATAAGATGAGACGAGATGACCCTGGTGATGTTGACGGCGAGCCCGCCAGGAAGAGGGTTCCTGCGAAGGTGATCTTGTATGCTCCTATAATACCACGGTTGAAACGTCTGTTCAGAAACGGAGAGCATGCCAAGTTGACGCGGTGGCACAGTGAGGACCGTAAGAAATACGGGAAGTTGAGAGCATCCGCTGACGGGTCGCAGTGGAGAAAAATCAAGAGAAAGTACTGGGAGGAGTTTGCAAAGGACCCAAGGAACGTATGGTTTGCTTTAAGCGCGGATGGCATTAATTCTTTCGGGGAGCAGAGCAGCAATCACAACACCTGGCCCGTGACTCTATGTCTGTATAACCTTCCTCCTTGGACGTGCATTAAGCGAAAGTTCATTATGATGACAGTTCTCATCCAAGGCCCTAAGCAACCCGGCAATGACATTGATGTGTACCTAAGGCCATTAGTTGAAGAACTTTTACATATGTGGACTGGAAACGGTGTACGTGCATGGAATGAGCACAGACAGGAGGAATTTAACCTAAAGGCGTTGCTGTTCGTGGCCATAAATGATTGGCCCGCTCTCAGTAACCTTTCAGGACAGACAAACAAAGGATACCACGCATGCACGCACTGCTTAGATGACACTGAAAGTATATACCTGGACAAATGCAGGAAGAATGTGTACTTGGGCCATCGTCGATTTCTTCCGACCAACCATCAATGTCGAAAGAAAGGCAAGCATTTCAAAGGTGAGGCAGATCACCGGAAGAAGCCCGTCATGCGTACCGGTGATCACGTATTTGCTATGGTCAATGATTTACACGTAATCTTTGGAAAGGTCCCCGGCGCACTAGCTGTTCCGAATGACGCTGAGGGACACGCACCCACGTGGAAGAAGAAATCTATATTTTGGGACCTACCCTACTGGAAAGACCTAGAGGTCCGCTCTTCAATCGACGTGATGCACGTGACGAAGAACCTTTGCGTGAACCTGCTAGGCTTCTTGGGCGTGTATGGAAAGACAAAAGATACACCTCAGGCACGGGAGGACCTGCAACGTGTGCACGAAAAAGACGGCATGCCTCCGAAGCAGTATGAAGGTCCTGCCAGCTACACTCTTACGAAAGAAGAGAAAGAAATCTTCTTTGAATGCCTACTCAGTATGAAGGTCCCGACTGGCTTCTTGTCGAATATAAAGGTAATAATAAATATGCCAGAGAAAAAGTTCCAGAACCTAAAGTCTCATGACTGCCACGTGACTATGACGCAACTGCTTCCGGTTGCATTGAGGGGGCTTCTACGGAAAACGTCCGATTAGCCATTGTGAAGCTATGTGCATTCCTCAATGCAATCTCTCAGAAGGTGATCGATCCAGAAATTGTACCAAGGCTAAGGAGTGATGTGGCGCAATGTCTTGTCAGTTTCGAGCTGGTATTCCCACCATCCTTCTTCAATATCATGACGCACGTCCTAGTTCATCTAGTCGACGAGATTGTCATTCTGGGGCCCGTATTTCTACACAATATGTTCCCCTTTGAGTGGTTCATGGGAGTCCTAAAGAAATATGTCCATAACCGCGCTAGGTCAGAAGGAAGCATCTCCATGGGCCATCAAAAAGAGGATGTCATCGGGTTTTGTGTTGACTTCATTCCTGGCCTTAATAAGATAGGTCTCCCTAAATCGCGGTATGAGGGGAGACTGACTGGAAAAGCCACGCTTGGAAGGGACTCAATAATATGCAGGGATGGATATTCTTGGTCTCAAGCACACTACACAGTTCTACAGAACTCTACCTTGGTCACCCCGTATGTCGATGAACACAAGAACAGTCTCAGAGGTGACGACTGGATTAGATGTGAACACATCAGGACTTTCAGCAGTTGGTTGGAAACACGTCTCAGAGGAGACAACACTGTTTGTGATGAGCTGTACTTGTTGTCTAGGGACCATCTTTAACTGTATTGATTTACAAAGGATACGAGATAAATGGGAATACATTTTACATGATTGTCCAAGATCAAAAGAGCACCAACCAAAACAGCGGTGTCCGCTTTGATGCAACAACCGAGAGGGGAAAGGGCACATATTATGCTTACATAGTTGACATATGGGAACTTGACTAGGGACATGATTTTAAGGTCCCTTTGTTTAAGTGCAAATGGGTCAATCTGTCAGGAGGCGGGGTACAGGTAGAACCATAGTACCGAATGACAACAGTGGATCTGAAAAATCTTGGGTACACTGACGAACCGTTCGTCCTAGCCAATGATGTGGCATAGGTTATCTATGTGAAGGACATGTCTACCAGACCGAGAAAAAGAAATGATAAGGAAGTGAATACATCATACGATGAGCCAAAGCGCCACATAGTTCTTTCAGGAAAAAGGGACATCCTGGGAGTGGAGGGCAAGACAGACATATCTGAAGATTATGAAAAGTTTCATGAAATTCCTCCCTTCAAAGTCAAGGCTGACCCAAGCATCCTGATAAACGATGAAGATTATCCATGGTTACGGCGCAATAAGCAAATGACACAAGCGAATAAAAAGTGAAGACTTTTTTCCGCAACTATTATGATGATACCATGCCAACTTTGTAACAGACGAGTATGATACCATTGTCCATTTTGTACATGCACATGCTATGCCAACTTTTTCAGAGTTCATTTGAAAACTATGAATTTAGGTTGAATTTTCTCTATAGGTGCATCTATGTTCAGTTTTTAGTAAAGTTAACCACAAACTTGTGATTCACACAAATTTCGAAGAATTCAAATTTTAACTATTCAAATTTGAAAACTAATGGCACTAACAGAAAGTTTCTAATTAAAAAATAAAGCAAAAAACAAAAGAAACTAAATAATGCAGAAAACAAAACAAAAAATCTGGAAAAAAATAGGGCTTGCCCCTGGCCCATGACCATTAGTCCCGGTTTGTGCCACAAACCGGGACTAAAGGGTTGGTCCTGTTGCGCTCAGAGTTTAGTCCCACCTCGCCAACTGAAAGGCGCCCACACCGGTTTATAAGCCTATCCCTCTCTGCCTTGTTAAGCTCCACTCAAAGTGAAAATAGATGCCCCTATACAGGGAATTTGACTTAAATTCATAATGAATTTCTCTGAAATTCATAGAAATTGATTATGAATTTAGGTTGAATTCTCTCTATAGGCGCATCTATGTTCATTTTTTTAGTAAAGTTAATCACAAACTTGTGATTCACAAATTTTTTTAAAAATACAAATTTTAACTATTCAAATTTGAAAACTAATGGCACAAACAGAAAGTTTATAATTTTTCTAAAATTAAAAGCAAAAAGAATTTAAAAATAAAGCAAAAAATAAAAGAAAATAAATAATGCAGAAAACAAAACAAAAAAACTTTAGAAAAATAGCAAAAATAAGTATTTTGTTGTAAGAAGAAACAAAATAAAATAAATAAAGCAACAAAGAAAACAAAAAAAAGTGTTTTCATATTTGAAAAGTAATGGCACTAACAGAAAGTTTATAATTTTTCTAAAACTAAAAGAAAATAGAATTAAAAAATAAAGCAAAAAACAAAAGAAAATAAATAATGCAGAAAACAAAACAAAAAAACTAGAAAAAAATAGTAACAATAAGTATTTTGTTGTAAGTAGAAACAAAATAAAGTAAATAAAGCAGCAAAGAAAACAAAAAAGTGCCACCTACTGGGCCCCCACGGATTGAATACGACTAGAAACCCTACCATATGGGCCAGGATTCAGGCCCGCGGGAGGCCCAGTAGGCCCACAAGCACACAGCGCAAGGTTAGGCCCGAAAGCCTGCAGTTGAGAGGAGCTCGAGAGGGCAGAGGCAGTGGGGCTTATAAACCACTCCGAGCCCCTGTCAACTAGCGAGGTGGGACTAAAGATTTTGGCGGCGGGACAGCACAAGGCCTTTGGTCCCGGTTGGTGGCACCAACCGGGACTAAAGGGGGGTATTGGTACCGGTTCGTGGCACCAACCGAGACCAATGCGCCCCTTTAGTCCCGGTTGGAGCCACCAACCGGGCTGCTGAAAAGAGACCTTTGGTCCCGGTTGGTGGCACCAACCGGGACTAAAGGGGGCATTGGTCCCGGTTGGTGCCACGAACCTGGACCAATTGCTTTGCTATATAAACCAGCACTTAGCGTTTTTCAGATTTTATCTTCAGTTGCCCCCGACGACGCCGAGCAAATCGACGCCGCCAGGCTGCTCCTCCTCGCCGACGCCGCGCCTTGCCCTGTCGTCGTCGCCGCGCAGCCCCGCTCCGCCCCGTCTTCGCCGGCCCATCATCGTCGCCCCGCGCCGCCCCGTCACCGCCCGCTCCTCTGCGCCATCGCCGAGGCCTCCGCGACCTCGCCGTCGCCTCCCCGCGCCGGCCCATGCCCTGCCCAGAGCGCGGCGCCGCCTCTTCCTCAGCCCAACCCCGACCTCGCCGTCGACGACACCGCCCCCAGTGAGCCCCCGCGCGCGCCCCTGCCCTGCCCCCCAATCACCGCGTCGCCGCCGCCGTGGATGTGGCCGCCGTGGCCCCACCTCATATATGCATGTTTTTTTTCTGCATATATATATATGATGTTTTTTTGCATATATGTTGATGTATATATGTTAATGTATGGATGTATATGTATGATTGTATATGATGATTTTTTTTAATAGATGATCATATGATTTTTTTTGTTGATTTTTTTTCTTCATATATCATATGATGTTTTTTTATTGTTGATAGATATGTTTTTTTTTCGTTGTCGATAGTTGTACTGTTTAGGGTTAGGGTCGTCAAGGAAGAAGGAAAATAAGCGAGAAACTGAGACATGAGGGGGGGTCGATATACCCCCTCCCGGATAACTTCGACATGAGGGGGGTCGATATACCCCCTCCTCGATAAATTTACTAAGTTAAAATGTTCTCGTGTTGGGGGGGGGGG
>LR738716.1:13093193-13110115 GCA_902687465.1 Secale cereale
CCCCCCCCCATTTCAAAAACAAAAAACAAAAACCCCAGCCACAGAAATGCTGACGCGTGGTTGCCTTTTGGTCCCGGTTGGTGCCACCAACCGGGACCAAAGGCCCTCCTGCATGGGCTCCGCGCACAGGCCACGTGGAGGCCCATCTGTCCCGATTCTAGTTTGAACCGGGACTAAAGGGATAGGGCATTAGTACCGACCCTTTAGTCCCGGATCAAGAACCGGGACAAAAGGCCCTTACCAACCGGGACAATAGGCCCGTTCTCTACTAGTGACCACGAACACCTTCGGAGACACCTGTAGAGCATCTTTATAATCACCCAGTTACGTTCTGACGTTTGATAGCATACAAGGTTACTTTGTCGGAATGCCTTGCCAGCAAGTGCTCTTGCGCCAATGTGGTGGCCACATATGCCTCCGTGTATCTCTGCCAACAGCTTTTGTCCATCTTCCCGGGGAATATACTTCAATTTCACACCGTTGAGTCTTCTTCTGTACAGCGTGTTGTCAACAAACTGGTACATACTTGACTGCCGGGCTACTCTTTCCGCTTCTTCTTGCTCATCGGGAAGTTCTCCTGTCTGAAGGAAACGGACAATCTTCTGCGCCCATGCTAGAGCTTGTGGCTCGACGGCAAGGACTAAAGGCACATCTGCTGCTGCGGGAACGTCCGCTTCTACGGCAAGAACCTGCGGCTCAGCCGGAGCTTGACATTCCTCGGCAAGCTTGCCGGAGCAAAACTTGCCGGGAGCGTTTGCTTCAACAGAACAAACCCTGGGGCTTGCCGGAGCAGACTGCTCCTCAGCACTCTTGGTGTTGATCTTGGGGACCTTCTTGGCGGCGGCTTCCGGAAGCTCTACCGGAAAATAGTCGCCAGAGATCAACTTCCTCTTCTTGCTCTGTCCAGTCGATGGTGTTACGGATGGTGGAGTCATCTTGAGCACAAAGATCCCCGGTTCCATAGGTAACTTATGTGCGGTGCACTTTGACAGGCCATCGGCAATGTCGTTCTGAGCTCTTGGGACGTGCTCCATCTGTAGGCCGTCAAAGTGCTCTTCGAGCTTTCTCACTTCATCGACGTAAGATTCCATCAACGGACTCTGATAATTCTTGTTCACTTGGCGGACGACGAGCTGCGAGTCACCCCTGACAATCAGCTTCTTGATCCCAAGGTCTGCCGCGATCCTGAGACCGGTAAGCAAACCCTCATACTCTGCAGTATTGTTTGTTGCTTGCTCCTTGGGAAAGTGCATCTGGACCACGTACTTGAGGTGTTCTCCGGTGGGTGCGACAAGCAGCACACCAGCACCGGCGCCTTGCAGCGAGAAGGCACCATCAAAGTACATCAGCCACTCTTTGCTTGCTTCCTTGACGGGGATGCTCGTTTCTGGAATCTCTTCATCTGGTGTTGGCGTCCACTCCGCTATGAACTCTGCCAATGCTCTACTTTGGATAGTTGAAGTGCTTTCAAACTTGAGGCCAAAGCTTGACAGTTCCAGTGCCCACTCAACAATCCTGCCTGTTGCTTCTGGATTCTGTAGTATCCTCTTCAGCGAAAAGCGAGTGACAACTGTGATCTCGTGTGCTTGGAAGTAATGGCGCAGCTTTCTCGAGGCCATGAGAAGGCCGAAAAGCAACTTCTGCACACCAGAGTACCTTGACCTAGCCCCCTGCATGTAATGCCCAGGATGGGACTATACCTCCTACGTGTCGAGGCACGACTTAAAGGTATAAGCCCATCCTAGAATGATCTCAAGTTTGGTATCTTTGCACGACTCATGTAAAAGAGGGATTAAAATTGCAAAAGGAGATAGTTGGCTTACACCCGCCACTTCAGACAATACATTACATAAGCAAGACATCATTCAAAACATCACAGCCCATCTAAGGGTAAGATCCAAAAGAAAGATACCAAAACAACATAAAGCCACAGGTCAGGATCGAATCCTAGTAGAGACCACTACTGATCATCGAAACGTCACAAGCAAACAACCAAACTCTTCATTGAGCTCCCGGTGAAGAACTGATCCAACTCCTGCATCAAACTCGGCTGAACCTGCATCTGGTGTGGTGAAGTAACTGTGAGCCACAGAGGACTCAGCAATCCCGTTCCCGGGTAACACGACTATTTAAGCCTTGGGAGAGGATAAGGCTGAAGAAAAGAATAAGTGTCTGCAGCAGTACCTAGCAACTAGCTTACATGAGTGAGAGCGAGAAGAGAAAACCTCGGACGAGAAGTGATCAAGAAGTGATCCTAGCTACAAGCTCAACAAACATAACCCCTCCGTGTTCAACTCCCGAATCCCTATTCGGAAATTGACGGTCACGGAACACACGCTGGTAGTGTATTAGAAACATTGTGTCAAGTTATCTACAACCGGATATTAACAAGCTCCCATCTGCCACATAACCGCGGGCACAGCTTTCGAAAGTTCAAACCCTGCAGGGGTGTTCCAACTTGACCCATTATAAGCCCACGATCCGCGGAGTCGCAACTCCAAAGTGGGAAGACCCGAGTATCCTCGGAATCCCGTGCTCAAGATACTCCGAACTAAGGTAAGGCTAATCCAGCAAATCCTCCTGGCGTGTCGACACCCTGATAGTAGCCGCGCGTATCTAAGTCTCAGGACACGACCGGATGGGCGATGCTACAGGTGTATGCCAGATACCTCGAGTTGCCCCAAGGCGGCCCTGCAGGACCCCCGTTTCGGACCAACACTCATGTAGAGCACTGGCCCGAGGTTGTTGAATTAAAATAAAAGGGATAGCTTGTCCACCTGCAAGTTTTATTAGTTATTAGGCAAATAGTACCAATGTTGGGACTTGCTGGAAAAGACTTAGCACTTAGCGGTTTATCAAGGGGGTCCCATACACCCCAACCGTGTTAGGAACGCATAATCAAGGAACATAACACCGGTTTATACGGTTCCTAACGGCATGAGTGGAACAAATCACCAAGCAAAAGGCTTAGCCTTCCACCCTTGCCAATATATAGATGATTTCATTTAAGCATTTATATAGTGTGATATAACCCAACCAAACTTCAACATGAAGCAAGCATCTTCAATCTTCACCTGCAACTAACAATGCTATAAGAGGGGCTGAGCGAAGCGTACTTAGCCATTCAACGGTTTGCATAGGTAGGGTGGTTAGACAGGTTCATGGTTACAATAGGAGGCTGACAGGAAAACATGGGCATCGAGGCAAAGCTATAGATCGAGACTACTAGCAATAGGCAAAAATAGTAATGGTATCCGGGTTCGGTCATCTTGCCTGGAATTCCACAGAGAAGAAGAATGGATCCATGAAGTAGACGAGGCAACACAGACGAGCGAATCCTCACAACTCCGGAACGAAACTGAAGCTAACAAGAGAAGCAACCGGAAAGAAGCAAACAACACGGTAAACACACAAGCATCAACATGGCATACGATGCACAAACAAGTATGATGCATGTTCGGTTTAAAATGCATGGCACGGCAAAGTGCACAAACAACACTACAAGTTAAGTGGAGCTCAATATGCAACGAGTTGCATATTGACGAAACACCACATTTTATTATTTAGTTGACTCTCGTTATTTTCAAGACAAGATTAAATGTTTTTAACATGGCAAGAGGTGAAGCATAAAGAAACTACACTATTAAGGCAATTTAAATGAGGCCAGAGAATAACAACAACAATATCCGGAAAATCCCCATGAGCATGTTTAATAATTATAAGCAAACAACAATTCACACATTTTAGTGTTGTTAACATGATGCGGATGACATGATCAAGTTTATGCAATTATTAAAAGGTTAACTTAAAAGAGATAATGATGATAAGGAGAAATAGTCATCGTGGTGGAAAGAAAGGGTGCCACGACAACAATCCGAAAATGATGCAACGGCATCATATCGGTTCCGGTAACTTGTTGAGAGACCGGTGCAAAAGGTGAGATGGCGGGAGGCGTGTCAAGCAAGAAGAAAGTGGGGAGATCCCGTCACCGGGTTCCCACGAGTCGGGGACGAGGCAACCGAGGAGCACGATAAAAGATGAAACGGGCACGATGCACACAAGGAAACATTTCATACAACACAAGCATACATTCACGGGTCATCCACGGGGTCGTCTCGTTATACCTTCGAAACACTCGTTTCGGGACGGTTCGAGATCGTAGAGGAAGTAGTGGTACTCGCGTCGGAGAGGAAGTAGTGGAAGTAGACGTTCTCGTGAGTCGAGGAACACGTTCGTAGTCGTACACGGGGCGACGGTAGTCGTTCACGTAGGCGTTTCCGTTTCCGAAGAGGTACTTGTCGCGTCGGCGTTCGTAGTGGTACTTGTGGTCTCCGAACTTGTCGACGGTAGTGGTACTTGTCGACGAGGTAATTGGCGTCCGGGGGTACTTGACGACGTAGAGGTACTTGGCGCAATCCACGACAACGGTGCTTGACGGTCCGGTTACGGGTCTTGCCGCCTCGTCGGGTAGTCGTACACGGTTCCTTGGCAACTTCATCAGCACAAAGCAACACAAAAAAAAATAAACACAGTGCAGGTCTCGGTCACGGCAACACAAGGGGCGACGAGGCAGAGGCTTGGCACTGGAAACAGGTGCTCGAAGGAACGGCCGGGGAAGCTGGTGGCTGCTCGGCTCCAGCCTGAAGATGGAGAGGAGGCACGGGCTTCGCGCGCTGGGGGAGCTGCTCGGCGGAGGTCGAGCACGGGCGCGACAGGGGTGCTGCAAGATGAGGCAGAAGAGGAAGCTGCTCGTCCTGGCGAAGAAGAGACGGAGGACGGCCTTGGCGAAGCTGGGGCAGGGACGGCCGCAGGCCGGCGCTGGAGGACGCGGCGCGGGGCGGTCGCAGGAAGGGAGGTCAGCGGCGGCCTTGGGGCTTCTGGCGCGGAGGGACAAGGGCCTGGGGGCGCCGGCTTCCGCTTGGAGATGGAACGGAGGGAGCCGCAGGAGGGAGGATGGCCGCGGCCGGCCTTGGCTGGATGGTGGCGCGGGAGGCTAGGGCTCCTGGAGGCGACCACGCGAGGGGGGGGGGCGCCACGAGGCAGCTGGGGTGCGGGAGCTGCTGCCCCGGCTTGAGGAAGGAGGGAGGCGGCCGGAGGGGATCGAAGCAGCAGGGGTTCGGCGCTCGAGGGGAGAAGGCCTCAGTCGAGAGGGAGGAGGGCTGCGGGGGGAGCGGGCCTCTGCGAGAGGAGCGAGGCGCGGAGATGCTCGAGGGGAGAGGGTGAGGGACGTGCGGCGGCGCGCAGGGAAAGAGAGGGAGGATCGAGCGACCTGGGGGTACGGCTAGGGTTTTTCGGGAGCGAGGGAGCTGGTTGGTGGGCTTCGAGGGAGATGGGCCGGCCTGGGAGCCTGGCTGGGCACAAAGGGAGGAGGAGGCCCAAGAGGGACAGGGAGGCCGGCTGGGCTCTCTTAATAAAAGAGAGAAAAGAAAAAAAATAGAGACAAAGAAAGAAAAAGATAGAGGGGGGTTAGGAGCAGAATTTGCACAAGGGAGTATTTTTCTCGGGCATCATAAAAAGAGCACGGTCCGAGAAAAATAAAAAGGCGTGAACGAAAATAATTCAAACATATTTGAATTTAATTCAAACGGGTTTGAACTAAGACTTGATTATTGAAGTGTCCAAAAATGTTCAAATTTTCGGAGGAACCACGAAACAACGGAAAAGAATTATTGGCAAGGTTTTTGAAGGAGAAACTCGAAGTGAAATAGACATGGGGAAATAATATGCACGTGTGTTGGGTTAATTCCAACGAATGGAATATTTAAAATATAGCTCCCTAATAATATTGAGAGGCTTTTATATGTTTTAAAGAGAAGACATTCTTCCCTCGATTTAAATGGACCGAAGGTCCACACAATTTATTTAAGTTGAGATGCAAAAATAAATGGCATGAAGGCATGATGACATGATGCAAAGAAAAAATAAATAACGCAAGCACAAAAGAACACACGGGCAACCCGGAACATCTGGAATCTTCTGGAATCTTCTGGGACGTCGGTTTTCGGGCGTCACACTGCAAAAGGGAGCTGACAAAGTAAACTGGGCGCTGCACCATTTTCTTCTGTATCTCCTCTTGCGCCTGCGCAGATCCATCTTTGTCGGGACCAGAGCTTGTCGGGGGAGCCCCCTGCTTGTCGCTGGACGTGCTTGCCGTGGTTGCTGGCTCATCATCTCCCTCCCTCTCCGCTACTAACGCAGCACTAACCACTTGATTAGTTGCCTCTAGATACAGCAGCAACTTCTCTTGTGGCTTAGGTGCGACAAGTATTGGAGTGGAGGACAGGTATCTCTTCAAGTCTTGCAGCGCAGCCTCCGCTTCCGGAGTCCATTTCATTGGACCTGCCTTTTTCAAAATTTTGAAAAACGGCAGGGCGCGCTCAGCTGACTTAGAGATAAACCTGCTGAGAGCAGCCACGCAACCGGCAAGTCTTCGCACATCCTTGACGCGTTTGGGTGCTTCAATCTGCTCGATGGCCTTGATCTTGTCGGGATTAGCTTCAATCCCCCTCTGAGACACGAAGAACCCGAGAAGCTTGCCGGAAGGGACTCCAAACACACACTTCTCGGGGTTGAGCTTGAGCTGGATCTTGCGCAGATTTGCAAAGGTCTCTTCTAAATCTTAAACCAGGGTCGCCATGTCTTTGCTCTTGACCACTATGTCATCCATGTATGCTTCTACATTTCTGTGAATTTGTGGCTCAAAAGCCGTATGGACCACCCTTGCAAATGTTGAACCAGCATTCTTCAAACCAAAAGGCATCCGTATAAAACAGTATGTGCCACATGGAGTAATGAATGCAGTCTTCTCTTATCCTCTTCTGCCATGAAGATTTGATGGTACCCTGAGTATGAGTCAAGAAATGAAAGCAGGTCACATCCGGTCGTGGAGTCAACAATCTGGTCAATGCGCGGCAAGGGAAATGGGTCTTTTGGACAAGCTTTATTCACATCGGTGAAATCGATACAAAGCTTCCATTTCCCGTTTGCCTTGCGCACGACTACAGGATTGGCTAACCACGTAGGATGGAGCACTCCTCTGACAAGGCCTGCTGCTTCCAATTTCTTGATCTCTTCTGCGATGAATTCTTGGCGCTCCACTACTTGTTTCCTGACTTTCTGCTTGACGGGCCGCGCGTGGGGACATACGGCAAGCTTGTGCTCAATCACTTTCCTGGGAACACCGGGGATGTCAGACGGTTGCCATGCGAACACGTCGACGTTCGCCCGCAGGAAAGCAACAAGCCCGCTTTCCTATTTAGGGCCAAGCGTGGCACTGATGGTGAAGGTACCACCAGTGCCGTCCTCCTTGGCGGACACCTTCTTGGTCTCTGGCGGAGCTGCCATCGTCTTCTTACACTTGCCGGTGGAGCTCGATGGTGCGTCCTCGACGGTAGCGCAGCACTCCGAAGAGGTGCGCTTGCCGGAGTGGGCCCCAGAGCTCTTGCGGGACTTGGTCTTCTTCTTCCCCCCGAGAGCTTCAGCGGCAAGTGTCTTGCTATCTGTTGCGGCTGCTGCTTCCCGGTATATCTTGTCGGCGCAGATAAGGGCATCCTTCTTGTCGCCAGGGACAGAGATGACGCTTATCGGGCCGGGCATCTTCAACATATTGTATGCATAGTGAGAGGCTGCCATGAACTTGGCGAGTGCTGGACGGCCGAGTATTTCATTGTAAGGCAATGGAAAATCAGCGACGTCAAAAGTGACCCTCTCGGTCCTGAAGCTCAGCTCCCCGCCAAATGTTACTGGCAGCGTGATCTTCCCCTTCGGCTTGCTCCTTCCCGGGTTTATTCCTTGGAATGTGCCGGTCTCTTCAAGCTCGTTGTCGGGGATCTTGAGTTTCTGGAGTACCGTGGAGGAGATCAGATTCAAGCCGGCCCTGCCATCAACTAATATCTTAGTGACTTTGAGGTTGCGGATAGTTGGTGAAACCAACATCGGCAAGCACCCGACCGCAGTTGTGCGATCAGAGTGGTCCTCAATATCAAAGATGATAGGCGTGCTGGACCATTTCAGAAGCTTGCGCGATTCGACAAGTGGTTCTGCCGCATTGACTTCCCACACCCACTGTTTGAGTTGGCGGTGAGAAGTATGCAGAGAAGCACCGCTGTCAACGCACAAGACCTCTGTGGCTTTCTGGAACTCATGCTCGCTGGTCTCAGCATCCTCCATGTCTTCGTCGTTGTCGTCGTCTTCATCCTTGTCGCGGCCGCGGGGAGGTCTGTCTCCTTGCCGCTGCTTGGCCTTGCCGCGGCGTCCCCCCTGCCGGCGAATGTCCACTTCTTGCCGGATCCTCCATCACCTCCTTGGGCCTTCTCCTTGTCGCGTCGCTCGTACTCAGCCTTCTGCTGCTCGATGAGCTGTTCGACTCTCTTGCAGTTCTGGAGGTCATGACCCTTGGTGCGGTGGATCTTGCAATACTGCTTGTCGGTGACGTCCTGCTTGTCGGCGGCCGCCACAGCCTGGCAGTTGGTGCATGCGGCTGTCTCTTTGCCGGAGCTACCCACTTTGGCCTTGTCGGCGCCACCTCCGTTGCCGGACTGTTCAACGACTAGCACCTCTTTGTTTTTCTTCTTCATGTTGTTCCGCCGCGGGTTCTTCTTTGCCGGGGCGGCATCCTCACTGTCAGATCCTCCTGCTCCTGTATCCTCTCCGGGGAGTTTCCTCCCCTCCTCAACACGTGCGCACTTGTCGGCCATGGCATAAAGCTCACTGACGTCCCTGATCTTGCACATCGCCATCTCCTCCCTCATCCTGTGATTGCGCACGTTCTGATGGAACGTGCTGATGACCGCGGCAGGGTGGACGTCTGGGATGTTGTGCTGTACACGGCTGAATCTCTGGATATACTTGCACAGAGGTTCTCCTTCCTTCTGGGCGAGCAGGTGAAGGTCACTCTCTTGGCCATGGGGTTTGTGGCCACCCGTAAAGGCGCCGACAAACTGATGGCACAAGTCTGCCCAGGAGGATATGGAGTTGTCCGGCAAGTGCATGAGCCAGGACCTGACGTTGGGTTTGAGTACCAGAGGGAAGTAGTTGGCAAGGATCTTGTCGTCCCGTCCCGCGGCAGCTTGCACTGCGATGGTGTAGATGCTGAGGAACTCCGACGGATGCGTCTTGCCGTCGTACTTCTCCGGTACGTCTGGTTTGAAATTCTTCATGCTGGGCCACTGGACTTGCCGCAGCTCACGAGTAAACGCAGGACAACCTACCGCGTACGGCAAGTCGCCTGGTCCCTCTGGCGCGTGCATGTCGACAGCGGGCCCAGCGCGCTGGTCTGATTGACACCGCGCTTCTCTTCGGCGCTCGATGCAGGTACGAGCGTCTTCTTGCCGTCGTTCGTGGAGAACTTGGCGCTGGTCGCGACGAGCTCGCGGATCCGACGATGCAGTGGAGTCGTCGTCGATGTTGATCCGGCGCGTCGGTGATTTTGGCCTCCGGGGCGGAGAGTGCACGGTGGTTGCACCCCCACCGGTCTTGTCGCCATCGGCCCGCGCCTGGCTGACTTGCCACGGCTGCGATGTGCTCGGTTGCCGCGGAGTGTCGCCGTTGGCGAAGGCGATGAGACTCTAAATGGTGGCCCTCCAGTCGTCGACTTTGTCTGCCGCTGGAGGGAAGTCTAGAAGCAGTTGAGCTCGCGCCAGAGCTTCTGCTGGAGTGGTGGGTAGCGGTGGCGAGCGGTGCGAGGAGCAGGATATGCTCGGACTTCTAACTACGTTAGAAGGAGCAGTATCCCGTCCGGGCGACCGTGCCTTGCTCGTGCCGGCGTGCTGGCGTGCATGCTTGCCTTGAGCGTCCCGGGATCCACCAGCTCGATCTTGGTCCAGCAAGCGTATGGTACCGTGAGTACCACGACGCTGCCGGTCCTGCGCCTCCTGAGATGGGCGCGGTGCATGCACGGACGCTGAGGTCTTGGAGTGATCCCGGTCGTCGTGGGAGCCGGCTACGCCGCCGATGGGCAGCGCAGCCTTGTCCTTGGACCTGGCAGCACCGTGAGCTTCCTCGTCGACGTCCGTTCTTCCGCCGGCGTCTACCCCACCAGCCGTTGGCTCCGGTGGTGGTGGGATCGACGCGGACGGACCTGCTGCCTCCGAGGCCTTCTTCTTTGGCGGCATGTTGATTAAGATGATGAAGATCTAGCTCGTGTGGGCGCCGGATCAGGTTCACACAACCTCGACGCAACCCCTACCTGGCGCGCCATAGATGTCGGGGAAACTGATCCACCCACGAACACCTATGGGGACGGAGCCCCTTTTCGGTATGGCAGGGGGCGGAGATTGCACGAAGAGCAGATTGAGGCGAGGCACACGAGCAGTTTACCCAGGTTCAGGCCACACGGATGCGTAAAACCCTACTCCTACTTGGGTTTGTATTGAGTTCTTGGCTCGGGAGCGCTGGAAGCTACAGTGCTCCTCAGCGGCTAACGAGACCGAGCGTGAGAGCGTTCGAATGTCTAACCCCCCTCAACGTTGCGCATGGGCCTCCTTTTATATGCTCAAGGGGTCACCGACAGGTGGCAACGCAAACGAGGGTAAAAATGGAAAAAAGGGTGGTAGGTGGTACAGTGTTTTATACCTAACCCTGACGGCAGGGGACAAGGGCATTAAATGCCCATCGACGTCGCCCAAACAGTGCAAAAAGGGCCGTCAGGGGCGCCACCGTTCGCCACGATGGCATCCTTGTCATCGCCGCTTGCCACCGCGTACCCCTGGCTGCACAGCCTTCCGCCACGTACGCCTGGGAGGATCCCAGAGCGACACGTGGGTGGATGTGCTGGAGCGCGGGTATTGAGTGGAAACTTGCCGTGGCTAGTGCCTTCCCGCGGTCGCTATCTTGTCGCTTCCGGGAGCTTGTCGCTCACCGGGCCTTGCCGGGACGCGTGGTGCGTCGCGGCAAGTTTCTTGAGATGCCTTGGTTGGCCTTCCCGGCAAGCTCCTCTTGCCAGGGTCCTGTGTCTTGGGTGATCTTGTGCCTTGAGTGTCCTTCCCGGCAAGCTCCTCTTGTCGGGGCCTTGTCTCCTAGGCTTGGATACTTTGTTGTTGAATGGCTCCAAAGGAACCACGGAGGACCTTGGCGATCACCTGGCAAGCCTTGCCGCGGGACACTGCGACTGCCTGCGCACAGGTTCGGGATACTAAGGGTACCCCTACTTTAGTACACCGACAATCAGTGTGAATGGTTACATTAGAATCAACAATATAGGGTCTAAACTTATCACAAGCAAATACAAATGCTAAAAATTCTTTCTCGGTAGTAGCATAATTTTTCTGGGCACTATCTAGAGTTTTACTAGCATATTGGATAATATTCAATTTCTTATCAACTCTTTGCCCTAAAATAGCACCTATAGCATAATCACTAGCATCGCACATAATCTCAAAGGGTAAATTCTAGTCAGGAGGCTGGACAATAGGTGCACAGATCAATGCTTTCTTAAGTATTTCAAATGCCTCTAGACAATCATCATCAAGGACAGAAGGAATATCTTTTTGTAAGAGATTACTCAGAGGCCTGGAGATTTTGGAGAAGTCCTTAATGAACCTCCTATAAAACCCAGCATGACCAAGGAAACTTCGTTTACCTTTGATGTCCTTAGGGCATGGCATCTTTTCAATAGCGTCAACTTTAGCTTTGTCAACTTCAATACCTCTTTCAGAAATTTTATGTCCCAAGACAATGCCTTCATTAACCATAAAGTGGCACTTCTCCCAATTCAAGACAATATTAGTGTCTTCACATCTCTGCAAAACTGGATCAAGGTTTCTTAAGCAATCATCGAAAGAAGTTCCGTAAACGGAGAAATCATCCATGAACACCTCAACAATCTTTTCACAAAAATCAGAGAATATAGCCATCATGCATCTTTGAAAGGTAGCAGGTGCATTACATAAACCAAAAGGCATACGTCTATAAGCAAAGGTACCGAAAGGACAAGTAAAAGAGGTCTTTTCTTGATCCCCTTTTGACACAGGTATTTGAGAGAAACTAGAATAACCATCTAGAAAGCAAAAATGAGTATGTTTGGATAACCTTTCTAGCATCTGATCAATAAATGGCAAGGGGTAATGATCTTTCTTAGTAGCTTTATTTAACTTACGGAAATCAATTACCATCCTATAACCTGTAACTATTCTTTGCGGGATCAATTCATCTTTATCATTAGGAACAACAGTCATACCTCCCTTCTTAGGGACACAATGGACAGGACTTACCCACTGGCTATCTGCAACTGTATAGATAATACTTGCCTCTAGAAGCTTTAGTATTTTCTTCCTTACCACTTCTTTCATCTTAGGATTTCATCGTCCCTGATGATCAATAACCGGTTTAGCATTTTCTTCCAATTTTATCTTGTGTTGGCGTAAGGTGGGACTAATGCCCTTAAGATCATCCAGAGTATATCCAATAGCAGCATGGTGCTTCTTCAGAATTTTCAATAATTTTTCTTCTTCCTGCTCTGAAAGATTAGCACTAATAATAACAGGATATATATTCTTTTCATCAACATAAACATACTTAAGATTATCAGGTAAAGGTTTAAGTTCAAATACAGGATCACCCTTGGGTGGAGGGGATCCCCTAGAATTTCAACAGGCAAGTTGTTTTTCAATACGGGTCCCGGATTAAAGAATATTTCAACTATTTCCCTTCTCTCATTCATATGCATATCATTTTCATGGTCTAACAAGTATTGTTCTAAGGGATCATTAGGAGGCACAGCAATAGAAGCAAGACCAATAATTTCATCCTTACTAGGTAATTCTTTATCAAGGGGTTGTCTACGAAATTTAGCAATGTTAAAATCATGAGACATATCCCCTAACCTAACAGTAACAATATCTTTCACACAGTCTATCTTAGCATTAACAGTATTCAAGAAGGGTCTACCAAATATAATGGGACAAAATTCATCTTGTGGGGAACTAAGAATAAGAAAATCAGCAGGGTATTTAACCTTCCAACACAAAACCTCAACATCTCTAACAATCCCAACTGGTGAAATAGTGTCTCTATTAGCAAGCTTAATAATAACATCAATCCCTTCTAACTCAACAGGTGCATATCATGCATAATTTCTCGATATAAGGTAAGAGGGATAATACTCGCACTAGCACCTACTTCACATAAACCATGATAGCAATGATTTCCTATCTTAACAGAGATAACAGGCAAGCCTACAATAGGTCTATGTTTATTCCTAGCATTGGGTTTGGCTATTCTAGCAGACTCTTCTTGGAGGTAAATAACATGTCCATCTAAATCTTCTAACAAGAGATCTTTAATCATGGCAACACTAGGTTCAATTTTAATTTGCTCAGAGGGTGTAGGTGTTCTAGTATTACTCTTACGAACTACAGTTGAAGCTTTAGCATGATCCTTTATCCTAACAGGGAAAGGTGGTTTCTCAATATAAGCAGTAGGAATAATAGGATCAACATTATAAGTGATAGTATTTTCTTCAACTTTAATAGGTTCAACTACTTTTACTTCAATAGGGGGATGGTATTTAAACCACTTCTCCTTGGGGAGATCAACATGAGTAGCAAATGATTCGCAGAAAGAAGCTATTATCTCAGTGTCAAGTCCATATTTAGTGCTAAACTCACGGAAAACATCGGTATACATAAAAGCTTTGACACAATCAAACTTAGGGGTCATACCTGACTCCTTACCTTCGTCGAGATCCCAATCTTTAGAGTTGCGTTTAATTCTTTCCAATAAGTCCCATTTGAATTCAACATTCTTCATCATAAAAGAACCAGAACAAGAAGTATCGAGCATGGAGCGATTATTGGGAGAAAGCCGAGCATAAAATTTTTGTATGATCACTTCTCTTGAGAGCTCATGATTGAGGCATGAGTATAACATTGAATTAAGCCTCCCCCAAGTTTGAGAGATGCTTTCTCCTTCGCGAGGCCAAAAATTATGAATATAATTACGATCACGATGAACCTGGTGCATAGGGCAGAACTTCTGATGAAATTCCAACTTCAGACGATTATAGTTCCATGATCCAATATCATCACATAGCCTAAACCATGTCAATGCATCTCCCTTAAAAGATAAAGGGAAGACCTTCTTCTTGATAACATCCTCGGGCATACCTGCAAGATTAAATAATCCACAAACTTCATCCACATAGATTAGGTGTAAATCGGGATGCACTATTCCGTCTCCTGTAAATGGATTTTCAAGCAGCTGCTCTATCATACCCGAAGGAATTTCAAAGAAAACATTTTCAGTAGGTACAGTAGGTTGAGGAGCAACTCTTTGCTCTTCTTGTCGGGGTGAAGATACCCCAAACAAGCCCCTCAAAGGATTATGAGCCATAGTAACAGGTGACAATAAATTTCAGCACACTATATACATTTTTCCTTACCAAATTCCACTTACCAAAGGCGCTTCACTCCCCAGCAACGGCGCCAGAAAAGAGTCTTGATGACCCACAAGTGTAGGGGATCTATTGTAGTCCTTTCGATAGGTAAGAGTGTCGAACCCAACGAGGATCAGAAGGAAATGATAGGCAATTTTCAGTAAGGTATTTTCTGCAAGCACTGAAATTATAGGTAACAGATAGTTTTGTGATAAGGTAATTGGTAGCAAGTAACAAAAGGTAAAAGTAAATAAGGTGCAGCAAGGTGGCCCAATCCTTTTTGTAGCAAAGGACAAGCCTGGACAAACTCGTATATGAAGGAAAGCGCTCCCGAGGACACATGGGAATTATCGTCAAGCTAGTTTTCATCACGATCATTTGATTCGCGTTCGGTACTTTGATAATTTGGTATGTGGGTGGACCGGTGCTTGGGTGCTGTGCTTACTTGGACAAGCCTCCCACTTATGATTAACCTCTAATGCAAGCATCCGCAACTACAAAACAAGTATTAAGGTAAACCTAACCATAGCATGAAACAAATGGATCCAAAGCAGCCCCTTACGAAGCAACGCATAAACTAGGGTTTAAGCTTCTGTCACTCTAGCAACCCATCATCTACTTCCCAATGCCTTCCTCTAGGCCCAAATAATGGTGAAGTGTCATGTAATCGACATTCACATGACACCACTAGAGGAGAGACAACATACATCTCATCAAAATATTGAACGAAGACCAAATTCACATGACTACTAATAGCAAGACTTCTCCCATGTCCTCAGGAACAAAAGTAACTACTCACAAGACATAATATGGTTCATGATCAGAGGGGTATTAATATGCATAATGGATCTGAATATATGATCTTCCACCAAATAAACCAACTAGCATCAACTACAAGGAGTAATCAACACTACTAGCAACCCACATGTACCAATCTGAGGTTTGGGTACAAAGATTGGATACAATATATGAACTAGGGTTTGAGAGGAGATGGTGCTGGTGATGATGTTGATGAAGGTAGCCCTCCCCAAGATGGGAGAGTTGTTGGTGATGACAGCGGTGACGATTTCCCCCTCCCGAAGGGAAGTATCCCCGGTAGAACAACTCTGTCGGAGCCCTAGATTGGTTTCCGCCTCGGTTCCGCCTCGAGACGGCGGCGTCTGGTCCCGAAAGCCTTCTGCTGATTTTTCCAGGTCAAAACACCTCATATGGGAGAAGATGGGCATCGAGGGGTGATGGGCCTCGAACCCCTCGTTGGTTACCCCAAGTGGAAGGTGTAAGATGCAGTATTGTAGAAGTGTTTTTGCCTTAGCAAAGATGCCAAGGATCGAATCCCCAGAGACTCCTAGGTTCAACAAGTAGGTGTCAACTGCCACGGCGCCAGATTAGTAGCAATCAACGTGGACCTGCACACAGATACAAATAACTTTGCTCCCAACGAGTACAGAGAGGTTGTCAATCCCTCCGGCCTTGTAGTTCACAAAGGATTAAAAGCAATGATAGTAGTGATAGATAATGTTTTGCAATAGTAAATAATAACGAAAAGTAAATAGCGGGTGTGATCAATGATGGTAATATGGACCGGAGTCTCGTGATGTTCACTAGTGATGTCTCTCTCCCAAAAGACGATAAAACAGCTATGTGAGGTAAACAATTTACAGCTGGACAGGACCACGAACGCAAACCAATGCTGACTACATTGCAAGAAAGGTTGAGGTTCAAAGCATGGGCGGTACGCCAAAGTAAGTAGACCGAAATCCATCAATATCTACTACTAATCATCCACCTTGAGATATCTATCCAGAACATCTCGCTGGTATTGAGTTGCGAGTCCCACCCATAGTGTAAACTCAATGCAACAAACAACTGTATTAAAAGAATTTTGCGTAAAGTAAACAATCCTTGCACTCGCGGGCACAAGCACCGTTGTTTTCCCCCTTGTGGCAATAGCACATCCCCTAGACTCATGTTTCTGTCACTCAAGCTAGTCATCGAGGGGCATGAACCCACAATCGAGCATAACGTTCCCTCTTGGAGTCACTACTTACTACTTGGCCAAAGCAATAAATAACAACGGAGAACATGCAAGAATTACTTATGAACAAAAATATAAAAGAGGTGAATCAAATATATTCCTCAAGATCAATCTGAACATAATCTCATAATCCATCGGATCCCAGCAAACTTAACATAGCAACAGCATAAGGATTACATAGGTGCCTCGATCACGTAGGGCAACTCACGAGGACTAATTAGTGAAGCACAAGAACAGGAGGAGAACATCACATAGCTACTGGTCATGGACTCATGGTCCAAGGGAGACTACTCACGAGTCATCCGGGAGGCGTCCATGGTGGTGGAGAAGCTCCCGGTGGTGATCCTCCCCTCCGGCAGGGTGCCGGGAAGAGTTCTCCTGGTGCTCCCGATCTTGGAAGCGGCGGCGGCGGCGGAACAGAGATGGGATCGCGAAAAGAGTTCCTGTTCTGAGGGTTTTGGAGGACCCTTTAAATATATGCCAAAGTAGGGCATCGGGGGAGCTTCGGGGGGCCCA
>LR738716.1:13110270-13140754 GCA_902687465.1 Secale cereale
TTTTTTATATAATTTTTCTGGATTTTTCTGGGCAGTTCTCGTAACGTGAAAACCTGAAATACAAAAACAGCCGAAAACAGAAACTGGCACTGGGGTGCACTGGATTAGTAAGTTAGTCCAAATATGATCAAAAGTGTATGGAAGTGTATGAATATCATAGCAATATCACCCAAAAGTGGCATGGAGCAAGCAGAAATTATAGATACGTTTTGGACGTATCAACATCCCCAAGCTTAATTCCTGCTCGTCCTCAAGTAGGTAAATGATAACAAGAATAATTTCTATGGTGACATGCTATTAACCATATAGGACTTTTTCATAGTCATATGACAAAAGCTTACTGAGACAATGATTCTATACTAATTAAGTTGCCTCATGAGAAAATCACAAATGACTGAAAGTTTTACAATATGAAACTGAAACATCAAAAAGATTTGCAATGAACATGATGTACAAATATGATAAAGTGATATCTAGCTTGCCCCCTTTAGTGATGCAAAACATAAATGCAGGGGCACCTTCAAGGTTTAAGTGATGACTAGATACAATCATTTCAGAATAAATGATATCACAATCATGCAAAAGACCATGCGACTTTGGGACAATGCACGTTACACTCAGAATGACAATCATGCTCTCAGTAGTTGGTGCTTCAACATAAAAGTAAAAGAAAGGTTAAGTGCTAGAGCTTTTTATTTTGAAAACATGGAAGCAATTGTGTCAACGGTAGTAGTACTTCATATGTGTCATGCATAAGAAATCCTATAAGTTGCAAGCCTCATGCATCGAATACCAATAGTGCTCGCACCTTGTCCTAATTAGCTCGGATTCCCATGGGTTATCATTGCATTACATATGTTTCAACCAAGTGTCACAAAGGGGTACCTCTATGCCACCTGTACAAAGGTCCAAGGAGATAAATCGCATTTGATTTCTCGTTTTTGATAGATCTCAACTTGAGGACATCCATACCGGGACAACATAGAAAATAGATGATGGACTCCTCTTCAATGCATAAGCATATTCTCATGAGAGATTGAGGATTAAGGTCCAAGCTAAAACTTCCACCATGATACATGGCTTTGGTTGGCGGCCCAATGTTCTTCTCTAACAATATGCATATTCATTCAACCCACGGCAAATCACCCTTACTTCAGACAAGACGAACATGCATAGCAACTCACATGATATTCAACAGTAGTGTTACAGTTGATGGCGTCCCCAGAAACATGGTTACCGCTCAGCAAGCAACTTATAAGAAATAAGATACATAAGCAACATATTCTTTACCACAATAGTTTTTAAGCTACTTTCCCATGAGCTATATATTGCATAGTTAGTTTGCTTAGTACAGGTGGAGGTTAGCAAAAAGACTGGGAGCGACCAACTAAGAGAGCAATGACGGTCATAATCATGCAGAGCGACAAAGCAATATTGAATCAGGAATGGAAGTTATATCGCTACACAGAAATAAAAGATCATCAAGGCTTGACAGACTTTCTTTACAGTCTTAAATATGCGTGAGCATACGCCAAGTCAATCAAAATAAATTCTCGAAGGAAGATATTACTAAACCATACCATATCATAGGCAAACAAATCATGTTGGTACTCCAATAACACATTGGGAACCCCCCAGCTATTTGAGATTAACCATAAGAAAACCTGAACTACTAAGCACCATTATGCAAGTAGCATCTTTATCATAGACACATTAACCAATGCAACGGAAGCAAACTCTCTTAAGAAGGTGAGCATGATAATTAAAGAGAGTTCAAGCAACCAACTAAAAAAAAGCTCTTTGAAAAGATAAGCATGAATACTAAGAGCAGAGCATGATAGTAGCTATTAAAAGACAAAGAACACACACAGCATAGATAGACATGAAAATTCTATGTTATGTTCTAGGTAAAGGTGGAGCGTGTTTCTCTCCCACATAAAGGAATGCTGGGTTCCGACTCGTTATGAAAAACAAAAAAAGAAAACTAAAAGCAAGACGCTCCAAGCATAGCACATAACACATGAAGTGATAAAAACATAGTGGAACGAAAGACGAACTGATAATGTTGATGGAGAAGGGGATGCACGGGGGCATCCCCAAGCTTAGACGCTTGAGTCTCCTTGAATATTTCTTGGGGGTGCACGGGGGCATCCCCAAGCTTGAGCGCTTGACACTCCTGAATCTTTTTATCATCTTCCCTCGCACACTTGAAAACTCCCTTCATACATAACTCATCTTAATCTGATTAGCGAGGTTAGTACCCTTAATAAAATAATTATACCTTGCTGGAAATAAAGATATTCTTGAAGTTCTACTGTTTCTCAAGATTGCCAAGAGGTTTTTGCAAAGAAAAAGCAAGTTCTTGATTTGCAAAGTGAAGGTAAGGCAGAACAGGACAGAATCTGTGAAAAACAGAACAGCAGGTAGTAATTGATCTATTCGGGATACTTCTGCAACTCAAAACAAAAAAACTCAGAACAGATGCACGAAAGACAATTATATAGAGAACGCTGTTGAAAAAATTCAGACCAAAAAGATGATCTGGTGATTTTATACGAATTTTTCTATCCAAGAACAGAATCTGTTTCCTGGACAGCACCTCACAACTTTTGAACTTTCTAGCAATCAGAGGCTATACTTGGCACAAATATGAAAAGGAAAGATACAATGATGATGCTACAGCAGTAAACAACATCAAGACACAACAAAAGCAAAAAATTTATTCATGTGGGCTGCCTCCCAAAAGCGCTTTCTTTTATGCCTTTAAGCTAGGCATAATGCATAGATCAAGTTTTATCAAGAGTAAAGGAATAGCTAGCCCGTACAACGGACTCAAAAGGTAACTTGACCTTCTTACGAGGGAAGTGTTCCATCCCTTTCTTGAGAGGAAACTGAAATTTTATATTACCCTCTTTCATGTCAATGATAGCACCAACGGTGCGTAAAAAAGGACGTCCAAAAATAATTGGACAAGAAGGATCACATTCAATATCCATAATAGTGAAATCAACGGGCACATAATTATCATTGACAACAATAAGAACATCATCGATCCTCCCCAAAGGTTTATTTATGGAAGAATCAACGAGACGAACACCAAAAGAACAAGAATCAAAAGGTTTCAATTTAAGCATATCATATAGTCTTTTGGGCATAATAGAAGTACTAGCTACAATATCACATAAAGCATAGCATGAGAAGTTGTGTATCTTAATTTTAATCATAGAATCCCAACCATCTTCTAGCTTTCTAGGTATGGAGGCTTCTACTCTAAGTTTCTCCTCCCTAGCTTTGATAAGAGCATTAGTGACATGCTCTGTGAAGGCAAGATTAAGCGTGCTAGTGTGGGGATCTTTGGCCATTCCTTGTAGAAAGGTGAGAACTTCTGAAATACTACAATTATCAAAATCAATTTTATCATTAGTGGGAAGAATTGTAGTGTCATCCTCCTTGTTTAATTCGCTCTCTATTATAAGAGTTTGAACATCTTCCCAAGTTTGGGGAAGCTTAGGAGCAATTTTAAACTGAGGCTCATACTCTTTTCCTGGAAGACCATGCCATGGGCATAATCCTCCATCAAGACTAACATAATCACAAGGTTTATTACTTTTGTAGATCCCGACAGTGGTAATTGGGGTAATGGAAGAAGGGGTGTACTCCTCCCATTTAGTGTTTTTGGTAGAACCCATAATAGCAAGCAAGCAAGATAACTATTTTTGTGATTTTCGGTAAAAAGGTACTAAAGCAAAAATGAAAGGTAAACTAACAAGACTAAAAAGCAAAAGTAAAAGATAGCATGCAACTCCCCTATCCTGAAGAGTGGAGTCCCCGGCAACGGCGCCATAAAATACTCCTTGATGGGCCTCGAACCCCTCGTTGGTTACCCCAAGTGGAAGGTGTAAGATGCAGTATTGTAGAAGTGTTTTCCCTTAGCAAAGATGCCAAGGATCGAATCCCCAGAGACTCCTAGGTTCAACAAGCAGGTGTCAACTGCCACGGCGCCAGATTAGTAGCAATCAACGTGGACCTGCACACAGATACAAATAACTTTGCTCCCAATGAGTACAGAGAGGTTGTCAATCCCTCCGGCCTTGTAGTTCACAAAGGATTAAAAGCAATGATAGTAGTGATAGATAATGTTTTGCAAGAGTAAATAATAACGAAAAGTAAATAGCGGGTGTGATCAATGATGGTAATATGGACCGGAGTCTCATGATGTTCACTAGTGATGTCTCTCTCCCAAAAGACAATAAAACAGCTATGTGAGGTAAACAAATTACAGCTGGGCAATTGACAGGACCACGAACGCAAACCAATGATGACTACATTGCAAGAAAGGTTGAGGTTCAAAGCATGGGCGGTACACCAAACTAAGTAGACCGAAATCCATCAATATCTACTACTAATCATCCACCTTGAGATATCTATCCAGAACATCTCGCTGGTATTAAGTTGCGAGTCCCACCCATAGTGTAAACTCAATGCAACAAACAACTGTATTAAAAGAACTTTGCGTAAAGTAAACAATCCTTGCACCCGCGGGCACAAGCACCATTGTTTTACCCCTTGTGGCAACAGCACATCCCCTAGACTCATGTTTCTGTCACTCAAGCTAGTCATCGAGGGGCATGAACCCACAATCGAGCATAACGTTCCCTCTTGGAGTCACTACTTACTACTTGGCCAAAGCAATAAATAACAACGGAGAACATGCAAGAATTACTTATGAACAAAAATATAAAAGAGGTGAATCAAATATATTACTCAAGATCAATCTGAACATAATCTCATAATCCATCGGATCCCAGCAAACTCAACATAGCAACAGCATAAGGATTACATAGGTGCCTCGATCATGTAGGGCAGCTCACGAGGACTAATTAGTGAAGCACAAGAACGGGAGGAGAACATCACATAGCTACTGGTCATGGACTCATGGTCCAAGGGAGACTACTCACGAGTCATCCGGGAGGCGTCCATGGTGGTGGAGAAGCTCCCGGTGGTGATCCTCTCCTCCGGCAGGGTGCCGGGAAGAGTTCTCCTGGTGCTCCCGATCTTGGAAGCGGCGGCGGCGGCGGAACAGAGATGGGATCAAGAAAAGAGTTCCTGTTCTGAGGGTTTTGGAGGACCCTTTAAATATATGCCAAAATAGGGCATCGGGGGAGCTTCGGGGGGCCCAGGCGCCCCCCCGGCGCGGCCCAGGGGGGGCGCGGCGCCAGGGCGCCTGGAGCCCTGGTGCCCCCCCCCCGGCTGTCCTTCGGGCGCAAGGTTATTTCCGAAACGCTGATTTTTTATATAATTTTTCTGAATTTTTCTGGGCAGTTCTCGTAACGTGAAAACCTGAAATAGAAAAACAGCCGAAAACAGAAACTGGCACTGGGGTGCACTAGATTAGTAAGTTAGTCCAAATATGATCAAAAGTTTATGGAAGTGTATGAATATCATAGCAATATCACCCAAAAGTGGCATGGAGCAACAGAAATTATAGATACGTTTTGGACGTATCAAGGGGCCTTCGGGGGCCCACGAGATAGGGGGCGCACCCAGAGAGGGGGGGCGCGCCCCCACCCTCGTGGACAGCAGGTAGCCCCCTCGTGATCTTCTTTCGCCAGATATATTTTTCTATTTTCTGAAACGGAGTTCTGTGAAGTTTTAGGGCTTTTGGAGTTGTGCAGAATAGGTTTCGAGAGTTTGCTCCTTTTCCAGCCCAAAATTCAAGCTGCCGGCATTCTCCCTCTTCATGTAAACCTTGTAAAATAAGAAAGAAAAGGCATAAGTATTGTGACAAAACATGTAATAACAACCCATAATGTAATAAATATCAAGATATAAGCATGATGCAAAATGAACGTATCATGTCCCTCTCAAAAGGTGTGTACAACAAGGTTGATTGTGGCAAACTAAAAAGAAAAGACTCCTATTATACAAAACGCTCCAAGCAAAACACATATCGTGTGGTCAATAAAAATATAGCCTCAAGTAAAGTTACCGATAAACGAAGGCGAAAGAGGTGAGTTTATCAACTGAATTGCTTGAGGACAAGCAGAGGTTTAAGCTTGGGGGAGTTGATACGTCTCCAACGTATCTACTTTTCCAAACCCTTATGCCCTTGTTTTGGACTCTAACTTGCATGATTTGAATGGAACTAACCCGGACTGACGCTGTTTTCAGCAGAACTGCCATGGTGTTGTTTTTGTGCAGAATAAAAAGTTCTCAGAATCGCCTGAAAATGAATGGAGAATTATTTCAGAAAATATAAAAAATATATGCAAGAAGATACTCACCGGGGGGGCACGGCCTGTCCTCGAGGGTGGGGGCGCGCCCCCCTTCCCAGGGCGCGCCCCCTGCCTCGAGGGCCCCCCGATGCTCCACCGATGTACCCCCAAGTCCTATATCTTCCGTTTCGGGGAGAAAAAAATTAGAGACAAATAATTATTGCGTTTCATGAGACAGAGCCGCCGCCAAGCCCTAATCTCTCTCGGGAGGGTTGATCTGGAGTCCGTTCGGGGCTCCTGAGAGTGGAGATCGTCGCCATCGTCATCATCAACCTTCCACCATCACCAATTCCATGATGCTCACCGCCGTGTGTGAGTAATTCCATCGTAGGCTTGCAGGGCGGTGATGGGTTGGATGGGATCTATCATGTAATTGAGTTAGTTTCGTTAGGGTTTGATCCCTAGTATCCACTATGTTCTGAGATTGATGTTGCTATGACTTTGCTATGCTTAATGCTTGTCACTAGGGCCCGAGTGCCATGATTTCAGATCTGAACCTATTATGTTTTCATGAATATCTGTGTGTTCTTGATCCTATCTTGCAAATATATAGTCACCTACTATGTGTTATGATCCGGCAACCTCGAAGTGACAATAGTCGGGACCACTCCCGGTGATGACCACAGTTTGAGGAGTTCATGTATTCACTATGTGTTAATGCTTTGGTCCGGTACTCTATTAAAAGGAGGCCTTAATATCCCTTAGTTTCCAATAGGACCCCGCTGCCATGGGAGGGTAGGACAAAAGATGTCATGCAAGTTCTTTTCCATAAGCACGTATGACTATATTCGGAATACATGCCTACATTGCATTCATGAACTGGAGCTAGTTCTCTGTCACCCTAGGTTATAACTTCTACATGATGAATTGCATCCAACGTAATTTCCCATCACCAATCCAATGCCTACGAGCTTTACCTATATTGCTAGTTGCTTATTTACTTTTCCATTGCTATTATCACAAAAACTACAAAAACACTATCGTTACATTTATTGCTGCTACGGCCACTATCATATTACTTTGCTACTAAACTACCTTGCTGCAGATACTAAGTTTCCATGTGTGGTTGAATTGACAACTTAGCTGCTAATACTCAAGAGTATTCTTTTGGCTCCCCTTGTGTCGAATCAACAAATTTGGGTTTAATACATTACCCTCGAAAACTGTTTCAATCCCCTACACTTGTGGGTTATCAAGACTATTTTCTGGCGCCGTTGCCAGGGAGCATAGCTCTATTCTTTAAGTCACTTGGGATTTATATCTGCTTATCACTATGAAGAATTTGAAGGACTCAAAAACCAAGAACTTGCCCTCAACTACGAGGGGAGGTAAGGAACTGCCATCTAGCTCTGCACATGATTCTCCTTCTGTTATGAGTAAACTTGCGACACCGACTCCTGCTATTGAATCTGATATGTCGTATGTTCTTGATGATGCTACTTCTGCTATGTATGATGAAACTATCTCTATGCCTGATACTGTGCCACTAGGTTAATTTCTAGATGAACAAAGTGCTAAAGTTAGGAAGAGTGCAAATGTTGATGATATTTATGAAAGTAATGATGAAACTACTCCTAATAGATATGAATTGCCTATTGTGCCTGAGGGTTATGTTATGGATGAAGAAACTGTTAGAGACTTTCTTGCTTGCAATGATAGATATGATCTTAAGAAGTTATTAGCTAAGCTGAAAGAAAAGTCCTTGAATGCTGGAATGAAACATGACCCTGCTTTTGCTACTTCACCTATATGTGTCACTGATAAGGATTATGAATTCTCTGTTGATCCCAAGATAATTACTTTGGTTGAATCTGATCCTTTCCATGGCGATGAGTCTGAAACTGTTGTGGCACATCTTACCAAGTTGAATGATATAGCCACCCTGTTTACCAATGATGAAAAGATTCGCTACTACTATATCCTTAAGTTATTTCCGTTCTCGTTAAAGGGTGATGCTAAGACTTGGTTTAATTCTCTTGATCCTGGTTGTGTGCGTAGTCCCTAGGATATGATGTATTACTTCTCTGCTAAATATTTTCCCGCTCATAAGAAACAAGCTGCCTTACGGGAAATATATAACTTTGCTCAAACTGAAGAAGAGAGTCTCCCACAAGCTTGGGGGAGGCTTCTCTAGTTACTTAATGCTTTGCCTGATCATCCTCTTGAGATGCATGATATACTTGATGTCTTTCATAATGGACTAACCGATGCTTCCAGAGACCACCTGGATAGTTGTGCTGGTTGGGTTTTCAGGGAAAGAACAGTGGAACAAGCTGAATTACTATTGAATAATATGCTGGCCAACAAAAATAATTGGACACTTCCTGAACCAGCCCCTAAGCCAACTCCGAAGAAAAGATGTGTTCTATTTCTTACTCCTGAAGATATGCAAGAGGCAAAGAAATCCATGAAAGAAAAAGTTATTAAAGCTGAAGGTGTTAAGAATTTACCGCCTATTGAAGAAATACATGTTCTTGATAACCCGACACAGGTAGTAAAGGTAAATTCTCTTTATAGATTCGATGAAAGTGATATTCCTCGTTATAAGTCTGCTAGCCAATGCTTAGATGAGTTTGACAATTTTATTGTGCAACAAGAAAACTTCAATGCTTATGTTGGTAGACAATTACAACACAATGCTTATATGATTGAACACTTGAGTGATTATCTGTCTAGTGCTAAGAGTGAACTGAAAATTATTAGTAAACATGCTTCTATGGTTATCACTCAAGTAGAACAAGTACTTAAAGCTCAGAATGATTTACTCAATGAATTAAATAGTAAGAATAATGACTATGATATTAAAGTTGCAACTAGAGGTGGTAAAATGACTCAGGAACCTCTGTATCCTGAAAGCCACCCTAAGAGAATTGAGCAAGATTCTCAGAGAGCTAATTTAGCTGCACCTAGCTCTTCTAAAAAGAAGAAAAAGAAAAATGATAGGACTTTGCATGCTTCTAGTGAACCTGTAGCTCACCCAGCTGAGAATCCCAATGATATATCTGTTTCCGATGCTGAGACACGATTCGGTAATGAACATGAACCTAGTGATAATATTAATAAATATGTTCATGATGATGCTCAACCTAGCAATGATAATGATGTAGAGATTGAACCTGCTGTTGATCTTGATAACCCACAATCAAAGAATCAACGTTATGATAAGAGAGACTTTGTTGCTAGGAAGCACGGTAGGGAAAGAGAACCATGGGTTCAGAAACCCATGCCTTTTCCTCTGAAACCATCCAAGAAAAAGGATGATGAGGACTTTGAGCGCTTCGCTGAAATGATTAGACCTATCTTTTTGCGTATGCGTTTGACTGATGTGCTTAAAACAAATCCTTATGCCAAGTATATGAAAGATATTATTACCAACAAAAGAAAGATACCTGAAGTAGAAATTTCCACCATGCTTGCCAATTATACTTTTGAGGGTGGAATACCTAAGAAATTAGGAGATCCAGGAGTACCAACTATACCTTGCTCCATTAAGGGAAACTATGTTAAAACTGTTTTGTGTGATCTTGGAGTAGGTGTTAGTGTTATGCCTCTCTCTTTATATCGTAGACTTGACTTGAGTAAGTTGACACCTACTGAAATATCCTTGCAAATGGCTGATAAATCAACTGCTATACCTATCGGTATTTGAGAGGATGTGCCTGTTGTGGTTGCAAATGTTACTATTCTAACGAACTTTGTTATACTTGATATTCCCGAGGATGATAGTATGTCTATTATTCTTGGAAGACCTTTTTTGAATATTGCAGGGGCTGTTATTGATTGCAACAAAGGCAGTGTCACTTTTCATGTCAATGGTAATGAGCATACGGTACACTTTCCGAGGAAACAACCTCAGGTTCATAGTATCAATTATATTGGAAAAACTTCAACTATCACTATTGGAGGTTTTGAGTTTCCTATTGCTAGTATCAAGAAGGCATATGACATACTTATTGTTGGG
The DNA here is from genome assembly GCA_902687465.1 of Secale cereale. Taxonomy (NCBI): domain Eukaryota; kingdom Viridiplantae; phylum Streptophyta; class Magnoliopsida; order Poales; family Poaceae; genus Secale; species Secale cereale. The sequence continues at coordinate 13,120,507 of LR738716.1, forward strand.
GACATACATATCCCCATTGAGGTAACCTAGTGTTATTCAAAAATTCTCCGGTTTCATGTTACTCGAAAAGAGTTTATTAACAAGGCCTGATCAACCTTGTTAATGGATTCCTTTTGATGAACATGGGATAGGTGAATTTAGATAGCACAAACCTTCTGTACCCTCCTTTTACTTTCTGTTAATTAGGTTAAATAAAAGAAAAATAGCATTATCTGTCTGTTTCCAGACTTATCCGTGCAATAAAAATACCCCGAAAATAAAAGTTCTCCAAATGCCCTGAAAATGAAATATGATTTTTTTTCTAGAATATTTAAGAAAATATGGCACTGAACACACAGCGAGGGGAGCCAGCACGTGGCCTCGAGAGCACAAGGCGCGCCCCCTGCCTCGAGTGCCCCACGTGGACCCCCTTCACTTATCCTTCCACACATGCTCTTCTTCTTCCTCCCAAAAAATCCCCAACCAGCTCAAACCCGAGTTCTAGCTCATTTTGCTGCCATTTTCGATCTCCTTGCTCAAAGCACCATTCACCAAACTGTTTGGGGAGATTGTTCCTTGGTATGTGACTCCTTCATTGGTCCAATTAGTTTTTGTTCTAGTGCTTTATTTGTTGCAAATTTGTGCTACTGTGCTGACCTTGTTCTTGAGCTTGCACGTCAAATTTTCTTGCTCCCAAGTAGTTCTAATGCATGATATAGCCTCTAGGCACTTATAGGAGTTGTTGCTATCAATCTTGTTGAGTTTGGTTAACTTTTATTGTGAGCTACTAAAAATTTCAGAAAATTTCAGAAAAATGTCTAGGAGAAACTTCCAAGGTGGCCCTTCAAGGAAGCAAGAACCGAGGCTCGCGTTCCGTGAGCCACACGATGAACCACCGAGGGACGCTGATGTATGGCCTTGTGAATGGCCGTCAGATGAATTTATGGATCAAGCAGGCATCAAGGATGAATTTTACGCATATGTGCTAACGCTGACCTCAAGGACTTCATGCAAGATAAGTGTCTCCAATATCGTGGCTTAACTGACAGCTTTGTGAGAAGGTTTAAATTTTTATCTTCACGTAATTCTCACACAGTCCTGTTTGACCTTTATGATAAATCTTATACCATCGACTTAGAGGATTTTAATGTTGCCTGCAAGCTCCCACAGTGGGGCAGTATGAATGATCCTCGTAAATCTGAATTTAGGGAATTCCTTGCTAGTATTACAGTGGGAGAATCCATGGATATCACACAAGCCACCACGGGGAGCATACATTTTCCTGCCATTCATTACTTTGCTCTATTTATCGGTAGATGCATAAATGGTAAAGATGAGGCTTGTCACATGCGTGTCCCTGATCTTAGCGTTCTCAGGTGTGCTGTACTAGGTGATAGGCAATATAACTTAGGAGCAATTGTTGCACGTAGACTACACCATAATGGTTTGTATGGAGATTTATTTGGTGGGATCTATGCTACTCGCATAGCCTGCTATCTTGGTGTGTGTGTGCACCTGTATGATGAACCTTTACCTCCTGCCTATTTAGACTGTAATGCTATGGCTAGTCATCAGTTTATAGAGGGGGATAATCAAACTCTCAAATATCGACTAATCTTTAATCGGCAGCATGCCATCCCTATTGTTCTTCATGCCCCTACTTTGTTTAACTTTCAGGAAAAGGGAAGATACACTATAACTATGGAGGAGGCAAATGCCCATTATAACATGACGGAGGCAGCCCGCCTTCGAGCTGCAGCTCAGCAGGCAGCATCTGCTGCATCTCAGTACGACCCCAACTACAACTTTGGATATCCGTCAGGCCAATACTGGCCATAGACCAACTTAGGCCAAAAGCCTAAGCTTGGGGGAGTACGTGTTTCTCACTGACTTTACATTCATGTTCACACACTTATTCTAGCTGTCGGTGCTCACACTCTTTCACTGTACCATGCATGCTTAGTTTCAATTTATTTTTCTTAGTCTTTTTCTTGTGTGCTAGAAAAACCCAGAAAAACAAAATAAAATAAATATATAAAATATTAGTTGTAGCTTCTAGCTAGTTTACTTTATTTGCTTGTAGTTGTAACTAAAATGAAAACCCAAAAAGATTTCCCGTTCTTCTTTCGCTTGTTGGGAAATTTCCCGTGTAAATAGTTTCTTTTCCTTTCTTTAGGGGTTAAGAGTAGAAGACCATGATGAAAATGCTTAGTGGCTCTCATATGCTTTGTTGTTGATTTAACCTTGAGCCATATTACCTTGTCTTCTCTCTTGTATTAAATGCCTGCAGATTCCAGCTTAGTCCAATGCACGTGCACTATTATTATCATCCACACCATTTGGTCGTGCGAGTGAAAGGCAATAAGGATGATATATGATGAACTAATTGAGATGAGAAAAGCTGGTATGAACTCGACCTCTCTTGTTTTGTAAATATGATTGCTCGTCGTTCTTGATTCAGCTTGTTATGAATGAAACATGTTTGTAATAACAATTAGAGATCATAGCTGCTTATGCCATGATTAATTAGCTGAGAGTTTATAACGGTCTATCTTGCGTGCCAACATGATATTAGAATGGTTGTGATGTGGTATGATGGGTAGTATCCTCCTCTGAACAATTTAAGTGACTTGACTTGGCACATGTTCACGCATGTAGTTGAAACAAATCAACATAGCCTTCACGATATTTATGTTCATGGTGATTTATATCCTACTCATGCTTGCATTCATTGTTGATTAATTTTAATGCATGTTCATGACCGTTATTGCTCTCTAGCTGGTCGTTTCCCAGTCTCTTTCTAGCCTTCACCTGTACTAAGCGGGAATACTGCTTGTGCATCCACTTCCATAAACCCTAAAGTTATTCCACATGAGTTCAACATACCTTCCTATATGCGGTATTTACCTGCCATTCCAAGTAAATTTGTACGTGCCAAACTCTAAACCTTCAAATGAAATTTTGTTTTGTATGCTCGAACAGCTCATGTATCAACTAGGGCTGTCTATATCTTCCATGCTAGGTGGGTCATTCTCACGATGAGTGGACTCCGCTCATCATTCATGAGAAAATGGCTGGTAACCGGGATGCCCAGTCCCATGCTCAAAATCATAATAATTAAACAAAACTCCCCTAGGGTTGTTGCTTGTTTGGACGGTAACCCGTGGATTCGGCTAGCCGTGGAGTGTGCTTCTTGGTGGTTGGAGGAGTATCAACTTTACCATTCTGTTTGGGAACCACCTATAATGTGCGTAGCAAGGGAGATATCGAGATTCTTGGTTGTTATGTTGACAATGAAAGTATACCGCTCAAAAGGTTATTCAATCTCTATTTAAAAATCGAGCTCTGGCACCTCTACAAATCCCTGCTTCCCTCTGCGAAGGGCCTATCTATTTACTTTTATGCAGAGTCATCATCCTCTTATCAAAAAGCACCAGTAGTAGAGCACCTCTGTCATTGCATGTATTACTATTAATTTGCATTGAGTATTATCATGACTGGATCTCTTTTACCATGAATTACAATGTCTAGTCAGTCGTTGATCTTTAAAGGTGCTCTGTATTTATGTTTTGCGGTCTCAGAAAGGGCTCGCGAGATACCATCCTGTTATATCATATCATGATTGTTTTGAGAAACTCTTGTCATCTGAGGTTTATTATTATTGCTCGCTAGTTGATTATGCCATTGATGTGAGTAGTCTTGAGACCTGAAAGTTATTGTGAATGTGGTTAGTTCATGATCTTGTTGAAAACCTGAATGCTAGCTTACATATTTACAACAACAAGAGCAAACATAGTTTGTCAAAGTTTTTCTTTATCACTTTCAGTTTATCAACTGAATTGCTTGAGGACAAGCAAAGGTTTAAGCTTGGGGGAGTTGATACGTCTCCAACGTATCTACTTTTCCAAACCCTTTTGCCCATGTTTTGGACTCTAACTTGCATGATTTGAATGGAACTAACCCGGACTGACGCTGTTTTCAATAGAACTGCCATGGTGTTGTTTTTGTGCAGAATAAAAAGTTCTCGGAATCGCCTGAAAATCAACAGAGAATTATTTCAGAAAATATAAAAAATATATGCAAGAAGATACTCACTGGGGGGGCCCACGGCCTGTCCTCGAGGGTGGGGGGCGCGCCCCCTTCCCAGGGCGCGCCCCTGCCTCGAGGGCCCCCCGATGCTCCACCGATGTACCCCAAAGTCCTATATCTTCCGTTTCGGGGAGAAAAAAATTAGAGAGAAAGAATTCTTGCGTTTCACGAGACGGAGCCGCCGCCAAGCCCTAATCTATCTCGGGAGGGCTGATCTGGAGTCCGTTCGGGGCTCCGGAGAGTGGAGATCGTCGCCATCATCATCATCAACCTTCCTCCATCTCCAATTCCATGATGCTCACCGCCGTGTGAGTAATTCCATCGTAGGCTTGCTGGACGGTGATGTGTTGGATGGGATCTATCATGTAATCAAGTTAGTTTTGTTAGGGTTTGATCCCTAGTATCCACTATGTTCAGAGATTGATGTTGCTATGACTTTGCTATGCTTAATGCTTGTCACTAGGGCTCGAGTGCCATGATTTCAGATCTGAACCTATTATTTTTTCATGAATACATGTGTGTTCTTGATCCTATCTTGCAAGTCTATAGTCACCTACTATGTGTTATGATCCGGCAACCCCGAAGTGACAATAATCGGGACCACTACCGGTGATGACCATAGTTTGAGGAGTTCATGTATTCACTATGTGTTAATGCTTTGGTGCGGTACTCTATTAAAAGGAGGCCTTAATATCCCTTAGTTTCCAATAGGACCCCGCTGCCACGGGAGGGTAGGACAAAAGATGTCATGCAAGTTCTTTTCCATAAGCACGTATGACTATATTCGCTATACATGCCTACATTGCATTGATGAACTGCAGCTAGTTCTGTGTCACCCTAGGTTATAACTTCTACATGATGAATTGCATCCGACGTAATTTCCCATCACCGATCCAATGCCTACGAGCTTTACCTATATTGCTAGTTGCTTATTTACTTTTCCGTTGCTATTATCACAAAAACTACAAAAACACTATCGTTACTTTTATTGCTGCTACCGCCACTATCATATTACTTTGCTACTAAACTACCTTGCTGCAGATACTAAGTTTCCAGGTGTGGTTAAATTGACAACTCAGCTGCTAATACTTAAGAGTATTCTTTGGCTCCCCTTGTGTCGAATCAACAAATTTGGGTTTAATACTCTACCCTCGAAAACTGTTGCGATCCCCTACACTTGTGGGTTATCATATCCCCGGCAGAACAGCTGTGCCGAAGCCCTAGATTGGTTTCCGCCTCGGTTCCGCCTCGAGACGGCGGCGTCTGGTCCCGAAAGCCTCCTCCTGATTTTTTTTCTAGGTCAAAACACCTCATATAGGAGAAGATGGGCATCGGGGGGCCTTTAGGGGCCCACGAGACAGGGGGGCGCGCCCTCCACCCTCGTGGACAGCAGGTGGCCCCCCTCGTGATCTTCTTTCGCCAGATATTTTTTATATTTTCTGAAATGGAATTCTGTGAAGTTTCGCGGCTTTTGTAGTTGTGCAGAATAGGTTTCCAGAGTTTGCTCCTTTTCCAACCCAAAATTCCAGCTACCGGCATTCTCCCTCTTCATGTAAACCTTGTAAAATAAGAGATAAAAGGCATTAGTATTGTGACAAAACATGTAATAACAGCCCATAATGCAATAAATATCAACATATAAGCATGATGCAAAATGGACGTATCATGTCCCTCTCAAAAGGTGTGTACAACAAGGTTGATTGTGGCAAACTAAAAAGAAAAGACTCCTTTCATACAAAACGCTCCAAGCAAAACACATATCATGTGGTGAATAAAAATATAGCCTCAAGTAAAGTTACCGATAAACGAAGACGAAAGAGGGTATGCCTTCCTGGGGCATCCCCAAGCTTAGGCTCTTGGTTGTCCTTGAATATTACCTTGGGGTGCCTTGTGCATCCCCAAGCTTAGGCTCTTGTCACTCCTTATTCCATAGTCCATCAAATCCTTATCCAAAACATGAAAACTTCACAACACAAAACTCATGAGATCTGTTAGTGAAACAAAGCAAATAACTACTCAAGGTACTGTTGTTATCTCATTATTATTTTATATTTGTGTAATATCTACTTTATTACCACTTTTCCATGGTTCATACCCCCCGATACTAGCCATATATTCATCAAAATAAGCAAACAACACATAGAAAATAGAATCTCTCAAAAACGGAACAATCTATAGCAATCTGAAAACTTCGCAAACTTTTGGAAATCGAAAATTCTGAAAAATTAGAATGAAGTGGGGAATTGGTATATAATTCTTTTGTAAAACTTTCAGAAGGTTTTCACGTTCCAGCAAATTACTGAATTTTCTGCACTAGGCGCAAAAGTTTCTGTTTTTTTGGCAAAATCAAATCAACGATCACTGTAAGCCATCCCAAAGGTCTTACTTCGCTCAAACACTAATTAAAACACCAAACCCCAATTACTACATAAGTAATAATGTGTATTTATTGAAAAACGGGAAATAAAAATATCGGGTTGTCTCCCAACAAGCACTTTTCTTTAAAGCCTTTTAGCTAGGCATTGAGATTTCAATGATGCTCACATGCAAGGCAAGAATTGAAGCACAAAGAGAGCATCATAGAACATGTGACAAACACATCTAAGTATAACATGCTTCCTATGCATATGCATTTTATAGTAAAACAAATCAAGACAAGCAATATCTAGCACATGCAAGGAAGAAAATGAAAACAAGATCAATCTCAACATGAAGAGAAGTAAATTAGTAACATGAAGATTTCTACAAACATATTTCCCCCTCTCATAATAATTACGTGTAGGACCATATTCAATTTCAACGATATATCTATCACATAAATATTCTATACATGATCCATATGTATGCAAAGTTGGCACTCATTCAAAATATTGGGATTAGCATAGAACGAAATCATTGCCTCTCCAAGCCCACTTTTATGAAGAAAAAAATTAAGATTGATCATATCCAAAGTAGTGGGATCAAAAGTTGACTCTCTTCCAAACCCACTTTCAATATTATTGCAAACATTATTATCCATCTCATATTCAACATGGGGCTTAAATAAATTTTCAAGATCATAAGAAGAATCACCCCAATCATGATCACTGCAACAAGTAGTGGACATAGCAAAATTAGCATCCCCAAGCTTAGGGTTTTGCATATAATTAACACAATTGACATTAATAGTATTTATAACAACATCATTGCAATCATGCTTTTGAATCAAAGAGCTATCGTGAATCACTTTGTAAATTTCTTCTTTCAACACTTCATCACAAATTTTAGATTGACGAATTTCAAGCAAAACCTCATAAAGATAATCTAGTGCACTCAACTCACTAGCAATTGGTTCAACATAATTGGATCTTTTAAAAATATTAGCAAGTGGATGATGATCCACAGATCTCTTTGCTTCTGAATTCCAATAAACACGATTATGCCAAGCAAACAAACCAAGTAAGACATAAGGACAAACGAAAGAAGGCAAAAAAAGGCAAATATTTTTGTGTTTTTCTGAAAATGTATTAGAAGTGGGGGAGAGGAAAACGAGAGGCGAATGGTAAATAAAGTAAATGCATGAGATGATAGTTATGATGGGTAGTTGGTGTGTCTTGATTTGGCATAGATCTCCCTAGCAACAACGCGAGAAATTCTTCCTGCTACTTCTTGAGCTTGCGTTGGTTTTTCCCTTGAAGAGGAAAGGGTGATGCAGGAAAGTAGACATAAGTATTTTACTCAGTTTGAGAACCAAGGTATCTATCCATTAGTAGACAACGCACAAATCACCAATACCTACACAAACAATCAAACAAAGTTGCACCCAACGCGATAAAGGGGGTTGTCAGTCCCTTTACGGTTACTTGCAGAAGTGATATCTGATAGAGATAGATAAACAAAAGGTAAAATATTTTTGTGTTTTTCATTTATAGATTGGCTAGTAAAAGATTACAAAATAGTAGATCGGAAACTAATATGATGGAAAATAGAGCCGTGGGCCATATGTTCACTAGAGGCTTCTCTCTCGATAGCAAATAATACGGTGGGTGAACAAATTCCTGTCGAGCAATTGATAGAAAAGCGCAAAGTTATGAAGATATCGAAGGCAATGATTTTGTAATATAGGCATCACGTCCATGTCAAGTACACCGACTCCTACCTGCATCTACTACTATTACTCCAAACATCGACCGACTCCTCCTTGCATCTAGAGTATTAAGTTCATAAAGAACAAAGTAACGCCTTAAGTAAGATGACAAGTTGTAGTGGAATTAACTCAAGCAATATGATGAAAACCCCATCTTGTTATCCTCGATGGCAACAATACAATATGTGCCTCGCTACCCTTTCTGTCACTTAGTGAGATCACTACAAGATTGAACCCAAAGCAAAGCACTTCTCCCATTGCAAGAAAAACCAATCTAGTTGGTCAAACCCAACCGATAATTCGAAGAGAATTATTAAGATATCAAATTATGCATATAAGAATTCAGAGAAGTTTCAAATAATATTCATAGATAAGCTGATCTTAAATCCATAATTCATCGGATCTCGACAAACACACCGCAAAAGAAGATTACGTCGGATAGATCTCCAAGAACATCGAGGAGAACATGGTATGGAGAGTCAAAAAGAGATAAGAAGCCATCTAGCTACTAGCTATGGACCCGTAGGTCTGTGGTAAACTACTCATGCTTCATCGTAAGGGCAATGGTGTTGTTGTAAATGCCCTCCGTGGTTGAATCCCCCTCTAGCAGAGTACTAGAAAAGGACGCCAGATGGGATCTCACAGATTTAAAAGGTTACGATGGTGGAAAAGTGGTTTCGGTGCACCCTCTACAGTTTCTGGAATATATGTGAATTTATAGGCGAAAGGGGTCAGTGGGAGGAGCTGTGAGGGGCCCACAAGATTGGGGGGCGCGCCCTTATATATTCGGAGGCTGAATCATTCTAGAAAGTATCCCTTATGTATTCCTCCGGGGTTACAGTTTCAATAACATTGGTTTCAACATTTGTAGGGTTACTTGAAATATAGTGTTTGATTCTTTGACCGTTCACCACCTTCGGATTTGTGCCTTCGAAGTTGTTGATTTTTATGGCACCGGAATGATAGACCTCCTCGATAACGTAAGGTTCTTCCCACTTAGAGAGAAGTTTTCCTGCAAAAAATCTTAAACGAGAGTTGTATAGCAAGACATAATCACCTACGTTAAACTCACGCTTTTGTATCCTTTTGTCATGCCATCTTTTAACTTTTTCTTTAAACAACTTGGCATTCTCATAGGCCTGGGTTCTCCATTCATCAAGAGAGCTAATGTAAAATAACCTCTATTCACCGGAAAGTTTGAAATCATAATTGAGCTCTTTGATAGCCAAATATGCCTTATGCTCTAGCTCAAGACATAAGTGACAAGCTTTCCCATAAACCATCTTATATGGAGACGTACCCATAGGATATTTGTATGCAGTTCTATAGGCCCATAATGCATCATCAAGTTTCTTGGACCAATTCTTCCTAGACCTATTAACTGTCTTTTGCAAAATTAATTTCAACTCTCTATTACTTAGTTCTACTTGACCACTAGCCTGTGGGTGATAAGGGGATGCAATTCTATGATTCACATCATATTTTGCAAGCATCTTACGGAAAGCACCATGAATAAAGTGTGAACCACATCAGTCATTAGATATCTAGGGACTCCAAACCTCTGGAAAATAACTTCTTTAAGCATATTAATAGAAGTGTTATGATCATCACTACTAGTTGGAATAGCTTCTACCCACTTACTAACGTAATCAACATCAACTAAAATATGTGTTTACCCATTAGAGGTAGGGAACGGTCCCATATAATCAAAGCCCCAAACATCACATGGTTCAATAACAAGTGAATAATTCATAGGCATTTCTTGACGTCTACTGATATGACCAATTCTTTGACATTCATCACAAGATAAGGCAAACTTACGAGCATCCTTGAAGAGAGTAGGCCAATTAAAACCGGATTGCAATACCTTGTGTGCAGTTCTATCTCCCGCATGGTGTCCTCCATAAGCTTCGGAGTGGCACTTGCATAGGATATGTTCCTATTCATGCTCAGGTACACAATGTGTAATAATACCATCTACTCCTTCTTTATAAAGATGTGGGTCATCCCAGAAGTAATGTCTCAAATCATAGAAGAACTTTTTCTTTTGTTGGTATGTGAAGCTAGGAGGTATAAACTAAGCAACACTATAATTATCATAATCAGCATACCATGGAGCAGTACGAGAAGTATTTATGACAGCTAATTGTTCATCAGGAAAGCTATCATCAATAGGTTGTGGGTCATCAAGTATATTCTCTAACCTAGACAAGTTGTCTGCAACGGGCTTCTCAGCTCCCTTTCTATCAATAATATGCAAGTCAAACTCTTGCAGTAAGAGAACCTATCTAATAAATCTAGGTTTAGCATCTTTCTTTTCCATAAGGTATTTGATAGCGGCATGATCAGTGTGAATAGTTACATTAGAATCAACAATATAGGGTCTAAACTTATCACAAGCAAATACAACTGCTAAAAATTCTTTCTCAGTAGTAGCATAATTTTTCTGGGCACTATCTAGAGTTTTACTAGCATATTGGATAACATTCAATTTCTTATCAACTCTTTGCCATAAAACAACACCTATAGCATAATCACTAGCATCGCACATAATCTCAAAGGGTAAATTCCAGACAGGAGGCTGGACAATAGGTGCAGAGATCAATGCTTTCTTAAGTATTTCAAATGCCTCTAGACAATCATCATCAAAGACAAAAGGAATATCTTTTTGTAAGAGATTATTCAGAGGCCTGGAGATTTTGGAGAAGTCCTTAATGAACCTCCTATAAAACCCGGCATGACCAAGGAAACTTCGTATACCTTTGATGTCCTTAGGGCATGGCATCTTTTCAACAGCGTCAACTTTAGCTTTGTCAACTTCAATACCTCTTTCATAAATTTTATGTCCCAAGACAATGCCTTCATTAACCATAAAGTGGCACTTCTCCCAATTCAAGACAAGATTAGTGTCTTCACATCTCTGCAAAACTGGATCAAGGTTGCTTAAGCAATCATCGAAAGAAGTTCCGTAAACGGAGAAATCATCCATGAACACCTCAACAATCTTTTCACAAAAATCAGAGAATATAGCCATCATGCATCTTTGAAAGGTAGCAAGTGCATTACATAAACCAAAAGGCATACGAGGTATGAAAGGAAAAGTAAAAGTGGTCTTTTCTTGATCCCCTTTTGACACAGGTATTTGAGAGAAACCAGAATAACCATCTAGAAAGCAAAAATGAGTATGTTTGGATAACCTTTCTAGCATTTGATCAATAAATGGCAAGGGGTAATGATCTTTCTTAGTAGCTTTATTTAACTTACGGAAATCAATTACCATCCTATAACCTGTAACTATTCTTTGCAGGATCAATTCATCTTTATCATTAGGAACAACAGTCATACCTCCCTTCTTAGGGACACAATGGACAGGACTTACCCACTGGCTATCAGCAACTGGATAGATAATACCTGCCTCTAGAAGCTTTAGTATTTCCTTCCTTACCACTTCTTTCATCTTAGGATTTAACCATCGCTGATGATCAATAAAAGGTTTAGCATTTTCTTCCAATTTTATCTTGTGTTGGCATAAGGTGGGACTAATGCCCTTAAGATCATCCAGAGTATATCCAATAGCAGCACGGTGCTTCTTCAGAGTTTTCAATAATTTTTCTTCTTCCTGCTTTTAAAGATTAGCACTAATAATAAAGGGATATATCTTCTTTTCATCAAGATAAACATACTTAAGTTTATCAAGCAAAGGTTTAAGTTCAAATACGGGATCACCCTTGGGTGGAGGGGGATCCCCTAGGATTTCAACATGCAAGTTGTTTTTCAATATGGGTCCCTGATTAAAGAATATTTCATCTATTTCCCTTCTCTCATTCATATGCATATTATTTTCATGGTCTAACTAGTATTGTTCTAAGGGATCATTAGGAGGCACAGCAATAGAAGCAAGACCAATAATTTCATCCTTACTAGGTAATTCTTTATCAAGGGGTTGTCTACGAAATTTAGCAAAGTTAAAATCATGAGACATATCCCCTAACCCATCAGTAACGATATCTTTCACGCAGTCTATCTTAGCATTAACAGTATTCAAGAAGGGTCTACCAAACATAATGGGACAAAATTCATCTTGTGGGGAACAAAGAATAAGAAAATCAGCAGGGTAGTTAACCTTCCCACACAAAACCTCAACATCTCTAACAATCCCAACTGGTGAAATAGTGTCTCTATTAGCAAGCTTAATAGTAACATCAATCCCTTCTAACTCAATAGGTGCAATATCATGCATAATTTCTTTATATAAGGTAAGAGGGATAATACTCGCACTAGCACCTACGTCACATAAACCATGATAGCAATGATCTCCTATCTTAACAGAGATAACAGGCAAGCCTACAATAGGTCTATGTTTATTCCTAGCATTGGGTTTGGCTATTGTAGCAGACTCTTCTTGGAGGTAAATAACATGTCCATCTAAATCTTCTACCAAGAGATCTTTAACCATGGCAACACTAGGTTCAACTTTAATTTGCTCAGAGGGTGTAGGTGTTCTAGTATTACTCTTACGAACTACAGTTCAAACTTTAGCATGATCCTTTATCCTAACAGGGAAAGGTGGTTTCTCAATATAAGCAGTAGGAATAATAGGATTAACATTATAAGTGATAGTCTTGTCTTCAACTTTAATAGGTTCAGCTACTTTTACTTCAGTAGAGGGGTGGTATTTAAACCACTTCTCCTTGGGGAGATCAACATGAGTAGCAAATGATTCGTAGAAAGAAGCTACTATCTCAGTGTCAAGTCCATATTTAGTGCTAAACTCACGGAAAACATCGGTATCCATAAAAGCTTTGACACAATCAAACTTAGGGGTCATACCTGACTACTTACCTTCGTCGAGATCCCAATCCTCAGAGTTGCGTTTAATTATTTCCAATAAGTCCCATTTGAATTCAACAGTCTTCATCATAAAAGAACCAGAACAAGAAGTATCGAGCATGGAGCGATTATTGAGAGAAAGCCGAGCATAAATTTTTTGAATGATTGTCGGGGTTTTGGGACGACATATGCCAATGGATGGCTTATCATGCATGGGGTCAAAAGAACGTCGCCGGGCTCGGGAAGCGGGATAAAGCGATACTTAGGACGCCTACGAATCTTACCCAGGTTCGGGGCTCTCCGAGGAGATAACACCCCTAGTCCTGCTCTGCGGGGGCTCCACGTCATGACTGATAGCACTAGAGTAGCTACAAGATTGCTCCTTGAGCTGTGAGGTCCGAAGGAAGAGGATGAACAAGGCTAGCTCACCTCCTCCCTCTATCTAGGGTTTTATCTTGTGATCTTCTAATAGCTAACCTTCCAGCCCTCCCTCATGGAGGACCCTGGGGGGTTTATATAGGCCTACCCCCCAGGGATACAATGGTGAATTCGACGGCGTGGCCCCCAGCCGTCAGTGTCTTCTAGCGTCGGCCTCGCCACCTGTCTGCTGTGGACCGCCGCCTGCGGGGCCCTCGTGATTGTCTTTCACTGTGGGGATGCTTTTGCTGACGACAGCCTTGTCGGGAAGGAGATGGCTACAGTGCCATCACCCCTCGCCGTACGCTACCGCCTCGCCCCGTCCCATCATCTTGATGAGGCTCGGACTTCTAGGGTGGGGTTTGCCGTCTGCTACCAGACGGTCGTCTCCCCTGGCCGCCTGCCAGGGGCTTCTTGTGCGTGAGCTTACCCGCTGGCCAATGGGGCCAGCAGGCGCCGCCGTTTGCGGGTAGTGAGATCGTGGCCTCCTCTGACCATTGCTTGGTCACGAGCCTCGTGGCTACAGTGACCCGCCGCCTAGGGGATATTTATAAGGTACATGGCCACTGTAGCCACACCCTTATAGATCTTCTAAGGACATGTTCTCCTGTAGCCACGCCCCCGCTATGCTGGGACCCCCCTCTGCGTGTTCCCTGAGGGAGGAGTGCGGGGCGGTCTGCTGGCTGGTGGTGTTGGTGTTGCCGCCTGCTGGGTCCATGCCGCTTGCTGGCAGCCGGCTCCTAGGGCAGGCTACCCTAGGAGGCGGCTAGAGGAGCAGACAGCTGCAGCTGACCAAGCGACTGTCATTTGTCTTAAAATACCAAGGGTAGTCGCCGAGGGTACCCATGGTCAATATCTCCGACAGTAGTCCCCGAAGCTGGTGGAACTCCGATGCGGGCGTTGGAGATGCGGAGGGGTTTTAGCAGCTTCTTCCCTCAGGCATGCTCATCGTCTATCTCTTGTCTGCTAAAGGAGTCCGTCTGCCAACAGCCAGCTCTGCAACGCTGGAGCCGGCCCCTGGCAACCGCATCGTCATCTCAGAATCTTCGGCGGGAAGGCGCCGCCTGGTCTGCGGACAGTCGAACAGGCCCGCGGACCGTTGGCAGCGGCCACGCGTCACCGTCCTGTCGCATCGGCCTGCCAGCCCACGTGCGTGACATGACGTAACAGTGGGCAGGGGCCCGCCACTAAGGGCCTCGGGCCCCGTGCGGATCCACAGTGGCAGGGGTAATCGATTACCCTCCCACGCGCATTTAATACGCGCGGATTAGGCGCGAGAAAATCGAGGGTCGTGCGGGACGTGGAGCGGTTAAGCCCACGCCCACCCCCTCGCCTTCGTCGCCCGGGCCTATATATAGGCCGGGGGAGAGGGCTGGTGCCGCTCTCGCGCTCACTCTCCCCCATCCTTCATCTTCTTCCTTGCTCCTCCTCGTCGTCGTCACAACGAACCACCGCCCGAGCCATGTCTGGTCCAGCGCCTACCCGATACCACGGCTAATGGGACGGCAGCGAGGTCTTGCAAGAGCAAGTGGACGTCCTCCGGCGGTCGAGGAAGCTGCCGCCGGCTGACACGGTCGCCGTGCGCCTGCCGCTGGTGCCTGAGATCAGGCCGGCCCCGCAACAAGGCGAGCGGGTCATCTTCCGCTCGCACTTTCCGTGCGGGTTTGGCCTACCGGCGAGCGGCTTCTTCCGCTCCTTCCTCGACTTCTTCCACATCCAACCTCACCACCTCACGCCAAACACGGTGACGACCATTCACTAGTAGATAAAGGGTCTTTAGCCCCGGTTCATTTGGGCCTTTTAGCCCCGGTTCTGGAACCGGGACAAGAGGGTCGGTACTAATGCTCTGACCCTTTAGTCCCGGTTCAATCCAGAACCGGGGCAAAAGGGTGTCCACGTGGCCTGTGCACCGAGTCCAGGCAGGAGGGGATTTAGTCCCGGTTGGTGGTACCAACCGGGACCAAAAGGCATCCACGCGTCAGCATTTCTGTGGCTGTGGTTTTTGTTTTTTGTTTTTGAAAGGGGAGGGGGGTTTTAGGTTTTGGGGGTTAATTTAGGTGTTTCATATATTGTGTTAGCTAGCTAATTAATAGAGAGAAGTGTTCTCTCTTATGTCCATGCTTGGTCGACGCTACATACTACACATACGTATATAGAGAGGACTAGAGTCACGCTAGCTAGCTAGCTAGCTGCTAGCTACTAAGCAAACGAAGGAACAGAAGATCTCGTATAATCAACATATATATATATATATATATATATGCATACAGAGAGAAGTAATATCGACCACCTCTCCTTCTCCGAGAGATTGGTCGAACAACAAGTTCTCGTATATCTATCCGACACTACCGGGCACATATATACAATAATTATCTCTTACAAAAATAATCTCCTAACACATGGATGCATGGTCCACATAGTATTCTCCGTCTTCAGCGATCACGTGTTCAAGGAAGAATGCCACCAATTCCTCTTGAATTGCTCGCAGACGATCTGGTGTTAGGAGTTCATCCCGCATCCGAAACATCTAATTTGAAGTAGGGGGTCAATACATGAAATGATGCTATAAATTTGTGAATATTATTGATTGCTTACGCACTTCAAATTGTTCATCAGTGTAGCCCCGCTCACAGGTCGTGTGGCGGATGGACTCGCAAATGTAGTATTCACAATAATCATTCCCGGGTTCCTGCCACAACCACTTTACAAGAAATAGAGGTCAATCAAACTGATAAGCTAGAATGCCAAATTGGTATTGATGAAACTAGCGCTTGAATCAAGATATAGGAGATGCGCGCGCGGAACATGCTACTATATAGTACTTACTTTCGGGTATCTAAATTGTAGCTTCTTCGGCAGTCCCGGAGCTTTTTTGGTGAATTTTTTCCAAGCCCTGCCAGACAAAGGAAACAATTAGTTGATATCAGAAATGAAGTTGCTGATATATATGCCTGGTGGATAATATTGATCGATTTAACTTACCTGGCTAGCATTTGAGTCATGTCCGCATACTCCTCGGGATCTTTACGTTTAGAGTCGAAGACAGTTACTACTCCCTTCTCAAGCTTAATCTCTAAGAGAATATAGTGGAAGCTGCGCACGAATGCATGAGATCATCAATTACATCACTATAAACTTGACTGATATATAAGGGAAACCAAATATGCACAAGACATTAACACTCACTTGAAGTTGTAAGGAAAGAGTATTATATCTTTGTTTTCATTTACCACCAACGATCGTAGCAAGTTGGTCTCGGTATCGTCGGGACGCAATTTAACCTCGGTTGCATCTGTGAGGTATGTGTTAATAAACCCAATATCACCTACTTGTCTTTTCTTCAATTCGACGATCTTCAATCTGCATAATATAGTGAGGATAATTATAAATACATGCAATGAAGATCAGCTATATAGAGAGACTTAATGACAGAAGTAGTACTACTTACAGACAGTAGCAGGTGACCGTTGCTTTATCGAGGGCCAATTGATTGAAAAATTGATAGAACTCCTCAAATGGAACAGGCAACAGGTCAATTCCAACGAGGTCATGCTCCAGTTTAACTCTCAAATACAAGTTATTCCTCCCCCAAGACTCTCTGCAGATTTTCATGTACCAATCATGCAATCTTCGCTATTCGTTGATAGAGATCTTTCATTTTTTACGAGAGGCTTTTTGTACTCGTATCTTTCTATCTGCACGTCCATGAAATCATAGTGTACATCGTCGGACGCGTAATCTGCAAGATTGGTATAACCGGGCACCATCCTCGGATCATTAGCGACCATGTCGCTAGACACCTTGAGCGGGGGGCACGATTGGTTCGCTTGTTCGCCGAGCTGGGCAATTTGTTTCCCAGCTCGCCCTTCTGCTAACCTCTGATCACTTTTTGTACTTCCGGACCGCTTGGCATCTTGAAATGTCTTTTGAATAATGCGGTCATAGTTGCCCTTCGGCTTACTTTTCGCTGGTTGCTTCAGGGCAGCAAGAGTGCGCTTTGCTTTCACCGCATCTATCTTCTCCTCCGGAGGTGGATGTCTCTGTGCTTTCAACCCTTCAAAAAAGTCCTTCACTTCGCCTTCAGCGATCTTCGTGTTTTCCTCGTCGGACCTCTCGTACGGTAACTTCTCTAGAGGCGTGAGAGAAGGACCGAATCTGCATCGCCTCCCGCCTCTGGCTGTACTGGTAGACGTCGCCGGACCAGACGAAGCGGCTGTCTTTTTTACTTGCTTAGGCGCCGGAGCAGGAGCAGCCGGAGCGGCGGCAGGTCTCTTCCGCCCTTGCTGATTAGGCGGAGAAGGAGGAGCAGGCTGTCTACTCGGGCGCGCCGGCGGCGAAGGAGGCGGAGTGCCGCCACGCGCCGGCGGCGAAGGAGGCGGTGTGCCGCCACGCGCCGGAGAAGGAGCCGGAGTGCCCTGATGGTCACTCGCCGGAGAAGGAGCCGGAGTGCCCTGATGGTCACTCGCCGGAGGAGGAGGCGGTGGAGGAGGCGGAGTGCCCTGACTCGTCGGAGGAGGAGGAGGAGGCGGAGGTGTCCAGTTCAGAATGTTGATTAGGTCCTTCCGCCATAGGCATGGAGTCTTCAGTGAAGAACCCAGTCGAGTCTCCCCTTCACCGGTAGGGTGGTCAAGCTGGAGCTCCTCATATCCCTCCGTTATTTCATCGACCATCACCCTAGCATATCCTTCTGGAATCGGCCGGCAGTGAAAAGTGTCGTCTGGTCCAGAAGGATAAACAGAGCCAGCAGCCGCCTTGACCTTCAGATTCATCCACTGTGCCATAAGGTGGCAATTTTGTGCCTGCGTGATAGCATCCACAGGATTCCTGGCAGTAGCCGTCAAGGCAAGCTCTGGCTGAAGCAGCTCGGTGGAAGCCACGCTGCTTCTCCGCTGAGATGGCGGGGTAGCTTCGGGGGAAGCTTCGGCAATTCTTTTCTCCCGATCTGCTTCCCGTTCCTCTATCGCTTGTATTCTGGCCCGCAGCGCCTGGATTTCGGTCATCTCCATTTTCTTCCTCCTGTCGTGGCATTTGTAGCCTCCTGCGTCCGGAAACCCAGCACGCCACGGAAGGGAGCCTGGCGTGCCTCGTGTCCGTCCAGGGTGCTCAGGATTCCCGAGGGCTATTGTCAGCTCGTCGTTCTCTCTGTCGGGGATGAACGTCCCTGCATGCGCTGCTTTGATATACTGCCGCATCTTCCTGAGTGGTGTTTCCAATTGCTTGTCCGTCCAAATGCACCACCCTGTTACAGGGTCCAAGGTTCCGCCAGCCCCGAAGAACCAAGTCCGGCAACGTTCTGGCCAGTGCATTGTCTCTGGTTCGATCCCTTTCTGAAGCAGATCATTCTCAGCCTTGGCCCACTTAGGCCGGGCTACGAGGTAGCCGCCCGACCCCGTGCGATGGTGATGCATCTTCTTTGCAGCATTTATCCGGTTTGTCTCCGACATCTTCTGACTCTTTTCCGACTTCTTATGGGCCACAAATGCGGGCCAGTCATCTTTGATCTTCTCATATATGCCCACGAATTCTGGAGTCGTTTTCTCTCTGACAAACGTATTCAGTTTTTTCTTCCATGCCCTGAATTGGTCTGCCATCTTCGAAAGTGCAGCAGACTTGATTAACTCCTCTTTAACTGGCTTCGCCGGATCAACCTCTCGCGGTAGGACGAAGTTTGACTTCAGCTCAGTCCAAAGATCTTCTTTCTGCATATCAGTGACATAAGTCACCTGAGCGTCGTTTGCAGCCGGCTTTAACCATTGATGGATGCTGATCGGGATCTTGTCCCTAACCAGAACCCCGCACTGATTAACAAATGCGTTCTTTGTGCGGATGGGTGCAATCGGCTCGCCGGAGCGCGAGATTTCTGAGATCTCAAACTTTTCATCCGGCCTCAACTTTTTCTTCGCTCCTCGTCTCTTTACCGAAGATTTGCTCGATCCGGAGGGCTAGAAAAATGAACAAAGACGAGAGTTAATGAATGAATCAATTAACTAGTCAGCACATGCTTAACTAACATATATACCTCCTGGCCGGACTCGGTTCGGTCACCGGAGCCAGCATCACGGTCTCCTTCTTGCACCGGCATTGGGTCACCGGAGCCGTCCTCACGGTCTACTTCTTCCATGTGCATTGGGTCACCGAATTCATCAATATCATAGCCTAGATCTTCCAGCCGCAGCTCTTGTTCGACCTGCTCATCGGTGTCGTTGAGATACGACAAGACGGCATTTTGTCCGTGTGCGATTATGTCCATCAACATCGCTTCTTGTGCTAGGTCTCGGGTGTTGTCGTCGTCCATTGTTTCTACAAATATTTACAACATGCCAATTATTATTCAAACATGACAGATGGATATATTAATGGCAAACGTAGAACTAGCTTCAACCCTCGACTGCTCGGCGATCCACAAACCCTAGACCCCCTCATGTCACATTTTGTCTAGCTAGTGTCAAATGATTCAACAAAACCAACACTTCATCATTAGGCGAAAGTAACAGTAGCATGATGGTACGAAGCTCTCCAAAGTTGTTTTGGAACGAAGTCCCAGATAAGATAATCCATAACAAAAGACGGATTATCCTATCAGGAACTCCGTTCCAGAACATCTTTGCATAACTTCGTACCAACATGCCCCGGTTACTTCTGGCAAATGATGAAGTCATGGAATTCTTCAATACTTTGCCACTAGCTAAGCAACCTCTCTCGACCCCTTGACCCCCGACTTCTCGGCGATCCACAACCCTAGTCCCCCTCATGTCACCTTTTGTCTAGTGTCAAATGATTCAACAAAACCAATACTTCATCATTAGG
>LR738716.1:13141328-13171090 GCA_902687465.1 Secale cereale
TGGAAGCCACGCTGCTTCTCCGCTGAGATGGCGGGGTAGCTTCGGGGGAAGCTTCGGCAATTCTTTTCTCCCGATCTGCTTCCCGTTCCTCTATCGCTTGTATTCTGGCCCGCAGCGCCTGGATTTCGGTCATCTCCATTTTCTTCCTCCTGTCGTGGCATTTGTAGCCTCCTGCGTCCGGAAACCCAGCACGCCACGGAAGGGAGCCTGGCGTGCCTCGTGTCCGTCCAGGGTGCTCAGGATTCCCGAGGGCCATTGTCAGCTCGTCGTTCTCTCTGTCGGGGATGAACGTCCCTTCATGCGCTGCTTTGATATACTGCCGCATCTTCCTGAGTGGTGTTTCCAATTGCTTGTCCGTCCAAATGCACCACCCTATTACAGGGTCCAAGGTTCCGCCAGCCCCGAAGAACCAAGTCCGGCAACGTTCTGGCCAGTGCATTGTCTCTGGTTCGATCCCTTTCTGAAGCAGATCATTCTCAGCCTTGGCACACTTAGGCCGGGCTACGAGGTAGCCGCCCGACCCCGTGCGATGGTGATGCTTCTTCTTCGCAGCATTTATCCGGTTTGTCTCAGACATCTTCTGACTCTTTTCCGACTTCTTATGGGCCACAAATGCGGGCCAGTCATCTTTGATCTTCTCATATATGCCCACGAATTCTGGAGTCGTTTTATCTCTGACAAACGTATTCAGTTTTTTCTTCCATGCCCTGAATTGGTCTGCCATCTTCGAAAGTGCAGCAGACTTGATTAACTCCTCTTTAACTGGCTTCGCCGGATCAACCTCTCGCGGTAGGACGAAGTTTGACTTCAGCTCAGTCCAAAGATCTTCTTTCTGCATATCAGTGACATAAGTCACCTGAGCGTCGTTTGCAGCCGGCTTTAACCATTGATGGATGCTGATCGGGATCTTGTCCCTAACCAGAACCCCGCACTGATTAACAAATGCGTTCTTTGTGCGGATGGGTGCAATCGGCTCGCCGGAGCGCGAGATTTCTGAGATCTCAAACTTTTCATCCGGCCTCAACTTTTTCTTCGCTCCTCGTCTCTTTACCGAAGATTTGCTCGATCCGGAGGGCTAGAAAAATGAACAAAGACGAGAGTTAATGAATGAATCAATTAACTAGTCAGCACATGCTTAACTAACATATATACCTCCTGGCCGGACTCGGTTCGGTCACCGGAGCCAGCATCACGGTCTCCTTCTTGCACCGGCATTGGGTCACCGGAGCCGTCCTCACGGTCTACTTCTTCCATGTGCATTGGGTCACCGAATTCATCAATATCATAGCCTAGATCTTCCAGCCGCAGCTCTTGTTCGACCTGCTCATCGGTGTCGTTGAGATACGACAAGACGGCATTTTGTCCGTGTGCGATTATGTCCATCAACATCGCTTCTTGTGCTAGGTCTCGGGTGTTGTCGTCGTCCATTGTTTCTACAAATATTTACAACATGCCAATTATTATTCAAACATGACAGATGGATATATTAATGGCAAACGTAGAACTAGCTTCAACCCTCGACTGCTCGGCGATCCACAAAGCCTAGACCCCCTCATGTCACATTTTGTCTAGCTAGTGTCAAATGATTCAACAAAACCAATACTTCATCATTAGGCGAAAGTAACAGTAGCATGATGGTACGAAGCTCTCCAAAGTTGTTTTGGAACGAAGTCCCAGATAAGATAATCCGTAACAAAAGACGGATTATCCTATCAGGAACTCCGTTCCAGAACATCTTTGCATAACTTCGTACCAACATGCCCCGGTTACTTCTGGCAAATGATGAAGTCATGGAATTCTTCAATACTTTGACACTAGCTAGGCAACCTCTCGACCCCCCCGACTTCTCGGCGATCCACAACCCTAGACCCCCTCATGTCACATTTTGTCTAGTGTCAAAGGATTCAACAAACCAATACTTCATCATTAGGCGAAAGTAACAGTAGCATGATGGTACGAAGCTCTCCAAAGTTGTTTTGGAACGAAGTCCCAGATAAGATAATCCGTAACAAAAGACGGATTATCCTATCAGGAACTCCGTTCCAGAACATCTTTGCATAACTTCGTACCAACATGCCCCGGTTACTTCTGGCAAATGATGAAGTCATGGAATTCTTCAATACTTTGACACTAGCTAGGCAACCTTTCTCGACCCCTCGACCCCCGACTGCTCGGCGATCCACAACCCTAGACCCCCTCATGTCACATTTTGTCGAGTGTCAAAGGATTCAACAAAACCAATACTTCATCATTAGGCGAAAGTAACAGTAGCATGATGGTACGAAGCTCTCCAAAGTTATTTTGGAACGGAGTCCCAGATAGGATAATTCGTAACAAAAGACGGATTATTCTATCAGGAACTCCGTTCCAGAATATCTTTGCATAACTTTGTACCAAAATGCCCCGGTTACTTCTGGCAAATGATGAAGTCATGGAATTCTTCAATACTTTGACCCCCGACTGCTCGGCGATCCACAACCCTAGACCCCCGACTGCTAGGCAACCTCTCGACCCCTCGCTCTTCGGCCTCTCGGTCCCTCGACGACCCTCGACCCCTCGACCTTCGGCCTCTCGGTCCCTCGACGACCCTCGACCCCTCGACCTTCGGCCTCTCGGTCCCTCGACGACCCTCGACCCCGGCCCCCCCTAATGTCGAAGTTATCGGGGAGGGTGTATATCGACATAGACATATCCGATAAAAAAAAGAGGAAGAAGAAGAAAAAAGGAACCGCTAGAGGAGAAGATCGAAGAAAAAAAGAGAAAAAAAGGAGAAGAAGAAATGAATAGAGGAGAAGAAGAGAAATTTTCTCTTCTTCTCCTCTATTCCTTTCTTCTTCTCCTCTTTTTTTCTTTTTTTTCTTCTTCTTATTTATTTCTCCTCTTCTTCCTCTCCTCTTCTTCTTTCTTTCCTCTTTCTTATTTTCTTCTTTCCTATCCTTCTTTTTCTAAATTTGTAACTTTTGCATATATAAAACTTTCTATATATATTTAGCATATATAAACAAAAAACTATATAGCCACATACACATATATATACATCACATATACACACATCACATATATACAGCAACTTCCTAAGAAAAAATATATTTATATACACATAAATATATATTTAACATATATATTTAGCAAATTCCTAAGAAAAAAAAAGATATACACATACATATAAATACAGCAACTATATATACAGCAACTATATATACTGCAATTTATATAAACATAAAAAAATATACACATATATACATATATACACAGCAACTATATATATACAGCAATATATATTAAACATAAAAAAAAGGGAGCCCTCTCACATCGGCAGGGCTGGGCGGCGGGGCGGGGCGGCGACGAGGCGGCGTCGGAGCGCGGCGGCGCGACGGCGGCGGGGCGGGGCGCGCGGCGGCGCGGGGCGACGGGCCGGCCGGGGCGCGGCGACGGCGCGGGGCGGGGCGACGGCGCGGGGCGCGGCGACGGCGCGGGGCGGGGCGACGAGGCGGCGTCGGGGGCAACGGCGACGGCGACGGGGCGACGGGGGCGACGGCGACGGCGACGGGGCGACGGGGGCGACGGCGACGGCGACGGGGCGACGGGGGCGACGGCGACGGCGACAGGGGTGGGGAAGGAGCAGAGGGAGGCGTCGGGGCGGGGAAGATGAAAACTACCCAAATTTTCGCAAGTGTTGGTTATATAGGAGGGGCATTAGTCCCGGTTGGTGGCTGAAACCGGGACTAATGCCCCCCTTTAGTCCCGGTTGCTGCCACCAACCGGGACTAAAGGTCCCTTTTCAGCAGCCCAAAGGGCGGGAAGGAGGGGCCTTTAGTCCCGGTTGGTGGCACCAACCGGGACTAAAGGGGGGGCATTAGTCCCGGTTTCAGCCACCAACCGGGACTAATGCCACCCTTTAGTCCCGGTTGGTGCCACCAACCGGGACCAAAGGCCCTGTGCTGGCGCGGGTGCGGTGGGATGTTTAGTCCCACCTCGCTAGCTGAGGGAGCTCGAGAGTGGTTTATAAGGGCTGCTGCTCCCACCCTCTCGAGCTCCTCTCAAATACAGGCTTCTGGGCCTAACTCTGCGCGCTGCCCTGTGAGCTTGCTGGGCCTTATATTATAGGTGGATCCTGTGCTATAGGCCTTGCAGGCTCACTGGGCAGCGCCCAATTTTTTTTCCTTTTTTGCTTTATTTATTTCTAAGTTGTTTTTTGCTGTATTTAGAGTTGCTTTATTTATTTTATTTTCTTTGTTTATTTCTAAGTTGTTTTTTGCTGTATTTAGAGTTCCTTTATTTATTTTACTTTCTTTATTTATTTTCTTTGTTGCTTTATTTATTTTATTTTGTTTATACTTACAACAAAATACTTATTGTTGCTATTTATTTTTCAAGTTTTTTTGTTTTGTTTTCTGCATTATTTATTTTCTTTTGTTATTTGCTTTATTTTTTTAATTCTTTCTGGTAAAATCAATTAAAAACTTTCTCTGTTAGTGCAAGTAGTATTGAAATTTGAATAGTACAAACGGACAATGGTATCATACTCGTTTGTTACAAAGTTGGCATGGTATCATCATAATAGTTGCGGAAAAAACTCTTCACTTTTTCTTCGCTTGTGTCATTTGCTTATTGCGCCGTAACCATGGATAATCTTCATCGTTTATCAGGATGCTTGGGTCAGCCTTGACTTTGAAGGGAGGAATTTCATGAAACTTTTCATAATCTTCAGACATGTCTGTCTTGCCCTCCACTCCCAGGATGTCCCTTTTTCCTGAAAGAACTATGTGGCGCTTTGGCTCATCGTATGATGTATTCGCTTCCTTATCTTTTCTTTTTCTCGGTCTGGTAGACATGTCCTTCACATAGATAACCTGTGCCACATCATTGGCTAGGACGAACGGTTCGTCAGTGTATCCAAGATTTTTCAGATCCACTGTTGTCATTCCGTACTGTGGGTCTACCTGTACCCCACCTCCAGACAGATTGACCCATTTACACTTAAACAAAGGGACCTTAAAATCATGTCCGTAGTCAAGTTCCCATATGTCCACTATGTAACCATAATATGTGTCCTTTCCCCTCTCGGTTGTTGCATCAAACCGGACACCGCTGTTTTGGTTGGTGCTCTTTTGATCTTGGACAATCGTGTAAAATGTATTCCCATTTATCTCGTATCCTTTGTAAATCAATACAATCGAAGATGGTCCCCTGGACAACAAGTACAACTCATCACAAACAGTGTTGTCACCTCTGAGACGTGTTTATAACCAACTGCTGAAAGTCCTGATGTGTTGACGTGTAATTCAGTCGTCGCACTGCTCCGGGTGTTTGGAGCGCAGACTGTTCTTGTGTTCATCGACATACGGGGTCACCAATGTAGAGTTCTGTAGAACTGTGTAGTGTGCTTGAGACCAAGAATATCCGTCCCTGCATATTATTGAGTCCCTTCCAAGCGTGCCTTTTCCAGTCAGTCTCCCCTCGTACCGCGATTTAGGGAGACCTATCTTATTAAGGCCAGGAATGAAGTCAACACAAAACCCGATGACATCCTCTGTTTGATGGCCCATGGAGATGCTTCCTTCTGGCCTTGCGCAGTTACGGACATATTTCTTGAGGACTCCCATGAACCTCTCAAAGGGGAACATATTGTGTAGAAATACGGGCCCCAGAATGACAATCTCGTCGACTAGATGAACTAGGACGTGTGTCATGATATTGAAGAAGGATGGTGGGAACACAAGCTCGAAACTGACAAGACATTGCGCCACATCACTCCTTAGCCTTGGTATGATTTCTGGATCGATCACCTTCTGAGAGATTGCATTGAGAAATGCACATAGTTTCACAATGGCTAATCGGACGTTTTCCGGTAGAAGCCCCCTCAATGCAACCGGAAGCAGTTGCGTCATAATCACATGGCAGTCATGAGACTTTAGGTTCTGGAACTTTTTCTCTGCCATATTTATTATTCCCTTTATATTCGACGAGAAGCCAGTCGGGACCTTCATACTGAGAAGGCATTCAAAGAACATTTCTTTCTCTTCTTTCGTAAGAGCATAGCTGGCAGGACCTTCATACTGCTTCGGAGGGATGCCGTCTTTTTCGTGCAAACATTGCAGGTCCTCCCGTGCCTCAGCTGTATCTTTTGTCTTTCCATACACGCCCAAGAAGCCTAGCAGGTTCACGCAAAGGTTCTTCGCGACGTGCATCACGTCGATTGAAGAGCGGACCTCTAGGTCTTTCCAGTAGGGTAGGTCCCAAAATATAGATTTCTTCTTCCACATGGGTGTGTGTCCCTCATCGTCATTCGGAACAGCTAGTGCGCCGGGGCCCTTTCCAAAGATTACGTGTAAATCATTGACCATAGCAAGTACGTGATCACCGGTACGCTTGGCGGGCTTCTTCCGGTGATCTGCCTCGCCTTTGAAATGCTTGCCTTTCTTTCGACATTGATGGTTGGTCGGAAGAAATCGACGATGGCCCAGGTACACATTCTTCCTGCACTTGTCCAGGTATATACTTTCAGTGTCATCTAAACAGTGCGTGCATGCGTGGTATCCTTTGTTTGTCTGTCCTGAAAGGTTACTGAGAGCGGGCCAATCGTTGATGGTCACGAATAGCAACGCCTTTAGGTCAAATTCCTCCTGTTTGTGCTCATCCCACGCACGTACACCGTTTCCACTCCACAGCTGTAAAAGTTCTTCAACTAATGGCCTTAGGTACACATCAATGTCGTTGCCGGGTTGCTTAGGGCCTTGGATGAGAACTGGCATCATAATGAACTTCCGCTTCATGCACATCCAAGGAGGAAGGTTATACATACATAGAGTCACGGGCCAGGTGCTGTGATTGCTGCTCTGTTCCCCGAAAGGATTAATGCCATCCGCGCTTAAAGCAAACCATACGTTCCTTGCGTCCTTTGCAAACTCCTCCCAGTACTTTCTCTCGATTTTTCTCCATTGCGACCCGTCAGCGGGTGCTCTCAACTTCCCGTCTTTCTTACGGTCCTCACTGTGCCATCGCATCAACTTGGCATGCTCTCTGTTTCTAAACAAACGTTTCAACCGTGGTATTATAGGAGCATACCACATCACCTTCGCAGGAACCCTCTTCCTGGCGGGCTCGCCATCAACATCACCAGGGTCATCTCGTCTGATCTTATACCGCAATGCACCGCATACCGGGCATGCCTTCAGATCGTTGTATGCACCGCGGTAGAGGATGCAGTCATTAGGGCATGCATGTATCTTCTGCACCTCCAATCCTAGAGGGCATACGACCTTCTTTGCTGCGTATGTACTGTCGGGCAATTCGTTATCCTTCGGAAGCTTCTTCTTCAATATTTTCAGTAGCTTCTCAAATCCTTTGTCAGCCACAGCATTCTCTGCCTTCCACTGCAGCAATTCCAGTACGGTACCGAGCTTTGTGTTGCCATCTTCGCAATTGGGGTACAACCCTTTTTTGTGATCGTCTAACATGCGATCGAACTTCAGCTTCTCCTTTTGACTTTCGCATTGTGTCCTTGCATCGACAATGACCCGGCGAAGATCATCATTTGGTTCCTCTTGATCTTCAGCAGCTTCACCTGTTGCAGCATCATTGGGCACATCGTCTGGTTCCTCTTGATCTTCACCAGCTCCCCCCATTGCAGCATCACAGTATTCAGGGGGCACATAGTTGTCATCGTACTCTTCTTCTTCGCCGTCTTCCATCATAACCCCTATTTCTCCGTGCCTCGTCCAAACATTATAGTGTGGCATGAAACCCTTGTAAAGCAGGTGGGAGTGAAGGATTTTAAGACATCGTATTCACACATTTAGTGCATGGACAACACATAAAACCATTCTGCTTGTTTGCCTCAGCCACATTTAGAAACTCACGCACGCCCTTAATGTACTCAGAGGTGTGTCTGTCACCGTACATCCATTGCCGGTTCATCTGCGTGCATTTATATATAATTAAGTGTGTCAAAAACCATTACAGAACATCATAAATAGATAATTAAGTGACCAAATGGATAAAAGTTCATCATCACATAAAAACCAAAGTACATACATATATAGTTCTCATCTAACAACATATAGCTCTCCATACACATCGAAACTATGTAAAACATTTCAACGCGAAAACAAATGCTATCATAATCGCAACCAAGGTAACAATTGATCCAACGGCATAATTATACCAAGCCTCGGTATGAATGGCATATTTTCTAATCTTTTTAATCTTCAACCGCATTGCATCCATCTTGATCTTGTGATCATCGACGACATCCGCAACATGCAACTCCAATATCATCTTCTCGTCCACAATTTTTTTTATTTTTTCCTTCAAGAATTTGTTTTCTTCTTCAACTAAATTTAACCTCTCGACAATAGGGTCCATCTTGATCTTGTGATCATCGATAACTTCCGCAACATGGAACTCCAATTCCATCTTCTCCTCCTCCATTTTTTCCAATTTTTTCTTTAACGAAATGTTTTCCTCTTCAACTAAATTTAACCTCTCCACAAGAGGGTCGGTTGGAATTTCCGGTTCAACTACCTCCTAGACATAATAAAACATCTATGCATGTCAGGTTGGTCGGCATAACTATCATAAGCACTAAAACAAATAGTTATAAATTAAAGATAATATACCACATCCGAATCGTAGACCGGACGAGGGCCCACGTGGGCGGATATCAAAACCATCGCACTATATAATAACAAGCAATAATAAACGTAAGAAAAATAGACAAATATCTATCTAAAGCAATAATAAAAGTAAGAAAAGCATGGACATAACAAGAGGCTCACCACGGTGGTGCCGGTGACGAGATCGGCGGGGGCGATCGACGGCGGAGAAGACGGGGACGGGATGTGACGGACCGCTAAACCTAGACAAATCTCGGAGAAAATAGAGCTTCGAGAGGAGAAAAGCTTAACTAGTGTGGCTCGGGCATTCCACCGAACATGTTGTGTGCATAGGAGGTGAGCTAGAGCACCACTAACCCCTCTCCCCCTCGGCCAGAAAAAAAACAGAGCAGTGAGCTATGCTCTTGAGTGAGGGGGTTTATATAGGCAACTCACTGGTCCCAGTTGGTGCTACAAACCGGGACTAAAGGGGTGCCTTTGGTCCCGGTTCATAACACCAACCGGGACCAATAGTGGTGGGCCAGGAGCAAGAGCCATTGGTCCCGGTTTTTAGCTCCAACCGGGACCAATAGGTCCAGACAAACCGGGACCAATGGCCCACGTGGCCCGGCCGGCCCCCTGGGCTCACGAACCGGGTCCAGTACCTCCATTGGACCCGGTTCTAGATTGAACCGGGGCTAATGGGCTGGACCAATGCCCTGTTTTCTACTAGTGATTTCTTCCTTCGTTGTTCTCTGCGAGGCCTATCTTGGCATCCTTCCCACCATCGAGCTCTCGACGGAGCTCTTCTATGTGAAGCTCGGCACCGCCGTCCAGAGCGTGGCCGCTCAGTGTGGGGGATGCATCGCCGTGAAGCGCACCGGGGCGAGGAACTTCTTCCCGGCGCCGAAACTCGTTGGATCGGTGAAGCAATGGCAGAAGACGTACTTCTACGTCTCCAACATCGACCCCGAGGAAGATTTCATCTGCTTGCCGGAGTGGGTGCCGGGGCCGCCTGCTGAGCCTCGGGACTCCTCGAGGACCCGGCCCGTCGCCCTGACAGAAGGCGCCTCCGTCGCTCTGCGCTGTCTCCGGGAGCTGAGAGACGACGAGGGTCTGGACTACGCAGACCTGTTACTGACGTTTGCCGAGTGCCGGGTGCTGCCACTGCAGCGCCGGCCCCACCTCATCTATGACATGAGCGGGCGCCGGGACCCTAGCCGGACCTGCACCAAGCCCCTGCCATAGGGGGAGGTGGCCCGGCTGGTGAACCACATCTCCAGCTGCCAAGTCTCCGATTCCGGCTGGGCCTTGGGCAAAGCTCCGTACAGCCGCAGCAACCAGCCGCCCGCAGTAAGTTTTTTGTCCTTCTTTTTTCTTTCTTCTTTATCTGGCTGTCGTAGCCGTCTGGTGCTAATGCCTGGTTCAGATCTTCCCAGGCCAGCCGGCGCCGGGCTCCAACCAACTGGGCCACGCCCTAGAGCCGGATCGCTCCCAGAGCGATACGAGCGACCCCGATCTTGGGGCTGCTGCCGCCATGGAGGAGGAAGAGGTGACAGGCGCCGGGGACCAGCCATCGGGTGCCCAGCCAGAAGGCGGCCTCGAGAGCTGGCTGGATGATGATGAGGGGATGGAGGACGCACCCGTCCGTGCTAGCCAGCAGGCGGGGCCGTCTGGCACAGCCGGTGGCGGGAAACGGCGGTCCTCGTTAGGGCCGACTGGTGCCCCACCCAAGAAGCTTCGGCTGTCAAACGCCGCCACGAGGCGTCAGGAGGCGGCCGCCAGGGCGAACCTGCCGAAGAAGCCCAAGGCCAGGCCGGTCGTGTCCGGGTGAGTATCTTTCATTCCTTCTTTGCGTCTTATTCTTCTTTCACGGCTGATCCTTTCTTGATTCTTTGTTTCTTCGGAACGTCCGTGCAGCGCGCGCTTTCCCTCTCGCGGGTGCCAGCGGGCTCTGTAGTAGGAGGCCCAGATGCCCCATCATGTGCCCCCTCGCGTGGATCCTGCTGCCGCGCTCCACGAGGCGACAGAGAGGAGAGCCCGCGAGGCACGCGCGGAGCGCAAGGCCGCAGAGCGTGAGCGAGCGGCGGCCGATGGCGCCACCCAGGCGGAGGTCGAAGCCGCCAAGAAGGCCGAGGCAGACGCCGCCCGCATCCGAGAGCGGGGAAAGGGCCCCCAGCAGCCAGCGGGCCACGTCGTCCGTCCGGCGTCAGGGTCTCAGGAGCCACCGCCCAGGCGCTGGCTGCTGACGAGCAACCGGCTCCAGGCGATGGGGGAGACGAATGCGTCATCTTGGAGACGCCTCCACCACCCCCCGCGCCGCCTGCTTGGGAGCAGGGCAGCCGGCCGGTGGGGACGGAGGTGCCGCCGGTTGGGGGCGCGCTGGTGGTTGGCCCACAACCGGCCCCCGAGGCCCAGCCCGTCGGCGCCTTGCTAGGGCGGCCTCTATGCCCCAGCAGGTGGAGGTCGGCGGGGCCAGCTCGTCCGCGCCGGAAAACGAGGCGACCAGCGCGGCGCCATCGAGCTGGAGATCCGGAGGAGGCGGCGCGTGGATCGTCGCATCGCGGGACGTCTTGGACCGCATGAACTCCTTGGGCAACGTCGTGCAGACGGGAATGCAGGAGTTCATCGCCACGCGGTCCTCCGTTCGGGTAAGTGTGTTTCGTTTTCCTCTGTTTTTATTCCTCCAACTTTTTCCGTGGGGGCGCGTCAGCGCACCCACTGGGTGTAGTCCCCGAGTTCCGAGCCGGCTGCTGAGCAGGCGGCTTGGAACTCCAAAGTTCACATCCAGATCTGATCTTGCTTCTTGCTGCATGAGTACCACAACCTCCGCGTGGCCTCCTACAACTCGCATCACCAGGAGCTGGCGCAGCTGCAGACTTCCCTGGCAGACAGCCGAGGTGAGTGCCTCCTCTTCTCCTTGCGGGGGCGCGTCAGGGCACCTGCTGGGTGTAGTCCCCGAGTTCCGAGCCGGCTGCTGAGCAGGCGGCTTGGAACTCCAAGGTTATGTTTTCTGCCGCTGACCCTCGTTCTTTTTTCCTTCTACCTTGCCAGCGGTCGCAGCCGGCCTCCGCAACCAGCTGGGCGAGGCCCAGACGGAACTGGCCGCTAAGGAGCGGGAGCGTGGTCTCGCTGCTCAGGACCGTGACCGCCTGGCCAAGGAGCTGGCGGACCAGGAGGCGGCCCACAAGGCCGAACTCGGCAAGATGTCTGACGCTGAGTCCCTTCTGCGGGCCGAATTCGAGACTGAGCGCTCGAATTGGGCCGAGAATGAGGCGGCTCTCCAAGACGGCTATGTAGCCATTGAAGACATGGTCGACGGTGAGACGTCTACCCTCTTATTTTGTTTTTGCCGTTAGCAGCAGCCATCTTGCTTTTCTTCTGATCCTTGTTCTAGTCTTGGCAGAGTTCTTCCCGGGCTACTTTGTGGCAGCCACCCAGGCCATCAAGGCCGAGCGTGCTGCGAGGCGCCAAGCGGGCCGGGCAATCGCGCCCAACGCGCCCAGGACCCCGGCCGAGGGGCTTCTTGCCATTCGGGTGCGTCTTCTACTAGTCCGCCGTCTTCTCCGCCGGCTGCAGCGTGCTGGTGCCCAAGTCATGGCCGCCCTCTGGCCAGGTGTGCCAATGCTTCGCACCCCCAGCCGGACGGCCGCCTGGCTGGAGGCGACTGGCCAGCGCTTCGAGGCCTGGAAGGGCTCTGCAGCAAGGGCTGGCGCGCGGACTGCCCTGGAGTTCGCCAAGAGCTGGTATCCTGGCCTAAGCCTTGAGCAGCTGGAGACCTTCCGCGCGGAGGCCCAGTCGGAGCTGGCTGCTGAGCAGAAGGAGCCCGTCCAACGTGCTGCCGCCCTTGCCGAATACGCCGACACCTCTCTCTTCATCCCGGAGTTGGATGACAGGGGCCATGTGGTGCCGCCTGGTAACTTCGGGCTGGACTTGGCGGCGTCGGAGGAGCCGGGCGAGGAGATCTCCTCCAGCGAAGGTGATGAAGAAGAGGAAGGCAGCAACGAGGAAACCAGCTCCCAGGAGGCGGACCCAGCGGCCAGTCGCCAGCCTGACCAGTCTTCAACAAGCGGACCGGGAGTAACGGCCCCGCCTGCTGCAGGAGACGGCCAGACCGAGACCCGCCAGGCGGCCTCCCCGGAAGCCGGCTCCGTCGTGCCACCTGCCCAGCCTGCTGCTCCTTAAGTTTTTCTTGTTTGCATCTTCTGCATTTCTGTAAGACTCGTAGGGTTAATCCGAACAATTCCACCCGCTGGGTGTATTTAGTAACTTATTGCTGCAAGGCGGCTCTTAAGGCCTTTTGGATGTAAATACTCTTTTTAATGCTGCATCGTTTTTATGCAATTATGCCGAGTCCTAGGATTAGCCTTGCCCTAGATTCCTTGTGGCGGTTTTCTCCTTGTCGACCCCTTGAACTGCTGTCCTGCCAGCCAGACAGCCACTCTGTGGTTCTGTGGCTGCGTCAGGGACTTGGCTATTTTCGGAGTGGGCAAGTATTCTGCCTTCTGGAAGACGGTCTGGCCAAGCCAAGAACCGGCTGGCCGGCTGCCTGGCAGCCGGCTGTTAGCTTTAAGGGCCGGCTGGCCCTATGTCTTTCATCCTTAGCCATTTTTCATGTGGGCACCACTTCTTGACTTTGGCTCCTCCCAGCCGGACAGCCGCGTTCTGCGAGTCTGTGACTGGATACAGGAGAGGGCTTGGATGCCATCACATTACTTGTCTGACTTTTTAAGGAGAATTATCTAGACATAGGGCTAGGCGGCCAGTCCCCGAGCCGTCTGGTAGGCTCCGGTGCCGGACAAAGGAGTGAACAACAATCATTCACGGGCATAATTCTTATCATATAGATAAAGGGTTGGGCAGTCCCCGAGAACTCCTCGGGGTTCCCACTGATTCTCAAAATAACTTTAGATAGCATGACACATACTGTCTTTCAGCTATAAAAGCAACGAAGAAGGTTTGCGTTCCATGGGCGCTCCGACTCCTTGCCTGAGTCGTCTCTCTTGCGCGCTCTTGGCTTCTGGGCGTCGATGAGGTAGTAGGCATCCTTGCCCAGTACCTTGCTGACAATGAACGGTCCTTCCCAAGGAGCCGAGAGCTTGTGCTGGGCGGCTGTTCGCTGGATCAGCCGGAGCACAAGGTCTCCCTCGCGGAAGGAGCGTGGCTTCACTCGCCGGCTGTGATAGCGGCGGAGACCCTGCTGGTAGATGGCCGAGCGGCTGAGTGCTACCAGTCGGGCCTCCTCCAGCAAGTCCACGCCGTCTTTGCGTGCTTCTTTGGCTTCAGCTTCTGTGTACATGGTGACGCGAGGCGAGTCAAACTCACCGTCCGTTGGGATGATGGCCTCGACCCCATAGACAAGGACGAAGGGAGTGAAGCCGGTGGATTTGTTCGGAGTGGTTCTGAGGCTCCACAGGACAGACGGCAGTTCTTCGATCCAGCAGCCGGCCGACTGCTCCAAAGGTTCGACCAGCCGGGGCTTGATGCCAGATAGGATGAGGCCGTTGGCGCGCTCGACTTGGCCGTTAGACTGTGGGTGGGCAACGGACGCTAGGTCCAGCCGGATGCCCTGAGTTGCACAAAAACGGGCAAGTGCGCCTTTTGCAAAATTCGTGCCGATGTCGGTGATGATGATGTGCGGTATACCATACCGTACTGTGATGTCTGCTATGAATGTCACAACAGTTGGGCCATTGAGTTTCTTGATTGGCTTGGCTTCAATCGACTTGGTGAATTTATCTATTGCCACAAGCAAGTGTGTCAGGCCTCCTCTGGTAGTCTTGAAAGGTCCTACCATATCCAGACCCCAGACGGCAAATGGCCAAGTGATCGGAATAGTCTTGAGTGCAGAAGCCGGCAAGTGTTGCTTGGAGCTGAAGCGCTGGCAGCCGTTGCACTTTCTAACCAAATCTTTGGTATCGTCCAAAGCAGTCGGCCAGAAGAAACTGTGGCGGAAAGCTTTGGATACGAGAGATCTTGAGGCCGCGTGGTGGCCGCACTCTCCTTGGTGAATGTCCTTCAGGATGGCCAGCCCTTTTGTTGCCTCTACACAGCGTTGGAAGACACCTCGCGCACTTCTTCTGACGAGCTCTTTGTTGACAATGGTGTAAGCTGAGGCTCGGCGTTGGACTTGCCGTGCCAAATTTCTTCTGCTCGCAGCTCCCCCTTGAGCAGGAATGTGATGATTGGCTGTGCCCAAGACGGCGCTGAGACTCCAGTTGCTTCGGCCAGAGACACCAGGGTGGTTGGGCTGGGAGGTGGAGGGCTAGGCTGAGCCGCCTGCTGTGTCTTCGAAGTCCCCGAGCCGTCTGCTGGGGCCGGCATCTCCTGGCCGTCTGCTGGAGCAGTCCCCGGACTAGGAGCTGGCGCAGCTGTAGGTGGTCCGTCTGTTGGAGTTGGAGTGTCGTGGCCGCCTGCTGGGGCAGTCTGTGGGCCAGCAGGCGAAACCATGAGGCCGCCTGCACCGGGGTCGGCTGGTATGAAGATTGACTCCGACTCTTGTGAAGGCTTGATAGACGGTTTGTGCAGGCATTGGACAGATACGCCGGCTGGTATCGCTTGGCGGGTGGAACCAATTCGCGCCAAGGTGTTCGCTTGCATGTTATCAGCTCGTGGCACATGGAGGAACTCGCAGCCATCAAAGTGTCCACTGATCTGCTGGACAAGGAAGCGATAGCTTGCCATGTTTGCGTCCTTGGCCTCCCAGTCCCCAGACGACTGCTGGACAACCAAGTCTGAGTCACCGTAGCACAGCACTCGGCGGATGCCAATCTCCTTGGCCATCCGGAGCCCGTGGATAAGTGCCTCATATCCAGCCACGTTGTTGGAGGCGGCAAAGTGGATCTGCAGGGTGTACTTGAGCTTATCGCCTTTGGGGGAGGTGAGGACGACGCCGGCTCCCAGGCCGGTGCGCATCTTTGACCCGTCAAAGTGCATCCGCCAATGGGTTGAGTCTGGCACAGGCGGCAGGTACTGGGTTTCAGCCCAATCGACGAGGAAGTCGACCAATGCTTGCGATTTGATGGTGGTGCACGGCTGGTAGAAGATGGTGAAGGGGGCCAGCTCAATGGCCCACTTGGCCACTCTTCCTGAGGCATCTCTGTTCCCCATGATTTCAGCAAGCGGGGCCGTGCAGACGACCGTGACAGAATGCTCTTGGAAGTACTGCTTGAGTTTCTTGGCGGTGAAGTACACGCCGTAGCACATCTTCTGGTAATGGGGGTAGTTATGTTTGGACGCTGACAGCACTTCGCTCAAGTAGTAGACGGGCCTCTGGACGGGCAAGGCTCTGCCGTCCTCTGGGCGCTCGACCACAATGACAGTGCTGACCACCCGGCTGGTGGCGGTTATGTAAAGGAACATGGGTTCCTTGTCTGCTGGCGCCGCCAGGACAGGCGGGGTGGACAGCAGTCGCTTGAGCTGCTGGAAAGCTTTGTCCACCTGGTCATTCCACTCGAAGCAAGTGGTCTTCTTCATCAGCTGGTACAGGGGGAGTGCTTTTTCTCCCAGCCGTCTGATGAAGCGGCTGAGAGATGCCAGGCACCCCGTGAATCTTTGGACATCTCGCACACGGGTCGGTCATTCCATCCTCTCAATGGCTTTGATCTTCGCGGGGTTGCACTCAATGCCGCGTTCGAATACCAGGAAGCCAAGGAGCTGGCCTGCTGGTACCCCGAAGACGCATTTCTCCGGGTTTAACTTAATCCGAAAGCGGCGCAGGTTCTCAAATGTTTCTTGGAGACCCTCCAAAAGGATTCCTCTCTTCTCCGTCTTCACCACAATGTCGTCCACGTAAACGTGGGCGTTCCTGCCAAGCTGCTTGAGGAGACACTTCTGCATGCAACGCTGAAAGGTGGCGCCGGCATTTCTCAAGCCGAACGTCATGGTCAGGTAGCAGAAGGCCCCAAACGGCATGAGGAAAGCAGTCTTCAGACGGTCAGCTGGATCAAGCTTGATTTGGTGGTACCCCAAATAAGCATCAAGGAAAGACAACGGCTCGCATCCGGCCGTGGAGTCGATCACTTGATCATTCGCGGCAGAGCAAACGGATCTTTAGGGCAAGCTTTGTTCAGGCTGGTGTAATCAATGCACATGCGCCATTTATTGTTCTTCTTCAGCACCAGGACTGGATTCGCCAGCCACTCGGGATAAAAGACTTCCATGATGAAGCCGGCTGCTAGCAGGCGGGCGACTTCCTCCCCAACAACTCTTCTCTTCTCTTCTGACAGGCGGCGCAGCGGCTGCCTGACAGGCTTTGCATCTTCTCTCACGTGTAGCTTGTGCTCAGCGAATTCCGTCGGGACACCTGGCATGTCCTTGGGGCACCATGCAAAGATGTGCCGATTCTCACGGAGGAAATCGACGAGCTCGCTTTCCTACTTGCTGTCTAGGCTTGACCCTATGACAGCAAATCGCTCCGGGCGAGACGGGTCCAAGGCAATCTTCTTTGTGTCCTTGGAGGTCTGGAATGAGCCTTGCGGCTCCGCTTCCTTGGGATCGGCTGGTATGGCCGGCTGCTCGCCAGCCATTGCCACCAGCCGTTCCAGACGGCGCTTTTCCTCAGCCACAACAAGGGTTTCTGCCAGGCGACTGCTGGCCGTTGCGCATGCAATGGACTTCTCGTAGTCCCCGGCTACGGTGATTATTCCCTTGGGACCAGGCATCTTCATCTTGAGGTAGGCATAATGAGGGACTGCCATGAACTTTGCAAGAGCGGGCCGGCCCAAGATCACGTGATAGGGGCTTTCCAGATTTACCACTTCGAACCAGACCGGCTCCCTCCGGAAGTGCGTCTTGTCACCAAACAGGACATCGACCCTGGCCTTGACGATTGGTGAACAAGAGAGGCCTGGCACAATGCCATGGAACACGGTCCTGGTAGGCTGAAGCTGCTTCTCTTTGATGCCCAACTTCTACATGGTGTCACGGTACATGATGTTGATGTTGCTGCCGCCATCTACCAGGGCTCGGGAGAAACGGCAGGCCCGCCTGTCAGTGGAGAGAGTGGTGTCCAGGACCAAGGCATAGGCCCCTGGAGAGGGCATGATAGCCGGGTGATCCTCTCGGCTCCAGCTAACAGGCCTTTCAGACCAGTGCATGAATTATGGGTTCTTGATGGCAACAGTGTTGACTTCTCTGCGCTGCTGGCGCCGGCTGTGCCTATCGCCCGTCTGGCTGGTGAAGACAATGTAGGATCCATTTTCCTCTGGGAATTCGTCCTAGATCTGGCCGCCAGGACGAGCAGTCGGCGAATTGGGAGGCGGAGCCGGCTGTCCAGCAGGCGGCGGAGGCAGAGCTTCTCCCCTCGCAATCCTTATGAGCCAATGAC
This sequence comes from Secale cereale, assembly GCA_902687465.1. Taxonomy (NCBI): domain Eukaryota; kingdom Viridiplantae; phylum Streptophyta; class Magnoliopsida; order Poales; family Poaceae; genus Secale; species Secale cereale. The sequence goes on from LR738716.1 coordinate 13,159,254, forward strand.
ACTTTCGCGTGGTGTGGTTGGAGGGCTTCGCGCCGCTGTGGAATTTGCAGGGGGCGTCTAAGGCTTGATCGAAGGAGAAGGCTGGCTGCCACGCCGGTTTGTCGCCCTTCTGGCGCTTGGGCCCTGCTTGAGCTTCTGGCTGCTGCCCATCGACCGCCGCCACCAGCCGGCTGTTGGCAGCCGGCGCGTGGGCCTTGCACTTCTGGTCGCTGGTCTGCTGGCGCCGGCTGGATTCTCCTGTCGGCGTCTTGGAAGTTGGAGGGGTCATCTTGCCAGAAGCATCCACTTGCAGCTCGGTCTTCATGGAGGAGCCAGCGGTGGCGTACTTGTCTGCTATGCTCAGCAGCTCATCCAGCATGGCCGGCTCATCGCACATGAGCCGGTGCTTGAGCAAGGTGCCTTCTCTGCACCCGGCCGTAAAATACTCGATGGCTTGTACCTCATGCACTCCCTCACAAGAGTTTCGCAGCTCTGCCCAGCACGTCAGATAGTCACGGGCCAACTCGTCCGGGCCTTGGACACATAGGGAGAGCTGACGCGGCATGGGAGGGCGCTTGTAGGTGCTGGTGAAGTTGCGTGTGAAGGCATCGGTGAAGTCTAGCCAGCCATTGATGTTGTTGGGCTTGAGGCTGTTCAGCCATGTCTGAGCCGTGCCCTGGAGCATGAGGGGCACGTACTTCACCGCGACACGCCTGTTGCCGGTGGCTATGCTGACAGCCGTGGAGTAGTCCACCAGCCAGTCCTCTGGTTTCACTGATCCGTTGTATTTGGGGGTGTCTCTGGGGAGCGAGAATCCCTTGAGAAAAGGCTCGTTGCGGATGCGAGGGCCGAAGCAGGCCGGACCGAGGTCATCTTCTTCTTCAACCGCCTGGGTACGAGCCAGACGGTCCAGACGGTGGCGGGCGTCGTTCTCCCCAACCCCCTCGCGGCGACCCAGGCGGCCCGCCAAAGAGGGGTGGTCAACAGGCGGAGGAGACACGCACCTCTCCCGCCTGGGAGGAGGCGGCTGCTCCCCTCGTCGCTCTACGGCCCTTGGGCGACCGTCTTCATCGCGCTCGATGGTGAAACGCGTCTGCCGGCTGTGGCTGGCAGCGGGCTCTGAGTCTCGCCGGTTGGTGGCGCCGACTGTTGGAGAGCGGGACGTGGCTCCTAGCTCCCGCCGAAGAGGGCGGTTGTTGGCGTGCGTGCCTGCCTCTGATACCCGGCGACAGGCCTCCTGCTGCGTAGCAGCAGCGTCGAGGAGCTGGCGGGCACGCTGGGTCATGCAACGGAGTTCGTCTCCCTCCAAGTGGCCCATCTCATCGACTGCCGCCTGGGCAGCCCTTAGGTTCTCCGACGGAGTGAGGTACACAGGCCGCGGGAACCCCAGCATGTCTGCTAGCAGTCCGTCGCGATCGCGGACAGCGCCGGCTCAGCTAGGCTCGCCAGCAGCCGGCGTGCCACAAATGGCGCGGTCCATTTTGCGGCGGTAAGCTTCAGTGAGGCGTCGGGAGGCGGCCAGTTTGTTGGCGCTGTCGAGGAGTGAAACACGGAGCGCCTCCAACTCCGCGCCGTCTGCCCCCGCCGCGACAGGGGCGGCGAGGTGCTGCAGAGCGGCCTCGAGCGGGTCTGGACCCGTTCTGCATGATGGTTCGCCGTGGTCGGTGACGAGCACCTCCGTGATGATGCCGATGGTGCCGCAGATCGGAAGAACGAGAAGAGGGTCGTTGACGATCTCCACGTGCTCGGGGAAGGAGTCGATCGGCCCTGCGTCGAGGTCGACGATCATGTCTACTGGTGGGTCAGAAGAGCCCACTGACTCCACGTCAGAGGCACGCTCGTCGATGAGGTGAAGCTTGTCGAGGAGCTCGACGAGGAAGCTCTCCGGCGCCACTGGCTCGGCCGCAGGAGAGGGTTTGTCGTGGATGCGGGCGGCACCGAGCAGATCAGCGAGACCGCTCGCGGCGCATGCAGCCTCAGCACTGCGAAGCATCCCGGTCTCCACGCCAGCGGGCGTGCCGGGCTGGCTACTCTCGCCAGGAAGGAACAAGGTTCCCGTCCAGAACATGTCTCCGGACGACGGTGCACCTAGCCCCACGGTGGGCGCCAAATGTCGGGGTTTTGGGACGACATATGCCAATGGATGGCTTATCATGCATGGGGTCAAAAGAACGTCGCCGGGCTCGGGAAGCGGGATAAAGCGATACTTAGGACGCCTACGAATCTTACCCAAGTTCAGAGCTCTCCGAGGAGATAACACCCCTAGTCCTGCTCTGCGGGGGCTCCGTGTCATGACTGATAGCACTAGAGTAGCTACAAGATTGCTCCTTGAGCTGTGAGGTCCAAAGGAAGAGGATGAACAAGGCTAGCTCACCTCCTCCCTCTATCTAGGGTTTTATCTTGTGATCTTCTAATAGCTAACCTTCCAGCCCTCCCTCATGGAGGACTCTTGGGGGTTTATATAGGCCTACCCCCCGAGGGGTACAATGGTGAATTTGACGGCGTGGCCCCTAGCCGTCAGTGTCTTCTGGCGCCGGCCTCGCCGCCTGTCTGCTGGGGCCCGCCGCCTGCGGCCCCCTCATGATTGTCTTTCACTGTGGGGATGCTTTTGCTGACGACAGCCTCGTCAGGAAGGAGATGGCTACAGTGCCATCACCCCTCGCCGTACACTGCCGCCTCGCCCCGTCCCATCATCTTGATGAGGCTCGGACTTCTAGGGTGGGTTCGCCATCTGCTACCAGACGGCCGTCTCCCCTGGCCGCCTGCCAGGGGCTGCTTGTGCGTGAGCTTACCCGCTGACCGATGGGGCCAGCCGCCTGCTGGCCCCGCCATTTGCGGGTAGTGGGATCATGGCCTCCTCTGACCATTGCTTGGTCACGAGCCTCGTGGCTACAGTGACCCGCCGTCTAGGGGATATTTATAAGGTACACGACCACTGTAGCCACACCCTTACAGATCTTCTAAGGACATGTTCTCCTGTAGCCACGCCCCCGCCACACTGGGACCCCCCTCTGCGTGTTCCCTGAGGGAGGAGTGCGGGGCGGTCTGCTGGCTGGTGGTGTTGGTGTTGCCGCCTGCTGGGTCCCTGCCGCCTGCTGGCAGCCAGCTCCTAGGGCAGGCTACCCTAGGAGGCGGCTAGAGGAGCAGACGGCCGCAGCTGACCAAGCGGTTGTCATTTGTCTTAAAATACCAAGGGTAGTCGCCGAGGGTACCCATGGTCAATATCTCCGACAATGATCATTTCTCTTGAGAGCTCATGATTGGGGCATGAATATAACATTGAATTAAGCCACCCCCAAGTTCGAGCGATGCTTTCTCCTTCGCGAGGCCAAAAATTATAAATATAATTACGATCACGATGAACCTGGTGCATAGGGTAGAACTTCTGATGAAATTCCAACTTCAGACGATTATAGTTCCATGATCTAACATCATCACATAGCCTAAACCATGTCAATGCATATCCCTTCAAAGATAAAGGGAAGACCTTCTTCTTGATAACATCCTCGGGCATACCTGTAAGCTCAAATAATCCACAAACTTCATCCACATTGATTAGGTGTAAATCGGGATGCAGCGTTCCGTCTCCTGTAAATGGATTTTCAAGCAGTTTCTCTATCATACCCAAAGGAATTTCAAAGCAAACATTTTCAGTAGGTGTAGTAGTTTGAGGAGCAACTCTTTGCTGTTCTGGTCGGGGTGAAGATACCTCGAACAAGCCCCTCAAAGGATTATGAGCCATAGTAACAAGTGACAATAAATTTCAGCACACTATATAAATTTTTCCTTACCAAATCCACTTACCAAAGGCGCTTCACTCCCGGGCAACGGCGCCAGAAAAGAGTCTTGATGACCCACAAGTGTAGGGGGTCTATCGTAGTCCTTTTGATAAGGCAATTTTCAGTAAGGTATTTTCTGCAAGCACTGAAATTATAGGTAACAGATAGTTTTGTGATAGTAATTGGTAGCAAGTAACAAAAGGTAAAAGTAAATAAGGTGCAACAAGGTGGCCCAATCTTTTTTGTATCAAAGGACAAGCCTGGACAAACTCTTATATGAAGGAAAGCGCTCCCGAGGACACATGGGAATTATTGTCAAGCTAGTTCATCTGATTCGCGCTCGGTACCACTGTTCAAGAATTCATCCGATTAATCAGTTAACGGGCCAATTAATCGCTACTCACCGCATGGCCGAATCGAATAACACCTATTCATCGAGTTAACTTGTCGGGCCGATTAATTGGCCAGTTAGACCGATTAATCAGGTTTCATGCCGATTAATCCCTGCCGGTTCATTAATGGGTAGGCAAACAAAGCCCAAATTTTTGACCCGTAACCCCTTCCATCCCCATCCTGCTCCTTAATAGCTAGGATTAATAATTGTATCTCCTCTCTATGATTTTCATTTGTCTAAGGAAGCATGTTTTAGTATACTACCTACCTGTGATCTTGGGAGTATGGTATAATACATAAAAAATCTTGATATATGTTGGCAAGTTCCTATTCAATCTACCGATTAATGGTCGACCGATTAATCCAGTTAATAGGCTGATTCACCGATTAATCGCTACTCCTAAACCGACCGAGCAGCTACCAGTTAACGATTTCTTGAACATTGCTCGGTACTTTGATAATTTTGTATGTTGCTGGACGGGTGCTTGGGTGCTCTCCTTACTTGGACAAGCCTCCCACTTATGATTAACCTCTAATGCAAGCATCCGCAACTACAAAAAAAGTATTAAGGTAAACCTAACCATGGCATGAAACAAATGGATCCAAATCAGCCCCTTACGAAGCAACGCATAAACTAGGGTTTAAGCTTCTGTCACTCTAGCAACCCATCATCTACTTATTACTTCCCAATGCGTTCATCTAGGCCCAAATAATGGTGAAGTGTCATGTAGTCGACGTTCACATGACACCACTAGAGGAGAGACAACATACATCTCATCAAAATATTGAACGAAGGCCAAATTCACATGACTACTAATAGCAAGAGTTCTCCCGTGTCCCCAGGAACAAAAGTAACTACTCACAAGACATAATATGGTTCATGATCAGAGGGGTATTAATATGCATAATGGATCTGAACATATGATCTTCCACCAAATAAACCAACTAGCATCAACTACAAGGAGTAATCAACACTACTTGCAACCCACAGGTACCAATCTGAGGTTTGGGTACAAAGATTGGATACAAGAGATGAACTAGTGTTTGAGAGGAGATGGTGCTGGTGAAGATGTTGATGAAGGTAGCCCTCCCCAAGATGGGAGAGTTGTTGGTGATGATGGCGGTGACGATTTCCCCCTCCCGGAAGGAAGTATCCTCGGCAGAACAACTCTGCCGGAGCCCTAGATTGGTTTCCGCCTCGGTTCCGCCTCGAGACGGCGGCCTCTGGTCCCGAAAGCCTCCTGCTGATTTTTTCCAGGTCAAAACACCTCATATAGGAGAAGATGGGCATCGGCGGGCCTTCAGGGGCCCACGAGACAGGGGGCGCGCCCCCCACACTCATGGACAGTAGGTGGCCCCCTTCGTGATCTTCTTTCGCCAGATATTTTTTATATTTTCTGAAACGAAGTTCTATGAAGTTTCGGGGCTTTTGGAGTTGTGCAGAATAGGTTTCCAGAGTTTGCTCCTTTTCCAGCCCAAAATTCCAGCTGCCGGCATTCTCCCTCTTCATGTAAACCTTGTAAAATAAGAGAGAGAAAGGCATAAGTATTGTGACAAAACATGTAATAACAACCCATAATGCAATAAATATCAACATATAAGCATGATGCAAAATGGACGTATCATGTCCCTCTCAAAAGGTGTGTACAACAAGGTTGATTGTGGCAAACTAAAAAGAAAAGACTCCTATCATAGAAAACGCTCCAAGCAAAACACATATCATGTGGTGAATAAAAATATAGCCTCAAGTAAAGTTACCGATAAACGAAGACGAAAGAGGGGATGCCTTCCCGGGGCATCCCCAAGCTTAGGCTCTTGGTTGTCCTTGAATATTACCTTGGGGTGCCTTGTGCATCCCCAAGCTTAGGCTCTTGTCACTCCTTATTCCATAGTCCATCAAATCCTTATCCAAAACTTGAAAACTTCACAACACAAAACTCAACAGAAAACTCATGAGATCTGTTAGTGAAACAAAGCAAATAACTACTCAAGGTATTGTTGTTATCTCATTATTATTTTATATTTGTGTAATATCTACTTTATTACCACTTTTCCATGGTTCATACCCCCCGATACTAGCCATAGATTCATCAAAATAAGCAAACAACACATAGAAAATAGAATCTCTCAAAAACAGAACAATCTATAGCAATCTGAAAACTTCGCAAACTTTTGGAAATCGAAAATTCTGAAAAAAGTAGGATGAAGTGGGGAATTGGTATATAATTCTTTTGTTAAACTTTCAGAAGGTTTTCACGTTCCAGCAAATTACTGAATTTTCTGCACTGGGAGCAAAAGTTTCTGTTTTTTTGGCAAAATCAAATCAACGATCACCATAAGCCAATCCAAAGGTCTTACTTGGCTCAAACACTAATTAAAACACCAAACCCCAATTACTACATAAGTAATAATGTGTATTTATTGAAAAACGGGAAATAAAAATATCGGGTTGTCTCCCAACAAGCACTTTTCTTTAAAGCATTTTAGCTAGGCATTGAGATTTCAATGATGCTCACATGCAAGGCAAGAATTGAAGAACAAAGAGAGCATCATAGAACATGTGACAAACACATCTAAGTATAACATGCTTCCTATGCATATGCATTTTATAGTAAAACAAATCAAGACAAGCAATATCTAGCATATGCAAGGAAGAAAAAGAAAACGATCAATCTCAACATGAAGAAAAGTAAATTAGTAACATGAAGATTTCTACAAACATATTTCCCCCTATCATAATAATTACATGTAGGACCATATTCAATTTCAATGATATAGCTATCACATAAATATTCTATACATGATCCATATGTATGCAAAGTTGGCACTCATTCAAAATAGTGGGATTAGCATAGAACGAAATCATTGCCTCTCCAAGCCCACTTTTATCAAAAAAAAATTAAGATTGATCATATCCAAAGTAGTGGGATCAAAAGTTGACTCTCTTCCAAACCCACTTTCAATATTATTGCAAACATTATTATCAATCTCATATTCAACATGGGGCTTAAATAAATTTTCAAGATCATAAGAAGAATCACCCCAATCATGATCATTGCAACAAGTAGTGGACATAGCAAAATTAGCATCCCCAAGCTTAGGGTTTTGCATATAATTAACACAATTGACATTAATAGTATTTATAACAACATCATTGCAATCATGCTTTTGAATCAAAGAGCTATCGTGAATCACTTCATAAATTTCTTCTTTCAACACTTCATCACAAATTTCAGATTGACGAATTTCAAGCGAAACCTCATAAAGATAATCTAGTGCACTCAACTCACTAGCAATTGGTTCAACATAATTGCATCTTTTAAAAATATTAGCAAGTGGATGGCGATCCATAGATCTCTTTGCTTCTGAATTCCAATAAACACGATTATGCCAAGCAAACAAGCAAACAAACCAAAGTAAGACATAAGGACAAACGAAAGAAGGCAAAAAAGGCAAATATTTTTGTGTTTTTTCTGAAAATGTATTAGAAGTGGGGGAGAGGAAAACGAGAGGCGAATTGTAAATAATGTAAATGCAAGAGATGATAGTTATGATGGGTAGTTGGTGTGTCTTGATTTGGCGTAGATCTCCCTAGCAACGGCGCGAGAAATTCTTCCTGCTACTTCTTGAGCTTGCGTTGGTTTTTCTCTTGAAGAGGAAAGGGTGATGCAGCAAAGTAGAGATAAGTATTTAACTCAGTTTGAGAACCAAGGTATCTATCCATTTGTATACAACGCACACATCACCATTACCTACACAAACAATCAAACAAACTTGCACCCAATGCGATAAAGGGGATTGTCAATCCCTTCACGGTTACTTGCAAAAGTGATATCTGATAGAGATAGATAAACAAAAGGTAAAATATTTTTGTGATTTTGGTTTATAGATTGGCAAGTAAAAGATTACAAAATAGTAGATCGGAAACTAATATGATGGAAAATAGAGCCGTGGGCCATATGTTTCACTAGAGGGTTCTCTCTCGATAGAAAATAATACGATGGGTGAACAAATTACTGTCGAGCAATTGATAGAAAAGCGCAAAGTTATGAAGATATCTAAGGCACTGATTTTGTAATATAGGCATCATGTCCATGTCAAGTACACCGACTCCTGCCTGCATCTACTACTATTACTCCACACATCGATCGACTCCTCCTTTCATCTAGAGTATTAAGTTCATAAAGAACAAAGTAACGCCTTAAGTAAGATGACATAATGTAGTGGAATTAACTCAAGCAATATGATAAAAAAACATCTTGTTATCCTCGATGGCAACAATACAATACGTGCCTCGCTACCCCTTCTGTCACTAGGTGAGATCACTTCAAGATTGAACCCAAAGCAAAGCACTTCTCCCATTGCAAGAAAAACCAATCTAGTTGGTCAAACCAAACCGATAATTCAAAGAGAATTATTAAGATATCAAATCATGCATACTAGAATTCAGAGAAGTTTCAAATAATATTCATAGATAAGCTGATCATAAATCCATAATTCATCGGATCTCGGCAAACACGCCGCAAAAGAAGATTACGTCGGATAGATCTCCAAGAACATCGAGGAGAACATGGTATTGAGAGTCAAAAAGAGATAAGAAGCCATCTAGCTACTAGCTATGGACCCGTAGGTCTGTGGTAAACTACTCATGATTCATCGTAAGGACAATGGTGTTGTTGTAAATGCCCTCCGTGGTTGAATCCCCCTCCGGCAGAGTACTAGAAAAGGACGCCAGATGGGATCTCGCGGATTTAAAAGGTTACGGGGGTGGAAAAGAGGTTTCGGTGCACCCTCTACAGTTTCTGGAATATATGTGAATTTATAGGCGAAAGGGGTCGGTGGGAGGAGTTGCGAGGGGCCCACAAGATTGGGGGGTGCGCCCTCCCCCTTGTCACCGCCTCGCGGATCTTCTGACTTGGTTCTTAAGTCTACGGGGTGACTTCGGGTCCAAGAAAAATCACCGCAAAGATTTCATTCCGTTTCGACTCCGTTTGATATTCCTTTTCTGCGAAACTCAGAAACAAGGAAAAAAATAATCTGGCACTAGGCTCTAGGTTAATAAGTTTGTCCCAAAAAATAATATAAAATAGTATATTAATTCATATAAAACATCCAAAATAGATAATATAATAGCCTAGAACAATCAAAAATTATAGATATGTTGGAGACGTATCATTGGCCTTTCAGTGCAGGTAACGCAGAGTTCTTGACAACTCTTCCTTTGATGAAATTCTTCTTGTCTTTTCTGAACTTATGGAGAGGATTCAGGAACTGTCTATTGCAGTCGAAGCAAGAATACTAGCCACCCGCCTATAACCAATCAAACTAAAGATCCAATTACCAAAAGGGGGGGATTGAAAGTGCAACTAATCCTCGAGTGGTTTTGGTAATTCATAACAACATATAACTCATGGAACTAATGTTCTTTCAAGATAAATATTTGAGGATGTTCAATGATTGGCATTGCATGATATAGAGAAGTGGACCCCTCAAAATGCTGAGGAAAAAGATTGGCAAAAGCTCAAGACTCTTCATCTTTATTTTAGTGATCCAAGATCACATTGAGTTCATAGGAAAGCCAATACTATTAAAAAGGGATCAGGTGTTGCTTAATGATCTGATTGCTTAAGTGCTTAGTGATATTGTTCCAAAACCCTCAACCACTTTCTCCATCCAAATATGTCCAAACCCTAATTTCCTAACTCGGCCCCACCGATATTTCCTACCGGGCGCCACCGAGTTCATTTAACATAGACACTGCCTAACTCTCTGTGCAGTCTCACCGATACGGATCTTGGTATCACCGTGATTGCCTTGCGAACTCTCTGTTGACTGTTGCAATTATTTCAGTCTCACCGAGATTTGCAATCGGTCTCACTGAGATGGCTTGAACAACTCTCGATTGCCTTATTGCTTCACTTCGGTCTCACCGAGTTGATGCAATTGGTGCCACCGAGACGAGGTTTGCCCTAATCCCTAGAACATCGGTCTCACCGAGTTGTTTCCGTCGGTCCCACCGAGATTCCTAACGTTCACATTTTTTAACTGATCGGTGCCGCCGAGTTTCACTATTTGGTCCTACCGAGATGAGTCAAATATGTGTAACGGTTGGATTTTCTGTGGAGGCTATATATACCCCTTCACCCCTATTTACATATGTGAGAGATCCATTAGAATGTGCCTACACTTGCACCATTCATTTTCTGATAAAGAACCACCTACTCATGTGTTGAGATCAAGAGATTCCACTCCTGACATTTGAACCTTGATCTCCAGCCTTCCCCAATTTGCTTTCGACTCAAATATTTCTTCCACCATATACAAATTTGTGAGAAGGAGAGTCTTGGGGAGACCATCATTTGAAGCACAAGAGCAAGGAGTTCATCATCAACGCACCGTATATTAACTTTGGAGAGTGGTGTCTCCTAGATTGATTAGGTGTCGCTTAGGAGCCTCCGTCATGATGTGGAGTTGAACCAAGAAGTTTGTAAGGGCAAGGAGATCGCCTACTTCGTGAAGATCTTCCCGAGTGAGGCAAGTCCTTCGTGGACGATGGTCATGTTGGGATAGCCAAGGTTGCTTCTTCATGGACCCTTCATGGATGGAGCCCTTCGTGGACTCGAGCAACTGTTATCATTCATGGGTTGAAGTCTCCATCAACGTGGAGGTACGATAGCACCACCTATCGGAACCACGTCAAAAATCTTCGTGTCTTCATTGTATTTGCCTTCTCCAAACCCTTTCATTTACCTTCATATACAATGTTTTTTACCGCTGTTATACTCTTAAAATTACATGTGTAGGTTGATTGCTTGACTTGTGCTAATTGCTAAAATCTGCCTAAAATAAAATTTGGAAGAAAGAATTTTATTTGATCAAGTAGCCTAATCACCGCCGTCTAGAAATACTTTCGATCTTACACATGCAATTGACGGCCTAGCCAAGTAAACAGAAGCGTACGATCGCATTGGCCCGACCCAACAGCCAGTTTAGTCCTAAGCGCAAAAAAAGGCGGCAGTTGACGGCGCGCCGTCACCGCTCACGGCCACGCGCGATCGGCCACGTCAAAACACGCTCAGAAAATGGTACAATGTTTTTTGCCACTGCGAATTTTTAGGTCTAGTGCAATGTGTCGTTTTATAAAGTTATGATTTTCCGTGAGTTGTGACACAGACACGAAATTGGTAGTTGTGTGTATTTTACTTTGGCGATCCACTAGCTGAATAGGTAGCTGCGCCATCGCGTCATGGATTGATCATGGATGCACATCCACCTTGCACGTGAGGTCGCTAGGATTCATCGCTGATTGCCGTAAATGATTAACTAGAACTGCAGCTAACAAGTACTTTGTACATCATGTTGCAACTGTATTCTTGCTCTGATTTTCCCCATTCGTGCATGCGACTATGTGAGATCGGTTCATTGTGGGTGTCGCTGCCGTAAGATTTCACATACGTGATATTTTGTTTACTCTATAGAAAATTTGATTGGTGTAGATCATATTTTTCTTACAACATAATGGGAAATGATGAGATATCCAATAAATTACATTTATTTATCGAAAAAATTCACCCGCTAAATATGATTCCATCGCATTTGCGAGGGCCACCATACTACTTCATCCGTCTCATGTCAAAAACGCTCCACCACGCTCTTATAAAAATTCTCTCACCGGGGGGGGGGGGG
>LR738716.1:13173161-13300846 GCA_902687465.1 Secale cereale
GGAAGCCCGAGCGGCAAAGTGGAAGGACATGAAGAATTTGGTGCCCAACCTCTCACTATGACATGAGGACCCTGCCTATCGGATGGTGTGTCCGAACAATGTCCGGCGCCCCCGAGAAGGGCTTGAAAATTGTGAGTGGCCACGTGGGCGCTAGACACATTTTCAGGAGAGGGGGGAGTGATGCTTGCGGCGATTGTTTTGGTCCGGACCACCATTATATTGGGCCTTTGGTGGGTGGTTGACGACGAATATGCTCTTATATGACTTAAATAGGGGTACAGTCGCCCCTCGCCCAACCCCATTAAAGTAGGGTGTGGGCCAGCATGGCCTACGAAACATTCGGACATATTCTGAAACCTCCTTGGACCTTTTAAAAGCTTCCGCCTTGTACTAAAACCTTCTGATACTTTCCAAAACACTTTACGATATTGTTGGAAAACTTCTGGACATTCCGAGACTATTCCAAGAACCTTCGAAGAGTTTCAGAAGCCTTAACTCTCATTCTCCATAGAGTCGTAGCATACTACATGTTACTAACTACTAAGCATGTGACCCTACAGTTTCAAGTTTATGTGGATATGACTGGAACAATTTCTCTTCAATAATTATCAGTGGGATCTGGACACCTATAATGACTGACATATCTTCAAAGATCTTTAGCGAGCTAACCTTTTATTACTGTGTACACTTTCTTTTACCACACGATACGATATACAACCCGATGCTAGACTTTAACGGTATCCTCATTTTTTTTATATTTTTTTAGGAAAGGAGAATGACCCCCGGCCTCTGTTTCTGGACGATGCATACGGTCACTTTATTAATTATTTTCATAAGATCTTACAAAGTAATAGCACAATAAGACTAAAGCCACCGTCGAAGCAACAAACTGTCGCTACACCTATCCAGTTGATGAAGGGGCGCACATAGCCTGGGCTTAATACCAAATAGACATCGAAGCCAAACCTAACATGTAAGACCTGAGAACCCATCCAGGACGCCTGCCGGGCATGGGTCTCGCCGGTCCGGCGTGCTCTCAGAGGCCGCCGTCGCCAACTGCCATCGCTCCATCTTCAGAACTGTACTGATGCATCAACGTTGCTCGGTCTAGCTATCGTCGACGCCACCACGGCGCCCAACGGCACCTCCTCCCTGCGCGCAAACAGCTGAGCACATCGCGGTCGCCGCTGATACACCTCAGCATCATGCTGCCAAGTACCACCAGCCGACACACCTTGAAGTCTTTGGAGAATCTGTCGTGCGTAGCACCTGCCGACCAGGCATGACAAAGCGTAGCACTTGTCGGTCAGGCATGACTTGACATCTCCACCGAAGCTCCGTGCAAGACGAATCCGCTCCACCTCCTGCCACTGACTTCCAGCGCTGCTCCACAAACGATGCTCCCAAGAGAGAAATGACACTGCAGTGCCGCCATCGTCCGATCTGGAACACTAGATCCTAGGGTTTCCCTCGGAGCAGCACGAGTGGGTCCACAATACTTACACGACGATGCCTCCATCAAGGTAATGGCGTAGAACGCCGCCATCGCCTGCCAACGGCTCGGTTTTCACCGGCAACCATGTTTCCCCAACTCGCAGCCGGGACTAGATGATGGATCTCGAGATCCGATCACCAAGCCTCTGGCTGGCCATCTCTGATGAAGAAGATGACCACCACCATTGGCCAGCGAGACGACCCGAGAAGAAGTAGGGCGCTGCCAGCGTGCGTCCTGGCCAGCACCACCGGCGCTCGGCCCGTCCCGGACCACGCGTCATGACCGAGGGCAACGGCAAGCGCTGCCACGACGAGGACGCAGTCCGGAAGCCCAGATTCGACCCACCCGTGTGCCGCCACGTGGCCACCACCAAACGCCGTTCAGGGGCAGCCCCGCCGCCGTGAGGGACGCCCCCCACCGGCAGCAGGCGCGAGCCACCGGCGGAACTCTGCCGCGCGCCACCGGCTGCCACGAGATCGCCATCGGCCACCGCGAGATCTGCGCGAGAACGACGAGGACGCCCCGCCGCCACCTTCCCTGGGGACCACGCGGGCTTCGCCGGTGTCCCCTCCGGCGGCGGCGAAGCGAGGGAGGAGCGGGGAGGGGCGACTGGCGGCGCGGTTAGGGTTTCCCCCGTGCGCCAGAGGCGACGCGCGGGGGAGATGCCTCCACGAAGTGAAAGAAAACGATTCGTACGAGGGACGAATAGAACGGAGCAAGTACCCTAACGGTATCCTCATGATAAACTTTTTGATCAATATACCTAGTTAATCTCGTTACTGTCCCGTAAACCTTTCTCGTCCTGGTATTATGGCATCCCCATAAATAAGTCATTAGTCACAATGCGAGCAAGGCAATGTTGAACATCTCGTAATACCTAGTGAGGCTGGAGTGTACCCGAAATATCTCCATCTTTGATTACTATACCTAGTTGATCTCTCCATCATCGGAGGGGCAAATCGCAATCTTGACATATCTAGCACCACGAATACTTTCCGGTGTATCTGAAAATCACTTCTACAATTACCTAGTTACGAAGGTTGATGAGCCCAAAACAACATGTTGGTATTTGGGCCTACGATATTCTCATGTTCTAAGGTTACACGTAAATGTTAACATATTATGGCAAGAGAAAACAACATAAGCACTTATGTTTTCCTTTGAATCTAACATTCAAAAACTACTGCAATTTTAGCATATAGCCGAAAGACGAACGACGCCGCTAAAGAGTGCCAGTTCTTCTAGGAGTCGGCACAGGCTCACGCGCGGCTCGTCGAAGAGCTGGAGTCAGACGAAGCGGGATGCTTCACCGAGTGAGTGTTAACTGCCCTTACGCAGTGGGTAACTTTGTGTTTTGTGCTAAATAAAATTACTTTTTTTTGGAACGTAGACGCTAGGAGCGTCCGACTTTAAATTAATAAAGCCATTCAGGCAGCATCCAAACCATAGTTTAACAAGTTTTACAGGCCCAAAATAAAAGTTCTCGCGCACATAAGTGTTGGCAACATAAAGCCTCATGTAGACATGCAAAACAAAACATAAGCATTGGGGCCAAAAACCACCAGATGGGCAGATCGCTGAATAAAGTCGATAACAGATGGTGCGGGCTTCAGGCGTGCCGATGGGCAGATCGCTAAATAAAATTACTAGGAATTGTTTATTCAATCACGCATCATTGCTTGTAATATGTTATTTCAAATTGTAAAGGCTGCAAAAGTAGTGTGAAGATCACGGTGTCACATGTGGCTTCACGTCTATATATCGACCAGAAAGGCCAAATACAAGCTCCACCCATTGGCTGTTCCGATGTGTCTACTCTCGTCTGTCCCGCTAGTTGTTCGCACGACTTGCGTCAGTGTTGTGTTTAATAAATCGTGCCACGGCGTCAACGGGGGCCTTAAATAGCACAACTGGTACTATAGGCTGGATAAATCATGGCACCTTCTTCTTGCTGATTGATGGAGCCAAAAAGAAGGGCAGTCATGCCATGGCTGCTGCTTCTCTGCCTCGCCGCTGCTACGGGCGGCGTACTGCAAGCTGTTGCGCAGCCTGACTTAGGTATGATCAGTATATATTTTTTGGGAAGAGTAGTACGTGGTTGATTTCAGCTCGTACAAAATGGATGAGAGAAGGCTTCATTCAGCTCATACTCACGAATGTCGATGCAGGTTTCATAAGCATAGACTGCGGTCTCCTAGGAGAGACGGGCTACGTGGATGACAACACCACGTTGCAGTACACCACGGACCCTGGCTTCATCGACGCAGGTGTCAACGGCGAAATCTCCGCCGTGTACAAAAGCCCGTGGTTGCGCAAGCCCTGGAACACCGTGCGCAGCTTCCCCAGCGGCACCCGTAACTGCTACACTATCGGCTCCCTCAAGTTCGGGCTCAAATACCTCATCCGGGGCGAGTTCTTGTATGGCGATTATGATAACCTCCGGCGGCTGCCCATATTGTTCGACCTGTACATCGGCGTCAACTTTTGGACGACGGTGAACATCACAGACGCCGAACACGTGGTCTATGCGGAGGCCATTGTGGTGGTGCCGGACAATTTCGTGCATGTTTGCTTGGTGAACACCGGTTTTGGCACGCCGTTCATCAACGGGCTGGATCTGAGACCGTTGAAGAACACACCCTACCCTTGTGTCAACCAGACACATGGCCTGGTCCTGCTCCAGAGGCTCAACCTCGGACAGTCCGATCCCAATACCATTTTCAGGTCAGTGATTGAAAAATATGTATTAAGATTCTTTGTTAAGTATTTCAGAATGCTATTTCACATCTAGATGTAATATATATTTACTTCACATCTCAGTCCCTCACCATCCGATTTGTTGTTGCTTGTTTCTTCGTGCAATCTCTTGATTCGCATCCGATTCACGTCACGCATAGTTTTTTTTATGACTCGTCCGCATCGCTTGTTTGTCGCGTCAGTCGTGGCGTGTTTCAGGCGTCCATCCGTTCTCTTGTTTGTTGTGTTCTTTTTTAGGCATGTTATCCTGCTTTGGGTTGGGCTCGTTTTCCGCTTTTTATCAGAGTCGCGTTTCACTTCTGGCTGCCTTTGCACGTGGGAGGGAGATAGGGGGGAAAAAGTCCAAAACAAACCTCGAAGTTGTAGACGAAAGCTAAATCAAACCCTGAACTTTGAATCCCGGAAATTGGCACACCGAACTTGTAATCCCGGTCTATTTTGAACCCTATACCTGTTTGGCACACTGGGAATACTACAATCCCGGCCGGCATAACCGGCTACACTCACGGATAACAATTTGGGCCGGCCCACTGTAACCCAATAAGAATACATGAAGTCTAAAAAATGTTCGCACAATTCTAAAATAGTTCAGAAGTAAAAAAGAAATGTTCATTTTTTCTATTTTTGGCACGAATTCATTTTTTATGTTTTTAATGGAATTTTGAAATTATTTTCGCATTTAACAAAACTCTCCGCGATTTAAGAAAAATTACATTTGTCAAACAATATTCAGAATTCCAACGTTTTATGCTATTAAATTTTGTTCGGATTTTGGAATTTCGCACATAATGCTTTTAAGAAATGTTTCGTATTATTGGCTGTGGACTCAACTGGGGCCGCCCACCAAACATGAAGCGAGGCTTTTTTTTTATTAACAAGCGGCGTAAACTTTCTTTTTCCTTTGTTTTTCTTAACGCGCGACGTAATAATTCCAAAACAAAAACAACTGCCGTTGAGTCGAACTTGGGACCTGGCAAAAAAAAAACTGAAACCTGACCAAAATTTTAAAGTACGAACACTTTTTGAAACATAAACATTTTCTGAAACCTGAAAATATTTTGTGACATCTAAGAAATATCACAATTTTGAAAAATGTACGGGGAAATTCAAACAAATATTTATACAATGTATGATAATATTCGTGTGACTAAAAAAAATGTAACGTTTCAATAATGTTTACATGTTTCAAAACATATTTGTGTGTTGTAAAAAATGTGTCATACGCATAACATAATATATGTGGCATGTGTTTGAAAAAAAGTATACAAATTAAAAAATGTTGAACAATGTAAAAGAGTGTTCATGTAGTTTTATAAAATGTTTATTGTCATTAACAATATGTAAAATAATTATTTGGAAAAATATTAGCATGTATTCAATTTTTTTGAAAGCATTTAATTTAAAAATGTACATAATGTATTTGAAAATATGAAAAGTTTATCAGAAAATATTTAATGTCTGCATTAAAAATGTATATTTGGCATTGAGAAAAATTAGCCGTGTATAAAAGAGAAAAAAACAAAACAAAGAAAAACCAAAGCAGTGCGCGCGCGAGAGCGACTGCGCTAATGAGCCGGCCCAATATAGGAAATACCGGCTAAGTCCTCTCAAGGTTTAAAATAGACCGGGATTAGAGAGTTTAGTGTGCTGATTTCAGGGATTGAGAGTTTAGGGTTTGATTTAACTTTCACCTATAAATTCAAGGTTTGTTTTAGACTTTTTCCGAGATAGGGGTGTAGGGTGGCGCCTGATCCGCCCCACTTCCAATTCAAAACGAGAAAATTCTGTTTTAGCTGGATTAGAGTGCGATAGAGTAATTTGTACTAGATGGCGCTTTTGCGGGACGCCGCTTTGCACACCCCTATTGGGAGCTAAAAGAGAGGCAAGAATCGTGTCTCCCTCCGTATCCTTAATCATGGTATTATGTTTTTTTTTTTTGGAACGGAGACGCTGGATGCGTCCGGCTTTAAATTAATAAAGCCACTAAGGCAATCGTCGTCACACAGAAGTTTAAGTTACAGACTGCACATAGCAAACTCAAAGTTTCAGATTGCAGTACCAACACAATCAACAAAAGAGACAAGACGAAACGGTAGAGTGGGAAACGATCTCGCTTAAGCAGTAGCAGAGGCCCCCTCGTCTCGACGAACTTGGCTTGTCACCGTTTTGATCTTCTCCATGACAGAAAGCATGTCTTGTTCGTCATGCGCTTTCCCCAACGGCATCCACACCTGAAGAAAAATGTGACATTTGAATAATATGTCAGCTGGATGTTTTGGGAACTTGTGTTCGATAGTGAATTTGTTTCGAACCGTCCAAAGGGACCATAAAAGCGCCCCAACGCAACGCCACAGAATTCTAGCGGAAGATCCATTCTGGGCAGAAAGAATGTTTAAGAGGTCTTTCGCGGATTGAGGGTGCCAATTTTTGGAGAAGGTTTCCCTCACCGCACTCCACGCAAAACGGGCCAGCACACATTGAAAAAATATATGGTTGGCATTTTCGCCCAACCCACACAGGGTACAAGTGCCATCAGCCGGACCATTCCGTTTGGCCACGTTATCAGAGGAGGGTAGCCTATTTCTCACCATCTGCCACATGAAGATTTTGATCTTCAAAGGCAAACCCGCTTTCCATAGTCCCCTAGCCATGGAAAACACAGGGCCCTCGGACATCTTAGAGTATATGGATTTGACCGTAAATTGTTTAGAGGACGTAAGTTTCCAAGAGACGGCATCTGGCTCGGGGGAGAGCTCGATATCCCTCCAAGCCTCCACTATCCCAGATGGATGTTTCCACCGGTCCTAGAGCACGAATAAAGGAAATCGCCGGGGGGCTGACTCTAAGGGCATCCGCAACCATAATGTTGGTATCGGTGGCTAGGTGATATAATTCGGGATGAGATTGCCACAAAGGGGCATTCTCCCACCAATGATCGAGCCAGAAACGGGTAGAAACGCCGTTCTTAATTGTGAATTGTGCCCCTAAAGCGAAAGCCGGCCGAACGTCCTGGATCCCTCTCCAAAACGTCGAACCCGAGGACTGGGCTTGAAAGACCGTTCCGTCCGGAAAGTACTTGGCTTTAAGAATACGAGCCCAGAGCCCCGACTCGTTTTGAGCTAATCTCCACCACCACTTGGTTAAGAGAGCTACATTCATTAACTTGGAGTTGGTAACCCCTAGCCCCCCAAGTTTTTTTGGACGACAAATTGCCGCCCATTTGACCAAGTGGTATTTCTTTTTGGCTCCCGTTCCTTCCCAAAAGAACCGAGATCGGGGGGTGTCGAGTTTGGCATGAACTCCATCCGCCAGGAGGTACATACCCATAATAAAGATGGGGAGAGAGGATAAGCTCGAGTTGGTCAGGATGAGTCTGGCCGCAGACGACATAAATCGTCCACGCCAAGGGCTAACGCGGTTGGCAACTTTCCCGTAAAGAGGTTCCCACTCAGCGATGGTAAGTCCACGAGAAGATATAGGTAATCCCAAGTACTTAATCGGAAAGACACCACGCTTGCAATTGAGTAGGTTTGCCACTTGAGAGCTCGAGAGGTCATCCATCCCTATGGTAATGACTTCACTCTTAAGGAAATTAATCTTAAGCCCCGACATAAGCTCAAAGGCCAGGAGAAGGAGTTTGACGGAGGCCACACTACTGTCATTGGGCTCGAAGAGGAGTAACGTATCGTCAGCGTATTGGAGGTGAGACACTCCGCCCGGAATGAGATGCGGGACAAAACCGGAGATGTGACCGGCAGCACACGCACGGTGAATCATCACGGCAAGTGCGTCCGCCACAAAGTTGAAGATTAAAGGGGAGCTCGGATCCCCTTGTCTGAGTCCCCTCTTATTACGGAAGAAACTACCCATTTCTCCGTTAATGGTAACCGCCGTGTGTCCACTAGACACGAGATGCATGATGCGGTGAACAAAACCTGCCTCAAAACCCTTTTTGAGGAAAACTTCCTGAACAAAGTCCCAATTCACACGGTCGTAGGCCTTCTCGAAATCGAGTTTGAGTAAAACTCCCTTAGTTTTATTCTTTTTAAGCTCGTGCACAATTTCCAACAAAGCGATCGGACCCTCAAGAATATTTCTATGTTTAAGGAAGCCCGTTTGGCTATGACTAATTATCCGCTGCGCTATTGGAGCTAGACGAGAGGCGTAAGCTTTAGCGCAGATCTTGAAGGGGACGTTGATGAGAGTGATAGGTCTGAACAGTCGGATATTGTCCGCCCCTTTGACCTTAGGGATAAGGCTAATGGCACCGTAGTTAAGTCTCGAAAGGTCTATCGTACCTAGGGCGAAGCCGTTAACAATGTCGTAAAACAGGTGTTTCAACATGGGCCAAAAACGTTTGAAAAATTCCACGGGCCAACCATCCGGTCCAGGCGCCGTGTCGTTCTTCATATCTAGCAGGGCCTTATCAATCTCTTCAGGAAGGAAAGAGAGCGCCAGGCTATCATTTTCCTCCTGAGAGACCTGCTCCGCCGGATTCCACGAATCCGCGCGAAGACGGAGAGGTTTTTCACTGGCCGTCCCCAGAAGGTCAATGAAAAACTCGTAAATGTGGGCCGAGATTTGCTCCTGGGTGAGCAGCAGGCCCGAGTCGGATTGAAGGCGAAGAATAGTACTTTTCCGTTTCCGGCCATTCGCAAAAGCGTGGAAATAACCGGTATTCGCATCGCCCTTCGTGACCCATTTGACGCTGCCCCTACGGCGCCAATATTCCTCCTCGGCCCGAAGCAAAGCCAGGACTTGGTCTTCCAAGGTGTATCTGTGTGACCATTCGGCCTCCGAAAAGGGGCGAAGGTCCGCTTCGTAGTCGAGGCGTGCGATTTCGTCCACAAGCCGAGCCCGCTCTTTTTTGGACGAACTACCTTGGTTGGCTCCCCAGCCACGTAGAAAGGCCCGAAGCTTAGCCGTCGCGGCGTTCCAAAGATCCGCTAGAGATCTTTGAGGTCCAATCGTCGTGATAATATCATCCCAGCGATTGCGGACCATAAGCTCGAAACCCTCGTACTCAAACCAAGCCGTTTCAAAATAGAAATGTTGGCTGCGTCTAATCGACTCCTCCCCTGAGGAGAAGATTAGCGGAATGTGATCCGACCCTATGCGCGTTTCAGCTACTAACGAGCATAGGGGGAAAAGGGCTTCCCACTCTGGTGTGAAGAAAACCCGGTCAAGGACGCTCCGGACAGGATTAGTTTGTTTGTTGGTCCAAGTGTACCTGGCTCCGGTCCTAGCCGCTTCCCTAAGGACAGCCGAAGCGATAGCCAGATTGAACATGGACACCCTTGTCCAGTCAATGTTGCTGTTGTTCTTGTCCGCACCCGACCGGATCAAGTTAAAATCACCCCCAACCACAACGGGGAGATTAAGATTACGCTTAGTGCTCACAATTAAAGATAACTCGTGGAGGAACTCATGAGAGCGGTCATGGTTAGCCGGGCCATACACGCAAATGGTAACCCAGGTAAGTCCCGAGCCCTTGTGTTTGGTTGTCACATAAACGCAGAACAGACCAACCTCCCAGGTTAGAACCTCACAGATATCACGATTGCACCCCATAAGGATGCCTCCGGAATGGCCCGAAGAAGGAAGCCAGTGCCAATCAAAACGCTGGAGGGGGTCAAAAACAAGGAGGTCTTTATGCGAAAAATCTAACTTGATCGTTTCTTGAAGAGCAATAAAATCTATGCGCTCCTTAGCTATGAGTTCTCGAAGCTGGGTGCGGCGGCCCACATGGCCGCAGCCCCTAATGTTCCAAAAGAGGAACCGCATCTAAATAATACGATTACGAAGGCGAACACCCCTAGAGGTGATCACCTTAGCCACTTTCTTCTTAATCCGTCCCCGCCCCTGCGAGTCCCTCGGAGAAGAAGGAGGTGCATCAGAACCTGTAATCGATGCAGCCTCATTGGGCACCACGATATCACCAGCCCCAACTGGGATGATCTCAGGTAAATCTGGCACTGCACACCTGGCAGCTGCCTCAGACAAAGATGCCTGCGCGTCTTCACGCGCCCTAAGTAAAGAGATAATCTCGCCAGGGGGATTAGGCACAAACACACCAGCATCATCCAAAATCGAAGCAAGGTGATCATCGGAAAAGGCATTAAGAATGCGAAAGGAGGGGGGGGGATTACCAGAGGCCTCCATGTTCTTGTCGGCGATGCGAAGCTGGGAGCTTTCCATGGACGATAACTCTCCCAACTTGGCCTTGGCCCGAGCACTAGGAGCCCGCTGTGCCACCGGGGTCGCCCTCGTACGCTTGGCCTTGCTGTTGTTCCCCGTCGCGCCCAAGGCCGCGCCCAGTTCACCACCCAGCTCCACAGAAATCCCAGTCCCCGTCGAAGGAGTGGCCTTGGAAGCTGGTTTCCTCCCCGCCGTCTTCTTAGGTTGACGACCCGCACTGTTGGATCCCCGCTTAGGGCCCGGAGTGTGATCGGTGTCGCCAAGCACCACCAGTTCTTGATCTTCGGGCAGAGGAGTGTTGAGGGGGGGAGGAGCATTAGGCGCTCCGGCTCCACCATGACAAGCCAGAGAGAGAGCGTCAAGATTGGACCCATATTCGTTGAAAGATGTATCGAGGGACCGGGCTAGCGGAGGGACGCTAACCGCGGTGTCCTGGGTCGCCGTCCCAATGGTTCCCACATCGGAGGTCAAAGCGCCCAGCTTTTCCCAGGTCTCAGTGTCGATAGAAGTATCGTGGAGGCTTTCATCCGGGTCGTCCGCGGTAACAGGCAGAGGGGGTGCGGTAGTAGATGTATTTCCCCGAGCGCTGGCCCCGCCCTGACCGCACGGGGCCGATCCAGGGTTTTTGGGCAGCGGCGCGCGCTGGCCCGTGGGCGGGACCTTGGCCGTTGAGGGAGCAGTCACCGCCAGGGGGGCACGGTCGCCACCGCGCTTAGGAAGAACCTCACGTTCGACCTTGATTTGGTAACCCTCGCTGTTGAACCAGACCTCAACCACCCCGTTTAGTTTCTCAGGTGCACGGCAAGCTATCTTCATCCTGACAGGCCCCAACCTAATCAGGGATAGCTCATCAACCACGATAGGCCGGCCCAGCATCTGAAGGCCCTCCTTGATATGGTCCTCACGTCGATGTTTCTTCGGAATGCCGTATAGACGGACCCACGTCTCCGGCATGAGCATAGGTTGGATTTCTTCATGTAACATATCCCGCACCCTTGCGGTTATGTCATGGATAGAGAGGAAAAGCTTACCACTAGACTTAGCCATGTGAAGAAGATCAGCAGAGGGGAAAACCACCAGAAAGTCATCATCTCCAACTTGCGTTACCTGCCATTCCCAATCGTTCGCCACCATATGCTTCAGTTCTTGCTTGAGGATGCGGAGCGTCAGCTTCCCAGGTTCGGCCGAGAGGATAGCAGCGTTCTTGATGCGCTCATCGATGGGGGTCTCCAACGCGTCGTCGTCGTCGTATTCCAAACAGAAGAAACCTTCTCCGGAAATCGCACTCCCCATGATCTGCAGATGTAGCTGCCGTCCCCGCGTCGGGCAGTTAGCCGAAGCATGTCCCTCCTCTTTGCACAGCACGCAAAGAGGTTTGAACTTGCATTTCGATTGGTAGTGGCCGAGCCTTCCGCATTTGAAGCACTCCACCTCGGGCGCCTCCTCCACCGGAATAGGCTCCGGCGCCGTACACTTGGAGGCAGCGGGGAGACCCGGACCCACCGGATCTGGAGTAGCCCGTGGTTTCGAGGGGAAAGGAGCGACCCCGCTACCCTCAGCGTAGATCTCCCCCTCGGCCTTCTTCTCCAGCGCGCGCCGGCGCTGGAGGTGCTGTTTCTTGTTCTTCTTGGCCTGCTGATGGATCCACCATGGGGGAGGGGTACCCCAATCCCCCTCGCGCCCGCCGAGGTCGCGCGGCCCGTCGGACCGACCACGGCCATCGCGGCCGTCGGAGCGTTCCCGCAGCGCTCTCTTGGCTTTGTCTCGTAGATCCACCTCCTTGCGCCGCTCGTCCGCCGGATCGAGAGCCTCGAAGGGTCGCTTCTCCGCGCGTCGGTCGCCCATCACCGCCGCCGCGAAGGTCTTGAGAAGAGGAGGAGGGGGAGCGAGAGGGAAGAGGGTGCGGGCGGAGTGAGCCAGACGCCGCACCTCTCTGGGAGTAGCAGGAAACCCTAAATGGGGGTCGAGGCAACCGTGTCGCAGCCATATATACCTAGTCCCCGAGGCCGACGCGGGCTTGAGCGAGATGGGCCGTGGAGGCCCGAGCGGGGGGAGACCACCAGGCCCAGGCGCAGCCACCCCCAGAGCCGGGCCGCAGTTCAGACCGAACGCCTCAGCGGCAGTGACCAGCGTCCGAGTGCCAACCAGCGGACCAGCCAAAACAGGCCCAGCCGTGCCGCCCAGCCCAGAAGGAGCGCCTGGCCCATCCGAGCCGCCCGTCCCGGAAAGAGCACCCGGCCCAACCCTAGGCCCAGGCGCGGTCGTCGTCTCTGTCCCCCCGCAGGATCGCGCCGCCGCGCGAGGAGACGACGCCGGAGAGGGATGAGCCGGAGCCCGCAGCTCCGTCCGGACCAAGGCAGAGCACCCCGACAGCAGCGAACCCGACGGCGGCGTAGCCCGGACAGGGGGGACCAGAGCAGCCACCCCACCGACGCAGGAGGACCCCGACGGCGTCCAAATCCGTCGCGCCATGGCCCGAGTACCTTTACCCCCAGGGGCAAACCGCCGTCTCGGACCCAGATCCATCTTGCGCGCCGCGAACGCCACAAAATCCCCCACCGTGGGGCCCTTCGGAACCTTCCGAGGGTCGGGCAATTCCGGCGAGCAAACCTGCACCTCGGCCTCGTCGTCCTCCTCGTCGGAGTCGTCCTCCTCCAGGGCCCAAAAACGGTTGGAACGAGGGGCGGCGAAGCGAGAAGGCAACTCCGGCGGCCCAGCATCCGTCCGACGAGTCCCAACGCGGGGTGAGCCACCCCCATGGCGCACCACCGTCCAGCCCACTGGCCGTGGCGGAGACCACACCGCCCCCCGCGCCCCGGCGACCGAGGCCCCAGCCAAGCACGGGGCGGAGCCCGTCGTCGACACGCACCCCGGAGCACCGGCAACCCGAGGCTCACCGCCGGCGACGGGCAGGGTGACGCCATCCGCGCCCGCAGAGAGCCCCAACGGTGCGAATTCAAACAGAGCCATCTTGTCTCCCCAGACGGCCACTGATTACTCCAACTCACCGGCCAGCGAAGCTAGACGGCACGACTCGCCACTGAAAGAGTACTTGTTCAGTTACCTTGCTCGCTCACCCTCATTGGCTGGTTCGGTTGCCTTGACTCGCTCCCTCAGCCTCTCTTCACCCAAATCCCAAGCAACTTTGACTAGGAGTTAAAGTGTAGCACACCAGTAGTTGACCAACTTTGTTGTAAAGCGGTATTATGTTGTTCCACATAAAAGATTTTTCAGTTTGTGTGTTTTCTCATTTCATTATATAGGCACAATATTTTAATTCAGCATCCGTAGGACATATTGTCTGATAATATGATCGGTCATTTCTATGTTCGCCATTCGACAAACAATTGTACGTGTCACGATTCGTACTTTCAGTTGCAAGTCCATCCTTGATACGTAGCTGGGAAGAGGAGGTGGTGTGTCCTATCTTTTTGTCTGAGTTGCAAGTGGGCCCGCCTATTTTCGTGTCCTAGTTGCGACTACACCCTGCATACACAACCTGGTATAATCCATTATTTTGTCCCAGTCACAAATTTTCCCCGGCATCCAACCGGGGGGGGGGGGGGGTTGTCCCAGTTGCATGTCCAGGCATTCACCATTTTCTGTCTGAGTTTCAAGTCCATCGTCGACACGTAACAGGGGACTGGTCATTTTGTCTCAGTTACAAGTCTATACCCGACATGCAATTGGGCACGACATATTTTTCGTCCTAGTTGCAAGTTTACTCTCGACATGCAATGGGGTCGGCCTACTTTTTTGTCCTACATACAATTCCAACCTTGATATGGATTTTCCCCATCGTAAGTACATCCTCGTGCGTAACAAGGAGAGTGGAGGGGGGCACCCATTTTTTGTCCCAAATTGCATGTCCACCCCTATATGAAATTGGGCCCGCCTCTTATCTTGTCCTAGTTGTGTGTCCATCATACATATGCAACTTGGTCATACCCATTATTTCTCTCAGTTACAGGTCCACCCTCAGCATGCAACTGGGGCCTGGTCTTTTTTTGTCCGAGTTGCAAGTCAACCCCGACATGCAACTAGGCCTTAGCCCATTTTTTGTCTTGGTTACAAGTCCACCATTGACACACAGCTGGAGGCCCGACTCCTTTTGTCTCAGCTGCAAGTCCATACCCGACATGCAACTGGCACTATATTTTATTGTTATTCCAGTTGCAATTCCACCCTCTACTCAAGACTGTTGATGCTTCAGTTGCAAGCCCACCCTCGACTCACAACAGTTTTATCATCCCAGTTGCAAGTACACCCTCAACTCACAACTGGGCCACCAATTATTTTCATCCCGGTTGGAAGCCACACCCCGACTTGCAACCAGACCCGTCTTTTAATATTTTCTCTCAATAGCTAGTCCACCTTTGACTTGTAAT
This sequence comes from Secale cereale, assembly GCA_902687465.1. Classification (NCBI taxonomy): domain Eukaryota; kingdom Viridiplantae; phylum Streptophyta; class Magnoliopsida; order Poales; family Poaceae; genus Secale; species Secale cereale. The sequence continues at coordinate 13,188,000 of LR738716.1, forward strand.
GAGGACTAATTTTGTGTCCGAGTTGCAAGTCCAGCTTCGACCGGCAATTTGGCCCCTAGTTTTTTTTTTCATTTCAGTTGTAAATTCATCCTCGACTTGCAACTAGGCTCCGTTGTTGTTTTCATCTTAGTTACAAACCTACCATTGACTCACAACTGGACCACATAGTTGATTTTTGTCCCAAATGCAAGCACAGCCCAACTCATGACTGGACTCATAGTTTAGTTTTCATCCCAGTTGCAAGCCCACCCTCGACTCACAACTGGGCATGTGTTTTTTTATCCTAGTTGATCGACTCACAACTGTGTGCCGTAGTTGTTTTCTCCTCACTTGCAAAACCACCCTAGACTCTAAACTGGGCCCATTTTTTATTATCCCAGTTGCAAGTTCACCTTCGACTCACGGTTGGGTGTGTAGTTATATTTTGTCCCAGTTGCAAGCTCACCCTCTACTCGCAACTGGGCCAGTAGTATGTTTTTCATCTCGGTTGCGAGTCCACACTTCACTCGCAATTGAGCCCGTAGTTTATATTTTCCAAGTTGCAAGTCCATCCTCGACTCGCAACTAGATCCGTAGATGTTTTCCCTAATTACAAACCCACCCATGACTCAAAACCGGGCCCGTAGTATTTTGTTTATTTTGTCTCAATTACAAGTACATTGCCAACTTTGCAATCCAGGGATGGTAGTTTAGTTATGTTTTGTCCCAGTTGCAAGCTCATAGTAACACAATTGCCCCCGTAGTTGTGTTTTCTGTGCCAGTTGCAAGTCTACACCCTCGACTCTGCAACCAGCCATATAGGTGTTGTGTCGCACTTGCAAGCCCATCATTGACTCACAACTGGCCCCATAGTTGTTTTAGCCCTAGTTGCAATACTAGCCTCGGCCCGTAGCTAGGCCACATATAGTCATTTTTGTCTTAGTTGCAAGTCCATCCTCGACACACAACTGAGGTTGTAGTTGTGCTTCGTTAGCTGCAAGCTCACCCTCGGCTCCCAACTATGCCCACATTTGTTTTCGTCTCAATTACAAGTCCACCCCCGACCCGCAACTGGGCACATAGTTGTTTGTTATATTTTTCTCTGTGAGTGGCAAGCCCATGCTACTCTATCACAATAGGGCCTATGTAGTTGTTTTCTTCCCTATTTCAAGCTTTCCCTTATCCTATTCATCGTCGACTGCAACTGGGCCACATAGTTGTTTTTGTCCCAATTGTAAGCCTACCCTTGACTCGCAACTGGGCATGTTTTTATTGTTGGTATCAGAGTTGGATGTCTGCTGTCAACTCGCAACTCGGCCCATTTTTTGTTGTTGTTATCACAGTTGCATGTTCCCACTCGATTCGCAAACTGGGCATGCAATTGTTTTCATCCAAGTAGCAAGCCACCACTGGACTCTCAATTGGACCTTTTTTTGTTTTTATCAGAGTTGCATGTCCCCACTTGATTCATAAACTAGGCATGTAGTTATTTTCATCTGAGTAGCAAGCCACCCATCGACTCGCAACTGGGTCCATAGGTTTGCTCACAAGGGAGCATGCGGCTGACGTGTTGTTGGAATTCCATGCCACGGATTTTGTTCGCTGACTAATTGGGAACACAATTTCGAATTTTTAATTGTGGTGTTGCAGTGAGGTGGGGGGGGGGGGGCATGATGCCCATTGAAATAAAGTATATGCCATTGTTATTATTTCTAGACGTTTTTTAACAACACGGGTTTGGTCAGTTTCTTGCTTTTTATGTTTCCTTTCTTTTCATCTTTTCTCAATTGCATGAATTTTTTCCAAATTCATTTTCTTTTCAAATTCATGAACTTTTTTGAAATTTCTTGAACCCTTTTCCAAAAATATATGAACCTTTTAATATTTGTGTTTTCCCTCAAATTACATGCTTTGCCAAGTTGTGAACTTTTTCCAAATTTGATAATTTTTTTATAATTTGACGAACATTTATTTGTGAACTTTTTTTTACAAATTTGTGATTTTTAAAAATTACAAACCTTATTAATACTTCATTTTATTTTAAATTTATGAAAATTTTAAAATTCATTCTATTTTTATTTTAATGAACTCTTTTCAAATTTGATGTTTGCTGGTTAACATTCAATGCTTTTAAAATTCATGAACTGTTTTTATAGATGCTCACAAGGAAATAAGTGCTAGGAAACGAACTGTAGAGACCTAACTAGTGATGCATATCTGCAACGTGTAGGGACCTATCGACCTGTAGCAACCTAAAACGCGACCTGTAGTAACTTAGCGGTCAGCACGAAGGGAAAAGCAGTCAGCGGCCCGCTAGGAAAGGGCGTCAGCGTCAAACAAACAATTTAAGACAAACAGTTTGAAATCACTAATTAAAAAGTACTCGTTTCAAAGATCACTCTCACCTCCTTATATTGCGATAAATGACCCGTTTGTCGCAAACCGAGAGTTTTCCCTTTTTTCGTACATCTGATTATTCAAAACATTTTATCTCTTAAACCATGCGTCCAAATCTTGAACTGTTTTCATCGCTGGATTTCTCGTGTCAATATTTTCAAAACAAAATACCATGCTGATACATTTTGACGAATTTGTTTTTCATGAATAAAACGGACGAAAAAACAAAACCAGAAAACGCGTTTTCCCGTTTTCGAGAGGCACGAGGAAAAAAAACAGAAAACACATTTTTTTCATTTCTGAGAGGCACGGCCATGTCTCTCGCCGAAGAAGAAAAAAATAGAAAATGTGTTTTTTTTTCTGTTTCCAATAGTGCCTCTCGCAGAAGGAAAAAACAGAAAAACACTTTTCTTTTTCGTTCCCGAATGAGGCAAGGTGCCTCTCACAAAAGAAAAAAAAATCACGCAAAATTTCTTTTTTAGTCCAAAAGCTAAGGAGATCGGTGGAAAACCAAAAAGAAACCCTAAGGAGAACCGTTTAAAAACTCTAAAAAGCATGTGGAAATATAAAAAAACAAAATCCGAAGGAAATGTCCAGAGCATGACACGTGGCGGCGGCTAAGAGTGCGCCAAGTGGCACGCTCTCAGGCCACCCCCAGGTGGTCGTTGGGAGGCTCCCGAAGGAACGCTCGTCAAATAGTTGCTCCCAAAGTTACTCAAGAAAGAATATACAAACAAACAAAAGAGGACCTCATGTGTTAAAAAAGAAAAGAGAACTACAAATAGTGCTGATGTTATACTTAGATGTGGGGTGTTATATCTTGACGTATATAGTCAAACCCTAAGTATTTCTACCTAGTTTCTGCAACCAGGCAAAACATGCAACTGATGGTCTAACTGCAGGTACCCTGCTGATCCTCACGACCGGATTTGGAGTCCTCTCTTCGAACCATATTGGGGTAAGATAAGAACGGACATGGATGTGAGCACTGACGATAACCCCTTCGAGACGCCCAATGCTGTGATGCAGACAGCTGTCACGCCAGGCAACCCCCAAAACAACTTACTGGTCAGCGTGGAACTTAATCTGCCTGACGGTGTGTGGCTGAATACCATAACCATCATGCACTTCTCCGAGCTGAACCTCCTCCGCGGCAATGCTTCACGCCAAATCGACATCAGGGTTGTTGGCTATCAGACGATCCCAGCCTACGAGCCAGTTTACCTCAAGAGCAGCGTCGTCTACCACACTGAGGCAATTGAAAAACGTTACTCTGCTACGGTCGTCTTGAGTGCCGCTAATACCTCAACGCTGCCTCCGATCATCAATGCCATCGAGGTCTTCTCCGTCATCACCACCACCAACCTTAGCACAGACGCACAGGATGGTACGCGCTATCATGCGCACAACAATACACGCTACACATTATATATCCTTCAGGCCTGTGTTACTGATATTTAGCTTATGTTTCAAATGCATTAACAGCATCAGCCATGATGGTGATCAAGAAAAATTACCAGGTGCACAAGAACTGGATGGGTGACCCGTGCTTTCCTAAGACTCTGGCATGGGATGGCTTAAATTGTACCTATACCGTTTCCAAGCATCCAATAATCAGAAGCGTGTACTTATCCCACATCTACACTTGCTTATTACACTTATTACTATGTTGGCGACTCCTCCGCCGTGAAACTAACTCACTTTGCTCTTTGTAGAAACCTGTCATTCAGTGGTCTCAATGGTGTTATATCGCCTTCTTTCGCAAATATGAAGAATCTCCAATCCTTGTACGTTATATGCATGACATGGACCAATTGATTTTCTTTCTTTCTGACTAAGACGTGGTGAAAGAAAATAACGATCCCTATTTCGCAGGGATCTGTCGAACAATAATTTGATAGGTTCAATTCCAGATGAACTTTCACGGTTACCTTCATTGAAGCTTGTGTACGTTTAATTTGGCCACTCATTTCAAGTTTTACGCATCTCATCTGATGGATTATTTATTACATACATCAATAGTTTTTTTTTTCTCCTATATATAGAGATGTGTCAAACAACCAGCTCGATGGATCGATTCCATCTGGACTTCACAAAAGAATCCAAGATGGATCCCTGGTTCTAAGGTCCTATTCCCCATCATTTCCATTTAATTTGTTCAGTTAACATGCATGGTATTCCAGAATATAGAATTTGATTAATCACATATCCATTTCACATATTTTTTGTAGATATGGCAGCAACTCAAACCTTTGCACCAGTAGCTCCTGTTAGCCTGCCGCTCAAGGGAGAAGCAAGCGGGTCATCATCATTGTTTCCCTCGTAATTGTGATTACGGTTATAATAGTATCAGTTTGTGTACTTGTATGTTGCCTGCAAAGCCGAAAAGAGCAAAGTGAGTCTTTGACATGAGAACAAGAATTCTCTAATCCATTAATTCTTAATTCCCCCGTTTTGACCAACAGTTGTAATATTAATGTTACTTGTGGAACTCGTCGTCAATGAAGGATCAATAACCAACTCTTCAAATACGAAGAATACTGAGATGGCGAGCTCTACCTCGAACACTGATGGACATATACACAATTCACTACAACTTGAAAACCGTCAGTTCACATACAAGGTACTAGAGATGATAACCAAGAATTTCCAACAAGTGCTCGGCCAGGGTGGATTCGGGTGTGTCTACCATGGCTTCCTGGAGAATGGTATTCAAGTAGCGGTAAAGCTGCTGTCAGATTCATCAGATCAAGGTTTCAAGGAGTTCCTCGCAGAGGTAAAGTTTGATGCTTGTTTCTACATAAAATTATGCGACATGAAACTTTGCTAAGCATGATCATTATCCAGGCTCAGGTTTTAACTCGGATTCATCACAAAAATCTTGTCACCTTGATTGGATACTGCAAGGAAGGCGATCACATGGCACTAATTTATGAATACATGCCCGAAGGAAACCTACAGGAACATATTGCAGGTATCTAACTGGTTTAGAGATATCGCTTCATTTTTTTCGGAAAGGGGAAAAGAGCCCCAGCCTCTACATAGATTGATTTATATGGTCACTTTTATTACATTATTAAGAATATGTTTCAAAAAGGCGTTACAACTCATGGATCACATAGGATTGAGACATGTATCCACCATCTAAAAACATCCACTAACATGGAACACCTATGCATTAACATGACGACTATTATCAAGCCGCCAACCGCACTGGTTCACTGGTTCTATAAATCCCATGCAACCGTCTCCAAAGCGTCGAACCACATACGGATCCAATGTGTGGAGGCGCAACCGATCTAGCGAAGCGGCAGCGATGGCCGCGGTGATAACGGCGGTGGCCGGGCATGCCTTGGGCAACGGCGGATGCAGGCGCGTTGCGCTGCCCGGTCACGGGCGGCTGCGTGCGGCGGCTGGCCTGGTTCGGGCGGTGGCATGATGCGGTCTATAGATCTGTCATATAGGCATGACTATGAGTTACGGAGACATAGTTGTCGGTGAAAACCGAGCCGACGGCAGGAGATGGCGGCGTTCTGCGTCGTTACCTTGATTAAGGCATCGTCGTGTAACTATTGTCGACCCAGTCGTGCTGCTCCGGGGGAAACCATAAGATTTGGTGTTTGAGGTCGAACGATGGCGGCACTATGGTGTCGTTTCTCTCTTGGGAGCATCGTTTGTGGAGTAGAGTTGGAAGACAGAGGCAAGAAGCGGAGCGACTTTGTTTTGAATGGAGCTTCGGTGGAGATGTCAAGTTATGCCTGGCCGACAGGTGCTATGCCGTGTCATGCCTGATCGGCAGGTGCTACGCACGACAGATCTTCAAGAGTCTCCACATCGATATGGACGAGCACCGGGCGGTGGAGTCGTTCGGCGCCATGATGGCGTCGACGGATGACCGGACTGATAAGGATGATGTGGATCTCTCTCCTGAAGATGGGACAACGGTTCGATGATGATGGGAGCTTCTAAAATGTGTGGATGTGGTGTACACTTTAGGTCTGCTGCACCGGTTGTTGGTTCTGATACGTTATATGGATGCATCGGCGACGACGTCGGTTATAGATATGGGGAGGGAGAGCACTCCACATTATCAAGTTTGTAGGTGTGAGTGATGACTTCTGGTGGCTTGATGTATGTTCTTGTGAGATCTTCGTGGAATAATTAATAAAGATGGTTGTATGCATCGATTGATGCAGAGCCCAGGGATTTAACCTCCTTTTCAAAAAAAAAAAACGCCCAAAGTAAAGCACAAAGCCCACTCTGATGTTAGCTTTATTTTTATTAGCAATTCCATTCAACCAATTCCCAAACATATTTGTTATATTAATTGGAGGATATATATTAAAAGAAATATGAACTATGTGCCATATAATACGTGCAAATGGACATGATATGAACAAATGTTGTGTCGTTTTCTCTTTGTCAGTTCCTCTTTGACAACTTATCTTTGGTTAAAGAAATTTCGGATGATGAAACCACGTGAATATCTTACATTCCAGTTGCACTTTCATTTCCAAATATATTTCAAAAGAATCGTGTGGGTCCGTCGATCCATTAAGTCCAGATACATAGATTTGACCATGACAAATCCAGAGATTGAAAGCCCCGACATGAACTTAGCAGTATTAGCAACCATCTCAATATCAATCATTAACCAAATGAAGCCCTATTGTCCATTTATTACTTGTTAATGACCTTCTAAAATATATATTCAGAGGGGCAGCCTTGACTAAGGCCCTATTTGGTTCATAAGTCCTAGGACTTTTCTTAGTCCCAACTTATAAGTCATAAGTCGCTAAAAAGTCCCTACCTGTTTGGTTCCTCAGACTTAACATGGACTAGAGGACCATATTACAACTATAAGTCCCTATAAGTCCCTCCTTAAGAGTCTTATTTGATAAGTCTCAAATGCCCACTTTAAGTCCCTATAAGTCCCTCCTGTTTGGTTTAAATGAGACTTATAGAGACTTTTTTTAAATCCCTAGACCAATAAGTCCCTGGAAACAAACACCCTCTAAGCTACCGAAACTTATTCCGCTGGACAGTGTTATATAGAGAAAGATATTGATGCAACAAAGGTTTGTCTCTTAACCAAATGTCCTCTCAGAACATTGTGTTTTCTCAATTACCTATGCTACAAGACCCTCTTGATAAGAACTCGTCCTTTACTCTCATAAGACCTTTCCCAAAGGCGGAGTCAGTTGGTTTGGATTGCACCTGAGATAATGATTTAGCGTGGAGGCATTTATCTTGAAGCAATTCTTCCCAGACTCCTTCCTCATTTTGAAGTTTAAACAACCACTTTCTAAGAACACTTCTATTCTTCAAGTCTAACACCTCTACTCCTAAACCACCATGATCTTTAGGTCTACAAATAATGTTCCGTTCAGTTAACTCATGTTTCTTTTTTTATCCATCACTTTGCCAGAAGAAACATGGTCTGAAAAAATCTAGTATTTTTCGTACCCCTTTGGGTATTTCCATGAAAGACATCATAAACATCGGACAAGGTTGTAAGGAAATAAATAACTAAAACCAGACGATTGCCATAAGATAATAATTTACCAGTCCAACAAGAAATTTATTCTCAAATCGTTCTTCAACTGGTTTCCTTTCTTCATTTTTTAAACTCTATGAAAATGAATTGGGATACACAAATATCTAAAAGGTAGAGATCCCGACTCACAACCGAATAACTCCTTGTATTGGTCATCTACATATTTTCCTTTGACAAAACAAAATATTTCACTCTTGTGAAAATTTATTTCGAGACCAGATATTTCCTCAAAGATACATATGATAAGTTTCATATTTAAAGGTTTCTCAAGGTTGAGTTCAATAAAAAATATTGTATCACCGACATATTGTAGAATCGATACCACCCTCCCGCCCCAAACACTAAATGAAGGATGAGACCTTCTCCTTGACCATCTTCCTTTGGTCTAGCAATTAAGATGGCCAACACATCCGCAACGATATTAAATATAATAGGAGAAAGAGGGTAGCCTTGACTCAACACATTTTGAGTTTGAAAGTATTGTCCTATGTCATCATTAAATTTAATGTCGATGCTACCTTTGTGGATAGAGTGATTGATCCAATGATATCATTTATGACTGAAGCCTTTCGTTGGAAATGTCTGTTGCGAAAACAAACATTTTAAATTTCGATAAGCCTTTTCAAAATCAATTATCAAATGAGCCCCATCCATCTTCTTCCAATGATGTGGTGCCCCAACAGAAAAGGTTGTTTGCGTAGGCCGAATGACTTTATACAAAATTTAAGAAATTCAAAAGGTAGCCACCTTTGTGAAAATCTTAAAGCTCATGTTGAGAAGAAAAATGGGACGGTATTTCTGGATTTGGAAAGCATTTTATTTCATTGGTAGTAAAATGATGGTCCCGTAGTTCAGATGAAAAATGGAAAGCTCCCTTACTAAAATTTAGTAACCATAGCCACAAAATCACCATTTAAAATCCCCCAAAACTACACGTAGAATTCAGAAGGGAAACCTTTTGATCCCGATGTAGAATTCTTTATCAATTTGCAAAATAACTTCTTACACCTCTTTCTCAGTGCAGTAAGAATATTGTTTTCTTCAATAGAAATTTGTCGGAAATGATTATTTAATACTCAATCAAGGTAAAATAGTTTTTAGCCAGTGCACCAAAGGTTTTTTTAATAGTATTTAGTGTCATATAGACTAGTGTCATATGCATGACACTAGTGTATGCTACTCCCCAATATGACCACTCCCTCGGTCTATGTAAGTCCTCTTATATTGTGCACCGCAACCAAGGTGGAGGCCAAAATGAGAGAACGTAATGTTTATTTGCTGATAAATAGCATTGCATGCAATGAACTGACCACTGCATGTCATGTTTGGTAGCCTCAAGTCATTGAAAACATACACGTCTCACATCCCTTATTCATGTCAAAAAACAATAAACAAGGTGAGAGTTAATGCACCATGATGAAATATTTTAGGATTATTTGGTTTTCGTAAGGTGACTTAGGCTCCTCCCAATGCTCCATCTTGTACATGTGCTAAGCCTTTCACGTAGGCAAAAAATCTAACGTGACAAGTTATTTAAAAGGAGATAGATGAGTGTGGTGACCCCAGGAAGAAACAATGCTAAGCGCGTGAACCTAGGCAAAACATTTAAATAAAGGAAACCCACCAATACATGAAGAGCTTTAGTTGCTAAATCATTAAATGAAGCAAGCTTAGCAACCATAAGCTAATCACATATGCATCGGGGAGTATAATTGCTAAGCTACTTAATGTGCTTAGCACCAGTGGCGGACTCAGGAATGGGCCACGCCCCAGGCGAACTGGGCCAAGGCCCAGGCAGCTATGTTAACTGTAGCTACTGTCTTAAAAAATACAAAGGAAACGGGCCTCATGCCCCAGGTCGCCGCCCCTTCTGCCAGGGGCCTGAATCCGCCCATGCTTAGCACCACATCCAAGCACCCATGCATTGGCAACAGCCTTAGTGAATTTTGGACAATTGGGTGGTAGTAGTAGCATTAATTTTGAGTTAAGACCTTTTGTACTCAGAGTATATGAGCCAGGAGCTCGGAGCAGCAGTTTTTTTTTTTGCGTAATAAAGACATAGAAATTTGCTTAGCTCTCCTTTGCGTCTAGATAACCCATACTATTTTGATTACTACCTGCTACTCCCTCCGTTCTCAAATATTTATCTTTCTAAAGATTTCAACAAGTGACTACATACGAAACAAAATGAGTGAATCTACACTTTAAAATATGTCTACATACATTCTTATGTTGTAGTCCATTTGAAATGTTTAGAAAGACAAATTTTGGAAACGGAGGAAGTAGTAGATTGTGTGTTATGTTTATTTATGCATTGGTCCGAAATTTATATGGCGGCAGGTAAAGATAGTAACAGAGGATGTTTAACCTGGAGAAAAAGACTCCAAATTGCACTTGAATCTTCGCAAGGTACACTCTGGAATATGCCTGGAATGAGTTGTCCCCAACAGTAAACATTATGTGTTTTTAGAAAGTTAAGAAATTGATGAGTAATGATATGCAGGGCTGGAGTACCTACACAAAAGTTGCAACCCGCCTCTCATCCACAGGGATGTTAAGGCCGCGAACATCTTGCTCAACACATCACTAGAGGCTAAGATTGCTGATTTTGGCTTGTCCAAGGCTTTCAGTGTCAACAACAATGCTTATACATCAACTGTCATACTTGTCGGCACACCTGGATATGTTGATCCAGAGTATGTTAATCTCAGCTTCCACATTCATTTTTTAAATTGATCGATATGAATGCCATGTTTTCAGCTATATACGTACGTGTGTGTACAGGTATCAGGCCACAATGCAGCCCTCAACTAGTAGTGATGTGTACAGCTTTGGTGTTGTGCTGCTTGAGCTGATAACAGGGAAGCCTGCCATCGTGCGTGACCTGGAGCCCATTAGCCTCATCCGATGGGTGAAGCGGAGGCTGTCTCGGGGGGACATTGAAGCCATGGTGGACGCGAGCATGCAAGGGGACTACGACGTCAACAGCGTGTGGAAGGCTGCGGAGATCGCTCTCAAGTGCACGGAGCTAGAGTCGCTGCAGCGGCCTACTATGACCGAAGTGGTGGTGCAGCTGCAGGAGTGCCTCGAGCTTGAGGAGGACCGTGTAGGTGTTGAAACAACCAATGAACTATATAGTGGAAGCAACACTAGGTTTGAGACAGATCATCACAGCTTTAAGAGGGCGCCGGCAATGGACGACGGTCCAGCTGCACGATGAACACTTGCTCTTTACCAATGCAGTTATATGTTTCCTTCAAAAAGATAGAGGTCTGTAAGATGTTTAAAACAGGTTCTCTATTTACCAAGCTTGCAGTTAATTAATTTGATTAAACACATTTGTTTGTTTTATGGGCTGTAAGATTACATCCTTCTATTTTTTTTAAGCATGGCCGTAGTGGAAATTTAGATTAGTGTGATGCACAATTTTCTTTCCAACACGGGGAATATATTAATATCTCAAAGATACGGATTACGCCTAGCCTCTGCAACAACACAATGTCGTAAAGACATTATGGATGCACGCAGTCAAAAGATAAAAAAAAAAGAAGAAAAAAGGAAAAAAAAAAAGATCTCCTTAGAGTGACCAATGTATCTGCAACACGAACCACCACCTAGACATCACCCGAAGTCCAAAAACGACGCCTCCAAAAAGGAAACAGTGCACAAGCACCATCATCGCCCAATCCTAGATCTTAGTTTTTCGCCCTGCAGAAGATCCACGCTCTCAAAACAACACCTTCAACAAGGTCACTGCCAGGCACAACCAATAATGCCAGAAATTTGGTTTTCACCTGAAAAGCTAAGACTCTGTATGTCGCCTGTGTTGCTGCCCCCACTTGTCGATGTCGCTGCTACAAGTCACGAATCACCAAGAAAAGTCCTCGTCGCCACGAAGACTCGATTCACCATTACAAGGCCTGAGACCTCAGCCACCATAACATTCTCGGCCATTGTCTTATCTGGGAAATCAAAATACCGACGTGTCCCATAATGTCAACAGATACCGAAGCTTCGCATCACACCCTCCTAAAGCCACACGGGCTGAAATAGGAGCGCACATGATCGAATCACGTCCGATCCAGCAATCTACATGCGTCAAGCACCTAATGAAGATCTCCAGCGAGCATTTTGGAACTCGTCAATGGCCAGATCCATGAGGATCGGCAACTGGCAACACCATCTTAGAGCAAAAAGGACCAAGGACCACGCCTCCTACCGATTCCCTACAGCAGGCCAGCGGGCATCGCTGCCACCACCCGCACCATGCAGAAATGAGTAGCTGAGCCACACCAAGTCCCCAGAACCAGTCATCGTGCCGCGGTCGCAGCCATTGCGGCAGTCGAGGTCACCGAAGAAATATGGGGCCGCCGCCCCGGCGCCCATCTCCACCGGATGAACCACGCCGTCCAGGGCTGCCATGAAGATCCGGCCGAAGATCCCGCAACGCGAGAAAGGACTCCCCCCCTCCCCCCCCCGCCGCTATCAGTCGCGCGAGGAGGATTGGGACCAACCGCTGTCGTCAGCTCGTAGCCTATGACTGGAGGCGTCCTTCGACAGTGGCGGGAGGAGCAACAACGGAGGGGGTAGGGGTGGCGGCTACGCTAGGGTTCCACCCAAGTCGCCCTTCGTGGAAGCGACATGGGGGCTGCGCTAGCTAGGAGTCTTGGGCAGCCCTATTTAAAAAAACATGATGCACATGACACTAGTCTATGTTAATACACTCCATTCACAATTATCCAGCGTTTTGCTTTAGTCAAAGTCAAAGTTTATATTTTTTTTACCAAGTATGTATAAAACAGTATCAATACCAACAATATAAATTTAATATTTCTGGAGAATCATCATAAAATATATTTTCATATTATATGCATTTGATATTATGGAGGTTGATATTTTTCCAGATATACTAAATTTTTTAAAAGTTTAACTTTGGAAAAACCAAAAATCGCAGTTAAATACAAGCAGCGTGAGTACTTTCATAATGCATAATACCATACACATATTATCATAGATGGATTCATATATTAGTTTGTATACTCGTTTGCTTTTGGTAAGTGCTATATGCAGGTAACTTAAGAGAAAGTATACGAAGATCACGTAAGAGGCTATAAGAATTAAATAACCTATTTTGCTGCAGCTGGTTGCTATCTTCGATCTTGATTTCGGATGTAGCGCGTCGTTTTTTTCTAAGAAAGTATATGTTTACTTTGTGAACCAACCTCTGGTTGGATGGTTAGAGGGACAATGCTCTCCCTAGCTCATTGGGATTCAAGTCCTGCTACTCGTATTATTTCTGGATTTATTTAATGTTCCCGGTGATGTGTTTTCAGTGGGAGGAGACGTTTTCGTGGTCGACGAGGTGCGTACGTTGACTTCGTAACTCTCAAGATGATATGTCAGTAGTGTCTTGAAGATGCTCATAGGGGTAAGATACGCGTGTATGTATTGAGTTTTAAAAAAATGTTTATTTTTAGAGAAAAGACATACTTCCGACTTTATAAATAAAGCCATCAAGAAGAGTACGACAAACCAACACAGACGGCCACCAAAAACCAAGACCAAACTAGAACAAGAGTCATAAGACGAAACGTGGCACGCGGGCCATCAAACACATTAACCTACGCGCATAGCGCGGCCACTCATGCGTGCCACATCGGCAGGTTTCACTGTCGCGTTCCAATTCGCACTCACGCCGTTAGCGCTAGGAAAACCTGGCGATCCATCACACAAGCAGGGGAAAAATCCCTCCGCCGCCACACCCGCTCTTCTCCCATCATCCTCTGCTCTTCCCTCATCCGAGCCCCTCCTCGCCTCCTCTACGTCTCTTCCCATCCCCACTTCTGCAGCGTGCTGTTGGCATCTTCCTTGCCTGCTCGACTCAGCAAAGGTGTCTGGACAAAATCTGGACCGGTGGGTGTGCCTCCTGGGCCCCTTCTCCTCCCTGTTGATCTACTTTTTTCCCTGATTCTTCTATCCTTTCTTTTCTTCTATTTATTATTATTTGAGTAATTCGGCTGCTCAAGTGCTCCAGTTTCTATTTGCAGGTCGTAATCTTGCTGCAAGTTCTTGCATGTGTCTCTTTCTCTCTACGGAAGCTGCCTCCCTGGGTCGAGAGGAGGCAGAGGAGACCTTGGGGAAATCAGGCATCGGTAGAGAGATGCTCCCATCCCATTTCCCTTTCTTTCTCAGTGTGTTTCTCCATGGACAGCATCGCCATGGACAGTTCGACAATTCAACCCGAGGTGAATTTCTCATTTATGTCAGAAGCCCTAGGTGAATTTCGGCATGCTCTTACTTGATTTTGATTTTCTTCAGGAAGTGACTACTTATGATTTTTTTTCTCTATGCATCCATTGCCCTTGATGAAGTTCGAAGATGCTAAATCGTTATACGAGTTGGCCAAATTAGTAAGTCAATTTGATTCACATGCTTTGGAAAAAAATTGTGCACAAAATTATGTTGTATTCTGGTTGTTCAATACCTGAAACACTTAGGGATTAGCATCCATAATCACTTTGTTGTAATTTGTAGATTGATGGATGAGAATCGAGGTGTGGGTCTCTACTCTCTACTATGCTATCTGGATTTATGATTTTATTCATGGAAATAGTGCAAAATAACAAGCACCGATCATTATTTTGTCGCAGTGAAGCTCCAGATATGGCTCATTGCTTGGGATATGCGTTTCTAACTATGTAGAAGAAATATAGAACATAATTAGGCTGGACTAGATATACATATTATACTCCCTGCATTACCTTTTATTAAACAGTTAATTATACAACATTGTGATGGGATCATGGAAATATTGAGGTCACCAAATTCTGATGTACGGGGCTGAACTAATTTGAAATGATTAATTTTTGTGAAGGAATTTTAGTGATGATGTGCAGTTTTGCGATGTTTGATCTGATGTTCACCAATCTACTGCTTATTTCTTCACCGTTGTGCTTCAGATTCTTGGTAGCTAACGGTATCGTTTTTTTACAGCGTATGGCTCTTGTTGCCAATGGTGAACTGATTAGTCTATGTAGTACATGTCTCCGGTGAGGAGATCTAGGAGATGGCAGCGTGGACTACAAAAGGTAGTCGACCTTAGCGCTACGTTCTTGTGTGTTCATTTGGAATATATGATGCTATGCTTTCCTTCTTTTCTCGGACTAATTAGCCACCAACAAAAAAAAAGATCATACCAATGATGAGTGATCTTCCAGTATTCTTAACTAAGCCTAACCACACATTTTTATGCCATCGTACATGATGTTGATCTTCCAAAGTCTTAACTAAGCCAAAGCAGGGTGCAGTAGACTCAAGGCAGGGGAATTAGTTGATTGACCTATACATTTGTCCACTGGAAAAACACTGAGCGAGGATGCTGGTGGAGTAGTGTCAAGGATTGTTCCAACCGCAGAATGTCGGATCTTGGTTCATTCAACTTCATGAAACCGATATGGTTCGTCGAAGATGGGATCCTCGATAGTGAACAACAACCGAATCCTGGTAATCATCGATGCTTCTCTCCCACATACCACTCCCTTCTATCTGGCCCATAATTTTACATTGCTCCTCATCATGTTTGTTTGGATAAAGTGATGCTTTCATTTCTTTTTTTACCTGTTTGATATGTCCTTGCACTAATTTTGATTTGTACCCCCTCCGTTCCATAATGTAGTGCCTATAGATTTTTGTAAAAGCCAAACATTACAAACTTTCACCATATTTATAGAGAAAAGTAGGTACATCTAGAATACCAAATGCACATCATTGGATACATCATGAGTTATATTTTCAGAATGTACATGTTTGGTATTGTAGATGTAGACAATTTTCTCTATACACATGATCAAAGTTGACAAAGTTTGACTTCCATAAAAATCTATAGGCACTACATTGTGGAGCGGAGGGACTATATGCTATTAGGTTTCTACAACTGGGACAAAGTGTATGTGCGATAGTGCGATGTGGCTTTGTTTCCTGGGGATGAGGAAGGTCAAGGGCAGGTGATTACTTTGAATCCAGGTACATTGTCCTTATTTTTGTTGGTTGAAATAGTGTGTTGTTGATGGAAGTACACATTATTTCCTAGGGTTGTGCATCTATGAAGGGGTTATTGATGAGCTCATGGAAAATGGACTTGACAATGCTAGAGAGGTCATACCCAATTTATTGAGTTCATATTGTATTTATATACATTTCAGGCCCCTTTACGGGCTGTTCTAACTGGTGGTCTAGCCACGATATTGCACTGCAATGATTTTAGTGCAAAATTTTCTCAGGATGTTTCAACTAAATGCCTTGCTGATGCATAATTTTTTCTTGACGTGTAAGAATCTTGAAACACTACTGCAGGATGCTGCTGGCGCGACACTACGATCAGAGACCCTTCGATGAAACTGTGTGCGATGCCATAATCGCAAACGGCGGTGTAAAAAAAACTGTCAAAAGGTGAAAAACGTTTGTGATGGAGGATGCATCAAACACGATTCATATTTTAGTTGCATGTGCGATGCAGGGCATACGGTTCAGTTCAATTAACTGTTTGCGATGAGGAGAAGCAAAAGAAATGTGCAGCCAGATGAAGGTGTGTGTGATATAGCATACGGTTCGCTCGGATGAATTGTTTGTGATTAGGCAACACAAAAGAAACGGTCAGCCAGATCAAGTTGTGTGTGATATACGGTATGCGGTTCACTCGGATGAACTGTTTGCGTCGAGACAAGAGAATAAAAATGGTTAAATATAACAAGATGTGTGATACACGGCAAACAGGTCTGTAAACAGAAATGTGTGCGAAGACCGATAATAACACAAACGATTACTTCTAATAAGACGTATGTGATATGCTCTCTCTACACAACATCTATTGTCCATTGGGCGACGGGCAGTCATCCAGGTACGCCGTAAGGATGCGAAGAGGGCATCCTATATCATCAAGGACTAGCTGTTCCACCAATAGCTCATCTAAAAGAACTCTCAAGTTAATTGTGCTTAGGCTGGAGCAACCATGAGATGGGTGACCGGATGGGAAGTTGCCAAAATTTAAAACCCACTAATGGGATGGATCATGAAGGTCCTTAGATCATAAATGTCCATTAAGGACCTTCATGATACATCCCATCAGTGGGTTTTGAATTTTTTTCGTTTTTTAACACATGTTAAAGAAGGTCTACCGCATTACTTTTTAACAATGTGCGATACGTGGCATACAGTAGATCCATCCGACTTGTTTTTGATGTAATAATCCGTGTGTGTTGTGGGGTGGAATTAACCTCAAGGTCCTTGTTTTGATTTTTTCGTTTTTTATTACACATGTTAAAGAAGGTCTACCGCATTACTTTTTGAAAATGTGCAATACGTGGCATACAGTAGATCCATCCGACCTGTTTGTGATGGAATAAGCCGTGTGTGTTGTAGGGTGGAATTAACCTCAAGGTCCTTGTTTTGTTTTTTTGTTTTGTTTTTTAACACATGTTAAAGAAGGTCTACCGCATTACTTTTTGACAATGTGCGATACATGGCATACAGTAGATCCATCCGACCTGTTTGTGATGGCATAAGCCATGTGTGTTATGGGGTGGAATTAACCTCAAGGTCCTTGTTTTGTTTTTTAACACATGTTAAAGAAGGTCTACTGCATTACTTTTTGATAATGCGCGATACGTGGTATATAGTTGATCAATCCGACCTGTTTGTGATGGAATAATCCATGTGTGTTGTGGGCAAACGCTTGCTAGTATTCAACTGTGTGCGATTGATGAATTCATCACGGACGGGTTCCCTAGTGTGGTCCATGTTCATATGATCATCATCTACTTCTTGTGCTAGCTCGATGTTCCTTCTATGCTAAGTTTTCATTAATTGATGACGTTTTATGAACACGCGGCCGTTTCCCGCCATTTCCTCACCTGTTTCCCGCCACCCAGCGATATTGCGCATAAACCTAGATGGCGCGCGATGCACGGAGGTGACAAGCGCAGCCTGTAGCACATCCACCTTTTCCAAGCATGCCAACCCACCAAAGCACTGCCTCTGCCATCAACCTCATAAACGAGGAAAACGAGCAGGCGCCACGGCCTGTCGAGGCTGAGGCGCTCCCTAGCAACGCGATTGACGACGCCGCGATGCGCGTCATCGTCAGGGTTGAGCAGACCTTTGGCGCATGGCGCTTGAGGGCCGCGGATCAAGATAAGCATGTCAGCGCCGACAGGCTGCAGCTCGCCGCACATCATGATCGATGGTGCGCCGCAGAGCAAGCTAGGCACGTCCGCACCGATAGGCTGTGGCTCGCCACATGGCGAGACTGTTGGAGCACCGTAGAGCGCCGCACAGCAAGAGCGGATCCATCGACGCTTGCCTGCTGCCGACACGGCGTCGCAGCTGGGTACACGTCCCGTCAGTACCCCCATTCCTCGCCAGGAGTGGGCAGAGGCCCTCAGCACCGTACTTGCACCAGAGGCCAGCCACGCCGTACTTGCATCGGATGCCCGCCGCGCCGTTCGCATGGGTGGCACCGTTTGCCTTCTACGCAGCCCGCTGGATGCCAACGCGCTGGTCTGTAGGCTCGACCGCCTCCTTGGCCCAGGTGTCCACCTGGGCGTAGTAGAGGAACATGGCCGTCGCATCCTCGAGCTGGTGATCTCCGATGAAATAGCCAACTTGGAGATCGAGATGATACTTAACTACTAGGTACAATGCATAAAATTGAAAATGAACAATACTAAAACTAATAATCACTCCTGATGTGCGATGTCATCCCAGCGCGGAGGCAGTGCACCGCCTCCTCCGCCTCGCAACGCTTGACGTACCGATCTGCCGCTTGCTGGCGGACGAGCGTGGACGATCTTGCCATTTCGTTGGGCGCCCACGGGAGCTCCTCGTCGGTGGCACGCTGGAGCTTAGCGGCTCACCTCCACGCACCGAAGAGGCGCCTAGCGCCTTTGGCCTTCCTCGCGAAGTACCCGTCTTCGTACACCTCCTCCGCATGACGACGCGCCCGCCCCCGAAGCTCCACCTTCTTCTTTTCCAGGTGGCATCACGGGCTTCACATGCCGCCTGGTACCTGGCTTTCTCCTCCGCCATCTCCTTATTGAACGCCACTTGCCTGGCTTTCTCAACCGGCGACAGTGATTTCCACAGACAAAGACTGTACTGGCCTCAAAACCAATCCAAAGTCGGGGGTCTGGCGCAACCTCATTCGGCGGCGCGTAGGGGTCCTCCTCGTTGCTGCTCATCAAATGAGCGTCCTCGGGGGCCGGCGACTCCTCGTCGACGCGTGGGCAGATCAGTGGCGCCATGACAGAACTTTGAGAGAGGGGGGGGGGGCAAGCGAGGGGAGGATGTAGATGAGAATGCAGGCGAACGACATGAGCAAGGTAGTATTTATTGGCGGCCGGAATCTAGATCGACGGGAACAGTACACACGCATGTCGCCGGAATTTACGATGACTGTAGTTTGAATTACACACGATTGCCGCATTAAAATCCATGTGTGAACATAATAGGTGATGGTTTCCAATACAGAATTATGTCTGATTAATAACCCCCACCATTCACCTTCCAAACGTCGAGGCACGAAATAGAGTGCTAATCGTGTGGGGGCCGGTTGTCTTGCCAGATCTTTCCATTTTCTTTTTCAAACACCAGATATTTACATGGTCTGAAGATTTTTTTAACTCGCACACAAGTACACACAAATATGTTTTTTCAAACCGTTATGGTTAGCCGTTGCATGTAGATGTAGTTCAAATTTGAATTACGGTCATTAAATGGCTAGAAAATCACTTAAATATCTTTATAAGGTCAAATGAAGTCACAAAGGGTTGAAAATTGATGATATGACTTTGAATGGTGCATTTTGAACACACAAAAAGTCTGGATTTCAAATAAGTTCAAATAAATGAAATCCCTTTATAACAGATGAGTTTTCGTCCGAAACCCTGATACTTCAAAAGAGATTGTCCATTTTGTACACGAAGTGCGTCCAGTTTTTGACGTAACCTTCTCAAATTTTTAGCATATGCTATGTGGGTGAAATGATGATACCATGCCAACTTTCAACCTTTTCAGAGTTCATTTGTAGTGCTTTACAATTTCAGGGTCATTTAGCTTTAAAAAATCAATAAATGCATGAAAAATATGAAATGAAGTCAGAAAGGGTTGAAAATTGATGATGTGACTCTGAATGGTGCATTTTGAACACACAAAAAGTCTGGAGTTGAAATAAGTTTAAATAAATGAAATCCCTTTGTAACAGATGAGTTTTCGTCCGAAACCCTCATACTTCGAAATAGATTGTCCAATTTGTACACGAAGTGCGTTCAGTTTTTGCCGTAACCCTCTCAACTACGTCAACAACGCAACGATATCTTCATATCTCAAGAGAAATACATCAAGGATGTTCTGAGGAAATTCGGCATGCAAGATTGCAAAGGTGTCAAAATCCCTACGCCCACAAATGGCCAACTGTGCACCCATGAAAATGGTAAAGAATTCGATCAAAAGGTATACCGCTTCATGATTGGCTCTTTATTGTATCTATGTGCATCTAGGTCAGATATTATGCTTAGTGTTTGCATGTGTGCCCGATTTCAAGCTACATCGGAGGAATCACACCATAAGGTTGTGATGCATATTCTTTGGTATCTAGCTCACACTCCAACACTTGGATTATGGTATCCCAAGGGCTCTGATTTTGATCTCATTGGATATTTTGACTCTGACTATGCTAGTGATCGAGTGGATCGCAAGTCTACATCCGGCACATGCCATTTCCTCAGACGATCCTTAGTATGTTGGTCCTCGAAGAAGCAGAACTGTGTATCACTCTCCACGGCTGAAGTGGAGTACATTGTTGTTGGTTCATGCTGTGCTCAATTACTATGGATGAAGCAAACCCTCAAGGACTATGGTGTCAACATGAAGAATGTGCCACTTTATTGTGACAATGAGAATGCCATCAAGATTACTCACAATCCAGTTCAGCACTCGAAGACAGAGCACATCCAGATCCGTCATCATTTTCTTCATGATCATGTATTCAAGGGCGACATCACCATCTCCCACGTGAAGACTGAAGAACAGCTGGCAGATATCTTCACTAAGCCCTTGGATGAGAAGATATTTTGCAAGTTGCGGTGTGAGCTAAATATCTTAGAATCTTGGAATGTTCTTTGAAAGGATACACATCCTAACACCTATGCAAAATTGATGGTGTAGACCGTCGTCCCGATCGTTGCCGCCGCGGCACTCCGGCGCCATGAGAAGCGAGGGAGAGAGAGCCCCCTCCTTCTTCTTCTTCCTTGGCCTCCTCCCTAGGTGGGAGGAGGGTTCCCCCTATGGTCCATGGCCTCCAAGGCGGCGGAGGGGCGCCCCTCTGAGATTGGATATGTCTCTCTGTCCTCTCCCGTTTCGCGTTCCCCAAATATGGCCCTTCACAGTTTCTTAAATTCCCGGAGATCCGTAACTCCGATTACACTGAAATTTTAACCCGATTTTTTCCATAAACTAGTTTTCTTGCGATAGAAGAAGGGCTCCGACCAACGTCCGAGGAGGGCACAAGACACCAGGGCGCGCCTGGGCCCTGGTGGCACGCCCTGGTGGGTTGTGGGCACTGTCGGGCCCCGTATGCGTTGATTCCACCTCCTATAAATCACATATATTCCAAAATAATTCTCCATAAATTTTATCACGTTTGGACTTCGTTTGATATGGATTTTATGTGAAACAAAAACATGCAACAAAGAGGAACTAACATTGGGCACTGGATCAGTAAGTTAGTGAAAATAAATCATATAAATTGTTGCCAAAAGTATGTAAAAGTTGTATAATATTGGCATGGAACAATTAAAAAATTATAGATATGATAGAGACGTATCAGCACCCCCAAGCTTAATTCCTACTCGTCCTTGAGTAAGTAAATGATAATAATTTTTTTTATGTGGAATGCTACCTAGCATAAACTTGATCATATATCTAGTCATGGGTGATTCAAAGCAATAGTCTATAATTTGACATAAAGATAGCAATAATTGGACATCCCAACAAACAATCATATCTTTCAGAATATCAAATGCTAAAGAACGTTATCCCTAAAAAATCATATAGTCTTGTCATGATCTGTCTTCCCAGCTCAAAGTATAAATCATGTACAAAAGAAGGGATTGGTTCATACTTTTTAACACGCTTCAATATTTTCAACTATCACGCAATACATGAGCACAAGCCATGGATATAACAATATAGGTGGGATAGAATGCGGTGGTAGTAGACAGAAGAAGGGAAGCAAGTCTCACATCAACTTGGCAAACTAATGGACTATGGAAATGTCCATAAATCTATATCAATGTGAGGTGTAGGGATTGCCATGCAACGGATGCACTAAGAGCTATATGTGTATGAGAGCTCAACATGAAAACTAAGTGGGTGTGCATCTAATCCTATAATGAAAAATCCTCACTAGTATATGAAAGTGACTACATAGGAGACTCTCCATATGAACAACATGATGCTAATTTGAAGTGCAAGTGTGGTATTTGCATGCCCCTTCTCTTTTTTTTCTTTCTTTTTATTTTTACTCCGGAGTCTCATCCCGACTTGTGGGGGAATCATGGTCTTCATCATCCTATCATTACTGGGGTAAAGTTCTAATAAGGGGGTTGTCAATCCCTTCATGGTTACTTGCAAAAGTGATATCTAATAGAAATAGTTAAACAAAAGGTAAAATATTTTTGGGTTTTTGATTTATAGATTGGCAAGTAAAAGATTACAAAATAGTACATCAGAAACTAATATGATGGAAAATAGACACGAGGGGCATAGCTTTCACTAGAGGCTTCTCTCTTGATGGCAAATAATACGGTGGGTGAAAAATTACTGTCAAGCAATTGATAGAAAAGCGCAAAGTTATGAAGATATCTAAAGGAATGATTTTGTAATGTAGGCATCACGTCCGTGTCAAGTAGACCGATGTAATGCCCCAGATGTAACACTTTCCCAATATGGCAATATATAAACTTTGGCTTCATCAATTCCGTTTTGGGCTCTTCTTCATTTCGGGTTTCTTCGTTTTGTCGTGTGCGTGTGTGCATTTCATCCATGTCATGTTGTTATGTGCATTGCATTGCATTTGTGTTGTCACTTGCATCCGGTCCCACTTGTCTCTTCCCGTTGTCCGTTTCGAGTTCCGACGCTCACACACGTGCCCGTGGCATCCCCGAGTCCTTCTTTCGTGTGTGGCCGTGTAACGTTTCCGGAATGACGTGAGACTTGTCGTGCGTTGTTGTTTTGGTACGTGTATGTAACGCCTCGGACACACCCGCTGGTGGTCGTTACTCCTGGCGGGATCTAGACTGGCCTCACATATCAATACTAGTCTTTTCTGCGCACTTTGTCCTCACTCGTGCGCACCCGGGAGCAACTTCCCGATCGGTCACCCATCCTGAAACTACTCCAAGCTGAGCACGCTTAACTTTGGAGTTCTATCTGAATGGGCTCCCGGAAAAGAAGGAATTCCTTATTGATATGAGTAGTCTATCATCCCTAATAAGCCAGGCCATCACAGTTTAGGACGCCTGTCAAGTTTTGTCGTGTTTGGAGTTCGTTTGGTACTCCAACGGTTAACCTAGTGGGCTAAAAGAACCTCTTCTTTGAGGCCCAAGACCCCCTCCACAACAGCCCACTAACCCAGCACAACCCTTCCCATCATCTCGGTCGTCGAATTGTGATCGCGTGGCCGAAAACCGCTCTCCATTTGGGGTCTCCTAGCTCCTTGTGCCTATAAAGACGTCCACACCCCCCATTTTTGCATCCAAAACCCTAGTCCCACCTCCTTCACCGCCGTCGGACACGTCCGGACGGACCGGACATGTCCGCCGCCGCGCCCGGACGAACAGGAGACTGCCACGTGTCCAACCCCGAGCCACCGGTTCCACCGCGCGGCCGCGGCCCGCGGGGCCCGAGGCCGGCCCGCACAAGCCCGCGCGCCTCCGCCGCCGCAGCCTCGCATTCCCCGCCGCCGCCGCCCGCCTCGCCGCCGCCGCACCGCGGGACGCTGACGCCGCCGCCAGATCGGCGCCGCCCAACCTCGCCGCCGTTCCTCCTCCGACGACGCCCCGCCGCGGCCTCCGCCGTCCACCGCCCCGGGCGTCCTCGCCCTGATCCTCGCCGGCCCCGAGCGCCTCCGGCCGCCGCCTCTTCACCGGCGCAGCCGCTCCGGCCACGGGAGGCCGAGGGTCGCCGCCCCGCGCGCTGATCCAGATCCACTGCCGGGCCGAAACCCTAACGGGTCGGCGCCCGCGTCCCCGCTCCGACCCGCGTTGCCCGACCCGATCCGCCCGTTGACCCGACCCGCTTCGCGCCCGATCCGCCTTTGGAGGTTGCTATTTTTTCCCTAAGTCCTGGAGTTTTGCTTATTTTTATTGCATGTTCATGTAGCTGTATCTTTTTGTGTGTAAGTCCAAATTGAGCATATGATATGTCAAAATGATCGTGGTGATGTGCTCTACGTTTTGTTCCATTGTGCCATGCTTGTTTGACTTCATCTAGAGGTCTTAATCTTCGTGACAAGAGTGCTACTTGATATAAATTGCTGCTACTTGTTATTTTCATGCCATGTTTGAGATGTGATAACTTGGTGGATGTTTATCCAAATGAAGCAAATGAGATGTCAAAATGTTCATAATGAGATGCTCTACATGATGGTTGCTGTAGCATGCATGTTAGGGTTCATATTGCCATGTTAATCTCTGTTGCAAAAGTGCATGTGGCTGTTTCTTGGTGGCTTCTCGCCCCCCTCGTTGATTACCCCAAGTGGAAGGTTTGAGATGCAGTGTAGCAGAAGTTTTCCCTTGGCAATACCAAGGATCGATTTCCCTGAGACTCCCAGTTTCAACAAGAAGGTGTCAACTGCTAACGGCGCCAGATATTAGCAATCAACGTGGACCTGCACACAGATACAAATAACTTTGCTCCCAACGAGTACAGAGAGGTTGTCAATCCCTCCGGCCTTGTAGTTTGCAAAGGATCAAACGCAAGTGATAATAGTGATAGGTATAATTGCAATAGTAAGTAAAAAGCGGAAAGTAAATAGCGGATGTGATCAATGATGGTAATATGGACCGGAGTCTCATGATGTTCACTAGTGATGTCTCTCTCCCAAAAGACGATAAAACAGCTATGTGAGGTAAACGAATTACAGCTGGGCAATTGACAGGACCATGTGCGCAAACCAATGCTGACTAAGTTGCAAGAAAGGTAGAGGTTCAAAGCATGGGCGGTACGCCGAGGTAAGTAGACCGAAATCCATCTGCATCTACTACTAATCATCCACCTTGAGATATCTATCCAGAACATCTCGCTGGTATTAAGTTGCGAGTCCCACCCATAGTGTAAACTCAAAGCAATAGATAACTGCATTAAAAGAACTTTGCGTAAAGTAAACAATCCTTGCACCCGCGGGCACAAGCACCGTTGTTTTCCCCCTTGTGGCAACATCACATCCCCTAGACTCATGTTTCTGTCACTCAAACTAGTCATCGAGGGGCATGAACCCACAATCAAGCATAATGTTCCCTCTTGGAGTCACTACCTACTACTTGGACAAAGCAATAAGTAACAACGGAGAACATGCAAGAATTACTTACAAACATAAATATAAAAGAGGTGAATCAAATATATTACTCAAACACAATCTGAACATAATCTCATAATCCATCGGATCCCAGCAAACTCATCATAGCAACAACATAAGGATTACATATGTGCCTCGATCATGTAGGGCAGCTCACGAGGACTAATTAGTGAAGCACAAGAACGGGAGGAGAACATCACATAGCTACTAGTCATGGACCCATGGTCCAAGGGAGACTACTCACAACTCATCCGGGAGGCGTCCATGGTGGTGGAGAAGCTCCCGGTGGTGATCCTCCCCTCCGGCAGGGTGCCGTGAAGAGTTCTCCTGGTGCTCCCGATCTTGGAAGCGGCGGCGGCGGTGGAACAGAGATGAGATCGCGAAAAAGAGTTCCCGTCTCGAGGGTTTCGGGAGACGCTTTAAATATATGCCAAAGGGGGGCATCAGACGAGGCTCGGGGGGCCCAGGCGCCCCCCGGCGCGGCCCAGGGGGGGGGGGGGGCGCCACCAGGGCGTCTGGGGCCCTGGTGGCCCCCCTCCGGCTGTGCTTCGGGTGCCTGGTAGCTTCTGGAACGCTGATTTTTTATATAATTTTTCTGGATTTTTTCTGGCAGTTCTCGTAATGTGAAAACCTGAAATACAAAAACAGCCGAATCAGAAACTGGCACTGGGGTGCACTGAGTTAATAGGTTAGTCCAAATATGATCAAAAGTGTATGGAAGTGTATAAATAACATAGCAATATCACCCAAAAGAGGCATGGAGCAAGCAGAAATTATAGATACATTTTGGACGTATCAGCTGTTAAGTTTCGTAACATGTTATGAGATGCTGAATTGAAGAGCTCGTTGCTATTGATGTGTTTGTCCCCATGTCACATGTTAATTTGTTTTAGAATCTCCATCATGTGGTCTTTGCTGTGGTGCAAACCATTTTCCATGATATGCCTTGAGGTGACTTAAACATGCTTCCAAACATGCCATGCCAATGTTACTGTTTTAACACTTAGTGAAATTTCTACTAAGTCTGGAATCTGTCTTATCCTGATGCTATGTTTGGTTGATGCCCTAGGCAAATCCATGTTAGTTTTGGGGTGGCCATTGACCATTCCTTGTTGTACATGTTGTTGTCCATGTCTTCACATGCTCATATGGGTTGCTGTAGCTTATTTAATTCTTGCTCCCAAGTTGCTATAAAATATAACTATCAGGTTTTAACGTCATGATCAAAATGTTGTAGCTTGTTGCTATTGATCCATGCCTCCTATGGAGTTGATCCAATGGAGTTGTTTGCTGTAGGATATGTATACTTAATGTCCATGCTTCTTGACACCATGTTTGAGTGCTGTAGAGTATATATTTCTTGCTCCAAAGTTCCTATGTGGCTGTTAATTACAGCTTTGCATTGTTTCTTGTTTCGTGTGTATATGTTGAACCGTTGCTCCGTTTTGAGCGTGCCCTACATGAAACTTGTGTGATTTTGCATGTAGATTCATAATATCATCTTGTTTACATGGTTGGAGTATGTTTGCTTAATATTTGTGTGCATCTTGCACCGTTGCCATGCTTAACTTGTTTTGCTCATATCTTCTAGACCGTAGCTCCGTTTTAAACAAACTTTATATGAAACTTGCCTAGAATTTCGTGTAGATCATCATGGTGCATGTTGACTTGATGTTTAACAACTTTAACTTAAGGTTTCTTCAGATCTGGACCATTTTCAACATATGCATATGAGGACTTACCGGATTTGCTTTATGTGGATTCCGGCCTCATTTAATCTGTTGTCTTGTGTTGTTCTTGTGTGCTTCCTCCCTTGACATGTTTTGCATCATACATGCATCATGTTGATTGTGCATTGCACCTTGTTTGATTTCGTGCCTCGTTGTGTTCTTGTGTTGAGTAGAGCCGGAAGCCGAGACCGAGAACGAGAACGAGGTTACTACCGAGGTTGAGTACGAGGAGCCGTCTTACGATCCCATCGACGACTCGACATGCAAGATGACCTGACCCAAATACCATTACTATCTATGCCGATTGCTAGAAGTCTCGCTCTTTAGCCCATTGCCTTGATGCCCATGTTTGTTTGTCAGCCTCCTATTGTAACCATGAATCTGTCTAACCACCCAACCTAGCAAACCTTTGTTTGGCTAAGTAAGCTTCGCTCAGCCCCTCTTATAGCATTGCTAGTTACAGGTGAAGATTTGAAGATTCTTGCTTCATGTTGAAGTTTGTTGGGATATCACACTATATAAACTCTTAAACTAAATCATCTATATACTGGCAATGGGTGGAAGGCCAAGCCCCTTGCTTGGTGATTTGTTCCACTCATGCCGCCCTAGGAACCGTATAAACCGGTGTTATGTTCCTTTATTTTGCGTTCCTCACACGGTTGGGGTTATGGGACCCCCTCGATAACTCGCTTATCGCTAAAACTCTTCCAGTGAGGCCCGACATTCGTACTCCATTTGCCGAACAACTAAAACTTGCCGAGGGAGTAATTAACCCGAGGATTAATTAATCAACCCCCCTGGGCCAGTGCTCGACTTGAGTGTTGGTCCAAACTAGAGTCGTGTGCGGTACCCCCCTTGGCAACTTGGGTTTTGGTCACTCTACGCTGTGCTCATCCGGTCGTGGCCTGAGACTAGATACGCGCGACTACTGTCAGGGTGTCGGCACGCCGAGAGGTCTTGCTGGATTAGTTTTACCTATGTCAGAATATCTTGAGCATGGGATTCCGAGAATACTCGGGCCTTCCCACCTTGGAGTTGCGACTCCGTGGATCGTGAGCTTGTAAAGGGCTAAATTGGGACACCCCTGCAGGGTTTTGAACTTTCGAAAGCCGTGCCCGCGGTTATGTGGCAGATGGGAATTTGTTATATCCGGTTGTAGAAAACTTGACACCATGTTCAGAACACACTACCAGCGTGAGTAACCGTGACGGTCATTTTCCGAAAGGGGTTCGAGAAGTGAACACGGTGGGGTTAGGATTGACGTGTTTAGATAGGATCACTTCGTGATCACTTTGACGCTCGTGGCACTTCTCTTCTCGCTCTAAACACGTAAGCTAGTGCTAGTGCAGCTACAACCTTTATCTTTCTTCAGCCTTGTTCCACACCCAAGGCTTAGATAGTTTTGCTACCCGGGAACGGGATTGCTGAGTCCTCCGTGGCTCACATATTCTACACAATACCAGATGCAGGTACTATGGTGAACTACTCAGGTGACGGCATGGAGCTGTACTGGGAGTTCGATGAAGAACGTAGTCGATACTATGTGCACTATCCCGATGATCAGTAGTGGTTTCTACTAGGGGTGATTCGGACCTTGTGGCTTTATGTATTTGGTATCTTTCATTTGGATCTTCGTTCGTAGTCGGGTTGTGATGTTATTTGGATGATGATTTGCTTATGTAATGTATTGTGTGACGTGGCGAGTGTAAGCCAACTATCCTTTTGCAATTTCATCCCTATTTTTACATGAGTCGTGCAAAGATACCAAACTTGAGATCATTCTAGAATGGCCTTATACCTTTAAGTTGTGCCTCGACACGTAGGAGGTATAATCCCATCCTGGGCATTACAAGTTGGTATTCAGAGCCTTCTCCGACCTAGAAGCCCCCACTGATTGATCGAATCATTGACGGTTGAGTCTAGGCACACACTTAAAAATGTTTTGAGTCCTATATATATCGGAGAGTAGGATTTCTTTTGCTCCTTATCTCTTTGCACTCTGGTGAGGACTCCTGACGATTACTCTTGTCTCTTCTACTCTCAAAATTCACCAAATTTTTTTAGGATCACGCGGGTATTGTTTGGATTGTTCCGATGTCTTTGTGACGATAACATTGTTCTCGATGCCTCCTGTCATTAGGGGTTTTGGCAGTGTCCCGGGGAGTTGAGCTCCGAGGTGTTGTCGTCACAAATATATCGCAGCAGTTCTGGAATACTTAAGATGGCCGACATCGAAAACTCTCCTATGCGGTTAGTGGCAAGATAACCCCGACATTACCCAGTACTGGGGAGGTAGTTCGGGAGTATTGCTATAGCTTGTATAGTAGATGCGTTTCGAAGGTCCGAGGTAAACGGTTTCCGGAAATAACTGGTTATGTGTTGAAGGATGGATACAGCTGGATGTAGGATTAGAGTTGAGTGCGCGATGCTTCCCCTGTATCCCCAACACCTGATTGCATAACTGGAAACTTTCGGAAATTAATAGGTGGGTTCATCTAGTAGCTCGTACGCATTCTTCCAACGAATGCATGATATGGATTTCGGGGTTCTACATTGAGTGAAGTAGTTTTATGGGCGTTTGTTCCGATTGGGAGTTGCATCTTAAAGGGTCCTTGGCTATGCTGATCCGGGGATTGCAAAACCCTTTTGTAACACGTTCCATAAGTTTTCAACACGAATATGTTGAACGAAGCTTCTATCTTGTATTTGTTCTATCTGCTCCTTGTTGTTTTTATTTACCTTTGTTCTCCCAAGTGGCTTCTCGTGAAGATTGTTGTTACTATTAAACTGTGGAGTACATTCGTTCATCTTGTTCGAATGTTCTTGTGAAGACTTATGTTGCAATTTCTAGCCGTTGATTCAGCTTATATATTCCTTTTCTCAATCAATGGCTAATAGTTGTCATCTCATTCAGGATGGCTCCTAAAAGGGTTCCCAACGCTAACCCAGAGGGTGAAGAAGTTCCTGATCGTCCTCCTTCCCCTCCTCCTCCGTCTGAGGCCTGGAGAGCAATTATGCAAGCGACAAACCAGAACACCCACATGCTTTTGCAAATGATGCAGAACATTCATGCAAATCAAGCAAATCAAGGTGCTCTTGGGAACCAAGGCCAAGGAAATTTGTTCAACCAACCTCACTTTGCTACACTCAACCAGTTCCTGGCAAACCAACCAAAGGCATTCAGTTACTGTGTGGACCCTCTAGATGCTGAAGACTGGATAACAGATATCAAGAAGCATTTCGAGTGCAGTAACGTCAGGCCTGAGGACTATGTGAAGTTTGCCGCGTTCCAACTCAAGGACCAAGCCGCTGATTGGTGGCAGAAGTACAAATACTCCAGAGAAGGGTGTGAAATCTCGTGGGCTGACTTCTGCAAGGATTTTTGTTCTCACCACATTCCAACAAGTGTCATCGAGGGTATGCGTGAGCAATTCCGCAACCTAAAGCAAGGCTCTATGACTGTTTATCAATACAATGTCAAGTTCCAGAACGTTTCCCGCTATGCCAAGAAAGACATCCCAGATGCCAAGAGCAAGATTTATCATTTCCGTGGTGGTTTGAAGGATGAAATCCAACTAGATCTCACCTTGTTCGAGCCTCATGAGTTTGATCAATTCTATAACATGGCACTTAAGCAAGAGGCAGCCCAGCTCAAGATGGAAGCTTCCAAAAAGAGGATCAGAGACGCTGTTCACTCCTCCTCTTCTTCCCAAGTGGTCGCAAAGCAACAGAAGTTTTGGCTTCCACCTCCTCCACTGATCCGACCTCCCAACAACAACAACAAGAATTCTGGTGGCCGTGGTTTCTCCCACCCACCCAACCCAAGCAATCAGTCAAAGAATCACTTTCAAGCTTCGAAGTCAAGTGCTCCTTATCACCGTCCTCTCTCAGAAGTGGTTTGCAACAAGTGCTCTTAGAAGGGTCATTATGCTAACAAGTGCCCCAACCCAAGGCGCCTTCCGCCTCCTCCACCTGTCAGCACTGCTATTGTCAAGCACAACCCCAAGTCAGCAAGAGTGAATCTGATGAATGCAGCTCAAGCAGAGAATTCTTCGGATGTGATACTTGGTAACCTTCCAGTTAACTCTATTCCTGCAAAAGTCTTATTTGATTCAGGTGCATCACATTCTTTCAGGTCAAGACCTTTTGCATTGTCACATGATATGCCATTGCAAGCTTTGCCTAGTCCAATGTCTGTGCTTTCTCCGGGTTTGCTAATGAACTCCAACAACTTTGCTCCGGATGTATCTATTTATATGGGCGATTACTGTTTTCTGATTTCTCTGGTTATTCCCGGCAATTCCGACATTGATCTTATTCTTGGGATGGATTGGCTCTCCAAGCATGATGCTCACATTGATTGTGCAAATAAGGAAGTCAAGCTTACTCATCCTGACGAAGACGTGATTATCTTTGCCTCTCGGGATAACACAATCAGGCTATTCTCTCTCAATGACAAGGGCGAGATTAATGCCAGCTCTCAAATTTTGGTGGTCAATGAATATGAAGATGTTTTCCCTGAAGAGCTTCCAGGCATGCCTCCGCATCGTCAAGTTGAATTCGTCATTGAACTCGAGCCCGGTACGAGCCAGCATGTTGGCGTCCGTACAAGCTCTCCCCTGATGAGTTGAAGGAGCTGAAGAAACAACTCGATGAGCAAGAGCGTATGGGTCTAATTAGGCCTAGCACTTCTCCTTGGGGCTGTGGTGTCTTATTTCTCAAGAAGAAGGATGGCACGGAGCGCCTTTGCGTTGATTACCGGCCATTGAACAAGAAGACAATAAAGAACAAGTATCCGCTCCCCAACATCAATGAATTGTTCGAGCAGCTCAAAGGAGCAAAAGTTTTCTCAAAGCTCGATCTCCGGATGGGTTATCACCAGATCCATATCCGTGAAGAAGATATTCACAAGACTGCATTCAGAACAAGCTACGGCTCCTATGAATACACAGTCATGTCTTTTGGCCTCGCTAATGCTCCACCCACCTTCTCGAGGATGATGCACTACATATTCAACCCCTACACCAACGAATTTGTGCTCGTCTATCTGGATGACATCTTGGTATTCTCGAAGAATGAAGAGGATCATGAAAAGCACCTCCGTCTGGTTCTCGACAGACTCCGTGAACACAAGTTCTATGCCAAGTTCTCTAAATGCAAATTCTGGCTCGATAAGGTCTTGTATCTGGGCCATATCATCTCTGCTGACGGTATTGCGGTCAACCCCGAGAAAGTTGAAGCGATTGTCAACTGGAAACCCCCTCAGAACGTCAAGCATCTCCGAAGCTTCCTTGGTCTCGCTAGCTATTGTAGAAGGTTCGTTGAGAACTTCTCCATGATTGCCAAGCCTCTCTCCAACTTGCTGCAAAAGAATGTCAAGTACAACTGGTCTCCGGATTGTGATGTGGCATTCAAAACTCTCAAAGAAAAGCTCATCTCTGCTCCGGTTCTTACTCCTCCAGATGAGTCCAAGCCCTACGAAGTATTCTGTGACGCTTCTCTTCAAGGACTTGGTGGTGTTCTAATGCAAGACAAGAAGGTTGTGGCATACACTTCTCGTCAATTGAAGCCAAGTGAGAAGAACTACCCCACACATGATATCTAGCTAGCAGCAGTCGTACACGCCTTGTTCATGTGGAGACACCTTCTGTTGGGCAGAAAAGTGGACATCTTCACCGATCACAAGAGCTTGAAGTACATCTTCACACAGCCGAACCTGAACCTTCGCCAGACTCGTTGGGTTGAAATGATCCAAGAGTATGATCCAAGCATCGAATATACACCTGGCAAGGCCAATGTCATTGCAGATGCCTTGAGCAGAAAGGCATATTGCAACAGTCTCCTTATCAAGCTGTTTCAGCCTGAGCTTTGTGAAGCATTCAGGAAGCTCAACCTCCAAGTTGTTCCGCAAGGCTTTCTTGCAAATCTTCAAGTTGCTCCTACCTTGGAAGATAAGATCCGTGAGGCCTAACTCAGTGATGCTATGGTGCAGAAAGTGAAACTTGGTATTGCAAAGGGTACTCCCAAATACGAGTGCTATCACGTCGATGAGAAAGACACCTTGTTCTTTGAGGACAGATTTGTGGGTCCCAAAGGTGATCTCAGGAAGCTCATAATGAACGAAGCACATGACTCCCTCCTCTCAATTCATCCTGGAAGTTCCAAGATGTACCAATACCTCAAGCAATCTTACTGGTGGACTCGCATGAAAAGCGAGACTGCCCAATTCGTGAATGAATGTGATGTCTGCAGAAGAGTCAAGGCAGAGCATGAACGTCCAGCCGGTCTCCTCCAACCTCTTCCTATTCCCGAGTGGAAATTTGACCACATTGAAATGGATTTCGTCACTGGGTTTCCCAAGTCCAAGAAGGGGAACCATTCTATCTTTGTTGTGATTGACAAGCTAACCAAAGTAGCTCACTTCCTTCTAGTCAAAGAATCCATCAATGCAGCTCAGCTGGCAGAGTTGTACACTTCCAGAATTGTGTCGTTATATGCCATTCCTCAAGTTATCTCCTCAGACCGTGGAAGTTTGTTCACATCCAAGTTCTGGGACTCCTTTCAGTCAGCCATGGGCACTAAGATCCGTTTCAGCAATGCGTTTCACCCTCAGACTAGTGGTCAAGTCGAAAGAGTGAACCAGATCCTCGAAGACATGCTCAGAGCTTGTGTCATCTCTTTTGGCATGAAGTGGGAAGATTGCCTTCCGTTTGCCGAGTTCTCTTACAACAACAGCTTCCAAGCAAGTTCCGGCAAAGCTCTGTTTGAAATCCTCTATGGCAGAAAGTGACGTACCCCTCTCAACTGGTCCGAGACTGGTGAACGTCAACCCCTTGGCAATGACTTGATCTCAGAAGCTGAAGAAATGTGCAAAGTCATACGTGAGAATCTGAAGGCCGCTCAGTCGCGTCAAAAGAGCTACTATGACGGCAAGCATCGTGATTTGGCTTTCAACATTGGGGATCATGTCTATCTCCGTGTTTCTCCTATGAAAGGCACCCAAAGATTCGGTATCAAAGGAATGCTCGCTCCGAGATACATGGGCCCTTTCAAGATCCTTGGCAAAAGAGGCGATCTAGCCTACCAAATCGAGCTTCCATCCAACTTTGCAAATGTTCATGATGTGTTTCACGTGTCTCAACTCCGCAAGTGCTTCAAGACACCTGAACGCACCATTCCGTTTGAGGAGATTGATCTTCAACAAGACTTATCTTACCGTGAGCACCCCATTGCTATTCTGGAAGAAACCGAGCGCAAGACCCGCAACAAGTCAATCAAGTTCTTGAAAGTTAAGTGGTCACACCATACCGACCGAGAAGCTACGTGGGAACGAGAAGACCACCTTCGT
This sequence comes from Secale cereale, assembly GCA_902687465.1. Lineage (NCBI taxonomy): Eukaryota > Viridiplantae > Streptophyta > Magnoliopsida > Poales > Poaceae > Secale > Secale cereale. The sequence continues at coordinate 13,222,640 of LR738716.1, forward strand.
TCCGAGTACCCTTCCTTCTTACAGTCCTAGATCTCGGGACGAGATCTTTTCGTAGTAGAGGAGAGTTTGTAATGCCCCAGATGTAACACTTTCCCAATATGGCAATATATAAACTTTGGCTTCATCAATTCCGTTTTGGGCTCTTCTTCATTTCGGGTTTCTTCGTTTTGTCGTGTGCATGTGTGCATTTCATCCATGTCATGTTGTTATGTGCATTGCATTGCATTTGTGTTGTCACTTGCATCCGGTCCCACTCGTCTCTTCCCGTTGTCCGTTTCGAGTTCCGACGCTCACACACGTGCCCGTGGCATCCCCGAGTCCTTCTTTCATGTGTGGCCGTGTAACATTCTCGGAATGACGTGAGACTTGTCGTGCGTTGTTGTTTTGGTACGTGTAGGCCGCCTGTCAAGTTTCGTCGCGTTTGGAGTTCGTTTGGTACTCCAACGGTTAACCTAGTGGGCTAATAGAACCTCTTCTTTGAGGCCCAAGACCCCCTCCACAACAGCCCACTAACCCAGCACAACGCTTCCCATCATCTCGGTCGTCGAATTGTGATCGCGTGGCCGAAAACCGCTCCCCATTTGGAGTCTCCTAGCTCCTTGTGCCTATAAAAACGTCCACACCCCCCATTTTTGCGTCCAAATCCCTAGTCCCACCTCCTCCATCGCCGCCGGACACGTCCGGACGGACCGGACACGTCCGCCGCCGCGCCCGGATGAATAGGAGACTGCCACGTGTCCAACCCCGAGCCGCCGATTCCACCGCGCCGCCGCGGCCCGCGGGGCCCGAGGCCGGCCTGCGCGAGCCCGCGCGCCTCCGCCTCCGCAGCCTCGCCTTCCCCGCCGCCGGCGCCTGCCTCGCCGCCGCACCGCGGGATGCCGACGCCGCCGCCAGATCGGCGCCGCCCCACCTCGCCGTCGTTCCTCCGGCGACGACGCCCCGCCGCGGCCTCCTCCGTCCACCGCTCCGGGCCTCCTCGCCCCGATCCTCGCCGGCCCCGAGCGCCTCCGGCCGCCGCCTCCTCGCCGGCGCAGCCGCTCCGGCTACCGGAGGCCGAGGGTCGCCGCCCCGCGCGCCGATCCAGATCCACCACCAGGCCGAAACCCAAACGGGTCGGCGCCCGCGTCCCCGCTCCGACCCGCGTCGCCCGACCCGATCCGCCCGTTGACCCGACCCGCTTCGCGCCCGATCCGCTTTTGGAGGTTGCTATTTTTTCCCTAAGTCCTGGAGTTTTGCTTATTTTTATTGCATGTTCATGTAGCTGTATCTTTTTGTGTGTAAGTCCAAATTGAGCATATGATATGTCAAAATGATCGTGGTGATGTGCTCTACGTTTTGTTCCATTGTGCCATGCTTGTTTGACTTCATCTAGAGGTCTTAATCTTCGTGACAAGAGTGCTACTTGATATAAACTATTGATACTTGTTATTTTCATGCCATGTTTGAGATGTGATAACTTGGTGCATGTTTATCCAAATGAAGCAAATGAGATGTCAAAATGTTCATAGTGAGATGCTCTACATGATGGTTGCTGTAGCATGCATGTTAGGGTTCATATTGCCATGCTAATCTCTGTTGCAAAAGTGCATGTGGCTGTTAAGTTTCGTAACATGTTATGAGATGCTGAATTGAAGAGCTCGTTGCTATTGATGTGTTTGTCCCCATGTCACATGTTAATATGTTTTAGAATCTCCATCATGTCGTCTTTGCTGTGGTGCAAACCATTTTCCATGATATGACTTGAGGTGACTTAAACATGCTTGCAAACATGCCATGCCAATGTTACTGTTTTAACACTTGTGAAATTTCTACTAAGTCTGGAATCTGTCTTATCCTGATGCTATGTTTGCTTGATGCCCTAGGCAAATCCATGTTAGTTTTGGGATGGCCATTGATAATTCCTTGTTGTACATGTTGTTGTCTATCCATCCATGTCCTCACTTGCTCATATGGGTTGCTGTAGCTTATTTAATTCTGGCTTCCAAGTTGCTATAAAATATAACTATCAGGTTTTAATGTCATGATCAAAATGTTGTAGCTTGTTGCTATTGATCCATGCCTCCTATGGAGTTGCTCCAATGGAGTTGTTTTCTGTAGGATATGTCTACTTCATGTCCATGCTTCTTGTCACCATGTTTGAGTGATGTAGAGTATATATTTCTTGCTCCAAAGTTGCTATGTGACTGTTAATTACAGCTTTGCATTGTTTCTTGTTTCGTGTGTATATGTTGAACCGTTGCTTCGTTTTGAGCGTGCCCTACATGAAACTTGTGTGATTTTGCATTTAGATTCATAATATCATCTTGTTTACATGGTTGGAGTATGTTTGCTTGATGTTTGTGTGCATCTTGCACCATTGCCATGCTTAACTTGTTTTGCTCATATCTTCTAGACCGTAGCTCCGTTTTAAACAAACTTTATATGAAACTTGCCTAGAATTTCGTGTAGATCATCATGGTGCATGTTAAATTGATGTTTAACAACTTTAACTTAAGGTTTATTAAGATCTGGACCATTTTCAACATATGCATATTAGGACTTACCGGATTTGCTTTATGTGGATTCCGGCCTCATTTAATCTGTTGTCTTGTGTTGTTCTTGTGTGCTTCCTCCCTTGACATGTTTTGCATCATACATGCATCATATGTGCATCATGTTGATTGTGCATTGCACCTTGTTTGATTTCGTGCCTCGTTGTGTTCTTGTGTTGAGTAGAGCCGGAAGCCGAGACCGAGAACGAGAACGAGGTTACTACCGAGGTTGAGTACGAGGAGCCGTCTTACGATCCCATCGACGACTCGACAGGCAAGATGACCTGACCTAGATATCATTACTATCTTTGCCTATTGCTAGAAGTCTCGCTCTTTAGCTCATTGCCTCGATGCCCATGTTTGTTTGCCAGCCTCCTATCGTAACCATGAATCTGTCTAACCACCCAACCTAGCAAACCTTTGTTTGGCTAAGTAAGCTTCACTCAGCCCCTCTTATAGCATTGCTAGTTGCAGGTGAAGATTTGAAGATTCTTGCTTCATGTTGAAGTTTGTTGGGATATCACACTATATAAACTCTTAAACTAAATCATCTATATACTTGGCAATGGGTGGAAGGCCAAGCTTCTTGCTTGGTGATTTGTTCCACTCATGTCGCCCTAGGAACCGTATAAACCGGTGTTATGTTCCTTGATTTTGCGTTCCTCACACGGTTGGGGTTATGGGACCCCCTCGATCACCCGCTTAGCGCTAAAACTCTTCCAGCGAGGCTCGACATTGGTACTCCATTTGCCTAACAACTAAAACTTGCCGAGGGAGTAATTAACCCGAGGATTAATTAATCAACCCCCCTGGGTCAGTGCTCGACTTGAGTGTTGGTCGAAACTAGAGTCGTGTGCGGTACCCCCCTTGGCAACTTGGGTTTTGGTCACTGTATGCTGTGCTCATCCGGTCGTGGCCTGAGACTAGATACGCGCGGCTACTGTCAGGGTGTCGGCACGCCGGGAGGTCTTGCTGTATTAGTTTTACCTATGTTGGAATATCTTGAGCACGGGTTTCCGAGAATACTCGGGCCTTCCCACCTTGGAGTTGCGACTCCGCGGATCGTGAGCTTGTAATGGGCTAAGTTGGGACACCCCTGCAGGGTTTTGAACTTTCGAAAGCCGTGCCCGCGGTTATGTGGCAGATGGGAATTTGTTAATATCCGGTTGTAGAAAACTTGACACCATGTTCAGAACACACTACCAGCGTGAGTAACCGTGACGGTCATTTTCCGAAAGGGATTCGGGAAGTGAACACGGTGGGGTTAGGATTGACGTGCTTAGATAGGATCACTTCATGATCACTTTGACGCTCGTGGCACTTCTCTTTGCTCTCTAAACACGTAAGCTAGTGCTAGTGCAGCTGCAACCTTTATCTTTCTTCAGCCTTGTTCCACACCCAAGGCTTAGATAGTTTTGCTACCCGGGAACGGGATTGCTGAGTCCTCCGAGGCTCACAGATTCTACACAACACCAGATGCAGGTAATATGGTGAACTACTCAGGTGACGGCACGGAGCTGTACTGGGAGTTCGATGAAGAACGTAGTCGATACTATGTGCATTATCCCGATGATCAGTATTGGTTTCTACTAGGGGCGATTCGGACCTTGTGGCTTTATGTATTTGGTATCTTTCATTTGGATCTTCGCCCGTAGTCGGGTTGTGATGTTATTTGGATGATGATTTGCTTATGTAATGTATTGTGTGACGTGGCGAGTGAAAGCCAACTATCCTTTTGCAATTTCAACCCTATTTTTACATGAGTCGTGCAAAGATACCAAACTTGAGATCATTCTAGAATGGGCTTATACCTTTAAGTCGTGCCTCGACACGTAGGAGGTATAATCCCATCCTGGGCATTACAACCGATTCCTGCCTGCATCTACTACTATTACTCCACAGTCCACACATCGACTGACTCCTGCCTGCATCTAGAGTATTAAGTTCATAAAGAACAGAGTAATGCCTTAAGTAAGATGACATGATGTAGCGGAATCAACTCAAGCAATATGATGAAACCCCCATCTTGTTATCCTCGATGGCAATAATATAATATGTGCCTCGCTACCCCTTCTGTCACTGGGTAAGATCACTGCGAGATTGAACCCAAAGCAAAGAACTTCTCCCAATGCAATAAAAACTAATCTAGTTAGCCAAACCAAACTGATAATTCGAAGAGAATTAATTACTAAGATATCAAATCATGCATATAAGAATTCAGAGAAGATTCAAATAATATTCATAGATAAGCTGATCATAAATCCACAATTCATCGGATCTCGACAAACACACCGCAAAAGAGGATTACATCATATAGATCTCCAAGAACATCGAGGAGAACATGGCATTGAGAATCATAGAGGTAGAAGAAGCCATCTAGCTACTAGCTATGGACCCGTAGGTCTGTGGTAAACAACTCACGCTTCATCGGAAGGGCAATGGTGTTGATGTAGATACCCTCCGTGGTTGAATCCCCTCTGGCAGAGTATCGGAAAAGGCCTCCCGATGGGATCTCGCGGATACAGAAGGTTACAGTGGTGGAAAAGTGGTTTCGGTGCCCCCTCTAGGGTTTCCAGAATATATTTGAATTTATAGGCGAAAGAGGTCGGTGGGAGGAGCTTCAAGGGGCCCACAAGGGTGGGGGCGCGCCCACCCCCTTAGGCGCGCCCTCCCCCCTTGTCGCCGCCTCGCGGCTCTTCTTTCTTATTTCTCAAGTCTACGGGGTGTCTTCGGGTCCACGAAAAATCATCGCGCCCTCCCCCCGTTCCGCATCCCATGATGGATTAAACAACTCTCTCACGATCTCCACTATCTTTACTCCTCGAAACATGGGTGACACATGTCGCTAGGATAACAAAGGGCAGGGGCACGTTCGTCCAATTTCTTCGAATGAGCAGTTTTTCACAGTGGCTATAAATACCCCTCCCCTTTCACCGTACCTCATTTACTTCGCTCGACCTCCATCTCGCTCGAGCTCTCAAACCTAGCACCGCCGCTACTCTCCATCGACACTGGTGAGGAAGAGCTTCGCCGCCTCGACCTCGTCATCGTCATACTTGCGCCGGCTGCGGAAATCTTCACTCCGCCGTGTTTTTATTTGCACCGGCTGCGGAAATCTATCTGTTTTTGATTTGCGCCGGCTGCGGAAATCTATCTGTTTTTACTTGCGCCGGCTGCGGAAATCTATCTGTTTTTGATTTGCTTCTCTAAGCTGTGTTTTTATTCATGATTCCTCAATTGTGTGGATTTCTGATCTATACAACTCTAGAACCTAAAGCAGAACAGTTAGTGAAACTCTTCAAGACTCCCACGGTCAAATTCCTCAATCTTGATACTTTTGAAAAAAAATCTGAGAACGCATATGACCTCTCCAAATTCTCCACACCTATACTCTGTTCACAAGTACAAATGTCGGCTGCTGAATCTCTAGGTTCTCATCAACTTAACTCATTTGCAGCATTCCTGAAAGAAAAGTTACATACTTCCTCAAACCTCAATTGTTCAAAATCCTCAAGTGAGGAAAATGGCTGAAGATAAGAGATCACAGAAGGGAGGAAAGAGACATGAGACAAACACTGCATTTGAAATACATGAAGACATCTATGATGAATATTGCACACCAGATGAGGAAACTCATGGCAAAAAAAACAAAAATCAACGCAAAGTGCGCATTTAGAGGATTGAGAGAAGATGGGGAAAGGAATGGAGGGAATACCGATATGTTACTCCAAAGTACATGAAGAAATTCGCAGTAAACCCTCCTTGCAAAAGACCTCCTTTGGCACCTGGCCAAGTTGTAGATCCCTCAAGCATCAGGCGTGGTGAGGAATTTCCGAAGGAATGGGCCAAGCGTCAAGAAAAGCTTCAACGTGCAACAAGAGAAGCAGTGAGGAAATTCAATGAAGACTTTGCTGCTGCTGCTGCCTCTGCTGCTGAAACCTCTGCCAGCAAGCCCAAGAAGGCAATGCTGAAGAAATCGGCCGTCAAGCCAAATTTCTCGGCAGCAATGCCCTCAAGGCCAAGTGAGGGAGTCCTGGATCGGGGGGGGGGTCCACAGGTGGCCGGATAAACTCCTGGTGGGCCGGATTAGTGGGCCGTGAAGATTACTTTAGAAGATCATCTCTCGTATCTCGATAGGACTCCTGGATTCTTGTAATGGCAAGTTTTAGGCTCGGGTGTAGATTTTCCTTCCTCTACAAGATGATATGTACAAACCCTAGGCCCCTCCGGTGTGTATATAAACGGAGGGTTTAGTTCGTAGAGGCTACAATCAAAATCATACAATCCTCATAGGCTAAAACTTAGGGTTTTAGCCTTTACAATCTCAAGGTAGATCAACTCTTGTACACATATTCATCCATACTAATATAGCAGGAAGTAGGGTTTTACCTCGATTGAGAGGGCCTGAACCTGGGTAAACATCGTATCCCCTACCTCCTGTTAACATCAATCCTCAGACGCATAGTTCGGGACCCGCTACCCGAGATCCGCCGGTTTTGACACCTGCATTGGTGCTTTCATTGAGAGTTCCACTATGTCGTCGACGGAAGGATTTATGGATCACGCCGTCAACTGCAGCGGCGACTTCGAGGGGATTTTCCCTCCCGGCCAACTCTTCGTGTTCGGCGGCTTCGCGCTTCGGGCCAACACTGAAGGCCACCTTGAGCAGATCGAGAGCTACGCCCCTGGCCACCATATCAGATTCGGTAGCCTGAACTACGTTGCCGACGTCCGTGGAGACTTGATTTTCACCGGATTCGAGCCATCGGCAACCCCTCTCTACCACCACGATGATCATGACTTAACTCTATCATTGGATCAGGAAATAGCACTTGCAACAGTTCTGACCCTACATCCAGAGCGTAACATGCCACCCGAAGATGGGAAGCTCAACCCCACCACGGGAGCCACAGACTCTACGACAATGGAGCCACACACGGACCCAACTGATGGGGTCTGTGTTACCGGAACCCCGGACTTAGCTCTGGTCTTTGATTCTGAACTGTGCATGACGGCCCCCTAAAATCCAACCAGGCGCCTATCGCCGAATTCTGTGCTGCGGATATTTTTCAGCACTCACCACTTGGCGACATGTTAAGGTCGTTGAGATCTCTCTCCTTGGACGAGAGCACACAGCCGCATTATATCTAGTTTGAACTGGAGGCTGATGAATAGCCACTCTATACCCAGGGGGGTGAAGAATTTTGTTACCCACCCACCACCCACTTGGTAGCCATGGTTGAAGATCTAACCGATCTACTCGACTACGCTTCAGAAAACTTCGACGGGATGGACCTCGAAGCTGAAGCTGATACAGATCAAAGCCGGCCCATAACAGGACGGTGGAAAGCTACGTTCTCATACGACGTATATATGGTGGATACACCCAAAGACGTGGAAGGCAATGGTGAAAACAATCCTGTAGAGGATAAACCTCCCGAAGAACCTACCAAGCGTCGACGTTTTGGACGCCGAGCAAAATCCCGTAAAGTAAAGGACAACAACACCGTGACTAATGATGGTGATATTCCGGAACAATCCGAAGACCCCGCAGATCCAGCGATAGAGCAGGAGGAGCGAGAGGACGACGAACAGAGTCCGAAGCCGCAGTCCGATGATAGCGATGCCGAAGATGGTGACTACGAACCGATATCCGAAGAAGAGGTTAGCATGGATGACGATTAATATACTGTCCCAGAATAACCCTCCGAACAAAAGCGCTTCCACCGGCGGCTTATAGCCACCGCACGAAGCTTTAAAAAGTAGCAGAGCCAGCTTCGAGCTGCACAAGACACGCTCAATGATAGATGGAATGAGGTGCTAGACGTCGAACAGAAACATGGCTTTCATGGCCAAACGTGTCGGGACCCCGATCCTAAGTCACACCAATCTAGCATGTGACACATCATATCACTTTGTGGCCTCACGCACGGTATCCCCATGGGTGCCACCTTACCTGGCCCGGGACCGTTTGCGTATTTTGGCTCACGTATATGATAGTGTCGGTAGCATCCATATGACAGAGAACCCGGGCCGACATTAGTAGTTATAAAACAAAAGTGGCACTAAATTATAGAGATATGCATACATGACCCAGCAACGAACGTGTCGGTCATCAACATATGAACCCAAGTCGTAGCAAGCTACAAAGACTTAAAGGAACAACGCGTGACATTTCCCCTAAGGGACAGACACATGAACGAAGAAGGACACATGCCGGCCAGCCTAAGTGTTCCGGAGCAGTAGCAAGCTACCAAGGCTCAGTGGAAGCACTGGGAGGCATTTCCCGATAAGATAGGCTACCGAGGGTAAACAACTAGGTGTTTGATCCCACACATAGCAATCCACGTTACACGTACGCATAACATGCAAGTATGTGTTGTACAACATGGCATCACAACATAACTCAACAACTCATATAAATAAAGGCCCAGAAGAGCCATCATAACATTTATTACAAGCAGTGGGTCTCATGACCCAACATACAGAGCATACAGGCAACGAAAGCATAACATGTCTGAGTACAGACAACTCTAAATGAAAAAGGCTGAGAAGCCTGCCTATCTACAAGACCCACCCAAGGGTACAAGATCGTAGCTAAGGTAACAAGCTAAACGTAGAAGTCCACGCGGAACCACTAGTGGGACTGAAGTCTCTCTACAAAACATAAATTAAGCAAACGTGAGTACAAAGGTACTCAGCAAGATTTACATCAGAACTAGCTACATATGCATCAGTATCAACAAGGGGTTGTGGAGTTTAATTGCAGCAAGCCAGCTTTGACTCGGTGGCTATCCTGAAATACAACTTAAGTAACTCTTTTGAGGTGGCGTACACGAGTCCATATATTCACCAATCAATACACCACTATAGATCCGCTCCTGTCTCCCTACGAGAACGCCATCCATAGCACTCATGCTTATCTTGCGCATTTTAGAGTATCCACTTTCACTTGTCTATGAACTATACAGGAAACCCAGAAGTCCTTCACCGCAGACACGGCTATTCGAATATATGATGTTAACCCTACAGGGGTGTACTTATTCACACACGCTCTCGCCACTTACCGCCATGTACACATCATGTATCTCGGCAACCTTCAAGCGGAAGCCTGGCGAGGGTGTCGGCCACGACCTGACTAACCACACAAGTCCCCAGTCCAGGTTTATCGCCTATTCAGGTTCCATCCGCAGGGAGTCCGGCCGAGGTTTCCTCATACGGCCCCTAACGATGTGTACACGGTTCTCGAGGCACCAAACGGGCGTCCCGGTACTCCGTGCCACGTACCTACCACATCACAGCTCACCCCGAGGGTCAGCGCTGCATACGGCCTCCAGTATGCTACAAACACCAGAAACTAATTGCAACTCCTGGACAGAGGACAAGGGCGATTAATAAGTCGAGAGATTCAATTAAGGATCCCAATGCGTGGTAGTAGCTGTTCATGGATCACAAACACATAACTCAGTTCCTGAGGACGGCTTCAATGAGACAACCCACCATGTACTCCTACATGGCCTCTCACCGCTACCTTCACCAAATCGTGTTCACACACTTAGCTCTCAACAGTAGGACATGTCCACACACCTCCAATTCATCCCCGATGAATCGGACCTGACTCAACTCTAAGAAGTAGCAGGCATGACAGCAAGCATGAATGAGTAGGCAAATCAGGGCTCAAACAACTCCTACTCATGCTAGTGGGTTTCAACTATTTACTTTGGCAATGGCAGGTCATGCAGAGGAAAGAGATTCAGCTACCGTAGCAAATAGCATTTGAATCGTTGTTGTCCTAATTGCAGTAAAAGAGAGCAAGAACGAGGGAGTGGGATTGTATCGGAATGCTCAAAGGGGTTTTGCTTGCCTAGTACTTCTGAAGATAATAAAGCTCTTCATCCGTGTCATCGATCTCATCGTCGGAACAGCGTCTACAGAGAGGGGACACACACCGGCAACAGAGAAAGAACACAATCAATGCAATGCAACAATATGATGCATGAACATGACATGGCAACATATGATGTGATTTGAGCTAATTCAACTAGCAGTGATTTAAATGAAGTTGATTTGAACCAAGGGTTCAAATTCAAACTCCACATGTGGTTATTTAAAGGTCATTTAATTGATTTGACCTGATCAGCAGGTTTAACTTGTTCAGACATGCATGAAAATTCCATAAACAGATTCCTCATATTTTCCTGATAATTTTTCACATATAAATTATTTTCATTGGAGCTATAGATTATTTTCTGTGATTTTTAGAATTTTAGTTATTTTCTGAAATTAAATTGATCATTTCTGATTTATTTTAACTCCTAGAAAACACTTACTGCGTCAGCATGATGTATCTGTGACGTCAATGGGTCAGCGGGCTGGACAAAGTCAACCTGACCTGTCGGGCCCACCAGTCAGTGACACATAGTCAGCTACAAAGGCTGACACGTGGGACCCACACGTTAGTGACTACTGCTAACTAACTTAGGGTTAGTTTAACCTAACTAATAACTAACAGGGCTGGGTCCACATGTCAGTTGCACATCAAACTAATGACAACAATTAGCACTTAACTAAAATCCTAATCTAGTTCTTGTTAGAAGCCGGCCCCAGATGTCATTGACTTAGGGGAAGTCAAACCTGGGTCAACTCGCCGGAGCTGACCTGCGGCTCGTCGCCGACAATGCCAGAGACGGCGGAGGGCAGTGGAAAACGCCCTCCGGCGACCAAAAGAGCAGCGGAGGGGCTTGGCGTGATCCTCGTCCTCGTCCGCATCCAACGTAGCCATTAGCTGCCGTCGGGGAGGACCAGAGCGATGGCGGTGAAGGGAAGTGCGGTGGCTGGAGTTTGGGCACCGACGGGTTAGGTGCTACGGTGCACAGCAGGAGCAACAGGATGGGGTTTGGGGCTTCTAGCGTTGGGTTGAGCTCGGCTGTGTGCTCGGTTCCAGCTCTAGGTGACGGTGGCCACGGCGGTGACATGGCTAGCGGAGCCAAGCTCTCTGGTGCGGTGGTTAGCTAGGCTAGGTGAAGCAAACGACCATGGGGAGAGGGGGGAAGGGGAAGGGGCTCACGACGAATGCAGCGGTGGCCTCGGCGCTTGGGGAAGCACCAGAGCAGGCACACAGCCGTCGGCGATCTCGTTGCAGAGGCGGCCGGGTCGAGCTCGTTGGCGAGGCTACATGGCTCCAGGTGGTGCGTGGCTTGGCGTAGACGATGCATTGGACGATAGTGGTTCTCGGAGACAGCTCGGTGCAGCTCGGGGAGCGCGATGGCTATGGCGAACGGCGTCGGTGGCGACCGTCGTGTTCGGGTGTGCGTGATAGAGCGAGACGGAGGAGGGAGGAGAAGCACGGGGAGAGTGCGAGGTGGTCGGGGGGAGGGGGATGCGTGGCATTGTTGGAGGCATCCAGGGCATCGGGGGCGCAGGCAGGCAGGCAGGAGGTGGCTGGCGCGTGCCGGCGTGCCGTGGCCACGCGCTCCCGTCGTCCTGGCAGCAGCTTGACGACGGCAGCAGTGTGGGCTGGGCCTGCAACAATGCTGGGCCGACTAGGGCGCCACATAAGCTGGCCCATGTGTGCTTCCTCTCTCTCTCTTCTTTTTTCTTTTCTCTTTCTTTTCTGTTATTTGTTTGTCTAGTTTAGTAAAAAATACTAAACCATTTAATAAAAAGCTGAAAATATTTATGGGCACCTCAGAGATTAAATCCAACAGCCCAAAAATACTTTCAAGATTATTTGGACATTTAGAAATGTTTATAACATTTAAATGTCCAAAAGCAAATACTTTATGATTTAATTCAAAGATCCAAATTTTCCCATAAAAGTGTGCACCATTTTTGGCAGAGGTTCTGGACCAATTCAAAAATCATGAACATTTTCAAAGGCATTTTGGGTCATTGAAAAATATTTTTAGGTTGAACCTAGTTGAGTTCTTTTGGTGCTAGGGTTTGAACAAACCCCATTTCAACTTTCTGTAAAACTGAAACATGATGACATGAAGATCGAGCGAAGACAAGCAAGGACTGATCTAGGGCTGTGACAACAAAGGCTATGCTAGGGCTGTGACAACAAAGGCTATGCCAAGCGCAAGCTGCTGCCCGAATTCGACGACGAGGCGGTTGCGCCCGTCCCATCGAATAATAACACCGCCAACAAGCCGGACCGACTACCTCGCGGACGAGATAGAGTCGCTAGCAATGGCATAAACAAGCCCCCACCCCATAAAGGAAAGGAGGGTGCAGCCCAAGTCCGAAAGCATGATCTGCGCGAGGACCTAAACAAAAAAGCTAGCAAGACCAGGTCTATATTCGAACCCAGAGATCGAGCCCCCGCACGGGCCGGCGGCTATCAGGCCAATCGCGCTGGTGACATACCAGTTCGGGGTCAATATCGAACTGTTGGGTTTTCAAGCAGGCCGGCAAGCTAAACGCCGAACACAAGGGGAAGTAGCCTCAGAGCGAAGACGAGGATGAACCTCGCCAGCCGAATATAGGGGGACAGAAGAAATTTACACCGGAGGTCAAAACAGTGAACATGATATATGCCACTCATATCCCAAAGAGGGAGCGCAAGCGCACACTCCCAGACGTCTATGCCGTTGAGCCTGTCGCCCCAAAATTCAACCCATGGTCAGCCTGTTCGATCACTTTCGAACGCAGGGATCATCCGACTAGTATTCGGCATGGGGGTTCGGTTGCCTTAGTGCTCGACCCAATAATAGATGGATACTATCTAACCTGAGTCCTTATGGACGGTGGCAGTAGTCTCAATCTGATATATCAAGACACTGTCCGCAAGATGGGGATCGACCCATCAAGAATCAAGCCAAGCAGCATGACCTTTAAAGGAGTGATACCGGGCGTTGAAGCTCGCGGCACAGGCTCTTTAACATTGGAGGTTGTATTCGGTTCTCCCGACAACTTTCAAAGTGAAGAACTACTCTTCGACAAAGCTCCATTCCGAAGTGGCTATCACGCCCTACTCGGAAGAACGGCCTTTGCTCGCTTTAATGCAGTCCCGCATTATGCCTATTTAAAGCTCAAGATGCCCGGACCACGTGGCATTATCACGGTCAATGGAAATATGGAGCGCTCCCTCCGTACGGAGGAAGATACTGCGGCCTTAACAGCCGAAGTACAATGTGGCCTATTCAAGCCAGATAATGTATCAATAGAGGACACAGCTAAATGTGTCCGGCACACGCCTCAGTGCGGCAGCTCAGATGAACCTGAGCAAGATTGACAACTATGCCCCCATCGACCGCCCCATCAGGTGATAGCATATGTGCCTCGAGTACATAATTATGCCCTAAAAATTCTTTGGGCGGCGACCGGGGGCACCTGCATACAGTCCGTAGTTCGGCTAGACCCTATTCGGACTTTAAACCTATCTTCTCTTGGTTCATTAAAACGATCCCGACTTACTTTGGCCACACCGGATTGACTTCTTCGTTTCCAGGTTTATTTCTTTTTTCTACAGATGGCCATCATACTCATACCTTCAAGGACACATTGCAAAGGAGAAAACGGCATAGACGTGCAGCAGGGACCCGCACTAAGGTTTCTTTTTAGATTAAGACCATGTGTAAACCTTTTTTCTCTTTCTTGTTATATACCTTTTTGGCATGTAAAATTTCCAAAAAAGGTCATCGGTATTATCTGTAAAGTTTGCGGCTCGCCGTACTATAGAGGGATATTAATAGAACAATTTTATTCATATCATATCCAGAGGTTTTTTCACTCACCATGGATTGTTCTCTTCTCGCATCAGATTGCCATATGTGCCTTGTCAATAAAGGTTTATTACCAGGGGCTGTATTCAGCCCCGGTATATGTTGAAAAGACTGAACACCTATAGGGAGTGGTCGGCGTCCTGGATGTTTGCATTATATGCATCAGTTCCGAATCATGTCTTCGGTCAATCGTTGGGTTGCCCGGCTCCTGTGCTTACCCCTACGTTCCTAATTGTTCGGATAGGGTGTAAAGGGAGATCTACTGCGATAGTACTTCTGGCTAGTCCGGTTAAATACCTTGGTAGAGAAAGCCGAAAACTGACTGTCATGATCAGCGAGAACCTGGTCTGCAATCCGGTGACTTAGTTTTATACTACGATCGATAGAGATATACCCCGTGTTATACGAAGGGTTGGTTTTTTCGCCCAACCAAGTGCAATTGGATACTTCATCCGCACCAGGGGCTAGTACCTAGCCCCACTTGTCAAACTCCTACGACTAAGTGAAAGAAATAACGCCGCATAGTCTGATTGCCTGGTTCGCTCTGCATACACCTTCTATACGGACCAAGACGTTGGATAAAGAGTGTATTTGCATATGACCGAACACCCCAGTACTATGTACCTGGAGGCTGAAGGCGACGACTGGAAACTTTCAGATTTAAGATAAACAGTCACACAGGACGAAAAAGGATGCTGATATGATAAATAGCGCAAAAGTTATATACACTGGATTCATAAGCATAGTCTTTACATCCAGATACAATTAATCAAAAACAACATCTTTCGAACACTAGCCTTCTACAAGGCGGGCGCCCTCGATGACGTCCTCGAAGTACTTCTCCGGCTTCCGATGCTCCTTGCCTGCGGGCGGGCAAGCAGTGGCTATATATAACGCCCCGCACACACCCGTTGGTGGTCGTTACTCCCGGCGGGATCTAGACTGACCCCACATATCAATACTAGTCTTTTCTGCGCACTTTGTCCTCACTCATGCGCACCCGGAAGCAACTTCCCGGTCGGTCACCCATCCTGAAATTACTCCAAGCTGAACACGCTTAACTTTGGAGATCTGTCTGAATGGGCTCCCGGAAAAGAAGGAATTCCTTATTGATATGAGTAGTCCCTAATAAGGCAGGCTATCACATAAACCCCCACATAGAGGAACCACATCCTCGTCGGGCCACAGGAATGTTCCCTCTTGGCACATACATTTTTACATCTAGTCTGGTACATGTGCCATGCTGTGTGCCACGGCGGGTCACAAACGTCATGAATAACATGACCGTGCACCTATCTGCAAACATCCGTGTAACCACAAGGGTCGGCTCTGATACCAACTTATAACACCCCGGACACACCCACCGGAGGTCGTTACTCCTGGCGGGATCTAGACTGGCCCCACATATCAATACTAGTCTTTTCTGCGCACTTTGTCCTCACTCATGCGCACCCGGGACCAACTTCCCGGCCGGTCACCCATCCTGAAATTACTCCAAGCTGAGCACGCTTAACTTTGGAGTTCTGTCCGAATGGGCTCCCGGAAAAGAAGGAATTCCTTATTGATATGAGTAGTCTATCATCCCTAATAAGCCAGGCTATCACACTATATGCACTGCATTCATCTTCGCCCAGTGCACTTTAACACGAGCGAAGGCCATCCGAGCACCTTCTATGCAAGCCGACCGCGTTAATGCGTCGACTCGCGGACTCACCTCGACCAACCGCTTCACCAATCCGAAGTAACTACTTGGGATTGGCTCAGCGGGCCATAGTCGGACTATCAAGTCCTTCATGGCCGAACCCGCCATGTTGTGTAGCTCGACCAGCTGCTTCATATGGTCGTTGAGGGGAACTGGATGTTGTGGCGCATAGAACTGCGACCAGAACAATTTCTCCGTGTCATTCCCCTTCTGGGCTCGGAAGTATTGAGCGGCATCTGCGTTTCTCCTCGAAAGATCAGCAAACACGCCTGGAGAACTCCATAATCGTGTCAGCCCAATATACTTCCGCCCGCCGAAGATGCTCTGTAAGAGAAATATCTTACCAGATGCTATCTGTCGTGCTTGTTTAATTTCCTCACAGGCCGCTGCGCACCTCGCCTCGCGCGTCCTGGGCAGACTTTACTGCCGCAGACAGCTCGGTTGCCTGTTCCGAAGCCTTCTTCTCCGATGCCTCACACTTATGGATGGCATCTTGGAGCTCGACCTCGACTTCGGACACCCGAGATTTGTGCTTCTCGCACTCCGCCTTTTCGGCCTCCAAATCAGCAGCCGCCTTATTCGCCTTGGCCTCCTCCTTGGCCTTGGCGACCTCGCCATTGAGGGCCTCGAGCTCAGCGGCGCCAACTATGTAATACAGAATACAATGTTAGAGTTTGTACTCATACCCAATCAATTAAGTCTTATTGACAATGAAATACAAATTCGCATAGCTTGCATTTCATCAAAACGCCGGTTGATGCGGTTGAGGTCCGCATTGGCCACCTCGAGCTTCCGATTTAGTTCGGCGACCTCTGCGTCTCGCGCAGTCGCCGTAACTAAAGAAGCCCGCATGCCAGTTCAGCTCTGTAAATATGCTACTCTATGGATACTTTGTCCGATTCTTTTCAGAATCACACAAAGCATCAGGGGCTACTGGTTATATATATGCACTTAAAACAAATAAAATTTCTTTAAGCATTACATGGCTTACATCAATTCCTGTTAAAAGGTTGTTGAAGGCTTCATTCAGTCCGCCCTTGACGGACTGAATCTTCTAGAACACCGCACCCATCACGGTGTGGTGTTCTTCAATGATGAGAGCACTTTGCAGTGCTCCCTCCATAGAATGTGGCGCCTCCGTATTAACTCCGGGCACCGTCGTATCCTCCTCCGCTTGATGAGAGGGGTCTTCAAACCGCGGAGCCGCGCTAGGCTCCGGGACGGTGTTCGATGGGACCCTGGACTGTGCGGGCCCCACATCTTCGGTCTCCATGGGGGCCGTTTCCCCATGGTCAGTGGCCGCCGTGGTATTAACCTCAGCCACCCTATCTCCTGCCCCGCCCTCATCTCCTTGGGCGGAGAGAACCCGCTGGGATGACACTTCGGTGTCCCCGCCGATTACGGGCGATGAAGCCCGGACTGGCGGGTCACTCTCCGTCTCCCCAGGCGTCAGAGAGTTCCCCTCCAATGATGTAACATCGGGGTTTACACCGGGAGGGATATAGGTCAGCAGGAGAAGAATACTAAGTAGGTATCATAAATACTGAATAAACAAAGGTGAAATAGTCAATCCGGACAAACTTACAATTTGGGCAGGGGTTTCACCCTGGGCTACACCACGAAGCTATGTTCGGACAAATCCGAACTATCTCCGAGCTTCAGCTTCCTCTTCCTCCGGGGCACGGCCGTGCCCATGTCAGCGACGGCCCCCCTCTTCCTCCTCCTACCTTGCGCAGGAGGCATTTCTTCTTCCTCCTCTTCCTCCTCATCATGTTCCCCCGCCTCACCGGAGGAGAGAATGTGGAGGTCATCGGGCTTCTGGCCCGCAGGATGGGGGCTGTCTCCGGCCCTCTTACCCTTTGTCTTCTTGGGCTTCTTGGTCGGCGCCTTGTATGGCGCCGGAACCAGCATCGCCGTCAGTAGAGACAGTGCTGGCTCTTCGGGCAGAGGCGCCGGACATTTAATCTGGGACGCCTTCTTCGTCCAACCCTGTATATCACGTAAAAATTCAAATTCCTATTATCATTAAATAAAGGAAAGGGTGTGTGTTCTGGAAGGATCATTATTACCTCTGTGGCGGAAACTTCATTGCTGAAGCCCGCATCGTCATCTTCTTCAGGCCATTCCTTTTGGCTCTTGAAGAGGTGCTTCCAGATCTCTTTGTGCGTAGAGCCGAAGAGATGCTTTTGCGGCTTATCTCCTGCCGGATCGAACTCCCATAGGGAGGAATCATGGCTTTCGCAAGGGAGAACAAGCCGGTTCAGCATCATTTGGACCACGGAGGAGAGCAGGTGCCCCATGGAGATCACGCCAGACACGCGGCTCACAAGTGTCGTCACCTCATTGTGCGACCCCCAGTCCAGACCCTTTTTGGTCAAGGAGGTTAGCCTCTCTGGGGGTCCGGATCTGAAAGTAGGCTCCACAACCCAGTTGGTGTCGCGGGGTTCGGTGATGTAGAACCACTCCTGCTGCCAGACCTTGTTCATCTCCACGAACGAGCCCTTGGGCCAAGTTGTGTTTGGGAGCTTACTGATCATAGCGCCCACCCACTCTGCGTGTTCCCCGTCCACCACCTTCGGCTTCACATTGAAGGTCTTAAGCCACAGGCCGAAGTGTGGGGGGATGTGGAGAAAGGCTTCACACATCACTATGAAAGCTGATATGTGAAGGATTTAGTTCGGGGCTAGATCATGGAAATCTAGTCCGTAGAAGAACAAAATACCCCGAACAAACGGGTGGAGTGGAAACCTAGACCCCTAACAAAATGAGACGTGAAAACTACCCTCTCGCCCGCCTTAGGGACGGGAGTCACCTGGCCCTTAGGAGGGCTCGGTGTGCGATGTCGCCGGCGAGATACCCCGCGCTCCATAGATCCTCCACGGTCTTTTCAGTGATCATGGAAGCCTCCCACTTGCCTCTGGCACCGGATCCAGCCATTGCTGGGAAGGGGAGTAGTGGTTTAGGAACGAGGAGTGGTGGGTGCAGGAGATGAGAGTACGGGGGCAAGGGAGCTTGGAGAGCTCGAGCTTGACGGAGGCGTGGGGCTGATGAAAGGGATTGGAGTCCTTTTATAATGTTGTGAATACAGAGCGTCCCCCACCTTAGCCATAAAATTTGCTGGTTCCCAAAGCGGTCGTGCGTAATGCGTGGCGTGGGTGCTCACGTCACAATGATGAGAATCCCACAATAAGAGGGCACGATCTCTATTCTGACGGTACATGTCAATGAGGATATGCCTCGAAACGTGAAACTAGGATAAAATAAAATGGTTCGATGTGTTAGTGGGCTGGACGCGACGCTTAACCCAAAAGTTGTCAGTAAAGACACATTATTCATTTTCTTTAAAAGCCTTGCCTTCAAGGCTAATAGTTGTACTAATTTTGCAGAGCCGAACACAATCCATCAATTTGCAGAAGATATATTCGGAGGAGGAACCCGCCTTGCAATGCCGAAGACAATATGGAAGCCGAACTCGTCGTCATCGAAGACAGGTTCAGGGGCTACAGAGGGAGTCCTGGATCGGGGGGTCCACAGGTGGCCGGATAAACTCCTGGTGGGCCGGACTGGTGGGCCGTGAAGATTACTTTAGAAGATCATCTCTCGTATCCGGATAGGACTCCTGGATTCTTGTAATGGCAAGTTTTATGCTCGGGTGTAGATTTTCCTTCCTCTGCAAGATGATATGTACAAACCCTAGGCCCCTCCGGTCTGTATATAAACTGGAGCGTTTAGTCTGTAGAGGCTAGAATCAGAATCATACAATCCTCATAGGCTAAAACTTAGGGTTTTAGCCTTTACGATCTCGAGGTAGATCAACTCTTGTACACATATTCATCCATACTAATATAGCAGGAAGTAGGGTTTTACCTCGATCGAGAGGGCCTGAACCTGGGTAAACATCGTGTCCCCTGCCTCTTGTTAACATCAATCCTCACACGCATAGTTTCGGACCCCCTACCCGAGATCCGCCAGTTTTGACACCGACACCAAGTTCCGCAAAGCCTTCCGGATACATTCCCGAGGCAACTTCCTCAAGGGTCACCTCAATTCCCTCTATTGCGGCACAATCTTCAGCTGCTGCTACAAAGTCCTCAACTCCTGTGCACCTTGCTACATGTCAACAGACTGCAGGGTTCTTAATTGCTTCAGGAGCCTCTGGAAGTTCATCGGCTCCACCAAAATCTTCACCTGGTCCGGCCTTACTAAAAGTGAAGACCACTGCTGGCCGTGGAAAGAGGCCAAGTCCTCGGAATAAAGTGGCCTTTCAAGTTCCATCTGATGATGATGAAGCTGATGACGAAGAACTTGCTGCAATCATCAGGGATAGACAGATGAAGGCCGCTCGAGCCAAGGGCAGTTATGTGCCTCTCATGCTGGATCCTAAGAAGATCCTCGATTACATTGATCTATGGCACAAGGATCCCAATACCCCTCTCCCTGACATGAATCTCACTCCTGGTCAAAGTCACATGTTGGGTGCTTTCATTGGTGAAGAAAAATGGAAGTTTGAACAAGCCAGAAAGGCCAAGAAAGATCAGTACAAGAAGGAACGACTTCTAAAGAAAAACATAGTGAACATGACTCCTGAGGATCTTGTGAAGCTGCAATCTGATATCAAAGACCTCAGTGATGAATTTGACAGATACCGTGTTGATTGGCTCGGAGCCAAAGTCAGATTCGTCAAGCTCTCCAAGTCACTCAAACTTGGTGGTGAAAGTTCCTCACAAGAAGCAATTCATCTTCATGAGGAAACTGAAAGCGCAACTAACAATGTCACTGCTGAAGAAACTGAACGTGCCAGGACTGATGAAGAAATTCTAGTAACTGAAGAAACTGCCAGGGTAACTTCCAATGTTGCGCTTGAAGAACAATCCACGGCTGCTGAAGAAACTGAAGGAGCGCCTGAAGAAACTGAGAATGCCACGGCGACTACAACAGTCGTGCCTGAAGAAACTGAACCAATGTCATCTGCACCTCCTACAAAGTCTTCACCTGTGAAGACTATCAAACTTCCTTGTGCATCAGAAGTGAAGAAGACAAAGGCTGCAAAGAAGGCAACAATGAAGAAAAGGAAAGCATCATCAACTGCAGAATCCTCAGCTCCCAAGAAAGTGAGGACTTTGTCAAGCTCCATCGCTAATCACATTGATGATGTCCCAATTTCAGTTGTGTCGTCAAAGGAGATAGTTCCCTTTGGTGAGGATTATGAGATTCCTGATGACACAGCTGAAGAAAATCCTTCTACTGCTTCGTCAGAGCAGTTGGATGAAGAAATTGAAGCGGAAGCAATCCCTTCAACCCCTCTGGTATCATCGCCCATGCCTTAGTTCACAGCTGAAGAGGCCAGCGTTGAGGAAATGGAAAAAGATGAGGATGTGGACATTGAGTCTACAACACCTGTGCTCAATGACGAGTATTGGGAGAAGACTCATCCAAATTTCCCATTGACCACACCACTCCAGCAAGTTCCTCAGTCCCCTGCTCGAACTAAAGAAATTCATGCGGGCTCTAAAGAATTTCATATTCCACTTCTCTCCTTTCCTGAACAAGCAACTGCTGCATCAGCTGAAGAAATAGAACAACCGGTAGCTGCTGAAGAACCTGAAGCTAAAATTCCTCAGGCAACATCTCCAGAAGTTATAACTCAAGAGGCCGCAAAATCATCATCGTCAAATCTTCAGCCCAAGCAGAAGAACCCTCATGCTACAAAACAAAAATTCAAGGTTGATGATTTCTTCGTTGAACATGTATTCTTCACTGAATTCAACCCCTATGACTCAACAAGGCTTCGTCGCAAGCGGTTCTGGACTACCACTCAGATGAACTTCTATTCTTCACTCCTTTTCGACAAGGATAAGGTATTTGAGCATCGTCAAATTCCTCATGTTGACATGGAGTCCATACCTTGCTTTGAGCCAGTGCTGAATTTGCTGCATGAAGCTGGGCTTCTAAGCTTCTATTCTGACATCTGTCATTGGAACGAAGAGCTAATTCTTCAATTCTATGCAACCTTGCACCTGACTGGTAGTTTTGATGGAATTAATTAATGGGTGCTTGACTGGATGATGGACAACACTCACTATAAAGCTCCATCATCTGAATTGCTTCATGCCGTCCCTGTTCACCCTCCTTCTAAAGGCGCAAGATTGATGTATGAGGAACATGAACTTCCAAATCATCTGATGCAAGTGCTGATGAAACCTTTGAAGGCTGGCCAATCTCCAAGAACAACCTTCCTAGTGAAGGATTTGCTATATGTGCCAAGGACAATTTACCGCATTCTCACCAAAACCCTCAGTCCAATTAAAGGCCACAACTCTGAAGAAGAAAACGTTGTTGACATCATGAAGAATCTGCTGTTCAATATCATGCATGGGATTACCATCAATTATCACGATTTCTACATGAGGACTTTGGCGAATGTTGAACTGTCTCCTTTTGAGTTGAAGCCTTATGCTACCTAGATTATGAGATTCATGAGAACAAGGTCTTCAATTGCATACAAGGCTGACTTTCAGAATCACCTGAGCTATTTGCCTCCTGTTGAAGTCCTCAAACGGACCATTTCCTTAGTTGACGGAAAGGGCAAAGCTTCTATCATTGACGAAGGTACTCGTCCTTTGGATGGCCATATTTGCAAAGCTGCACTTATTCTACCAATGATGATTGTGCAACACAAGACACTACCGCAAATGCTTCAAAGCAAATTCCTCAAGCAACTGTTCCGCGCGTGATGACTGACCCCGAGCTTCTTCTAAGTATTCATCAGAAATTTGATCGAAATTACAAGTGGGTCAAGCGCCAGTTTGCTGCAATTCTTCAGAACATGACTGTCACACAGAATACTGTGAAGAAGAATCACTACTATGCGCATGAAATTTTTGATCACACTTGGGCTATTCTATCACATCACTTCAATGCTGAAGAACTCAATGAGATGGAATTCCAACATGACTTTGACTGGTCTCAGCCACCTTCGAAGAAATTCAAGAAGGTCAAAGTTCCTCAGCTGGTCACAAGTTCATTTTCTTCATCGCGCGCAATGGATGAAGATGAAGATTTGGACGACACTGCGGCAGGCCCTACATCAACAGACGACCCCAACAACGTTGGCCCTCCTCCATCGACATCATGATGATATTCTGCAGGGGTGTTAGTCCTCATTTTTCGTCCCTTTTGGTCATTTGGTGACAAAGGTGGAGAAATTTGAGTTAGTCTTCAAGTGGATCTCTATTATGGGCTATATTTTTGTTAAGTTACAACTCTCATTCTTCTAAGGTGTTTGCCCTGATGAGTTGTAAAATTAAGTCCGATGGTGGTCTGACACTTTTTGAACTGCTTTCTGCATGCTTATTTCCTTAGTACTTTAATGCACGCATGCTGAATTTTTCCAGACACCATATTTCATCATGCATTTCAAATTCTTCATATCATATGTTAAATGCGTGTATGAATTATAAGATATAGGGGGAGATCTCCATGATATTACTCTACAATGTGCATTTGCTGACTCAAACAAAATCCTCAAAAGTGCACATATTCAGGGGGGGGGGGGTTCTTCTATATCTTGTAATGAAATTCCTCAATATCAGTTGTTACACTTCATATGTTTATCCCCGTTGAAAATTATCCTATTTGTCATCAATCACCAAAAAGGGGGAGATTCTAAGTGCATCTAGTGCCCCTTAGTGATTTTGGTGTATTAAAGACTTATAGGTTAAGGGACTAATGTGTTTATGAGTGTACACAGGTCTTATAAGTCTCTGAGGAGTTTGATATTTACGAAGAAAGTTGACCCCTAAAAATGTATGTCTTCAATTGAAGACTTTGGTTTTCTTGAAGACTTTGAAAGTGAGGAAATTGGTGCGACCTTGAAGACTTGGATATTCATGCGAGGATTATGAAGCGTGAAGACTTCTATTTTCGTAGTTTCATTTTCTCTTTCTTGAGTCATAGGAAACACCGTACTGCTAAAGGGGATCGAGGTAAAACTAAGGAAACATATTTCCAAGTGATGCTCATCTCAAAGCCTACACTACCAATCCTTTCGAGTGAAGCCATTGGAAATCTCATACAGTTCAGTCAATTTCTTCAGTGAGAGAGACAAAGTTCTTCTGGTCTCTGAGGAATTTGTCCTGACTAAGGAATTAGGAATTCGCCGGTGCGGATTGCCTATAAGTGAGGAACGTGATAGCCCTGAGGAATTTGAGAGCTCAAATTTCCGACCGTTGTTGTGCTATGCGCCAGCCGTCCCAAATATCCTATCCACCTAACGGTCATATCATTTAAGGGCATTTATGTCTTATCATGTCGGGCTGCTCCCTAGGATATAAATAGTCGACCCCTCCAACCACTAGCTGTTGACTGCTCCAAGAGAAACTGACACTTGTCATTAGAGCAACCCATCCTCCGAGGACTTTGAGCGAAAATCATCAAGTGAGGAAAAACCCAAAACCCAAACAACTAAAACCCCAAAGTGATTGAGCATCACTGAAGAGAGTGTTCCTGTGTGGAGCCGACGCTTGTTTCCTTTGAAGACTATGATCTTCCAAACGGTTAGGCGTCAAAGGTCTAGAGCATCCAAGAGGAATTGTGGATAGCCTAGTTACCAAGTCTATGAAGGTTTGGCAGTCACGTGTGAAGACTTACCACGAGTGATTGGGCGAGGTCTGTGTGACCTTAGGTCAAGGGGAATATGGTGAGGACTTGGTGTCTTGGACTGTGTGTCCAGGACTCGGTGTCCGGGACTGTATGTCCTTGGGTTTATATACCTAGCCGCCCCAACCAGACGTACAACTGTCACATAAGTTGGAACTGGTTCAACAAATCATTATCTTCACCAAGCTTACTGGTTCTATTTCCTCAACCCTTCCGTTTACTCATTCATGTGTTGATGAACTTGATATGTACTGTTTGAAGACTTTGACTGAAGACTTTCTCAATTTTCTCAACCCAATTTCTTCAGTCCTTTGTCTTCAGCCTGCTTATCCTGTTTACACACTACTCATACTCTGTGTTTGCTTTCATTTCATCATGATGACCGTGCTACTGGTTTTCTGTGTATGCACTTGAGTATCTATTCCGCTGCTAAGTACTCCCTCTATAAACTATTATAAGAGCGTTTAGAATACTAAAATAGTGATCTAAACGGTCTTATATTACTTTATAGAGGGAGTAGTTCGTTGCTTAGGAAATTCCTCAGCGAATATTTCCTCAGTGACGGATTTGTAAAAATCGCTTATTCACCCCCCTCTAGTCAATATAACGCACTTTCATGAACACACAAAAAGTCTGCAGTTCAACTAAGTTCAAATAAATGAAATCCCTTTGTAACAGATGAGTTTTCGTCCGAAACCCTGATACTTCGAAAGAGATTGTCCATTTTGTACACGAAGTGCATCCAGTTTTTTCCGTAACCCTCTCAACATTTTCGCATATGCTATGTGGGTGAAATGAGGATACCGTGCCAACTTTCAACCTTTTCAGAGTTCATTTGTAGTGCTTTTCAATTTCGGGGTCATTTAGTTTTAAAAAAAAATAGCAAATGCATGAAAAATATCAAATGAAGTCACAAAGGCTTGAAAATTGACGATGTGGCTCTGAATGGTGCATTTTGAACACAAAAAAGTCTAGAGTTCAAATAAGTTCAAAAAATGAAATCCCTTTGTAACAGATGAGTTTTCGTCCGAAACCCTAATACTTCGAAAGAGATTGTCCATTTTGTACACAAAATGCATCCAGTTTTTGCTGTAACCCTCTCAACTTTTTAGCACATGCTATGTGGGTGAAATTATGATACCATGCTAACTTTCAACCTATTCAGAGTTCATTTGTAATAATTTTCAATTTCAGGGTCATTTAGCTCAAAAAAATTAGTAAATTTATAAAAAATACCAAATGAAGTCAGAAAGGGTTGAAAATTGATGATGTGGCTCTGAATGGTGCATTTTGAACACAAAAAAGTCTAGAGTTCAATTAAGTTCAAAAAATGAAATTCCTTTGTAAAAGATGAGTTTTCGTCCGAAACCCTAATCACAAACGGTGGTGTAAAAGAACCGTAAAAAAAGGTGCAAAACGTTTGCGATGACGGATGCATAAAAAATGTCAGATTTTAATAAAAAAATATCTACAACATCACACACAGTTAGTTTCTAGGAACCATTTGTGATGAAAATATCTGGGTCTATTTAAGTCTCCCCCCTTAAGCTTCGCCGGCTCATCTGCTCCAGTCTGGCAACCGCCGAATCCACGAATCCCGATCCCCATTCCCGCACCCCTTCTTGCAAAGATGACGCCGTGGAAATGCTACGTGAAGGCCCATACGATGTCCACGTCCCCCCCGAGCGCCGTCGCCTACGCCGAGAGCATGGCCGCCTACTCCAAGAGTGCCGCCGCATCCGCATTGCGCGCGATCGCTTCCACTGAGATGGTGTCTGCGGCAGCTAATAGGCCTCGAACCCCTCGTTGGTTACCCCAAGTGGAAGGTGTAAGATGCAGTATGTAGAAGTGTTTTCCCTTAGCAAAGATGCCAAGGATCGAATCCCCAGAGACTCCTAGGTTCAACAAGTAGGTGTCAACTGCTAACGGCGCGGATTAGCAATCAACGTGGACCTGCACACAGATACAAATAACTTTGCTCCCAACGAGTACAGAGAGGTTGTCAATCCCTCCGGCCTTGTAGTTCACAAAGGGTTAAAAGCAAATGATAGTAGTGATAGATAATGTTTTGCAATAGTAAACAAAAGCAAAAAGTAAATAGCGGATGTGATCAATGATGGTAATATGGACTGGAGTCTCATGATGTTCACTAGTGATGTCTCTCTCCCAAAAGACGATAAAACAACTATGTGAGGTAAACAAATTACAGCTGGGCAATTCACAGGACCACGAACATAAACCAATGCTGATTACATTGCAAGAAAGGTTGAGGTTCAAAGCATGGGCGGTACGCCAAAGTAAGTAGACCGAAATCCATCAATATCTACTACTAATCATCCACCTTGAGATATCTATCCAGAACATCTCGCTGGTATTAAGTTGCGAGTCCCACCCATAGTGTAAACTCAATGCAACAGACAACTGCATTAAAAGAACTTTGCGTAAAGTAAACAATCCTTGCACCCGTGGGCACAAGCACCGTTGTTTTCCCCCTTGTGGCAACAGCACATCCCCTAGACTCATGTTTCTGTCACTCAAGCTAGTCATCGAGGGGCATGAACCCACAATCGAGCATAACGTTCCCTCTTGGAGTCACTATGTATTACTTGGCCAAAGCAATAAATAACAACGGAGAACATGCAAGAATTACTTATGAACATAAATATAAAAGAGGTAGATCAAATATATAACTCAAGATCAATCTGAACATAATCTCATTATCCATCGGATCCCAGCAAACTCAACATAGCAACTGCATAAGGATTACATATGTGCCTCCATCATGTAGGGCAGCTCACGAGGAGTAATTAGTGAAGCACAAGAACGGGAGGAGAACATCACATAGCTACTGGTCATGGACTCATGGTCCAAGGGAGACTACTCACAACTCATCCGGGAGGCGTCCATGGTGGTGGAGAAGCTCCCGATGGTAATCCTCCCCTCCGGCAGGGTGCCGGGAAGAGTTCTCCTGGTGCTCCCGATCTTGGAAGCGGCGGCGGCGGCGGAACAGAGATGAGATCGTGAAAAGAGTTCCTGTTCTGAGTGTTTCAGAGGACGCTTTAAATATATGCCAAAGGGGGGCATCGGGGAAGCTTCGTGGGGCCCAGGCGCCCCCCCGGCGCGGCCCAGGGGGGGGGGGGGCGCCGCCAGGGCGCCTGGAGCCCTGGTGCCCCCCCCCCCGACTGCCCTTCGGACGCACGGTAATTTCCGGAATGCTGATTTTTTATATAATTTTTCTGGATTTTTCCTGGCAGTTCTCGTAACGTGAAAACCTGAAATACAAAAACTGCCGAAAACAGAAACTGGCACTGGGGTGCACTGGATTAGTAAGTTAGTCCAAATATGATCAAAAGTGTATGGAAGTGTATGAATATCATAGCAATATCACCCAAAAGTGGCATGGAGCAAGCAGAAATTATAGATACGTTTTGGACGTATCAACATCCCCAAGCTTAATTCCTGCTCGTCCTCGAGTAGGTAAATGATAACAATAATTTCTGTGGTGACATGCTATTAACCATATAGGACTTTTTATAGTCATATGACAAAAGCTTACTGAGACAATGATTCTATAGTAATTAAGTTGCCTCATGAGAAAATCACAAATGACTGAAAGTTTTACAACATGACATTGAAGCATCAAATAGATTTGCAATGAACATGATGTGCAAATATGATAAAGTGATATCTAGCTTGCCCCCTTTAGTGAAGCAAAACATAAATGCAGGGGCACCTTCAAGGTTTAAGTGATGACTAGATACAATGATTTCAAAATAAACGATATCACAATCATGCAAAAGACAATGCTACTTTGGGACAATGCACATTACACTCAGAATGACAATCATGCTCTCAGTAGTTGGTGCCTGAAGAAAGAAGGTGGAGACTCAACATAAAAGTAATAGAATGGTTATGTGCTAGAGCTTTTTATTTTGAAAACATGGAAGCAATTTTGTCAACGGTAGTAGTACTTCATATGTGTCATGCATAAGACATCCTATAAGTTGCAAGCCTCATGCATCGAATACCAATAGTGCTCGCACCTTGTCCTAATTAGCTCGGATTTCCATGGGTTATCATTGCATTACATATGTTTCAACCAAGTGTCACAAAGGGGTACCTCTATGCCACCTGTACAAAGGTCCAAGGAGATAAATCGCATTTGATTTCTCGTTTTTGATAGATCTCAACTTGAGGACATCCATACCGGGACAACATAGAAAATAGATGATGGACTCCTCTTTAATGCATAAGCATATTCTCATAAGAGATTGAGGATTAATCTCCAAGCTAAAACTTCCACCATGATACATGGCTTTGGTTGGCGGCCCAATGTTCTTCTCTAACAATATGCATACTCATTCAACCCATGGCAAATCGCCCTTACTTCAGACAAGACGAGCATGCATAGCAACTCACATGATATTCAACAAAAGTGTGACAGTTGATGGCGTCCCCAGAAACATGGTTACCGCTCAGCAAGCAACTTATAAGAAATAAGATACATAGGCAACATATTCTTTACCACAATAGTTTTAAAGCTACTTTCCCAAGAGCTATGTATTGCAAGGTTAGTCTTAGTACAGGTGGAGGTTAGCAAAAGACTAGGAGCGACCAACTAAGAGAGCAATGACGGTCATAATCATGCAGAGCGACAAAGCAATATTGAATCAGGCATGGAAGTTATATCGCTACTCAGAAATAAAAGATCATCAAGGCTTGACAGACTTTCTTTACAGTCTTAAATATGCGTGAGCATACGCCAAGTCAATCAAAATAAACTCTCGAAGGAAGATATTACCACATCATAGGCAAACAAATCAAGTTGGTATTCCAATAACACATTGGGAATCCCCCAGCTATTTGAGACTAACCATAAGAAAACCTGAACTACTAAGCGCCATTATGCACGTCGCATCTTTATCATAGACTCATTAACCAATGCAACGGAAGCAAACTCTCTTAATAAGGTGAGCATGATAATTAAAGAGAGTTCAAGCAGCCAACTAAACAAAAGCTCTTTGAAAAGATAAGCATGAATACTAAGAGCAGAGCATGATAGTAGCTATTAAAAGACAAAGAACATACACAACAAAGATAGACATGAAAATTCTATGTTATGTTCTAGGTAGAAGTGGAGCGTGTTTCTCTCCCACATAAAGAATGCTGAGTTCCGACTCATTATGAAAAACTAAAAAGAAAATTAAAAGCAAGACGCTCCAAGCATAGCACATAACACATGAAGTGATAAAAATATAGTGAAACGAAAGACGAACTGATAATGTTGATGGAGAAGGGGATGCACGGGGGCATCCCCAAGCTTAGACGCTTGAGTCTTCTTGAATATTTCTTGGGGGTGCACGGGGGCATCCCCAAGCTTGAGCGCTTGACACTCTTGAATCTTTTTATCATCTTCCCTCGCACACTTGAAAACTCCCTTCATACATAACTCATCATAATCTGATTAGCGAGGTTAGTACCCTTAATAAAATAATTATACCTTGCTGCAAATAAAGATATTCTTGAAGTTCTACTGTTTCTCAAGATTGCCAAAAGGTTTTTGCAAAGAAAAAGCAAGCTCTTGATTTGCAAAATGAAGGAAAGGCAAAACAGGACAGAATCTGTGAAAAACAGAACAGCAGGTAGTAATTGATCTGTTCAGGATACTTCTGCAACTCAAATAAAAAAACTCAGAACAGAAGCACGAAAGAAAATTATATAGAGAACGCTGTCGAAAAAATTCAGACCAAAAATATGATCTGGTGATTTTATACGAATTTTTCTATCCAAGGACAGAATCTGTTTCCTGGACAGCACCTCACAACTTTTGAACTTTCTAGCAATCAGAGGCTATACTTGGCACAAATATGAAAAGCAAAGATACAATGATGATGCTACAGCAGTAAACAACATCAAGACACAACAAAAGCAAAAAATTTATTCATGTGGGCTGCCTCCCAAAAGCGCTTTCTTTTATGGCTTTAAGCTAGGCATAATGCATATAGATCAAGTTTTATCAAGAGTAAAAGAATAGCTAGCCCGTACAACGGACTCAAAAGGTAACTTGATCTTCTTTCGAGGGAAGTGTTCCATCCCTATTTGAGAGGAAACTGAAATTTTATATTACCCTCTTTCATCTCAATGATAGCACCAACGGTGCGCAAAAAGGGACGTCCCAAAATAATTGGACAAGAAGGATCACATTCAATATCCATAATAGTAAAATCAACGGGAACATAATTATCATTGACAATGATAAGAACATCGTCGATCCTCCCCAAAGGTTTCTTTATGGAAGAATCAACGAGACGAACACCAAAAGAACAAGAATCATAAGGTTTCAATTTAAGCATATCATATAGTCTTTTGGGCATAATAGAAGTATTGGCTACAATATCACATAAAGCATAGCAAGAGAAGTCATTCAATTTAATTTTTATCATAGGATCCCAACCATCTTCTAGCTTTCTAGGTAAGGAGGCTTCTAATCTAAGTTTCTCCTCCCTAGCTTTGATGAGAGCATTAGTGATATGCTCTGTGAAGGCAAGGTTAAGCGTGCTAGTGCGGGGATCTCTAGACATCTTGTGAAGGAAATCAATAACTTTGGTAAGAGTGCAATTATCAAAATCAAGATCACGAGCATCGAGTAAAGTGGTAGTAGTGTCCTTTAGGTTCACTTGTTTGGTAGTTTCTATAGTCATAGCATCACCATTAATAGGTCCATTGGGTGCTAAGAGTTTGGATATCCTCAACAACTTTGATAGTAGCAACAGTGTGGTGGGTAGGAAGGCTCTTAATTCTATCCTCTTCCTCCCTTTCTCTAGCCCATCTTTCTTTAAGTTTAGCCATCATCCTAATATTTTCATTAATTTGCACTTGAGTAGCATTAATAGGAATGACCTTCCTCTCCTCAAGAGGAGAAGTTTCAATATTTAGCAATTTTACCTCATTGGCTAAATGGTCTACCTTAAAAGAAAGATCATCTAGTTTATGTAGTTTTTCTTCTACACTCTTATTAAAGGCTTTTTGGGTAGTGATGAAATCTTTAAGCATAATCTCTAGTGCAGTAGTGGAGTTCTTGGTGATAGGATAAGCATTGTTGTTCCCATAAGAATTAGAGGGGAACGGTCTAGGATTGCTACCAAAGTTACTCCTATAAGCATTGTTGTTAAAATTGTTTCTAGAGATAAAGTTCACATCTACTTGTTCTTGAGCAATCAAAGAATTTA
The DNA here is from genome assembly GCA_902687465.1 of Secale cereale. Lineage (NCBI taxonomy): Eukaryota > Viridiplantae > Streptophyta > Magnoliopsida > Poales > Poaceae > Secale > Secale cereale. The sequence continues at coordinate 13,254,486 of LR738716.1, forward strand.
AAGGAACATCATGAGGATCAACAGTAGATTGCTTCGAAAGTAGAGACATGATCAAGTCAACTTTTTCATTTAAGGAGGAAATCTCCTCGACAGAGTTTACCTTCCTACCTATTGGAGCGCGTTCGGTGTGCCATTGGGAATAGTTGGTCATCATCTCATCGAGAAGTTTTGTGGCAGCACCAAGTGTAGTTGACATAAAAGTTCCTCCCGCGGCCGAATCTAACAAGTTCCGCGAGGTAAAGTTCAAGCCTGCATAAAAAGTTTGGATAACCATCCAAGTAGTCAAACCATGAGTAGGGCAGTTCTTGATAAGAGACTTCATACGTTCCCAAGCTTGGGCAACGTGTTCATTATCCAATTGTTTAAAATTCATTATGTTACTTCTAAGTTGGATAATTTTAGCAGGTGGATAGTATTTTCCGATAAAAGCATCTTTGCACTTGTCCCATGAATCTATGCTATTTCTAGGCAAAGACTGAAACCAAATTTTAGCTCCTCCTCTCAAGGAGAAAGGAAAAAGCTTCAGCTTAACAATATTACCATCTATTTCTTGGTACTTTTGCATATCACAAAGTTCAACAAAGTTGTTTAAGTGTAAAGTAGCATCATCTCCAGCACCGGAGAATTGATCTTTCATGACTAAGTTCAGTAAAGCAGGTTTAATTTCATATGAAGGTGCTGAAGTGGCTGGTGTAGTGATAGGTGTGCTGATAAAGTCATCGTTGTTGTGACTAGTGAAGTGACACAACTTGGTGTTCTCAGTGGAACCCATAGTAGCAAGCAAGCAAGATAACTATTTTTGTGATTTTCGATAAAAATACTAAAGCAAAAACTGAAAGGTAAACTAACAAGACTAAAAAGCAAAGGTAAAAGATAGCATGCAACTCCCCTATCCTGAAGAGTGGAGTCCCCGGCAACGGCGCCAGAAAATACTCCTTGATGGGCCTCGAACCCCTCGTTGGTTACCCCAAGTGGAAGGTGTAAGATGCAGTATGTAGAAGTGTTTTCCCTTAGCAAAGATGCCAAGGATCGAATCCCCAGAGACTCCTAGGTTCAACAAGTAGGTGTCAACTGCTAACGGCGCGGATTAGCAATCAACGTGGACCTGCACACAGATACAAATAACTTTGCTCCCAACTAGTACAGAGAGGTTGTCAATCCCTCCGGCCTTGTAGTTCACAAAGGGTTAAAAGAAAATGATAGTAGTGATAGATAATGTTTTGCAATAGTAAATACAAGAAAAAAGTAAATAGCGGATGTGATCAATGATGGTAATATGGACCGGAGTCTCATGATGTTCACTAGTGATGTCTCTCTCCCAAAAGACGATAAAACAACTATGTGAGGTAAACAAATTACAGCTGGGCAATTCACAGGACCACGAACGCAAACCAATGCTGATTACATTGCAAGAAAGGTTGAGGTTCAAAGCATGGGCGGTACGCCAAAGTAAGTAGACCGAAATCCATCAATATCTACTACTAATCATCCACCTTGAGATATCTATCCAGAACATCTCGCTGGTATTAAGTTGCGAGTCCCACCCATAGTGTAAACTCAATGCAACAGACAACTGCATTAAAAGAACTTTGCGTAAAGTAAACAATCCTTGCACCCGCGGGCACAAGCACCGTTGTTTTCCCCCTTGTGGCAACAGCACATCCCCTAGACTCATGTTTCTGTCACTCAAGCTAGTCATCGAGGGGCATGAACCCACAATCGAGCATAACGTTCCCTCTTGGAGTCACTACGTATTACTTGGCCAAAGCAATAAATAACAACGGAGAACATGCAAGAATTACTTATGAACATAAATATAAAAGAGGTAGATCAAATATATTACTCAAGATCAATCTGAACATAATCTCATAATCCATCGGATCCCAACAAACTCAACATAGCAACAGCATAAGGATTACATATGTGCCTCGATCATGTAGGGCAGCTCACGAGGACTAATTAGTGAAGCACAAGAACGGGAGGAGAACATCACATAGCTACTGGTCATGGACTCATGGTCCAAGGGAGACTACTCACAACTCATCCGGGAGGCGTCCATGGTGGTGGAGAAGCTCACGATGGTGATCCTCCCCTCCGGCAGGGTGCCGGGAAGAGTTCTCCTGGTGCTCCCGATCTTGGAAGCGGCGGCGGCGGCGGAACAGAGATGAGATCGCGAAAAGAGTTCCTGTTCTGAGGGTTTCGGAGGACGCTTTAAATATATGCCAAAGGGGGGCATCGGGGAAGCTTCGGGGGGCCCAGGCGCCCCCCCGGCGCGGCCCAGGGGGGGGGGGGCGCCGCCAGGGCGCCTGGAGCCCTGGTGGCCCCCCCGGCTGCCCTTCGGACGCACGGTAGTTTCCGGAACGCTGATTTTTTATATAATTTTTCTGGATTTTTCCTGGCAGTTCTCGTAACGTGAAAACCTGAAATACAAAAACAACCGAAAACAGAAAACTGGCACTGGGGTGCACTGGATTAGTAAGTTAGTCCAAATATGATCAAAAGTGTATGGAAGTGTATGAATATCATAGCAATATCACCCAAAAGTGGCATGGAGCAAGCAGAAATTATAGATACGTTTTGGACGTATCAGCAGCCGACAAGGAAGCTACAACAGCCGAGACGGCTACAGCTGCTGCTGCGACGACGGCTGCAAACACTGAGAGCGCTCGAGCTGCCGTCCATGTTGTCGATGTCGCCCTGGCCCAGATCGAGGCCATCCATGCCAAGATCAAGGATGCACATGGCAAGAAGGCCATCTCGGACTCCAGCATGCAACCCACATCCGAAAAGGAAGCGGTGCCCATGGAGCACCTGCTTCCTCATGAGGTCGCTGAGCGGAAGCTGGAGATGCAGGAGGCGGCGGAGATCGAGGAGCGTCGGGAGGAGGAGTTGCGCGTGGCCGAGGTCGAGGTAGAGAAGTGTCTGTCCATGGAGGATTCATCGGTGGAGTACCAACGCGAGCTCTGGCGCAGCCACTACTACGAGTACTACAACCTTGAGGGCGGCGCCGACGACGAGGACGCGGTCGACTTCAGCAGGAGGGACGCGGAGTCCACTAACGGCGGCATGTCGCCAGGACAAGTCATCGACGTCTCATCTCACACCGGCGATGCATAGGCCGGCGCGGCGGCGGATTTGTTAAAATTATGCGTACTTAGCAAAGTGGCCCGCTCAATGCGCGGGCTAGATTTTATGAAGCTTAATTTATAAAGTTTAATAGTTGAAACATAATATGTGATGTTTTCTAAAAAAACAATTGGAACCTAATGTTATGACATTTGCAAATATAAGACTTCTGTGAACATAGTTTTCTTACTTTGTTATTTTTTATTGATATGTAAATATATATATGGTATCAATTTTAAATTAAATCATAATAAGAATGCGTACATTTCAAAAGTCATTTTGATAATTTTGGTCCTTTTATTTGGCATAACTACCAATATTGTTTTATACCCACAAAACAGATGCAATCCTGAAGAATGTAAAACATCTAGATATGTTGCTACGTTCATTTGTGATTGCATAATCTATCAATGCAACCATAACTAAATGGTTGCATCGCTAGAAAAAGGCATATATTATAAATGAGAGAAAAAGGGGAATAGACAATACATCAAAATATGTTGCTCATTCTGTCTGACATTCTTGCTCCGGAAGATGCTCGAACACATTTTTACATTTTTCTCAACATTTAAATATAATAAGGGAAGAAAATATTAATTTATAGGCTTTTCAAAGAACTTGTTTGACGTCCTAGTTGAACAACAGACTATTGAATACACACATGATACAAATAGTAAAGTAAGGATAATAAAATAGTACCTAGCATTTGTTGAGGAGCCTTGCTGACTTCGCTAATCTTATATAACACTCATGCACATTGTGTCCACAACTTCATCTATAGAGAAAATATTATTACATATTTTTGAGAGGTTCCTCAAGAATTCAAAATAGTAAAAAAAATATTGGATAGCCCTCGAACTAAACGTACAACCAGATTTCACACTATTGGATAAGCAATACGTGAAGCACATTTAACGCTAGATTAGGCTATGTAAGAGTAGAAAAATATAGATCTAATGGCCATTATCTACAAAAAAAATGCTTGCAAGCAAGAACGAAGAGGTAAAGTTATTGACACACCATTGTGTTTGTTTGACTTTGTCCAAACACAAATTCAGGGATGCAAGTTGTATGAAGAGTTAGAATTATAATAATTAAATCTTAATTTTTATTTTATCTATATCCTACTATTTGTTGCTAGCACATGCATTATAGGAAACCATAAACATAATTACCAAGTAAAAGACGCAAGGATTTATGCAGAATTGCTCAGATAAGGTGGGTGCATATGTAAAGCTCTATGACATAGCGCATACTTGGAACTAAACTAACTAAGATCACAATGCACAATAATGATTGTAATACAAAGACAACATGCAGTTCACCTAAGCACAATTGGATGATGTTGGACTTTCTCATCAAAGTTTAGAAGGGAAAATATGATGAGGTGAGTGGCTCATTATTTGGTGTAAAATAGATTTGAAGTGAACTATTTGTTAGTATTATGGAGTAATACGTGAGTTAGGCTTGCCATATAACGATATGGCATTGGATACCTAGATATCCGAAGTAGGGCGTGAATTCTTTTAAAAGACAATGGAAAATTGTAAAGGAAAATTATTTTCTGGTTTTGTTTTGTAAAATATTACCTCACAACAGTGTGTTGTTCAGATAAGCAATAGGAACATCATCCTCAATAAAAAAGGTAATAGGGTCTGGCAATTAATGTAAGATACATTAAGCACAAAGTTCGATCAACTGGACGTGGTCATTTTAGGCTCAAATGTGATTAACACATGCGATGTAAGAATATGATATATTTATTCTGACATCTATATTGCATTGCGTGAAAGATGTAAAAGCTTATGAAGGTGAAGTGTACAAAACACCAATTTTAAATTGGTCTTGTAAAAGTGTACCTGGCATTAAACAAAATTTTTGCGCACAAATACAAAACGTAAACATGACATGTTATCTAAGCAACAATCTATCGAATTCGTATGGTTTTTGTTTATTTCTCAATCATGTGACTCATATGGTACTATAATATTAAAAAAAAAGGAAAGTTACCACCTTGTTGAGGATGATCTCCTGTGTGCAATTCAAGAAATTCCTTTCCATTTATACGAGAAGTGCCGAACATGTGCTTGCTTGTCATATGTGTTAATAGTAAAAGTACGAGACATGATATAAATCTAGTGTATTATTTATTGATGAATGATAAGTGCTATTTATACAAGTCCAAAAGGACACGAATGAACAGGCGTCTTTTCGGATAGTCGCGAGCGAACCATCACGATGGTTCCCAAGAGGAGCCGTCGGTCGTTCGTCCATATGCGGGGATTAAAACTGAATTAATTCTCAACACTCCCCCTAATCACTGCATATCCTTGTTATCATACATCCTCTTGTTTAGGTCTCCTTCAAAAACCCTTCAGGGAAAATGCAAGGAGATATACATAATATGCCATGAAAAACTCCTTCCAAAAACCCAGTGGGAAAATAAGGAGAAAATGACATATCACCATGCTTGTATTACTATTGCCTCATTAAAAACCTTTCATGAGAAACCATCCAGGAAAAACTCATAAAGGAAAAGAGTGCAATATCTAAGATCCAAAGATCTTCAATAGGTTATCATATGGGAGTACACTCCCCTGAATTGTGCAAAACACAAAGTCATCCCATACCAGTTCCATTAATATGATAATCGAGATTATCACTTGACTTTGGTTGCAAATTATCTTCCACTTCTTTGTAACTTTTTGGGAAGAGGATACTTTCAGAGAACTTGGTAATTGTTGTTTATAACCCATCTGCACCTATGTAATACAAACAACATTATCTTCATAGATAATGCTGGGCGAGTCCTATCAATCAAACCCGCCCGAACTTTCAACAAAGTTCATCATTCTGTGAAGCCAAACAGATTAGATGTTGCTTCATACATTCAGAATGATTAGTGGATACAACCTCTAAAAATTTTCTTCTCGACTTCTAAGAGAAGGTCGTACCTCCATTCGATAAGACAAAACCAGTATGTGATCTGGGATTATGGGGATATGATATATGCCCAGCATCACAATATCCAACCATGGTCATATCTTGATTTTTCTCATAAAACAAACCAACATTTTAGTGTCTAGAAGATATCCAAATATATTCTTCACACCAATCAAACCCATGGCCAATCAATTCACTGCAAGTACTATACCAGGCCTAGTGCAGTTGCTAGATACATTAGTGCTCTCATTGCATCGAGATATGTAAACTCAAGTCCAAACATCTCTTCATCACTGCCCTAGGTCTTAATTGGTCTAATGTCTATCGAGAGATCAGACAACCATAGTTCTCGATGGATATGATTTATCCATATTGAATTATTCAAATATCTTATGGATAAATGTGGACTGATGAACAAGTATTCCCGAAGAAATATGCTTAAGTTTGGAATTTAAGCAAAGTTTGGTCTCAACCAAATATTTCATCTCACACTCCGTCTTAAGATGATTACTTGCCTCATGTATTTCTTGTGTAGTCCCAATGATATTCAGATCATTCACACACAGAAATAATGCAAAATCCATTCTTAGATTTCTTAATAAACACACATGGGCAATCACTGTTATTTGAGTAACCCTTCTAACAAAGGAACTCACTCAGTCGATTATGCCACATCTTTGCCGACTACTTCAAGTTATAAAATGACTTCCGAAGCTTCACGCAATACATGTTGCGATTATATTCGAAATCTTAATTCCCTCAGGAACTATCATAAAGATATTCGAATCAAGTGACTTGCAAAACTATGAAGTCACAACATCCATCAGTTGGATATACAAATTCATTATTCATTGCCAGTGATATGAAATATCGAAATGTTAGTCCACTCATAACAGGAGAATATGAATCATCATAAATGATGACAGGTCTCTGCGTGAACCCCTATGCTACAAGCCTCGCTTCATGACTCTCCACCTCTTGGTTTTCAGTTCTCATGAACAAAAACCAACTATGCTCCTCCAAGGAACACACTGAGAGGAGTGGACATTACTGATCAGGTCAATATCCCCCCTTCTTGAGAGCGAGCTCCTCCTCAATTGATGCCTTCCTTTGGATCCACCAGAGTGTCCAAGACACTCAGCCATGCATGGACTTAAGTTCTAGATCCAATTCAAGGTCTTTTGCAATTCTTGAGAAGAAATAAATGTCGACATAATGTACTCTTTATATTATAGGATTCTCCTGAATCCGTAAACATAGTGGAGATTTCATCAATACCTTTTTGACTCTTCGTGATTTCCCACAACAGTTGAGTCAAGGTCTTCCGATGTCCCAACACCAATATTTGTGTGCACACCCGTGTTGGGTCCCGGATGTGTCCAACATCCTTTAGGTGTCCTTCAACTCTAGGTTGAATGTCAACATGTAGTTGACTTGCATTTACTGTTTGAGGATTCCTCATTCCCCTTAGACGCTTCTTTAAATCCTTGTCCCATGTGCACAGATTCCTCCCCCTCTTCGGTGGCCGAGTGGACCTATGGGTCACATCCACTCTCTCTGGCACATTCACTATGGGAACATTATACTTTGTGACACCTTTATACTTAGTAAATTCAAACTGGCAGATTATTTACGGTACTTTGCAAATTCATAATCTTCTAAACCTCCAGTTCAGATTCATCCGTACGTGGATCTAAGGACTAGATGTCTCTTCACATCTCATTCTATTTTCCAGCATTCAATATGGTTCTTATCTCCCCCTAATGCCGGAAAAATGTCCTCATCAAAATACAACCACCGTACCGGGCCATAAACAAGTCCCCTTCCAAGGACTCCGGGTACTTTATGATTGACGGAGAATTGTACCTCACATAGATCCCCATTTCTCTACGAGGGCCCATATATGTACGCTGCGGTGGTGAAATCGGTATGTATTAAACACAACCGAATTATCGCAGATGGGAAATACTTACTCATTTCCACGTACTAACTGCAACAGGGAGACCATTTAATATGCAGTTCGTCGAATTTGTATATGTAGTACGTAAAACTGCAATGTCCCAACTAGGTGTTGGGAGATTATAATTCTGTATAAGCAATCTTGCTATCAACTTATCCTCTTGACAAGTGATTCCGCAAGACCATTCTGGGTATGTACACAAAGTACAAATATGCTCCACACTTATGCCTAAATCCAGGCAGTAATCATCAAACGCTCATGGACTAAATTCCATAGGACTATCCGTACTGATGGATTTTATCCCGTGCTAGGATTGATTTTCTCTCAAATTAATGATCTGAGCTATCAACTTCGTAAAATATGGTTCCTTATAGAAGTAAGACACACACTGGACCATCTCGTTGGTGCACTTGAAAGCACAATGGAATATTGGAATATACCATATAACGGTTGAATTAGATCACATATATCTCCTGTAATGGAAATCTAGTGGCCCATCCTCTTTCTTGACATAAGATGGCATTGTGATCAATTTGTCAGTTTGCACATACGTGCATACATACACCGTTACATTGTGTCCAGTGGAACCACCAACAATTTTCTCATCATCCCAACAATAGGATGACCCAGGCGACCATGCCATATCTTGAACTTATCAAGATTCTAGAAAATTATCTTATTTTGTATGCCCAAAGCGTAAGTGATTTAATGTATGTACGCTACAACCCAATATACAGAGAAGACATTTACTCTAGGATTTCATTCGAATCCCTTTTGTTGAGTCATGAGTAGGCTTCTGACCTCACTCACTATATGGGTTTCAACATAGAAACCAATGCGTATATCCTTAAAACTCAGCAAGGTACGAGTAGAATCTAGATACATCAATGCATCTAAGATTACTATGTAGTACCCAAAAGGGAGTGCAATTGTGGTTTGACCAGAACCAACAATTACCATATCATGACCTCAATTGTCATGAATCTTCCACAACTCTTCTCAAGAGTTCGAAAATACTCAATATCCCTTAATCTTGTGTTAGTAGACCCAGTTACCACTTAACACATTTCTTTCTCAACTGGATTATGTCATAAGTTTATATAGAGTTCAATATACACATAAACTCATATATAGAAATATGTACATTGTAAAGTCACCTAAAGCCAAATCAACTGTCATGTCATCGACACTAAGTAGTGGTCCTTCCTTTTGCCGAGCGTGCTCATGGTTGCCCGCATTCTGAGGAGCATCTCGAAAACTTTAAACCATAGGGAAATAACCATTATGTTCAGTAAGCTTAATACTTATTCCCATGAGCCTTTTGCCCTTGTCAATTGGTTACAATTCCAGATCCACATTTCCTTTCAATGCGAGTCTTAAAACCACACCTATAGCAACCTATAGCAACCTTCAGAGTTTGCTAGCCTTGTCATTCTTCTTAAAATGACGTTTGCCCTTTTCAGACCCACTCTTATTTTGCCACTTATCACAACTCAGCTTTCCTTTGTTGCTGACGTTTATTGTTCAGCCCAAATCCTCATAGAAGGAGTGAAAGTAAAGAGCATTTCTTGATGAGATTGGCATCTAAAACTGCACAATTGCAGAATCTCAAACTATGAGTAGATTTGATGCCCATCAGGGTTGCATGGTATCACAAACTCAAATTCATGGAATCGAGCCAATGCCCATTACCTATGCGCTTCAGGTATCATCATCATTCTCTATTGATCCCAACAGATCAGCGTGTAGGTGATGTGAGATGAAGTGCAATGCAACATAGTATGCTATATCAGCTATAGCAAGAGCCCCGTGAGCATGTGTGGTTATGGTAGAATTGAGATTCTGGCAAACTCAGCAAATTCATTCTGGATATGTTCAACATATCCCGCATGAAATCTTCATGCCCATTAATTTACTCTCTAGTAAATTTATTTTCTAGAATCGTCAACATATAGCAATCATGAAATTGCCTAATCAAATATGTTGATACACTAGTGTGCTTTACGATACAATAATATACATGAAATTACTGAACTGCATAGCCAAAAGCTAAAGCAGAAAAGGAAAACTTAAAAAATAATAGTTTTGGGTTGAATCTGCACAACCGAAACCAGTGGGCACAGCCCATAGTTTTATTTCCTTTTTTTTCTTTCTCTAGACCGAGATGGGTCCTTGGCCGGTCCACAGGTCCGCACCGACCCAGATCGGATAAGGTAGAGGCGACGGGACGGCTTCCGTCCACATCGAGGCCTTGTCCGTTCGGTGATGGTAGGCGGCTGGGGCTCCGGCGTGAGGCTAGATGGTGATCCGGTTTCGGCCGGATCTGGCCGGCTTGCGGCCGGCGAGGTTTGTGGTGGCTCCCTTTCGGCGACAACGCGGTTGCTGTGTGGGAGGCGAGCGGGTCAACGGATTGCGTCGCGTGAGGGTGGTGTTCCAGATGCTCCGGGTGAAGACCTGACTGGTTGACCGGCCGGCAGCGGCGGTGCCCGCGGGCGTCGTTTCCCTCCTTGGTGGCGTTGCCGTGGAGATCTCCGACCTCCTACCCTCGGTACAAGATCTTCGGGCAAATGCCTAAGGCCCAGTGTCTGGTCGGGCGGCGGCGTCGTCCTCATCGCATCCCCCCTTGGGGGCGTCGACTTGAAGAGCTTCGATCCTGTTCGCGCATTCCATAGGCTGGACGCTCGCAACATTGCGGTGGCAGCAGTCCGTTTGGCAATGTGATGTGGCGCGACTTCTTGTGTGACAACGATGGCGGCTTCGGGCGGAGTTGGGATGCTGCTGAGTTATGGTAGTCGGTCTCATCCGGCGTGTTCGAGGGGTCGTCGTGCCTCACTTGTCTTCCTGAAGTCGGAGCTGCAGAGGAGGTGTCTCCACGGCGACGATGACACAAGACGGGTGGTCGGTTCCGGTGCCGGCTCGGTGCAGGCCCAGCGCTTCTCCCCTGCATTGCTCGTCGACAGAGTCGGAATTGCCTGGTCATCGGCGCGTGGGGTGGACTGTTTGGCATCAACCGGCAAAGGCCTCGGCGCTTGTTTGCAGTGAGGGCTTTTCTCCTCGACGGCGTGTGTGCGTTCTTGTGTGGGTTGCCAGGTCGCCTTTTGTGCATGTTTTTACAGGCGTGTTGTGACGGTTTTCGCTCGGTTTTCCGTTAATTAACTGGGCAACTCTCTTCGACTTTTTTAATGAATCGGGCCCTAAGGGACCGCGTTTCAAAAAAAATTCCGATAGAAATGGCGGCCTCGGCCGCCTCCCAGCCATCCGCAGTCGTCGCCTCAACGGAGACGGCGAAGGACAGAGGGCCCCGGCGCGCCGTCCTCCTCTTCTGAAGGAGAATTTACTCCTGCCGCTGCGCAAGCCAGCTTGTCGCTTGTCTCGACGACGCGCCATCGCGTGTTGACGACGATGTCATGCGCCGTCGCGCCGTTCGACATCCGTTGGCTGCTGCCGAAGCCGCGCTTCACCGTCCCCAAGCGGTCGTGGCCGAGGGCCACCGCACGGGGCGCTGCTGCGCACACTATGTATGTGGTGCCGCCAGCGGTCGGGAGGACCAGTGCGCCGCGGTCAAGGTCGCCGAGAGATGTGCTGTGCCGTTACTTACCAATAGCCGCGCGCCACCGTTGTCCGTTGACACGGCTTCCACGCCGATCCCAGGCCTGGCACCGAGCAATCGGACGCGTTGGTGAGCAACGCCGTTGCCCCTCCGCCAACCATTGCAGTGATGCCGTGCCGCCATGACATTTTTCCATAGATGCCAACGCCTCTGTTCTTCTTGGCTTCCTGTTCTAGTGATGCGTGTTGTGGCCGGAGCCCGAGTTGCTTTTCTCGTCGTTCGCTGCCTGGTGTAGAGGTCACGCCGCAGGGCATCTCGCCGTTACGTGGCGGCACGCTGTCGATGCCTCGCCGTGCTCACGTTGCAAGCCTGTGGTGTGTTGCCGCTGACCCGCCTCCAAATTGAATGACGCCGCTGCGCCTCCTTGGAGCGTTGCTCCGCCACTCCGCCATGCCTTGCTGTGGTGGCCCATTCTCAGCGGAGAACGAAAGTGCTGATAACGTGTTAATAGTAAAAGTACGAGACAGGATATGAATCAAGTGTATTATTTATTGATGAATGATAACTGCTATTTATACAAGTCCAAAGGACACGAATGAACAGGCGTCTCTTCGGATAGTCGCGAGCGAACCATCATGGTTCCCAAGAGGAGCCGTCGGTCGTTCGTCCATATGCGGGAATTAAAACTGAATTAATTAACTTAATTAATTCTCAACAATATGATGTGACCAACACCTCACTATATGGTTAGAAGCACAATCCCATGCGCGCCATGCATGCTGAAGATCATTTAGGCTGAAATGCTTCGCACTGTGCGACACACACATCAACATAATACATGAATAGATGGAGGAATAAAAAATATGCCATTTTATCCTTTAGAATGTTAGACGATATCGGTTCACTACTTGGGAAAGGAATCTATTATAACTTTTTGTGAGGAATTAATTTTTCTATGAAAAGGTTTATTCTCGTCAATGTCGAATATGCCATTTTTGTGCTTTAGAATGTTCGGTATACTGGATTTTTCTCCACATCGCTGGTACATTTAGGTCAGTTTGGTTAGGAATCTATGATGTTGTGCAAAAAATATGAGATCTTAATTCACATTTATACTCTATATACAACTAAAATCTGGTAGAATACATCATATAATTCTTGGATGGTTTCATAAGCACATATCTATGTCTTTTTTTTTGAAATAACACATATCTGTGATTGATATACACCTCTTGTTTCTCATTGCTCATGTCCATAAATATTTTATTCTTTTGCTATGTTATACATGAATAGATGGAGCAATAGAAAATATACATGTCATGTACGCGTCTATTGTACCTTACTCTTAATTGTATGCATGAGGAAAGTTTATGGTGGATTCTTATGTGTCCATTGATTCCAGTCGGACTGCCATGTGTGATGGAAAGGCACCGCCTCTTGCTTTCCATCGCTGTCAGCAAAGCTATTAGAGTCTCGGAATGTGCGTCGGCAGATTGGTTCGTCCAAGTACTGAAGCTCAACTCGTCGAACGTACGCACATATACATAGTCGCTGACGTATGGATGAGCGTCCTGGTAAATGTTTTTAATCTCAGACCTATCTAGTGAATAGTTGGATGCATACATGATTCAAGTATGAAGCTTGGTATCCTTGATGCGTAGAGAGACTCATGCCCGTCCGGCCCGTCCGTGTAATTTTTTATTTTTTTGCATGCATACACCCATCGAAATAAGAATGTACGTATGCATATTCATAAAAAAACATTTGAGCACACATTACGCTAGTTTACTTTTGGAAGAGTCCTAGGCTAGGAAGGGATGCCATAACCCCCACGCCTTGCTAGTTTATTCTAGGAAAGTCCTATGTTATCTTTTTTTTAGGGAAAGTACTATGTTTTCTTTGATTATCTTCCCCTCGTTGGACTCAAAAGAAGATAAAACAAACTTTTTTTTTAAATGGAAGATAAAACAAACCTGATTATGTGCAGAACGGTTCGACAATTTTTTTATCTATTGCCTCCTATGCGGGGCAAGAGGGGAGGACAGGAATAGAGAGAGATATTAGACAGGATAGGTGCAGTTTTTTTGTTATACCAAGGCCAGTTTCATTGTACGTAATGGCAGTAGTGAGTAATTTTTTTCACTTAAATCGAATGGCTATTAATCTTTAAGCCATGAAATAGATGGTAAGATCTTTCTAATTATTGTGAGATTTTTAATCTATTTCTCTTTTTTGGGTTAACCCTTCAATTACTTTTTATATATAATAGATAGATGTTTAGGTCAACTGGCTCTGACTTTTTTTTTTTTGCGGGAAATCATCCGATCTATTCATATTCAATCATGACAGTACAACGAATACCGAAAATAATAAAAATTACATCCAGATCCGTAGACCACCTAGCGACGACTACAAGCACTGAATCGAGCCGAAGGCGCGCCGCCGTCATCGCCCCTTCATCCTCGGAGTCGGGCACAACTTGTTGTAGTAGACAGTCGGGAAGTCGTCGTGCTAAGGCCCCATAGGACCAGCGCACCAGAACAGCAACCGCCGCAGATGAAGAACAACGTATATCGGAAGGATCCAATCCGAAGACACACGAACGTAGATGAACACCAACGAGATCCGAGCAAATCCATCAAAGATAGATCCGCCGGAGACACAACTCCGCACGCCCACCAATGATGCATGCTAGACGCACCACTGGAACGAGGGCTAGGCGGGGAGACCTTTATTCCATCTTGAGAAAGCCACCGCCTTTTCGCCTTGCTGAGTAAGGACACAAAACCTAACAAATTAGAAAGTAACGACTAAAACCAAAGCCCTCCCGCCGGCCCTTGGAAGGATCCACCGCGCCTCCATGGCCCTAGGGCCACCGGAGACGAGGCGGACCTGCTTCGGAGCCGGTGAGAGGTAGGAACCCTAGATGCTTTTTTTAAGGAGGAGGAACTGGCTCTGTTTAGTTACTAAAATTGCTTGATTCAGTAAGTGTGGTTTGTTTGCTGTACGCTCTTTTGTGTGCCCAAATTAGTAAGCGGTGTTAAATTATGCAATGACGTACCCAACGAAATTTTCATCAAAATTTGAATTATCAAACTCATCTCATGCGCGTAAAGAAGAAGAATAGTTTGTGATGCACGCAATCATTCAAAGTGAATGGTCGGGGGCACCGCGCGCAAAGTTTCTCTTCACATTTCCAAAAAATTGGCCTACGGCCTACCGCCAAAATATCTTACCCGCCCCCCTTCCCCCTTCCTCACCCCCTTTTCTCCCCGACCATAAGTCACATTTCCCCTATTTCCTCCTTCCTTCCTTCCTTCGTAAGCTATAGCCGCTTCCTCGCTCTCGCCGTCTCGCATCCTACCGCCGGGGTCGCCATGGTCTTCTTCCAAGACCTCTCCAGCGGTTCCTCCTCTGGCGACGACTCCTTCACCACCCGGGTATGCCTCTCTTCTCTCTCTCGGGCTACGACTTGAAATGAAGGATTTTTACCCGGCGGTCGATTTGAGTCATTTCGTCCTCTTGTAGCTCCCGAGGACAATCAGTGGCAACAAATGGAGCAGGGTGGCTAAAGATCTATTTGCTCGTTGTCACCATCAATCTACATGCGTGAAGCTAGTTGCGTTTGAATCTGTGAATAGTGGGAGGAAGTTTCTGGCATGTGTAGAGAAGGTTAGACCCTCTTTTGTTGTTACAAATCATTTGTTAGATGTGATTCAGACACTGTCATGGTCCCAACCCATTCATACCTCACCTTCAACCAAACTCATCCTAAGACAGAGTCACAGTTTGTACGTAGTATCTTAAATTGTTGCCATCTCATCAGCGGTGCCATTAGAAAATTATTTGGCACATCTTCAGCAGTTTATGCAGCCAATTTTGATCCACACATCCGAGCAGCCAAGCGGTAAAATACTAAATCTTTATTGCACGAAGGAACTGGGCATCAGAGCAACTACGTGCTTCAGAGTCTGAGTCCCTGATTTTTTTTCGTTGCATCGGCTCGCCCGTGCAGAGCACCGGTACGAGATGTAGCAGCAGTTGTCTTTACACCACTTTTGGCCTACATAGTGGACGACCTTAGTGCTATTAGTTCTATGTTACTAAATTTGTGCATGTACACACCTGTTAGTATCAATTTGCTGTCATCCAAACACTGTCGCTATGTTGTTGCAGTTATATTTACTTTCCTCATAAAATGTTCGATTTGTTATTTATCGTACATGAGTAAGAACTTGTAGCATTGTTCTAGTTAATTATAGCTTTTGATGTTTCAGAATTTGGTGTTGTCTCAGTACCAATTATTTCATTTGCGCATTGATCTTTTTGAAAAGATATGTCATAATTAACATGTTTCTTCAGTTTTTCAAAATAAGCATTGGTGATTTTCTATGTTGCTATTAACCCATTTCCCCTACAATTGTTACTGATCTAGTTTTAAATATTAAAGGATGAACGGAAGTATTACTTGGAGTGGGTTGAGCAAGAGTGGCCACAGTCTTTGAAGATGTGCCTAGTGAAGCTCTGGAGCATGTATGAGGAAGAGAACAGACGTGGGCTTAGAGAAACTATTGTCAACGCTGAAGAATATTTGAAAATGCGGGATAAAAAGTGGAAGGTGGAGAATGAGCTCAGATTTTTTAAATCAGACTTTGCTAAGATGGTGTTGGCGAAGGAGGAGGCACTTTCCCAGTTGGCCCATGCAAAATAGGTTCTTACTGAACTGAAAGCAGAGATGGATAAGACGAGCCTAGATGATCTCGATTAGGGAAATGAATATATTATTCTAATATTGTTCTTATGAAGTTGTACTAGCTATATGTTGTACTGTGTTGTTTTCATGTAGCTATCGTACTGTCATGTTATAGTATATTTATGTGCTTGATATGAAATTGGCAAACAACTATTCGATATGAAATGTGAATTTGCGTAATACCAGAATTATTAATTGTAAACTAATAAACCTGCTAAATGTGTCATGGATCTGTGGAAACGGTTCTAGCAGCAAAAGCGCTTGTGATGGATAGCCCAATTCCACACAATTTTCTTCATCAAATCATGTGTGATGTAGTTGATAAAAGTAAACACTTAACCAAGGCACAACGTGTGTGATAGTTACACCTTTCATACACGAGCCTACACATAAAACTGTGTGGGATGTACATACGAACGGAAACGTTTTCCCTGGATTGACTGTGTGGATTGTACATAAGAACGGAACGTATTCCTTGGATTGACTGTGTCCGATATACATACGAACGGAAACGTTTTCCCTGGATTGACTTTGTGAGATGTACATAAGAACGAAAACGTATTCCTTGGATTGACTGTGTGTGATATACATACCTACGAAAATGTTTTTATTGGATTCACCGTGTGGGTTGTACATACCAATGGAAATGATTGGGTTTCGATGCCTCACCCGATTGCACACGAGCTTATTTGATGTCCCAAGAGGGCCTATCCCCGACGATTTCTGGGTCGTGTGGAAAGGACCCCCTATAACCCACACTCACTAGGTGACGGTTCCAAATGCCGTCGCGGAAAGGGGTTTAAAACCGTTTGTATAGTACCGACGCATACCAGTAAAAGTAGATGTAATCCACTAGCATGGTATGAGAACTAATGTAGTATCACTTTTTGTTTGGAAAAAAGATATATCTTGAGAAAGGTCCTTTTGGTTTGTATATGATGATGTCGTTTAGCTCCACATTAGTTGTTGGGCTTGCTTCGAACTTTAAAAGCCATTCCTTTTGTATAATTGAGTCTTCTGATCACCTTCGTATCGTTTTCCTACTTATGTAAGACATGACTACAATATCAAGCTTTGCTTGTTGAGATCTGTTTTTTTTCATGTGGTTACTGGTTAGTCTATGCCAACAATCACAAGAACACGAAAAAAAAATCTGGATCATGTAACTTATGCCATTTTTTCAGGCATGGTAATTGGTACTAAAATTTGCAAGAAATACAAGCTCCCTCCTTTAAAAAAATACCCATTAGAATACGTATGAACAAAATAAATAGATTTGATTGTGTTTCACCTATGGCGTCAATTGCTCCAAAAAGGGTGGTTCATTTTTAGGCTAAGAAGGGTTGTATTGGTCAATGTGCATAGTTTATATGACATTATCATCAGAATATTGACGCTTCTTTGTAGCCAAGTAGGGTTGTATTAGTGAGTGTGTTGATGACTGTGTTAGATGATCACACATTCACACCTTGGTGTTATTTCCTACTAAGCCTATGAATGGAAAGCTAATGAGCTCAAGTTAGTACAAACATTTGTCTGTTAACAGTATGCTTTGGCGCCACGAAGACTCAGTTAAAGATTGGTAGCTTAATGTGGTTAGTGGGGGAGGTGACCACAAGAAGGGCATCGTCTCCTTGATGATGCTTGTCTCATGGGAAACTTGGATGGAGCCCAACACAAGAATTTTTCAGAATATCTCCGCCCTGCCTCCATTGTTATCGCGAAAATCAAAGAGGAGTCTCATCTTTTGACTTTGGCAGGAGCGAAGCAACTTAGTATTGTTATGTCGCAAGAGTAGACCTTTTTGTATTTGCCGCCTCGCGGCTAATGTCTAAACCTTCTTCTTAATCAATGAAAATGGCAAGTCTTTTGCCTTGTTTCAAAACAAAAAAAAATAGTATGCTTTATGTTTCTACAACAAGCATTGTGTAGAATTGAATGACATCATTTAGGCCAGTTGTTACTTTGGAGGTTAGGATATTCGCTTCTGGCCAAATTCACCCCTACCCGGCGGGGCGCGGGGTGACAGTGCATCCCTGTCCAGCGCCCGTGCCATGTTTCCTCCTTTTCCGTCATGGCCGCGACGAGAACCCCGGTGGCAACGACGATGTAAGCCAACCAGGCAATATGATTTATCCTTCATATACACGAGCTTAATCCTTAATTACGCATTTCCATCATGAGTTGTTTGCTTACAGATTGTTTGATTTTATCTTATTTGATGTCATTCCACTGACGAATTGACGAGATGTGAAGTGTTGTACTTCCTATAAGTATATATACATTTTGTTGTGCCTAGCAGTTAAATTAGAAGACCTATGTGTGATTTATGGTCCTTGCATCTTGTTATCAGCTATGTATCCCCCCTTTACCACGACAGTAATATATGCATATTCCCTAATTCATGCCTTCATTTTTTTGACAAAATTTCTGAATTAATTTGCAGTGTAGTTGTTGGTAGTAATATTGTTAGTGGTGGCATACTTTGCACCTGATGGGCATATGCTCTTGCATAGAAGTTACGATAATGTAGGAAGTCGACATTCCTCTTGTGTGAGGATCTCCTAAAGTGAAAATGACACCTTCTTTCAATTACAACAGTAATACATTGATGACTCATATGGCATATAGCTTTGTTTTCTTATTTATCTTCTTGATTGGGGGTACATCTTGCAGATTAATCAATAACACTACAATCTGTTTCTCCTTACATCTGAGATGCAGTTAGATCAACATTTAGGAAAATCTGGTCATATTTCTCCTCTCTGATACCCCTATTATGGCTATATGGCAGCAGTGTTGTATGTATGTTCAGTTTGGTCGAGGGCCACTTGTTCTTAGCAGTTAATAAAACTTTATTGACACAATTGTATGTTTTATGCTTTTACAGGAAACGTCGTGCGGAATTGAATGCCATTATCTAGACTAGCTGTTAATTTGAGTGGAATAGTTATTATACAAGTGGACCATCTATTTTTTTATGCCAAGGAAAGGGCGATAGAAGCATCAACGCATCTACTAGAATTAGTGGTCATAATCAGCCTAAAGAATCATGACTAGCTAGCAGAATTAACATCTCACTAGGAGCTATGCTGAAGTTGGATTGTCTCTTCCTGGAAACTAATCAGCTATACGATGACCAACATTTGGAGATTAAATAAGGAGCTAGGCCGAGGTTTCACATGGATCTCTGCTAGCTTTGTGCTTTACTTTCTGAAAGTACCTTCTTTTACTTTCGAACAACTCACTATATATATGATCTATCATCAATTTTACAAACATGCTGCCTCTGTGTTAATATGGAGGTATTCAGTGTCATTTCCATGTTTGCTGCTCCCATCTCAGTTTCTAAGCAGTTGTTTTATATGCATGTGCAGTGCTCGGTATAGACTGCACTTTGATTGGCATACATGCAAACAACAATGGCAGCGTAATTGGCAACTCACTGTTACTTGTTTATTTCTGCACAAACACGCTAAGTCTCCTGTATTATATTCATCTGATGGATTTCAGTTCCTGTAACTTACTTTCTCTCAAACATGTACTCCCAATATAATGACATATCTAAACACGTCCGTACCAAATTAAATAGAACAGACGGCAGCCTACTTAGTGACGCACAGGAATGCCTGAGGCGGCGCGCCATGGGCGCGCCCCAACCGCCAGTCAAAGTTCACGACGCGCAGGTCAGGAAGACAACAATAAACTGGTAGCAGACCAACAACCTACTACCAAAAGAAGATGAGCTGTATAGAGTAATCTTGGATGTCCAAGTTTTGTTGAGATAGGGAGACAGCCGAAGCACAACCTTCCCATAGAGCATCACGATCTGCAACCCTAGTCAATAATATCCACTGTTGCATAAACAAACACACCTTAAACATGCAATCAACGGGTTTGTTAGGAAACACATGCTCAATGGTAAACTTGTTTCCGCTCATCCGAAGAGACCAACATAATGCAACAAACCCCAACCAGAACAAGCGTTTGGTAGTGCCCACAATCCCAGACGAAATCAAGTACAATTCAACAAACGACGATGGGGTCCAGAGAAGAACACAACGCTCAATGATCTGAGCCCGGCCCATTATGTTTACGAATTTGATCCAGTACGGGGAGCCAGCCCCTAATAGCTTGGCACGTGAAAATTTTGATCTTAGGAGGAATCCTAGGCTCCCAAATAATCTTACATCTGGAAGTAGGGAGACCGAAATCAACATGAAATAGAGTTTCTTGACTGAAAATTTATCACAAGTGGATTGGGGCCAAGTGCTCGAGTCCTCCTCCTTTGAGAGCACGTGAATAAGGCAACAAGACGCTGCCAATCATCCAACTCTGAACGAGAAAGAGAGCGTCAGAAAGCTAGGTCCAAGTTATTAGGAAATAGCTCTAAGATGGAGATCTTCGGGTATCAAGCAATAGGACAAAAGGGTCGGAAAGGAAACTGCCAGCAAAGAATAACCGCATGATACGTCTCCAAAGTATCTATAATTTATGAAGTATTCATGCCATGTTACGATAATTTTCTATGGTTTTGGTATGATTTGAATGGAACTAACCCAGACTGACACTGTTTTCAGCAGAACTACCGTGTTGTTGTTGTTTGTGCAGAAATAGAAGTTCTCGGAATAGTCTGAAACTTTTCGATGATTTGTTTGGAACAGAAGAGACCCCCGAAGCTTCGTGGGAGGACCAGAAGAGCAACAAGGTGCCAATAGCCACCAGGGCTTGTCCAGGGGTAATGATGTCGTGGTGGCTCGTGGGCCCATCTTAGCTCATCTTAGCGTGAGACCAATGCCAAAAAATCCTATAAATAGAGAAACCACCGAAAATAACCCTAGAACTTCGACTCCACCACCACAAACCTCTGTACCTTTGAAATACCATATGTAGCCCTATTCCGGCACCCTGCCAGAGGGCGCAATCATCACCGGAGGCCATCTTCATCACCCCGAGGCCCACCATGCACTAGTAGAAAACAGGGCTTTGGTCCAGGCCTGGCCAGCCCATTAGTCCTGGTTCAGTCACGAACCGGGACCCATGGGGGCATAGGTCCCGGTTCGTGAGCCCAGGGGGCTAGCCGGGCCTCATGGGGCATTGGTCCCGGTTCATCAGTCCCCTTTGGTCCCGGTTCCAGACATGAATCGGGACCAATGAGCCTCGCTCCTAGCCCACAACCATTGGTCCCGGTTTGTGGCTGGAACCGGGACCAAATGGGGGCTTTTAGTCCCGTTTCCAGCCATGAACCGGGATCAATGAGGTGCCTATATATACCCCTCACCCGCGAGCAGACCACTCCACTGCTCTGTTTTTTTTTTGGACAGCGAGGGGAGAGCTATGTGGTGCTCTAGCTCACCTCCTATGCACATGAGGTGTTCGATGAAATGCTCGAGCCACCTATTTAAGTTTTCTCCTCTCGAAGCTCCTTATACAAACTCCATTTTCCTCAAGATTTCTCTAGGTTTGCCAGTCCCTCCTGTCCCTCCTGTCCTCACCTTCGTTATTCGCTCGCGCCGATCTCGTGGCCCGCACCACCGTGGTGAGCCTCTTGTTCTTATCTTCTTTCTAAAAGAAAAAAATTCTTACTTGTATGATTTAGAAAGATATTTGTATAATTTTCTTCCTTATATTATTGTTTGTTATTATATACTGCGATGGTTTTGGTATCCGCCCACGTCTGCCCTCGTCCTGTCTATGATTCGGATGTGGTATATTATCTTTTGTAACTATTTATTTTAGTGTTTATGAAAATTATGCCGACCAACGTGACATAGATGTTTTTATCTAGGAGGTATGTGAACCGGAAATTCCAACCGACCCTCTTGTGGAGAGGTTAAATTTGGTTGAAAAGGAAAATAGGGTCTTGAAGGAAAAAATAGAAAAAACCGAGGAGAAGATGGAATTGGAGTTGCATGTCGTGGAACTCGTCGATGATCACAAGATCAAGATGGGCCCTCTTGTGGAGAGGTTAAATTTAGTTGAAAGAAAACATTTACTTGAAGAAAAATTGAAAAAAACTGAGAAGGAGAAGATGGAATTGGAGTTGCATGTTGCGGAAGTCGCCGATGATCACAATATCAAGATGGATGCAATGCGCTTGAAGATTAGAAAGATTAGAAAATATGCCATACATACTGAGGCTTGGTATCATTATGTCGTTGGATCAATTGTTACCATAGTTGCGATTATGATCACATTTGTTGTTGCATTGAAATGTTTTACATAGTTTCAATGTATGATTTATTTAAATGCTCTGGAGAGCTATATGTTCTTCAATGAGAACTATGTATGTACTTTGGTTTTAGTGTGATGATGAACTTCTATTAATTTGGTCACTTCTGTATTGATGATGTTCTGTAATGCTTTTTGACAAACTTATGATGTGGCTTTGAATGGTGCATTTTGAACACACAAAAAGTTTGGAGTTCAAGCAAGTTCAATAAAAGGAAATCCCTTTGTAACAGATGATTTTCCGTCCGAAACCCTCATACTTGGAAAGAGATTGTCCGTTTTGTACACGAAGTGCATCCAGCTTTTGCCGTAACCCTCTCAACTTTTTAGCACATGCTATGTAGGTGTAATGATGGTACCATGCCAACTTTCAACCTTTTCAGAGTTCATTGTAGTGATTTGCAATTTCAGGGTCATTTAGCTCAAAATGAAATCAGTAGATGCACGAAAAATACCAAATGAAGCCAGAAAGGGTTGAAAACTTATGATGTGGCTTTGAATGGTGCATTTTAAACACACAAAAAGTGTGGAGTTCAAATAAGGTCAATAAAATAACATCCCTTTGTAACAGATAAGTTTTCGACCGAAACCTTGATACTTCGAAAGAGATTGTCTGTATTGTACATGAAGTGCATCCAGTTTTTGCCGTAATCCTCTCAACTTTTTAACACATGCTATGTGGGTTAAATTATGATACCATGCCAACTTTACCTTTTGAGAGTTCATTTGTAGTGCTTTTCAATTTCAGGGTCATTTAGCTCAAAATAAAATCAGTAAATGCACGAAAAATACCAAATGAAGCCATAAAGGGTTCAAAACTTATGATGTGGCTTTGAATGGTGCATTTTGAACACACAAAAAGTGTGGAGCTCAAATAAGTTCAATAAAATAAAATCCCTTTGTAACAGATGAGTTTTCATCCGAAACCCTGATACTTCGATAGAGATTGTCCGTTTTGTACACGAAGTGCATGCAGTTTTCGTCGTAACCCTCTCAACTGTTTAGCACATGCTATGTGGGTGAAATGATGATACCATGCCAACTTTCTACCTTTTTAGAGTTCATTTGTAATGCTTTTCAATTTCAGGGTCATTTAGCTCAAAATAAAATCAGAAAATGCATGAAAAATACCAAATGAAGCCAGAAAGGGTAGAAAACTTATGATGTGGCTTTGAATGGTGCATTTTAAACACACAAAAAGTATAAATTTCAAATAAGTTCCATAAAATGAAATCCCATTGTAACAAATGAGTTTCCGTCCAGAACCCTGATACTTCGAAAAAGATTGTCCGTTTTGTACATGAAGTGCATCCAGTTTTTTACATAACCCTCTTAACTATTTGGCACATGCTATATGGGTGAAATTATGATACCATGCCAACGTTCAACCTTTTTAGAGTTTATTTGTAGTGCTTTTCAATTTCAGGGTCATTTAATAGCAAACTAAAATAACAAAATATTTTTTGATTAAAACAGATATTTAAAATAACCAAAAAATTACCAAATTGAGTATAATGATAAAACACAGTAATATTAAATAGCAGGAAAAATAATCACTCAAAAATCTATTTTTATAGTAAAGTTTTCCACAAACTAGTGATTCAAACAAATATAAAAAAATCAAATTTAAACTATTCAAATTTGAAACTAATGGCACTAACAGAAAGTTTATAATTTTTGTGATCTAAAAGCAAAAAGAATCACTGAACAACTATAAGTTGAAAAAAATTAAAGCACAAAACAAAACAAAAAAACTGAAAAACTGAAGGAAAAAAATGCCACCTACTCACTAGTAGGAAAAGGCCTACTAATGGCGCACCAATTTTGCCTACTAATGACGCACTAATGGTGCGCCATTAGTACCACGCCACTAGTATTTTTTACTAATGGCGCACCACTGGTGCACCATTAGTATCTGGTATACTAATGGCGTACCACATGTGCGCCATTAGTATAGGCCATGGTGCGCCATTAGTATGCCTCCCATGGGGCCATATATACCCAGGTGCTTTGGCATACTAATGGCGCACTCTTGTGTGATGCGTCACTAGTAACTTTGGCATACTAATGGCGCACTGTGGGATGATGCGTCATTAGTATCCTTTGGCATACTAATGGCACACTGTGATGTGATGCGTCATTAGTATGAATAATAGGTTTTTTTTTAATTTTCTGATTTTTTTACAAGTTACAAAATGTATTATTGGACGGAATATAGACAGCAGCACACAGCAACAGCAGATTCATCGAATACAATAGAAGATTAATCTCTGAATACAATTCATCACATTAGTCTCCGAATACAATTCATCATATTAGTCTCCGAATTCAAAAGACCGAACAAAGATAGAACATTATATTACAAGTCTCGAGACCGCGAGTAGCGAGTTTGTCTTCACATTACAAGTCGATATTGATCATCTAAACTACCATCACATAGAAGAGAGGTGTGGTCATCACGATGAGCATCATCGCGATGAAACTCGTCTTCATCCGGTTCCTCCAATGCTCCCTCCCCTCTCCCGCTAGATAGCGCGCGTATCTAGATTCCGCCTCCGCCCTAGTGGTGTACCCTTTGTAACTGTTACCGCTGAAACGGTGAACCTGTCTCCGACACTCCTCCCAGTCGTCGTAGACTCCGGGAACCTTACCCTTGTACACGACATACGATGGCATCGCTATGCACTAGCCAAACGAAACTTTAGTACCAATTCATAGACAATACATAAGCAATATATAAGTATGCAACAAAACGATCGGAAGAGAAAAGCAAGACATTAATAGCATCGATTACATCTAAGTTGAACGACTGTCGAAACCAAAGAGACATACTACAAGTTCATTAAAGTTTAATTACAACATGAGCCAATCGATGTTTCAGAACTAGACACAGCATCACTACTTTCAACTCGACTCAAGGGACCGGAGCGTGGATGAAGCCGCCGTCTATCGTGGGAGTCATGAAATCGCGGGCGTTGTCAGCCTGCATTTGTAGCATTGTGTCTATGTCACTGTTGGACGGTTGATTTCTGAGGTAGAACTGCCCCGAGGTACGAAGGACATCTTGATGGATGATTGCCGCAAACTCCGACTGGATGCGAAAGAATTCTTGTCTGATGTCCGCGTCCTGGATTGCCGACATGCTCGCGACCCAATCTTTGAGTTTATCTGGTAGTAGAAGGTGATGATGGTCCCGTACGATCGCCCGCATGTGATGGATGGCGTAGTAGGCACCCTTCTGACCGCCAGGCGGCTGCTTGACACAGCAGAACGTCGTATTGTGGGCGAACACGTGCTTGCCGTACTTACGATGAGGCCTGGTGAAGGTGCCTCCAGATTTGGCATAGCCGGGGAGAACATCATCAAGAACTTTCTTGACATTTGTGTAGTCTTCCTTCGACTGACGGCCCGAGTCGAAATACGTGACCATGGAATATTTCGGGCTTAGGAGGATGAATGCGCAATGTGTGTCACTGCACAAAACACGGAATGTTAAAAGAAAAACGATCGAAATCTAAGAATTCATATGTTACGGGGCGGTTGAGGGGACGACTTACACGGGAAAGTAAGGCACGAGGAAGTTATCCTTATCTCGGTTAGCCAGAATGATGCCTTTGAGATAAGAACTCTCGACTTGCTGGTCCCCAGCGCTACCCAAGATCTTGGCACGCATGTAGAAGGGGTCGACTATCACGATGTCCGGGGTCTTGTCTCTAATGATCCGCATCTCCATACTCAGCGAAAATAGCCGAACGAAGGTGTAGTGCAGCGGATGAAGGTTAAACATAGCGAAGATGTCATCAAACCGCAGGACGATCATACCCCCGATGGAGTTATCCACAAAGCCCTTGCCCTCTAGCACCTTGGCCGCGAAAACCGGGTATGCCACATCCTTCTCTCTGAGACGCCGCTTCTCCAAAGAAAGAACAATGTCATGCAGACTCCGCATAGCACCGGTTGCAGCATTGAGCATATTAGTCGGTAGCATCGGCCTCATGCAGACTCCGCCACATGCATCCTCCTCATTATATCCTCAGGTGAAGGTGGCCCGTCTTGAGCACGGATCGTACTCGGTGCCGGCTGGCTCGCACCCTTCTTACTCTTTCTTTTCCGTGCCTTCTTCTTCTCCTGTAATGGGACCGAGTTCTGCTCATAGACCGCCTTCTTGAGTGTGTTGGGGCTGATCATATTTCGCACCTCGGCTATCTGAGGCTCGGTGAAGTCGGCAGCTGGAGGCGTCTCTTGAGAACTGAACGACAGACGACGCCTGTTGCAACTTGGTTTCTCCGCGGTACGAGCTCTATCGCGCACGTCTTTTGTAGGGTTGGGTTCTTGAGAAGGAGGCCCCATGAATTCGCCATCGTATCCAGGATCGGCAAAGTACTTATCGACGTTGGCAAATGTATCGTCGTCGTTGTCATCGTCGTTGTTCGGGTCCTGTGCCATATGCATGTTCGGATCCAGTGCCAAAGGGATGTCCGGCACAGTTGCGGCGGTCTTGCCATGGCTTGGCGCCGACACGACTGGCGGTGTTGTCTTTGGGGTGGTGTCCCCTGCCCCCAAACGAATCTGGCTCTTCGGCCAAAGCAGGTGCCAGCTTAGGCAGGCGCTGAGGGTCATCACATCATCTTCGTCGGCCCCGACGGGTCGAATCGGAGGTAACAACTCATCGCAGCCTGGCAACAACCGAACTAGTTGTACCCTATACAAGGTGGGTGACATCGGAGTACCGTGGAACACGGGGTTGCCCGGTTGAACGATTTTGCCCTTGGCGACATCGACCAACTCGTTGTTCACGAAATGCAGGAGAGTGCACGGAACGTTGGCGGCGCCCTGCGAAAACATGTAGGGCGTCAGGGATGCCCAGTCAAAGGCAAGGAGATGAAGTCCGTGGCCGCGAGGCTTAATTAGTTACCGTGATGATGGCGTCGAGCTTGGCTAATGTCGAGGCACCGCCAATGGCGGGCGTGTGATGGCTTCTCGCCCCTCGTTGGTTACCCCAAGTGGAAGGTTTGAGATGTAGCATAGCAGCAAATTTCTCTTGGCAAAGATACCAAGGATCGAATCCCGTGAGACTCCGAGGGTCGACAAGAAGGTGTCAACGGCGCCAGAAACTTAGCGGTTGACAGGACCTGCACACAGATACAAATAAGTTTGCTCCCAACGAGTACAGAGAGGTTGTCAATCCATCCGACCTTGTTGTTTACAAAGGATCAAACACAAGAGATAATAATGATAGGTATGACTGCAACTAGGAAATAAGAAGAGGAAGTAAATAGCGGGTGTGATCAGTGGTGGTAATATGGACCGGGGTCCCATGATGTTCACTAGTGATGTCTCTCTCCCAAAAGACGATAAAACAGCAAAGCGAGGTAAACAAATTACAGCTGGGCAATTGACAGGATTATATGCGCAAACCAATGTTAACTATGCTGCAAAGAAAGGTAGAGGCTCAAAAGCATGGGCAGTACGCCAAGGCAAGTAGACCAAAATCCATCTGCATCTACTACTAATCATCCACCTTGAGATATCTATCCAGAACATCTCGCTGGTATTAAGTTGCGAATCCCACCCAAAGTGTAGACTCAAAGCAACAGACAACTGCATTAAAAGAACTTTGCATAAAGTAAATAATCCTTGCACCCGCAAGTACAAGCACTGTTGTTTTCCCCCTTGTGGCAACAACACATCCCCTAGACTCATGTTTCTGTCACTCAAGCTAGTCATCAGGGGGCATGAACCCACAATCAAGCATAACGCTCCCTCTTGGAGTTACTACCTACTACTTGGCCAAAGCAATAAACAGCAACGGAGAACATGCAAGAATTACTCAAGAACATAAATATAAAAGAGGTGAATCAAATATATTACTCACACACAATCTGAACATAATCTCATAATCCATCGGATCCCAGCAAACACAGCAGAGCAACAGTATAAAGAATACATATGTGCCTCGATCATGTAGGGCAGCTCACGAGGTCTAAACCATGAAGAACAAAGAGGGGAGGAGAACATCACATAGCTACTGATCATGGACCCATGGTCCAAGGTGGACTACTCACGAGTCATCCGGGAAGCGTCCATGGTGGTGGAGAAGCTCCCGGTGGTGGTTCTCCCCTCCGGCAGGGTGCCGGGAAGAGTTCTCCTGATGCTCCCGATCTTGGAAGCGGGGCGGCGGCGGAACAGAGGCGAGATCGCGAAAAAGGGTTCCGTCATCGAGGGTTTCGGGACGCGAGGAATATATATGCGAAGGGGGGTCACCAGAGGCGGAGAGGGGGCCCCAGGCGCCCCCCTGGCGCGGCCAGGGGTGGGGCCGCACCGGGTGGCCAGCCACCCCTGGCTCCCCTCTGGCCCCGCTTTGGTGATTCTCGAAGCTTCCTGTACGCTGATTTTTCCTGTATTTTTCCCGGATTTTTTTGAGCACTTTTAATATGGGGGAAACCTGAAATAGAAAAACAGCAGAAAACAGGAACTGGCACTGTGGTGCACTGAGTTAATAGGTTAGTCCAAATATGATCAAAAGTGTATGGAAGTGCATAAATATCATAGCAATATCACACAAAAGAAGCATGGAGCAAGCAGAAATTATAGATACGTTTTGGACGTATCAACATCCCAAAGCTTAATTCTTGCTCATCCTCGAGTAGGTAAATGATAACAAGCATAATTTCTGTGGTGACATGCTACCAACCATATAAGAACTTTTTAAGTAAAGCAATCAAGGCATGTAATTCAATTCAAGTCATAACAAGCAAGCGTCTATATTAGCATTGTAACAAGCAACATAAGAACATAAAGGTGCAAGAGCTCTCGCTGTCCGTGACTCGAATGTCTTCGAATGGTGTTTGCATGCAAGAAAGGGGATAGGGATATACGAGAGAGTAAAACATAGTTTTTGTATTATTGAGAACTTAATCTACTAAAGTTTCACACTTGGTCTTCTTTGGAATCTTATCTTGACTCATCCCCAGACCGGCAGCCAGGTACAAGTCAAAATGATCCACTCTCTTTCGATATTTTGAGCACTCATGCAATGGATGAGCGTAAGCAAGAAAGTCGACACTTAGGATGGAAAAGAGAGAAAAATGATGAAGGGGAAGACAAAAAAGGTGTGAAAGGCTCACATCAATGAGGACAATCATAGGCGAGAGAAAGCCAAATGATAGATATGATGTGAGGAGTAGGGATTGCCATGCAACGGATGCACATATGAGCTAAGGTAAGCTCTCCAATGGAACTAGTGGGGGTGCATCCAACTTGCTTGCTCAAGAAGACCTAGAGCTCTTTTGAGGAGGCTCATCATTGGAATATACAAGCCAAGTTCTATCACTACTAGGAAAAGGCCTACTAATGGCGCACCTAATTTGGCCATTAATAGCGCATTAGTGGTGCGCCATTAGTGCCACGCCATTAGTATATTTTACTAATGGCGCACCTCTGGTGCGCCATTAGTATCTGGTATACTAATGGCGCACCACAGATGCGCCATTAG
The DNA here is from genome assembly GCA_902687465.1 of Secale cereale. Lineage (NCBI taxonomy): Eukaryota > Viridiplantae > Streptophyta > Magnoliopsida > Poales > Poaceae > Secale > Secale cereale. The sequence continues at coordinate 13,284,544 of LR738716.1, forward strand.
TATGCACAATAGTGCGCCATTAGTATGCCTCCCAGGGGACCATGTGTACCCAGGTGCTTTGGCATACTAATGGCGCACGTCAGCAAGATGCGCCGTTAGTAATTTCGGCATAGTAATGGCGCACTGTCTGATGATGCGCCATTAGTATCCTTTGGCATACTAATGGCGCACTGTGATGTGATGCGCCATTAGTATGAATATTAGGTTTTATTTATTTATTATTTTTCTGTTTTTTTGCACAGATTACAAAATGTATAATTGGACAGAATATAGACAGCACACATCAACAACAAATTCATCGAATACAATAGAATATTAGTCTCTGAATACAATTCGTCATATTAGTCTCTGAATACAATTCATCATATTAGTCTCCGAATACAATTCATCATATTAGTCTCCGAATTGAAAAGACCGAACAAAGATAGAACAATATATTACAAGTCTCGAGACCGTGAGTAGCGAGTTTGTCTTCACATTACAAGTCGATATCAATCATCTAAACTACCATCACATAGAAGAGAGCTGCGGTCATCACGATGAGCATCATCACGATGAAACTCGTCTTCATCCGGTTCCTCCAACGCTCCCTCCCCTCTCCCGCTAGATAGCGGGCGTATCTAGATTCGGCCTCGGCCCTAGTGGTGTACCCTTTGTATCTGTTACCGCTGAATCGGTGAACCTGTCTCCGACACTCCTCCCAGTCGTCGTAGACTCCGGGAACCTTACCCTTGTACACGACATACGACGGCATCGCTATGCACTAGCCAAACGAAACGTTAGTACCAATTCACAGACAATACATAAGCAATATATAAGTATGCAACAGAACGATCGAAAGAGAAAAGCAAGACATTAATAGCATCGATTACATCTAAGTTGAACGACTCTCGAAACCAAAGAGACATACTACAAGTTCATTAAAGTTTAATTACAACATGAGCCAATCGATGTTTCGGAACTAGACACAGCATCACTGCTTTTGACTCGATTCAAGGGACCGGAGCGTGGATGAAGCCGCCGTCTATTGTGGGAGTCATGAAATCACGGGCGTTGTCAGCCTGCATTTGTAGCATTGTGTCGATGTCACTGTTCGACGGTTGATTTCTGAGGTAGAACTGCCCCGAGGTACGAAGGACATCTTGATGGATGATTTCCGCAAACTCCGACTGGATGCGAAAGAATTCTTGTCTGATGTCCGCGTCCTGGATTGCCGACACGCTCGCGACCCAATCTTTGAGTTTACTCGGTAGCAGAAGTTGATGATGGTCCCGTACGATCGCCCGCATGTGATGGATGGCGTAGTAGGCACCCTTCTGACCGCCAGGCGGCTGCTTGACGCAGCAGAACGTCGTATTGTGGGAGAACAGGTGCTTGCCGGTCTTACGAATAGGCCTGGAGAAGGTGCCTCCAGATTTGGCGTAGCCGGGGAGAACATCATCAAGAACCTTCTGGACATTTGTGTAGTCTACGTTCGACTGACGGTCCGGGTCGAAATACGTGGCCATGGAATATTTGGGGCTTAGGAGGAAGAGCGTGCAATGTGTGTCACTGCAGAAAACACGGAATGTTAAAAGAAGAACGATCGAAATCTAAGAATTCATATGTTACGGGGCGGTTGAGGCGGAGGACTTACTCGGGAAAGTAAGGCACGAGGAAGTTATCCTTATCTCGGTTTGCCAGAATGACGCCTTCGAGGTAAGAACTCGCGACTTGCCGGTCCCCAGCGCTGCCCAAGATCTTGGCACGCATGTAGAAGGGGTCGACTATCACGATGTCCGGGGTCTTGTCGCGAATGATCGGCATCTCCATACTCAGCGAAAATAGCCGAACGAAGGTGTAGTGCAGCGGAAGAAGGTTCAACATAGCGTGGATGTCATCAAACCGCAGGACGATCGTACCCCCGATTGAGTTATCCACAAATCCCTTGCTCTCTGGCACCTTGGCCGCGAAAACCGGGTATGCCACATCCTTCTCTCTGAGACGCCGCTTCTCCAAAGAAAGAACACTGTCATGCAGACTCCGCATAGCACCGGTTGCAGCATCGAGCATATTTCTCGGTAGCATCGGCCTACCCGCCACATGCACCCTCCTCATTACATCCTCAGGTGAAGGTGGCCCGTCCTGAGCACGGATCGTACTCGGTGCCGGCTGGCTCGCAACCTTGTTAGTTTTTCTTTTGCGTGCCTTCTTCTTCTCCTGAATTGGGACCGAGTTCTGCTCACAGACCGCCTTCTTGAGTGTGTTGGGGCTGATAATATTTCGCACCTCGCCTATCTGAGGCTCGGTGAAGTCGGCAGCTGGAGGCGTCTCCTGAGAGCTGAACGGCAGACGACGCCTGTTGCAACTTGGCTTCTCCGTGGTACCAGCTAGATCGCACACGTCTTTTGTTAGGTTGGGTTCTTGAGAAAGAGGCCCCATGAAGTCGCCACCGTACCCATGATCGGCAAAGTACTGATCGACGTTGCCAAATGTATCGTCGTCGTCATCGTTCTGATCCTGTGCCATATGCATGTTTGGATCCAGTGGCATAGGGATGTCCGGCACCGTTGCGGTGGTCTTGCCATGGGGACGACTTGGCGCCGGCACGACTGGCGGTGTTGTCTTTGGGGTGGTGTCCCCCGCCCCCAAACGAATCTGGCTCTTCGGCCAAAGTAGGGGCAAGCTCAGGCAGGCACTGAGGGTCATCACGTCATCATCGTCGGCCCCGACGGGTCGAATCGGAGGTAACACCTCGTCGCAGCCTGGCAGCACCCGAACCAGTTGAACCCTAAACAAGTTGGGTGGCATCTGGGTACCGTGGAAGAAGGGGTTGCCCGGTTGAGCGATTTTGCCCTTGGCGACATCGACCAACTCTTTGTTCACGAAGTGCAGGAGAGTGCACGGAACGTCGGCGGCGCCCTGCGAAAACATGTAGGGCGTCAGGGATGCCCAGTCAAAGGCAAGGAGATGAAGTCCTCGGTCGAGAGAGGCTTAATTAGTTACCGTGATGATGGCGTCGAGCTCGGCTAATGTCGAGGCACCGCCAACGGCGGGCGTGTAGTAGACGGAGGGGCCGCTTGCTGCAGAGGTGCCGGCCGGCGTACACCCGGGTGCATTAAGCTCCCGTGCCGGCGTCGGAGACACCAATGCCGCCTCCGGCGGAGACACCAATGGCCCCGCCATCGCGTTCTGCGAGTTGCTGGCCGTGAAGCTGGGAATCGGGGGCGGCCCCTGTTGGCCGCCCGCAATCCACGCCTGCAACCCCACGATCAAGCTAGGCACAATGGCGGTGATCGTCGCTCCGAGCTGTTGTTGCACTTGCTCTTGGAAAATCTCCGGAATCCGCGCCACCTGTGCCTTGAGTTCTTGAACCTCGCGCGCCTGGCTTTCCGAGTTGGTCTTTTTCTCCTTTCGCCCACCAGCGTTACAGTATGACGACCATTTTGTCGACAAGCCTTTGCCGGCCACACGACCAGCTGACGTCGGCTTACTGAGCTTATCCTTGTTCTTCATTACATTCAACGCCCTATTTAGAGTCGTGTCCCAAGGGTTGCTCTTAGTCGACCCCGCGCTACTGCTTTCAGTCGCCTGCGGAAGGAATGTGAATCATTTAGAAATTTGGCTTCATTAATTAGAATGCAACCATATGGAGCTAATTACGCGGGTGTGTATTCCTTACCAGAACAAGCTCAAGCGCCCTGGTCTTCGGATCCGTGGTAAGCTCCTTTGTTTTCGGGTCCTTCTTGTACCGGGCCCTGACAAAGTTCCTGGTCTGCTTGTCACCGTATTTATCAAAGAGGGGCGGTAGGCCTTGCTCGGCACGGTCCGCCTCCTCCTTGTCCCATATAGGCTCCGCCACTCTGTAACAGCCGGGACCGAGTGTGCGTTCCCCTAAGTTCAGCTCCCGCATTTCTTTCCCCCACTGACTTGATTCGGAGGTTGCGGTTCTTGAGCACTTGATCTTGAAGTCATTGTAGTCATCTTCGGTGATCGAAGGATTTTTCTCATTGATCTTCTCATAACTCTCACCTTTCTCGATCATTCTCTTCACCGTGCTTTTCCAAGTAGACAGGGCCGTGCTCATCTTCGTGAGGGCAGCATTGTTCACTTTATTCCCTTTGAGGCTTGTGTTTTCAAATTGAGCGGGGAACTTGTATCGTTCGTGCAGCTTCGTGAAGAGGAGGTTGCGGAAATTCCCTCGGTCAGGATGCCTCAGGTTCTCGGTGTTGATCGAGACGGTGCTCCGGAGAATGCACCCGAGCTGAAGCGAGTACCCCTTGACTATTCGTTCGGGCGCCGTTGGATTCCCGTCGGAGTCCACTTCAGTAACTTCCTCCTTGAGGGTGCGGAGCACGGTCGGGCGCCAGTCCGTCCGTTGCCTCTTCGGTTGGCTGCCATCTGTGCGTGCGCCGCCATCATCAGTGGTGGCATCCTCGGCGGCACCATCAGTGGTGGCATCAGTGGGGTCATCCTCGGCGGTACCATCAGTGGTGTCAGGATCGGTGGGGAAGGCGGCGTCCTCATACAAGTGAGGTTGTTCCTCCATCTCCTGGGACAGCTCCGAGAATGCCTTGCCGCCCGAACCGCCGGCCTCATCGTTGTTGGCCATGTTTCTCTCTTAATAGGAACAAAGTTTGGTCAAAAAGTTGGTTATTGTCAAGGAACAAGATCATGGTCTCATCATTTAGGGTTTGTCGACACCGAGGCATCCTAAAAGCTAAGCTTTTATAATTGAGGGTTTTTCGACGCCGAGGCACCCTAAAAGCCTAAGCTTTCATCATTTCGGTTTTTATCGACACCGAGGCACCCTAAAAGCCAAGGTTTTATAATTTATGGTTTGTCGACACCGAGGCATCTGATACTCCAAAACGTATCTATAATTTCTGCTTGCTCCATGCCTCTTTTGGGTGATATTGCTATGATATTTATACACTTCCATACACTTTTGATCATATTTGGACTAACCTATTAACTCAGTGCACCCCAGTGCCAGTTTCTGTTTTCTGCTGTTTTTGTATTTCAGGTTTTCCCGTCACGAAAACTGTCAGAAAAATCCCAGAAAAATTACATAAAAAATCAGCGTTCCGGAAGCTTCCACACGGCCGAAGTAGGGTCGGAGGGGGGCCACCAGGGCTCCAGGCACCATGGTGGCGCGGCCCCCCTCCTGGCCGCGCCGGGGGGGGGGGGCGCCTGGGCCCCCCAGGCCTCCGCTGATGCCCCCCTTTGGCATATATTTATATCGCGTCCCGAAACCCTCGAGACGGGAACCCTTTTTCGCGATCTCATCTCTGTTTCGCCGCCGCCGCGCTTCCAAGATCCGGAGCACCAGGATAACTATTCCCGGCACCCTGCCGGAGGGGAGGATCACCACCGGGAGCCTCTCCACCACCATGGACGCCTCCCGGATGAGTTGTGAGTAGTCTCCCTTGGACCATGGGTCCATGACCAGTAGCTATGTGATGTTCTCCTCCCCTTCTTGTGCTTCACTAATTAGACCTCGTGAGCTGCCCTACATGATCGAGGCACATATGTAATCCTTATGCTGTTGCTATGTTGAGTTTGCTGGGATCCGATGGATTGTGAGATTATGTTCAGATTGTGTTTGAGTAATATATTTGATTTACCTCTTTTATATTTATGTTCGTAAGTAATTCTTGCATGTTCTCCGTTGCTATTTATTGCTTTGGCCAAGTAGTAGATAGTGACTCCAAGAGGGAACGTTATGCTCGATTGTGGGTTCATGCCCCTCGATGACTAGTTTGAGTGACAGAAACATGAGTCTAGGGGATGTGCTGTTGCCACAAGGGGGAAAACAACGGTGCTTGTGCCCGCGGGTGCAAGGATTGTTTACTTTACGCAAAGTTCTTTTAATGCAGTTGTCTGTTGCTTTGAGTTTAAACTATGGGTGGGATTCGCAACTTAATACCAGCGAGATGTTCTGGATAGATATCTCAAGGTGGATGATTAGTAGTAGATGCAGATGGATTTCGGTCTACTTGCCTTGGCGTACCGCCCATGCTTTGAACCTCTACCTTTCTTGCAACATAGTTAGCATTGGTTTGCACACATAATTCTGTCAATTGCCCAGCTGTAATTCGTTTACCTCACATAGCTGTTTTATCGTTTTTTGGGAGAGAGACATCACTAGTGAACATCATGGGATCCCGGTCCATATTACCATCACTGATCACATCCGCTATTGACTTTCTGCTTTTACTTACTATTTGCAGCAATACCTATCACTATTATCACTTGCGTTTGATCCTTTGTAAACGACAAGGCCGGAGGGATTGACAACCTCTCTGTACTTGTTGGGAGCAAAGTTATTTGTATCTGTGTGCAGGTCCACGTTGATTGCTAATATCTGGCGCCGTTAGCAGTTGACACCTTCTTGTTGAAACTAGGAGTCTCAGGGGAAATCGATCCTTGGTATCTTTGCCAAGGGAAAAATACCGCTACACTGCATCTCAAACCTTCCACTTGGGGTAACCAACGAGGGGCGAGAAGCCATCAAGCAAAGTTTTCTGGCGCCGTCGCCGGGGACTCCACTCTTCAAGATAGTGGAGTTGCACACTATCTTTTACCTTTGCTTTTTAGTCTTGTTAGTTTAACTTTCAGTTTTGCTTTAGTGTCTTCTATCGAAAATCACAAAAATAGTTATCTTGCTTGCTTGCTACTATCGGTTCCACCGAGAACACCAATTTGTGTGACTTCACTAGTCACAACAACGATGACTTTATTTGCACGCCTATCACTACACCTGCCACTTCAGCACCTTCTTATGGAATTAAACCTGCTTTACTGAACCTAGTCATTAAAGATCAATTCTCCGGTGCTGGAGATGATGCTGCTTTACACTTAAACAACTTTGTTGAACTTTGTGATATGCAAAAGTACCAAGAAATAGATGGTAATATTGTTAAGCTTAAGCTTTTTCCTTTCTCCTTGAGAGGAGGAGCTAAAATTTGGTTTCAATCTTTGCCTAGAAATAGCATAGATTCATGGGACAAGTGCAAAGATGCTTTTATTGGAAAATACTATCCACCTGCTAAAATTATCCAACTAAGAAGTAACATAATGAATTTTAAACAATTGGATAGTGAACACGTTGCCCAAGCTTGGGAACGTATGAAATCTCTTGTCAAGAACTGCCCTACTCATGGTTTGATTACTTGGATGGTTATCCAAACTTTTTATGCAGGCTTGAACTTTACCTCGCGGAACTTGTTAGATTCGGCCGCGGGAGGAACCTTTATGTCAACTACACTTGGTGCTGCCACAAAGCTTCTCGATGAGATGATGACCAATTATTCCCAATGGCACACCGAACGCGCTCCAACAGGTAGGAAGGTAAACTCTGTCGAGGAGATTTCCTCCCTAAATGAAAAAGTTGACTTGATCATGTCTCTACTTTCGAAGCAATCTTCTATTGATCCTCGTGATGTTCCTTTAAATTCTTTGATTGCTCAAGAACAAGTAGATGTGAACTTTATCTCTAGAAACAATTTTAATAACAATGCTTATAGGAGTAATTTTGGTAGCAATCCTAGACCGTTCCCCTCTAATTCCTATGGGAACAACAATGCTTATCCTAGCACCAAGAACTCCACTACTGAACTAGAGATTATGCTTAAAGATTTCATCACTACCCAAAAAGCTTTTAATAATAGTGTAGAAGAGAAACTAAACAAACTAGATGATCTCTCTTCAAAGGTAGACAATTTAGCCCATGAGGTAGAATAGCTTAAAATTAGAACTTCTCCTCTTGAGGAGAGGAAGGTCACTCCTATGAATGCTATTCAAGTGCAAATTAATGAAAACATTAGGATGTTGGCTAAACTTAAAGAGAGATGGGCTAGAGAAAGGGAAGAAGAATATACAATTAAGAGCCTTCCTACCCACCACACTGTTGCTACTATCCAAGTTGCTGAGGATATCCAAACTCTTAGCACCCAATGCACTCCTGGTCCCATTGGACCTATTAATGGTGATGCTATGACCATAGAAACTACCAAACAAGAGAGCCTAAAGGACACCACTACCACTTTACTTGATAGCAGTGACCTTGATTTTGATAATTGCACTCTTACCGAAGTTATTGATTTCCTTCACAAGATGTCTAGAGATCCCCGCACTAGCACGCTTAACCTTGCCTTCACAGAGCATATCACTAATGCTCTCATCAAAGCTAGGGAGGAGAAACTTAGAGTAGAAGCCTCCATACCTAGAAAGCTATAAGATGGTTGGGATCGTATGATTAAAATTAAGTTGAATAACTTCTCTTGCTATGCATTATGTGATGTTGGAGCTAGTACCTCCGTTATGCCCAAAAGAATATATGATATGCTTAAATTGAAACCTTTTGATTCTTGTTCTTTTGGTGTTCGTCTTGTTGATTCTTCCATAAAGAAACCTTTGGGGAGGATCGACGATGTTCTTATCATTGTCAATGACAACTACGTTCCCGTTGATTTTACTATTATGGATATTGAATGTGAACCTTCTTGTCCAATTATTTTGGGACGTCCTTTTCTACGCACCGTTGGTGCTATCATTGACATGAAAGAGGGGAATATAAAATTCCAATTTCCTCTCAAGAAAGGGATGGAACACTTCCCTAGAAAGAAGATTAAGTTACCTTTTGAGTCCGTTATACGGGCTAGCTATTCTTTTACTCTTGATAAAACTTGATCTTTTTGCATTATGCCTAGCTTAAAGGCATAAAAGAAAGCGCTTTTGGGAGGCAGCCCACAATGAACAAATTTTTATTTTGCTTTTGTTGTGTCTTGATGTTGTTACTACAGTAGCATCATCATTGTATCTTTGCTTTTCAACTTTGTGCCAAGTGTAGCCTCTGATTGCAAGAAAGTTCAAAAGTTGTGACGTGCTGTCCAGGAAACAGATTCTGTCCTTGGATAGAAAAATTGGTATAAAATCACCAGATCATCTTTTTGGTCTGAATGTTTTCGACAGCGTGCTCTATACAATTGTCTTTCGTGCGTCTGTTCTGAGTTTTTTGATTAGAGTTGCAGAAGTTCCCCGAAAAAATCATTTACTACATGCTGTTCTGTTTTTCACAGATTCTGTCCTGTTTTGTCTTTCCTTCATTTTGCAAACCTTGAGCTTGCTTTTTCTTTGCAAAAACCTTTTGGCAATCTTGAGAAACAGTAGACCTTCAAGAATATCCTTATTTCCAGCAAGGAACAATTATTTTATTATGGGTACTAACCTCGCTAATCAGATTATGATGAGTTATGTATGAAGGAAGTTTTCAAGTGTGCGAGGGAAGATGATAAAAAGATTCAGGAGTGTCAAACGCTCAAGCTTGGGGATGCCCCCATGCACCCTCAAGAAATATTCAAGGAGACTCAAGCGTCTAAGCTTGGGGATGCCCCCGTGCATCCCCTTCTCCATCAACATTATCAGTTCGTCTTTCGTTCCACTATATTTTTATCACTTCATGTGTTATGTGCTATGCTTGGAGCGTCTTGCTTTTAGTTTTCTTTAGCTTTTCATAACGAGTCGGAACTCAGCTTTCTTTGTGTGGGAGAGAAACACGCTCCACTTCAACCTAGAACATAACATAGAATTTTCATGTCTATCCTTGCTGTGTGTGTTCTTTGTCTTTCAATAGCTACTATCATGCTTAGCTCTCAGTTTTCATGCTTATCTTTTTAAAGAGCTTTTGTTTAGTTGGTTGCTTGAACTCTCTTTAGTTATCATGCTTATCTTATTAAGAGAGTTTGCTTCTGTTGCATTGGTCGATATGTCTATGATAAAATGCTACGTGCATAATGGCGCTTAGTAGTTCATGTTTTCTTATGGTTAGTCTCAAATAGCTGGGGGGTTCCCAATGTGTTATTGGAGTACCAACATGATTTGTTTGCCTATGATGTGGTATGGTTTAGTGATATCTTCCTTCAAGAATTTATTTTGATTGACTTGGCGTATGCTCACGCATATTTAAGACTGTAAAGAAAGTCTGTCAAGCCTTGATGATCTTTTGTTTCTGAGTAGCGATATAACTTCCATGCCCGATTCAATGTTGCTTTGTCGCTGTGCATGATTATGACCGTCATTGCTCTTTTAGTTGGTCGCTCCCAGTCTTTTGCTAACCTCCACCTGTACTAAGCGGACTGACTGCTTGTGCATCCAAATTCTTTTAAACCAGTTATGCCATATGAGTCCACCATACCTTCCTATACATGGTATTTACCTGCCATTCCTAACGGAGACTTTCATGTACCATCTCGAAATTATTCAAAAATAAGCATTCCTATTTTGTGCCTCTGTTTTAGTTCATGAGGAAGTAGTAGTTAATTCATGATCTTTTTAAGTTGGACAAGCTTCACCCGGGATTGCATGTCTAATGTGCAAACCCATAATACGAGAAGGAATTGGCAAAGAGTGCGCCCGGCTCAAAATTAATATAACAAACAAACCCTCCTTCACGCTTTGTTCATGAGAAATCAGAAAACTTTGGCAGTGATAAACAAAGGAGATTAAGAGGATGTGATCGTCCTCATTCGGGAGCCGTTCCTCGAAACTTGTCCATCTCAAGAAGTGATTGAGTTATTTGCTAGCATTCGTTGACTGAACATGCATAATCTAAAAAAATGATTATTACCTCTGTTTTTAAAACCAAGAGCTCTGGTACATGTTTTGTCTTTGTTTCTGACTACGGGTTTTCAACCTTGCCAACAAAAGCCACGGTTCGAGAGTCTCCACCTTCTTTTAAAGCACCAACTATTAAGAGCATGATTGTCATTCTGAGTGTAATGTGCATTGTCCCAAAGTAGCATTGTCTTTTGCATGATTGTGATATCGTTTATTCTGAAATCATTGTATCTAGTCATCACTTAAACCTTGGAGGTGCCCCTGCATTTATGTTTTGCTTCACTAAAGGGGGCAAGCGAGATATCACTTTATCATATTTGCACACCATGCTCATTACAAATCTATTTGATGTTTCTGTATCATGTTGTAAAACTTTCAGTTCTTTGTGATTTTCTCATGAGGCAACTTAATTACTACAGATTCATTGTATCAGTAAGCTTTTGTCATATGACTATGAAAAGTCCTTATATGGTTAATAGCATGTCACCACAGAAATTATACTTCTTATCATTTACCTACTCGAGGACGAGCAGGAATTAAGCTTGGGGATGTTGATACGTCCAAAATGTATCTATAATTTCTGCTTGCTCCATGCCTCTTTTGGGTGATATTGCTATGATATTTATACACTTCCATACACTTTTGATCATATTTGGACTAACCTATTAACTCAGTGCACCCCAGTGCCAGTTTCTGTTTTCTGCTGTTTTTGTATTTCAGGTTTTCCCGTCACGAAAACAGTCAGAAAAATCCCGGAAAATTTATATAAAAAATCAGCGTTCCGGAAGCTTCCACACGGCCGAAGTAGGGCCGGAGGGTGGCCACCAGGGCTCCAGGCGCCCTGGTGGCGCGGACCCCTCCTGGCCGCGCCGGGGTGGCGCCTGGGCCCCCCAGGCCTCCGCTGATGCCCCCCTTTGGCATACATTTATATCGCGTCCCGAAACCCTCGAGACGGGAACCCTTTTTCGCGATCTCATCTCTGTTCCGCCGCCGCCGCGCTTCCAAGATCGTGAGCACCAGGAAAACTCTTCCCGTCACCCTGCCGGAGGGGAGGATCACCACCGGGAGCCTCTCCACCACCATGGACGCCTCCCGGATGAGTTGTGAGTTGTCTCCCTTGGACCATGGGTCCATGACCAGTAGCTATGTGATGTTCTCCTCCCCTTCTTGTGCTTCACTAATTAGACCTCGTGAGCTGCCCTACATGATCGAGGCACATATGTGATCCTTATGCTGTTGCTATGTTGAGTTTGCTGGGATCCGATGGATTGTGAGATTATGTTCAGATTGTGTTTGAGTAATATATTTGATTTACCTCTTTTATATTTATGTTCGTAAGTAATTCTTGCATGTTCTCTGTTGCTATTTATTGCTTTGGCCAAGTAGTAGGTAGTGACTCCAAGAGGGAACGTTATGCTCGATTGTGGGTTCATGCCCCTCGATGACTAGTTTGAGTGACAGAAACATGAGTCTAGGGGATGTGCTGTTGCCACAAGGGGGAAACAACGGTGCTTGTGCCCGCGGGTGCAAGGATTGTTTACTTTACGCAAAGTTCTTTTAATGCAGTTGTCTGTTTCTTTGAGTTTACACTATGGGTGGGAGTCGCAACTTAATACCAGCGAGATGTTCTGGATAGATATCTCAAGGTGGATGATTAGTAGTAGATGCAGATGGATTTCGGTCTACTTGCCTTGGCGTACCGCCCATGCTTTGAACCTCTACCTTTCTTGCAACATAGTTAGCATTGGTTTGCGCACATAATTCTGTCAATTGCCCAGCTGTAATTCGTTTACCTCACATAGCTGTTTTATAGTCTTTTGGGAGAGAGACATCACTAGTGAACATCATGGGATCCCGGTCCATATTACCATCACTGATCACATCCGCTATTTACTTTCTGCTTTTACTTACAATTTGCAGCAATACCTATCACTATTATCACTTGCGTTTGATCCTTTGTAAACGACAAGGCCGGAGGGATTGACAACCTCTCTGTACTTGTTGGGAGCAAAGTTATTTGTATCTGTGTGCAGGTCCATGTTGATTGCTAATATCTGGCGCCATTAGCAGTTGACACCTTCTTGTTGAAACTAGGAGTCTCAGGGGAAATCGATCCTAGGTATCTTTGCCAAGGGAAAACTATCGCTACACTGCATCTCAAACCTTCCACTTCGGGTAACCAATGAGGGGCGAGAAGCCATCAGCATCCTAAACGCTAAGCTGGGAAGGAGAATTCTAAGTTGGGCCTAATCACTTGGCTCTATTGCCGCCTATGGTTTAATGCAGGTAGAATAAAGGGGCACTTGATCCTACTCCCTCCGTCCGGAAATACTTGTCATCAAAATGAATAAAAAGGGATGTATCTAGATGTATTTTAGTTCTTCTTACATCCCTTTTTGTCCATTTTGATGACAAGTATTTTCGGACGGACGGAGTACTTAATTAACTACTAAGATACCCCGGCCCATGCATTAGTCACAAGTACCCTATATGTCCTATTTTTAGCAAAGTCATGCTAAAATTCACGGAAAATTTCAGCATGACCTTTGCTGAAAATAGGACATATGTAGTACCCGAATTTGCCGGAACGGAAGTTAATCGACATTCCAGCAAACTCTAGGGCCTCTCGGGGTACCTGCAAAATCATTATCCCCGCCTAATGAAGTCGCCAATGGGTCATTTCAGAAGATCACAAGTAGCATCATCACAAGTACAACATCATGACAAGTACAGTAGCAACAGCAGTGAATACATGCATAATAGCAGCATCAACAGTTAAGAAAAAGTTTCAGAAGCTTGTAAAACAATAGTTTGAAGTTCAAATATTTACAACAAGGAACCAAATACATGACCACCATTATTATCATTGTGCTAGTGTGACATACAAGTAGTACTAGTGTACATGAAAAAAAACCTAAAACCTAAAACCCCAACAGAACATCAAGCCCACCAACCGGCTAAACGAACTAAAGATCTCACTTGGGACTACCATACTAGTAAAGGCAAGAGCCAAAGGGGTTCTGAAAAAGATGAAATTGTCACGGACTATGGCATGCCAAAGTATGACAGCAAGCACTAACATGTCTTCCAATAAGTATGACAGCAAGCACTAACACAAAAGACATAAACCAAGTGCTACCGAGACGACTCTGGAGCTAGATGACTTATTAAGCCATCTTTTAGATTTTAGTAGTCAGGCGGCTGATTTCAAGCATTTTCCTGCTAATTTCAGGCGGCTGATTCAATTAGTCTTTCGTGGTGGTAATAATGGTGAGATGAACTTTTTATTTTTTTGGGTTGATGACTGGAGTATGCTTTGGTTTCCAGTACAAATTATATTCTAGAAAGAATAACCTAGTTTTTTTTCTTTTTGCTTTTACTTGTTGTATGCTTGTCTTACCAAACTCATAGTCATTTCCGGTTGGTTGTACCGCTGCAACTTGCTATCGACTGAGATAATACTGGTACTAACCTAGTGGCTGTTAACATTCTCTGCCCTAACCTAGTATGCATCAACCACATGTACATACTAAATCAATTAATCACTTTTGACCAATCCAACTGTGGTGTCGGCAAACCCAAATACTGACGTCTTGCCACATTTGTTCTCATGAGACATCGCCTCCTATTATAAAAGAATGAACCGAACACTTCGTAGTATATGTTTTATTTATTTATTACCCTAGCACGCAAAACATAAGATCGAGTGGGAACATTGCATGAATAGAAGTAAAACAGGCCCAAAAGATGTATATATATGTATTACCAAACTCATAGTCTTATAGCAATAGCAGCAGGAAGCTCACCTAACTACAACATCAACGACAGGGTATAGCATCAACAGCAGTAGTTCAGCGGTAGAAGCGTTAGTATTATAAAACATTCAGACGTTGCTTATGTCACTTAGACCAGTAGCAGCAGGAAACACACCTAACTACAACATCAACGACAGAGTATAGCATCAACAGCAGTAGTTCAGCCGTAGAAGCAGTAGTTCAGTCTAGATAATAAGAAGTAGAAAACATGTAGCATGTAGTGGTACTTCTGCTTGTAGACTTGTAGTGATATGTTGTATCTTACCTCAGGTTGTCATGGTAGAAAATGCTTAAGTATTGCATCAAAGATTTAGTCAGTAATATGCGGTGGTCACTACTTGATCAAGTAGCAATCTAAATAAACAGAGGCTGGCGGAAGACCTTTAGTTGCCAATGCAAAATTACTGATGTATGTTTGAACATGTTTATTATTCATTTTGTTAATTTGCTTAATTTTTTTTCTTCTGATACAGGGACTACAATACAATACCTCCTACATGGCTAGATCATATTGCCTAAAACTTTTTAATTTATTGTCTCACTTATCTAACAAAATAGGTGGCGATTCATCTAGTTAAAAATAGAACTGGCAGAAAAGTATCGTAAATAGATGGAGTCAAACTAGGGAATTAAGGAACCCTCTGTCACATAGCTAGATTTGATACACATTTTTCCTAAGAAATAATAAAACCAGCAGAGATAGCACTAGTAAACTAGGGATGCACAAGTTTGGGCGCGCCAAGACGATCAAGGACTCGGCCACCAAGATTTGTCGTAGACAGCAGTAGTACAAAGAAAATTCCTACGACTCACTGCTCGTACAAAAAAAATAAAAAATAGGCAGCAGATCGTATGCTAAAACTAGGATGGCCTTGCGATGACAATTGCAGCTTCTGCAACCCTATCTACGTGTGCATGAGTGCTTTGTGTGTTTCCAGCCAGCCCTAGCTAGGCTGCTGAACTCCTATACTAGGGTATCGCCTGGAAAGAAATCGAGCATTGCTAGTAAACGAGGCAAGAAATCGAGCACTAGTAAACGAGGCAAGAAAATTCCTTAAAGTAAATCGAGCACTAGGATGAACTAACCGAGTAGAGGCAGAGGGAGACGGCGAGCTTGGGGAGGCGGGGATAGACGGCGGCTCCAAGTCTACGGCGGCGGCTCCGAGGACGTGGGGCGGCTCGGAGGCTCCAAGGCTCCGGCGGCGGGGGCGCGTGGGGCGGCGTCGAGCGCTAGGGCTAGGGCTCGGGGGCGCGGGGGGCAGCAGCGTCGTCGAGCGCTAGGGCTAGGGCTCGGGGGCGCGTGGGTCGGCGTCGGCGCGGGCGTCGACGAGCGCTAGGGCTCGGGCCGGGGCGCGGGCGGCGGCGGCGTCGGGGGCACGGGGGCGGCGGCAGAGGAGAGGGGAAGGGGATCGAGGGCGAGGCAGGGAGAGAGAGGGGGGAGGTGTAGTGGGCCGGGGGGCATCAATATGTATGGGGCACAATACTAATGGCGCACCGCGCCCTGGTTCGCCATAAGTACGTCCATACTAATGGTGCACCTCCCCCTGGTGCGCCATTAGTATTTTTTTATTTCTGCGCGAGCCAACAGTTTATCTCCCACCATACCTCATACACATCAAGCCCCCCTAGCTAGCTCGACTGGTCAGCCCCCAGTTCTCCCACCAGGAGGTCCTGGGTTTGATTCCCAGGATCCACAATTTTTTTTATGCATTTAAAATGCTGTTTGATACTTATTTGTGTTTAAATATGTTCAAACTTGTTTAAATCATAACAGTAATATTTTTTAATAAGACAAAAATAATTTTTTAAATAATATCATCAAATTTGCTATTTGAATATATTTATGAATCATGTGAGTTCATGGGTCGGCGGCGGCGGCCGGTGGAGCG
>LR738716.1:13301043-13334916 GCA_902687465.1 Secale cereale
TCGGCGGCGGCGGTTGAGTAGGGGAGGGTGCGGGGGGTCGGCGGCGGCGGCCGGTGGACCGGGGGGTGCTCGGCGACGAGGGGGATCGAGATCGAGTGTCCATGAAATTTAAAAATATTCATGATAGTTCAAAAAGTGCCCATGAAATACAATCGAGAAATGAAGGCTACGATTTAAATACAAACGATCTTTGCTAGCTATTTGTTCACAATCTTCTTGCCCTTCTTTTTCGCAAATGGAGTTCTTCTGTGGAACGGACGTCCTTTAGGTAGGGTGGTCCTGCTTCTTCTTGTGGTGTATGCTGCTACTTCATCATCGTCGTCATGTTCGATCCTCGGGTCGCCGTACTTGTCGAAGTCTTGCTCATTGGCTACTCCATCCATTCCGATGATCTTCCTTTTGCCTCTCCTCACGACAACACGACTGGCCTTTGACGGGTCGGTCATGAAGAAACATTGGTCAACTTGGGAAGCCAGTAGCCATGGCTCATTTTTCGCGGTGACGTTTGTGCCCGCGGTCTTGGATTTGGCTTCGGGTATAACCATGGTGGTGAAATACCGGTATTCTTTTAGGACGCTCTTGGCCCATCTGACACGGAACATCGGGACCTTCTCTCCAGCGTAGCTCAGCTCCCAGATCTCCTCGATCCTTCCGTAGTATCTGTCCTTGTCATTACCGGTGTAGGATTCCATCGTTACCTCGGAGTTCTGATAACCATCGCTCTTCATGTCCTTGGCCTCGGTGTAGAATGTGTAGCCGTTGATATCGTACGCCTCATAGGTCATCAGGTTGTGCTCGGCGCCCTGTGACACGGCAAATATGAGTTGTTCTTCCGCGGAAGAATCCTCATGTAAAGGGTACGACAGAAGCTTCTGCTTGAACCAACGCGTGAAACATGAGTTGTGCTCTTTGATTATATCTCCGTCCGTCCTCTGTTGGCCTCGGTCATTGTACGTATTCTCAATAAAAGTTTTGTGCTCTACCACCCAAGGATCGACCACGTCTATGTGTTGTAGCGCGACTAGGTTTGCTCTTTCAAAGTCGGCGAGTCGACCCTCGAAGTCGACATGCATTTCGCGGCGACCCTCACGGTGACCCCATCCAGCGAGCTTGCCGAGGTGCCTGTTGACGGGCAGACCAACGGGGTTCTCGATGCCTAGATAATTCGTGTAGTAGGAGATGCACTCTTCGGTCAGAAAGCCCCTGGCTATGCTTCCCTCTGGACGTGACATGTTGCGAACGTATCCTTTGATGACACCATTCATCCTTTCGAACGGCATCATGCTGTGCAGGAACGTCGGCCCGAGTTGGATGATATCATCCACGATATGGACCAGCAGATGCACCATAATGTCGAAGAATGCGGGCGGGAAGTACATCTCAAGCTCGCATAGTATCACCACGATCTCTTCCTGTAGCCTTCCGAGTTGCCTCACGCCAACAGACTTCCGAGAGATGACGTCGAAAAAGTTGCATAGGCCAAATAGGGTTTCACGGACGTGCGCGTCCATGATCCCACGGATTGCAACTGGAAGTATCTGCGTCATCAGCACGTGACAGTCGTGAGACTTCATCCCGCTGAACTTCAGCTTCGCCCGGTCTAGGTATCTGCTTATCTTCCCCGCGTAACCGTAAGGAAGTTGTACTCCTACGAGGGAGGTGAAAAACTGCTCGATCTCCTCCTGACTTAGAGTGAAGCACGCGGGAGGGTAGTTATTTCCGGTGTTCTTGGCCTTTTTGCCTTTGCGACGACTTTCCGTGTCCTGCTTCGCCTCATCATCATCATCATCATCATGATCATCATATATAGCGTGAAGCTCCTGCCTGATGCCCATTGATTTCAAGTCTGCCCTTGCTTTCGGCCCATCTTTGGTCCTCTCTAGCATGTTGAGCAGGGTACCAAGCAGACTCTCGCACACGTTCTTCGTGATATGCATTACATCAAGGCTGTGAGGCACACGGTGGATCTTCCAGTACGGCAAGTCCCAGAAAACAAACCTCGTTTTCCATACCTTCAGCAGCGGCTCTGGCGCCTTTCGCTTCTTTCCCGGCTCTGGCGCCTTTTGCTTCTTTCCTGGCAGTGGGCAATCTTTCCAATTTTTCAACAGCTCGTCTATTTCCTCGCCGCTCCTCGTACGCGGGCGTCCTCGGGGTTCGGTTTCACCATCGAACAGATCCTTGCGTTTTCTCCATAGGTCATCGTTGCGAAGCCACCTTCGATGTCCCATGAACACGGTTTTCGAAGACCCAGGATCTCAATCTAGCTGGCGATACGTTGTGTCATCCATGTACCTGACGCATCCAGAAAATCCGTGGACCACCTGCCCCGCGACATATCCGTAACCGAGATAGTCGTGCACCGTCGTGAGCAGCGCGGCTCTCATAGGGAAATATTCTTTCTTTGCGGCGTCCCACGTATTGGCTGGCGTTTTCCACAGCGTGTCTAGCTCCTCTTTCAGCAGCCCCAGATACAGATTGATGTCGTTCCCTGGTTGTTTCGGTCCTTCAATTAGCATACTCATATGAATGTACTTCCTCTTCATGCACAACCAGGGGGGAAGGTTGTACATCCACACAAACACAGGCCAGGTGCTATGTGTGCTTCTCTGGCTGCCAAACGGATTGACTCCATCGGTGCTCGCGCCCAGCACGATGTTCCTTGGATCGTTCCCAAATTCTAGGTCTTCGAAGTTCAACGCTTGCCACTGGCTCGCATCCTTAGGGTGACTCAACATCTTGTCTTTTTTATCTATCTCCGGATCATTTGCGTCATCTTCTCGCTTCTTCTCCTCCCTATCCGCGTGCCAACGCACGAGCTTTGCTACCTTAGGGTCCGCGAAATACCGTTGCAGACGAGGAGTGATCGGAAAGTACCACACCACTTTTCGAGGAGCTTTCTTCCTCTTCTTGTATCGAGTGACGCCGCACACCGGACATATGGTAGACTCCGCGTGCTCGTCCCGATAAATGATGCAATTGTTCATGCACACATGGTATTTCACGTGCGGTAAATCCAGAGGACACATGATTTTCTTCGCCTCGTCCAAACTGGTGGGGCACTTGTTCCCCTTGGGAGGACGTTCCTGCCAGAATGACATGTTCTCGTCGAAGCATGCGTCGGTCATTTTGTGTTTTACCTTCATCTCCAGAGCCATGAGCGTTACTTTCAGGCGGGTATCCTTGGGCCTGCATCCTTCATACAATGGAGTAACCGCGTCTAACTCAAGTTGATCCATCTTGGCTTTCTCTCGGGCGGCAACTCTTGCGTTATCGGTCTGCTTGAGAAGCAGCTCTTGAATATGAGGGTCCTGCACCCAGCCCATCGATGGTCCAGCGTCGTCTGCTCCGCCGGCATCATCATCTTCATGACCATGCCCGTCGTCTGCTCCGACATCTTCCTCATCATCATGTCCCGCATCTTCTACATGATGACTGTGTATAGCATCACCGTCGTGATCATCTCCTGGGGATTCTTCGTCTTCTCGCCCGCCCGAGCCGCGGTGGTTGTCTTGATGCCCTTCCTCATTTCTTGCCCGACCCCCATGGACGACTTCGTAGTCATCTTCATCACCATGCCACTGATAGCCATCCCTGAAACCACGCAAGAGCAGGTGGTCCCGCACCTGCCCGGAATCCGGGTCCGCAATAAGGCTCTTCAGCTTGCATCTTCGACACAGACATCTTATCTTCGTCCCGTTCTTTTGAAGCATCTCGGCCTTCGCGGACCTCAAAAACCTATTCATGATGCCTTCGGTCATCGTGCGCACCATGGTCGCCTGCGGGGTAGAGCAAAACGATATTTTAGAACCAAGAAAAAATTTGCCATGACTTTCCCTAAAAATAGGACAAAAAAGAATGTTTAATGCCAAAATTCTCACCGAAACGGAAATGAATCAACATTCCGAGAAAATATTGGCAACTATCGCATTTCAAATACCGGTACACCTCCAAACACAAACACATATGCAACACAACAAACATATGCAACACAACGAACATACATAGATCTAGCTAGGCCATAAAAAGTGCATGTGCACATTGTTGTATGGAGAACAACATAAATATGGCTTCCCCCCTTACTTACCTATCAAAACAAGGTAATTTAACCACTTAATTTGAATGAATCTATGGTGGAAATGAGGTGAAAAAGAGGAGGGACCCGAGAGGAGGAGGAGGTGGAGAGAATGAAGTGGGGGAGAAAGTGAGTGTGGGTAGGAGAGGCTGTCCAAAATATCTTGTTGCTGCCCACTTACTAATGGCGCACCCACTATAAATGCGCCATTAGTAATCAAGGTTACTAATGGCGCATTTATAGTGGGTGCGCCATTACTAGTTTTGCAAAAAAAAACATACTAATGGCGCACTGTCGCACAGTGCGCCATTACTAGTTTAAACTAGTAATGGCGCACTGTGGGACAGTGCGCCATTAGTAGTTTTGTTAAAAAAAGAATAAAAAATATCATTAAAAAAAGAACATTAATGGCGCACTTTACTGCTGGTGCGCCATTACTAGTTACAACTAGTAATGGCGCACTTCGTTTGGATGCGCCATTAGTATGTTTGGACAGGCGCACTAGTTCAAAAAAAAACCTTTTTGATACTATTGGCGCACGCTGGGCATGGTGCGCCATTAGTAGTTTGAACTCTAATGGCGTACCTGAGGTTGGTGCGCCATTAGTATTTACTAATGGCGCACTTCTTGCCTGGTGCGCCATTAGTATCAATTCCATCTATAGCCCTTTTCCTAGTAGTGTATAGTGTGAAGGTCCCCACATAGCTATATGCATGAATGATAATCTCTAGGGAGTACAAGGTATATGATGGAGTACGAGTGTGGATCTCTCAAAAGGAATAGTAATGTGCCCCCTTCTCTCTTTTTATTTCCTTTTCTCTTTTTTTCTATTTTTTTATTTTTTTTGTGGCCTCAATGGATCTTTCTATTTAACTCTCATTTGTCCTCTTTGGGATCTTTTGATTTTGTCCTCTTTGGGATCTTTTCCTCACTTTAGGGGCAACACTATATTTATTACAAGAAGTATAGAAGATCTTTCACACTTTACAAAAGTACTCAACATAAAGAAAATGAAACTATCATGATGTATGCAAATGTATGCCTCTGCCAGTGTAGCAGGATATGCAATGATACTAGCGCGTCATGTAGCAATTATTAGGGCAAGGCCCAACTAGCATGCGGCTCATCGATCAAGCAAAAAGCATGTATGACATGTAGATCAAGTCATGAGAAGATGGATGTTGCATGGCAATGTATCTCGGAAAGGCTATGGAAATGCCTTGATAGGTAGGTATGGTGGCTGTTTTGAGGAAGGATATAATGAAGCTTATGATGACAGAGCATATCGTGCCAAGGATTTGGATGCACCGGCGAAGTATGCGCCAACTCTCGAGATGAGAAAGGGCAATGCACGGTACCGAAGAGGCTAGAAAAATATGGCTAGGTGGAAGTGTCAACTTTCGAATACTCACATTTGTCCGAAGAACTCATGCGCTTATTATCGGTAACTCTGAATCTAATTAGGAGGTTCACAAAGAGACAAGTACCCCGAGGAGGAGTGTATGGGGGGTTTGGTTATCCTTGCGCATCCTCGACTCATGGTACGTGAGTGTACTCTAATATTCGATCCCTCCAAAGATTAGTGATCCATTTAGTAGCTAAAGTTCTCAACTATTTTGTAGGTTTTCGAAAATAAACACGGATTGCCCAAAATATGACATCTATCACTAATAGGCTAAAGCTCTTGACACCAAAAGTTCAGACATTACTCATGGCAATACCTCAAAACTATTGCAAGTTACTACTAAAATTAAATAGCAACCTCAATTACCTACTTTAAGTTAAGACACACAACTCAGTGCAACAGGCAAACTCTCTTAACAAGATAAACATGAAAACTCAAGAGAGTTCAGCAACCAACTAAACAAAAGCTCTTTAAAAAGAAAAGCATGAAAACTAAGAGCTAAACATGACAACAGCTATGGAAAGACAAAGAACACACACAGCAAAGGTAAGCATGAAAATCCTATGTTGTGTTCTAGGTTGAAGTGGAGCGTGTTTCTCTCCCACACAAAGAAAGCTGGGTTCTAACTTGTTATGAACAGCAAGCAAAGCTAAAGAAAACTAAAAAGGAAACTAAGAGCAAGACGCTCCAAGCATAGCACATAACACATGAAGTGATTAAAATATAGTGGAACGAAAGACGAACTGATAATTGTTGATGGAGAAGGGGATGCATGGGGGCATCCCCAAGCTTGGACGCTTGAGTCTTCTTGAATATTGCTTGGGGGTGCACGGGGGCATCCCCAAGCTTGAGCGTTTGACCCTCCTGAATCTTTTTTATCATCTTCCCTCGCACACTTGAAAACTCCCTTCATACATAACTCATCATAATCTGATTAGCAAGGTTAGTACCACAATAAAATAACTTTTCCCTGCTGGAAATAAAGATAATCTTGAAGAGCTACTGTTTCTCAAGATTGCCAAAAGGTTTTTTGCAAAGAAAAAGCAAGCTCAAGGTTTGCAAAACGAAGAAAAGGCAAAACAGGACATGTGAAAACAGACCAGCAGGTAGTAAATATTTTTTTGGGGAACTTCTGCAACTCAAATCAAAAAACTCAGAACAGACGCCCGAAAGCCAATTGTATAGAGCACGCTGTCAAAAAAATTCAGATCAAAAAGATGATCTGGTGATTTTATTCGAATTTTTCTGTCCAAGGACAGAATCTGTTTCCTGGACAGCACGTCACAACTTTTGAACTTTCTTGCAATCGGAGGCTAAACTTGGCACAAAGCTGGAAAAAAAAATTCAATGATGATGCTACTGTAGTAACAAACATCAAGAAACAACAAAAGCAAAATAAAACCTAATTCGTTGTGGGCTGCCTTCCAAAAGCACTTTCTTTTATGCCTTTAAGCTAGGCATGATGCAAAAAGGAGAAGATCAAGTTTTATCAAGAGTTAGAGAATAGCTAGCTCGTATAACGGACTCAAAAGGCAACTTATTCTTCTTTCTAGGGAAGTGTTCCATTCCTTTCTTGAGAGGGAACTGGAATTTTATATTCCCCTCTTTCATGTCAATGATAGCACCAACGGTGCGAAGGAAAGGACGTCCCAAAATAATTGGACAAGAAGGTTCACATTCAATATCCATAATAGTAAAATCAACGGGAACATAATTGTCATTGATAATGATAAGAACATCGTTGATCTTCCCCAAAGGTTTCTTTACGGAAGAATCAACAAGATGAACACCAAAAGAACAATGATCAAAAGATTTCAATTTAAACATATCATATATTCTTTTGGGCATAACGGAGGTACTAGCTCCAACATCACATAAAGCATAGCAAGAGAAGTTATTCAACTTAATTTTAATCATAGGATCCCAACCATCTTCTAGCTTTCTAGGTATGGAGGCTTCTACCCTAAGCTTCTCCTCCCTAGCTTTGATAAGAGCATTAGTGATATGCTCCGTGAAGGCAAGATTATGTGTGCTAGTGTGGGGGTCTTTAGACATCTTGTGAAGAAAACCAATAACTTCAGAAAGGGTGCAATTATCAAAATCAAGGTCACTATTATCAAGTAAAGTGGTAGTGGTGTCCTTTAGGCTCACTTGTTTGGTAGCTTCTATGGTTATAGGAGTTTCTTCTTCTACGGTTGAGGTCATAGCATCACCATTAATAGGTCCAACGGGACTAGGAGTGCATTGGGTGCTAAGAGTTTGGATATCCTCAACAACTTGGATAGTAGCAACAGTGTGGTGGGTAGGAAGGCTCTTAATTCTATCTTCTTCCTCCTTTTCTCTAGCCCATCTCTCTTTAAGTTTAGCCATCATCCTAATGTTTTCATTAATTTGCACTTGAATAGCATTCATAGGAGTGGTCTTCCTCTCCTCAAGAGGAGAAATTCTAATTTTAAGCAACTCTACCTCATGGGCTAAATTGTCTACCTTCGAAGAGAGATTATCTAGTTTGTCTAGTTTTTCTTCTACACTCTTATTGAAGGCCTTTTGGGTAGTGATGAAGTCTTTAAGCATAATCTCTAGTTCAGAAGTGGAGTTCTTGGTGCTAGGATAAGCATTGTTGTTCCCATAGGAATTAGAGGGGAACGGTCTAGGGTTGCTACCAAAATTACTCCTATAAGCGTTGTTATTGAAATTGTTTCTAGAGATAAAGTTCACATCTACTTGATCTTGAGCAATCAAAGAATTTAAAGGAACATCATGAGGATCAATAGAAGATTGCTTGGAAAGTAGAGACATGATCAAGTCAACTTTTTCATTTAGGGAGGAAATCTCCTCGACAGAGTTTACCTTCCTACCTGTTGGAGCGCGTTCGGTGTGCCATTGGGAATAATTGGTCATCATCTCATCGAGAAGCCTCGTGGCAGCACCAAGTGTAGTTGACATAAAGGTTCCTCCCACGGCCGAATCTAACAAGTTCCGCGAGGTAAAGATCAAGCCTGCATAAAAAGTTTGGATAACCATCCAAGTAGTCAAACCATGAGTAGGGCAGTTCTTGACAAGAGATTTCATGCGTTCCCAAGGTTGGGCTACGTGTTCATTATCCAATTGTTTAAAATTCATTATGTTACTACTTAATTGGATAATTTTAGCAGGGGGATAGTACTTCCCAATAAAGGCATCCTTGCACTTGTCCCAAGAATCTATGCTGTTCCTAGGCAAGGATTGAAACCAGATTTTAGCTCCTCCTCTCAAGGAGAAAGGAAAAAGCTTAAGCTTAACAATATCACCATCTACTTCTTTGTACTTTTGCATATCACAGAGCTCAACAAAATTATTTAAGTGCAAAGCAGCATCATCTCCAGCACCGGAGAATTGATCTTTCATAACTAGGTTCAGTAAAGCAGGTTTAATCTCATAAGAAGGTGCTGAAGTGGCAGGTGTAGTAATAGGCGTGCAGATAAAGTCATTGTTGTTATGACTAGTGAAGTCACACAACTTGGTGTTCTCGGTGGAACCCATAGCAGCAGCAAGCAAGATAACTATTTTTTGTGATTTTTGGTAAGGGACACTAAAGCAAAATCTGAAAGGTAAACTAACAAGACTAAAAAGCAAAGATAAAAGATAGCGTGCAACTCCCCTATCTTGAAGAGTGGAGTCCCTGGCAACGGCGCCAGAAACTTTGCTTGATGGCTTCTCGCCCCTTGTTGGTTACCCCAAGTGGAAGGTTTGAGATGTAGCGTATCAGCAAATTTCCCTTGGCAAAGATACAAAGGATTGAATACCGTGAGACTCCGAGGGTCGACAAGAAGGTGTCAACGGCGCCAGAAACTTAGCGGTTGACAGGACCTGCACACAGATACAAATAACTTTTCTCCCAACGAGTACAGAGAGGTTGTCAATCCCTCCGGCCTTGTTGTTTACAAAGGATCAAACACAAGAGATAATAATGATAGGTATGACTGCAACTAGGAAATAAGAACAGGAAGTAAATAGCGGGTGTGATCAGTGGTGGTAATATGGACCGGGGTCCCATGATGTTCACTAGTGATGTCTCTCTCCCAAAAGACAATAAAACAGCAAAGCGAGGTAAACAAATTACAGCTGGGCAATTGACAGGATTATGTGCGCAAACCAATGCTAACTATGCTGCAAAGAAAGGTAGAGGCTCAAAAGCATGGGCGGTACGCCAAGGCAAGTAGACCGAAATCCATCTACATCTACTACTAATCATCGACCTTGAGATATCTATCCAGAACATCTCGCTGGTATTAAGTTGCGAATCCCACCCAAAGTGTGGACTCAAAGCAACAGACAACTGCATTGAAAGAACTTTGCGTAAAGTAAACAATCCTTGCACCCGCAAGTACAAGCACCGTTGCTTTCCCCCTTGTGGCAACATCACATCCCCTAGACTCATGTTTTTGTCACTCAAGCTAGTCATTAGGGGGCATGAACCCACAATCAAGCATAACGCTCCCTCTTGGAGTTACTACCTACTACTTGGCCAAAGCAATAAACAGCAACGGAGAACATGCAAGAATTACTCAAGAACATAAATATAAAAGAGGTGAATCAAATATATTACTCACACACAATCTGAACATAATCTCATAATCCATCGGATCCCAGCAAACTCAGCAGAGCAATAGTATAAAGATTACATATGTGCCTCGATCATGTAGGGCAGCTCACGAGGTCTAAACCATGAAGAACAAAGAGGGGAGGAGAACATCACATAGCTACTGATCATGGACCCATGGTCCAAGGTGGACTACTAACGACTCATCCGGGAAGCGTCCATGGTGGTGGAGAAGCTCCCGGTGGTGGTTCTCCCCTCCCGCAGGGTGCCAGGAAGAGTTCTGCTGATGCTCCCGATCTTGGAAGCGCGGCGGCGGCGGAACAGAGGCGAGATCGCGAAAAATGGTTCCGTCATCGAGGGTTTCGGGACGCGAGGAATATATATTCGAAGGGGGGTCACCAGAGGCGGAGAGGGGGCCCCAGGCGCCCCCCTGGCGCGGTGATCGTAGGAAAATTTTAAAATACTACGTTCCCCAACAGTGGTATCAGAGCCAGGTCTATGCGTAGATGATATGCACGAGTAGAACACAATGAGTTCTGGGCGATACTAGTCATACTGCTTACCAGCATGTCATACTTTGCATCGGCGTATTGTGAGATGAAGCGGCCCGGACCGACATTACGTGTACGCTTACGCGAGACTGGTTTCACCGTTATGAGCACTCGTTGCTTAAAGTTGACTGGCGGGTGTCTGTCTCTCTCACTTTAACTGAATCAAGTGTGGCTACGCCCGGTCCTTGTGAAGGTTAAAACAACACATACTTGATGAAACATCGTTGTGTTTTTGTATGCGTCGCTAAGAACGGTTCTTGCTAAGCCCGTAGCAGCCACGTAAAACTTGCAACAACAAAGTAGAGGACGTCTAACTTGTTTCTGCAGGGCATGTTGTGATGTGATATGGTCAAGACATGATGAGATATACGGTTTTTGTATGAGATGATCATGTTTTGTAAAGTTATCGGCAACTGGCAGGAGCCATATGGTTGTCGCTTTATTGTATGAAATGCAATCGCCATGTAATTGCTTTACTTTATCCTTAAGCGGTAGCGATAGTCGTAGAAGCAATAGTTGGCGAGACAACAACGATGCTACGATGGAGATCACGGTGTCGCGCCGGTGACGAAGGTAATCATGACGGTGCTTTGGAGATGGAGATCAAAAGCACAAGATGATGATGGCCATATCATGTCACATATTTTGATTGCATGTGATGTTTATCTTATTATGCTTCTTATTTTGCTTAGTACGACGGTAGCATTATAAGATGATCCCTTACAAAAATTTCAAGGTAGAAGTGTTCTCCCTGAGTATGCACCGTTGCGAAAGTTCTTCGTGCTGAGACACCACGTGATGATCGGGTGTGATAAGCTCTACGTTCAAATACAACAGGTGTAAGCCAGTTTTGCACACGCAGAATACTCGGGTTAAACTTGACGAGCCTAGCATATGCAGATATGGCCTCGGAACACTGGAGACCGAAAGGTCGAGCGTGAATCATATAGTAGATATGATCAACATAAGATGTTCACCATTGAAAACTACTCCATCTCACGTGATGATCGGACATGGTTTAGTTGATTTGGATCACGTGATCATTTAGATGACTAGAGGGATGCCTATCTAAGTAGGAGTTCTTATGTAATATGATTAAATTGAACTTTAATTTATCATGAACTTTGTCCTGGTAGTATTAGCATATCTATGTTGTAGATCAATAGCTTGCGATGTTGCCCCAGGTTAATTTTTTATATGTTCCTAGATAAAACTAAGTTGAAAGATTTTAGTAGCAATGATGCGGAATTGTCCCGTGATATGAAGATTATCCTCATTGCTGCACAGAAGAATTATGTCCTTGATGCACCGCTAGGTGGCAGACCTATTGCAGGAGCAGATGGAGACGTTATGAACGTTTTGACAGAAGCTCGGTATGATGACTACTTGATAGTTTAAGTGCACCATGCTTTACGGCTTAGAACCGGGACTTCCAAAACATTTTGAACGCCACAGAGCATATAAGATGTTCCAAGAGTTGAAATTAGTATTTCATACTCATGCCCGTGTCGAGAGGTATAAGACCTCTGACAGTACTTTGCCTACAAGATGGAGGAGAATAGCTCAACCAGTGAGCATGTGCTCAGATTGTCTGGGTACTACAATTACTAGAATCAAGTGGGAGTTAATCTTCCAGATAAGATAGTAATTGACAAAGTTCTCTAGTCACTATCACCAAGTTAGTAGAATTTCGTGATGAACTATAATATGCAAGGGATGACGAAGGTAATTCCCGAGCTCTTTGCGATGCTGAAATCGGCAAAGCTAGAAATCAAGAAAGAGCATCAAGTGTTGATGGTTAATAAGACCACTTGTTTCAAGTAAAGGGCAAAGGGATAAAAGGGGAACTTCAAGAAGAATGACAAGCAAGTTGTCACTCCCATGAAGAAACCCAAAGCTAAACTCAAGCCTGAAACTAAGTGCTTCTACCGCAAAGGAAATGGTCACTGGAAGTGGAACTGCCCTAGATACTTGGCGGATAAGAAGGATCGCAAAGTGAACAAAGATATATTTTGATATACAGATTATTGATGTGTACTTTACTAGTGTTCATAGCAACCCCTGGGTATTTGATACCGGTTCAGTTGCTAAAATTAGTAACTCGAAACGAGAATTGCAGAATGAACAGAGACTAGTTAAAGGTGAAGTGACGATGTGTGTTGGAAGTGGTTCCAAGATTGATAAGATCATCATCGCACACTCCCTATACTTTCGGGATTAGTGTAAAAACCTAAATAAATGTTATTTGGCATTTGCGTTGAGCATGAATATGATTGGATCATATTTGTTGTGATACAGTTATTCATTTAAAGTCATAGAATAATTGTTATTCTATTTACATGAATAAAACCTTCGATGGTCATACACCCAATGAAAATAGTTTGTTGGATCTCAATCGTAGTGATACACATATTCATAATATTGAAGCCAAAAGATGCAAGGTTAATAATGATAGTGCAACTTATTTGTGGCACTGTCGTTTAGGTCATAATGGTGTAAAGCGCATGAAGAAACTCCATAGTGAAGGACTTTTGGAATCACTTGATTATGAATCACGTGGTGCTTGCGAACCATGCCTCATGGGCAAGATGACTAAAAATACGTTCTCCGGAACAATGGAGCGATCAATTGACTTGTTGGAAATCATACGTACTAATGTATGCAGACCAATGAGTGTTGAGGCCCGCGGTGGGTATTATTATTTTCTGACCTTCACATATAATTTGAGCAGATATGGGTATATCTACTTGATGAAATACAAATCTGAAACATTTGAAAAGTTCAAAGAAATTTCAGAGTGAAGTAGAGAATCATCGTAACAAGAAAAATAAAAGTTTCCACGATCTGATCACGGAGGCGAATATTTGAATTTACGAGTTTGGCCTTCATTTAAAACAATGTGGAATAGTTTCACAACTCACGCCACCCGGAACACCACAGTGTAATGGTGTGTCCGAACATCGTAATCGTACTTTATTAGATATGGTGCGGTCTATGATGTCTCTTACCGATTTACCACTATCGTTTTGGGTTATGCATCAGAGACAGCTACATTCACATTAAATAGGGCAACATCTAAATCCGTTAAGACGATGCCTTATGAACTGTGGTTTGGCAAGAAACCAAAGTTGTCGTTTCTTAAAGTTTGGGGCTGCGATGCTTATGTAAAAAAGCTTCAACCTGATAAGCTCGAACCCAAGTCGAAGAAATGTGTCTTCATAGGATACCCAAAATAGACTGTTGGGTACACCTTCTATCACAGACCCGAAAGCAAGATATTTGTTGCTAAGAATGGATCCTTTCTAGAGAAGGAGTTTCTCTCAAAAGAAGTGAGTGGGAGGAAAGTGGAACTTGATGAGGTAATTGTACCTTCTCCCGAATTGGATAGTAGTACATCACAGAAACTGGTTCTAGTGATTCCTACACCAATTAGTGAGGAAGCTAATGATGATGATCATGAAACTTCGGATCAAGTTACTGCTGAACTTCGTAGATCAACCAGATCAGTACGTTCCGCACCAGAGTTGTACGGCAACCCGGTTCTGGAAGTCATGTTATTGGACCATGATGAACCTACGAACTATGAGGAAGTGATGATGAGCCCAAATTCCACAAAATGGCTTGAGGCCATGAAATCTGAGATGGGATCCATGTATGAGAACAAAGTGTGGACTTTGGTTGACTTGCCCGATGATCGGCAAGCCATCGAAAATAAATGGATCTTCAAGAGCAAGACTGACGCTGACGGTAATGTTATTGTTTACAAAGCTCGACTTGTTGCGAAAGGTTTTCGACAAGTTCAAGAAGTTGACTACGATGAGACTTTCTCATCCGTAGCGATGCTTAAGTCTGTCCGAATCATGTTAGCAATTGCCGCATTTTATGAAATCTGGCAAATGGATAACAAAACTGCATTCTTTAATGGATTTATTAAAGAAGAATTGTATATGATGCAACCAGAAGGTTTTTTCCTAAAGGTGCTAACAAAATGTGCAAGCTCCAGCGATCCATCTATGGACTGGTGCAAGCATCTCAGAGTTGGAATATATGCTTTGATAAGTTGATCAAAGCGTATAGATTTATACAGACTTGCGGTGAAGCCTGTATTTACAAGAAAGTGAGTGGGAGCACTACAACCTTTCTGATAAGTATATCTGAATGACATATTGTCGATCGGAAAAGATGTAGAATTTTCTGGAAAGCATAAAGGAGTTTTTGAAAGGAGTTTTTCAAAGAAAGACCTTGGTGAAGCTGCTTACATATTGGGCATCAAGATCTATAGAGATAGATCAAGATGCTTGATAAGACTTTCGATGAGTACATACCTTGATAAGATTTTGAAGTAGTTCAAAATGGATCAGTCAAAGAAGGAGTTCTTGCCTGACTTGTAAGGTGTGAAGTTGAGTAAGACTCTAAGCCAGACTACGACAGAAAAATATAGAGAGAATGAAAGTCATTCCCTATGCCTAAGCCATAGGTTCTATAAAGTATGCCATGCTGTGTACCAAACATGTTGTGTACCTTTCCATGAGTTTGACAGGGAGGTACAATTGTGATCCAGGAGTAGATCACTGTACAGCGGTCAAAATTATCCTTAGTAACTGGATGACTAAGGAAATGTTTCTCGATTATGGAGGTGACAAAGAGTTCGTCGTAAAGGGTTACGCCGATGCAAGCTTTGACACTAAATCCAGATGACTCTAAGTATCAATCTGGATGCGTATTGAAAGTGGGAGAAATTATCTAGAGTAGCTCCATGCATAGCATTGTAGACATAGAAATTTGCGAAATACATACAAATCTGAATGTGACAGAACCGTTGACTAAAATTCTCTCACAAGCAAAACATGATCACACCTTATTACTCTTGGGTATTAATCACATAGCGATGTGAACTAGATTATTGACTCTAGTAAACCCTTTGGGTGTTGGTCACATGGCGATGTGAACTATGGGTGTTATTCACATAACGATGTGAACTATCGGTATTAAATCACATGGCGATGTGAGCTAGATTATTCACTCTAGTGCAAGTGGGAGACTGAAGGAAATATGCCCTAGAGGCAATAATAAAGTTGTTATTTATATTTCCTTATATCATGATAAATGTTTATTATTCATGCTAGAATTGTATTAACCGGAAACTTAGTACATGTGTGAATACATAGACAAAACAGAGTGTCCCTAGTATGCCTCTACTAGACTAGCTCATTGATCAAAGATGGTTATGTTTCCTAACCATAGACATGAGTTGTCATTTGATCAACGGGATCACATCATTAGGAGAATGATGTGATGGACAAGACCCATCCGTTAGCTTAGCACTATGATCGTTTAGTTTTACTGCTATTGCTTTCTTCATGACTTATACATGTTCCTATGACTATGAGATTATGCAACTCCCGAATACCGGAGGAACACCTTGTGTGCTATCAAACGTCACAACGTAACTGGGTGATTATAAAGATGCTCTACAGGTGTTTTCGAAGGTGTTTGTGGTGTTGGCATAGATCAAGATTAGGATTTGTCACTCCGAGTGTCGGAGAGGTATCTCTGGGCCCTCTCGGTAATGCACATCATAATAAGCCTTGCAAGCCAATGACTAATGAGTTAGTCACGAGATGATGTATTACGGAACGAGTAAAGAGACTTGCCGGTAACGAGATTGAACTAGGTATAGAGATACCGATGATCGAATCTCGGGCAAGTAACATACCGATGACAAAAGGAACAACATATGTTGTTATGCGGTTTGACCGATAAAGATCTTCATAGAATATGTAGGAACCAATATGAGCATCCAGGTTCCGCTATTGGTTATTGACCGGAGATGAGTCTCGGTCATGTCTACATAGTTCTAGAACCGGTAGGGTCCGCGCGCTTAACGTTTGATGACGATCGGTATTATGAGTTTATGAGTTTTGATGTACCGAAGGTAGTTCGGAGTCCTGTATGAGATCATGGACATGACGAGACGTCTCGGAATGTCCGAGACATAAAGATTGATATATTGGACGACTATATTCGGACACTGGAAGTGTTCCGGAAAAGTTTCGGATTTAACCGGATTGCCGGAAGGGGTTACCAGAACCCCCCACGAAGGGGGATGGTCCATAGTGGGCCTTGAGTAAAGAAGAGAGGCAGGCCATAGAGGCTGGCCGGCGCCCCACCAGGGAATCCTAGTTGGACTAGGATAGGGGGGCGCCACCTATCCCTCTCCTTCCTTTCCCCCTCTTCTTTCTTGGTGGACTCCTGCTAGGAATAGGATTGCAATCTCTATTCCTAGTAGGATTGCCTCCCTGGCGTGCCATAGAAGGGCTGGCCGGCCCCTCCCCTTGCTCCTTCATATATGGGTGCAGGGGGCACCCTAGGACACACAAGTTGAATTGTTTTAGCCGTGTGCGGTAACCCCCTCCACAGAAACACACCTCGGTTATATTGTTGCAGTGCTTAGGCGAAGCCCTGCGCCAGTAGATACATCATATCCGTCACCATGCCGTCGTGCTGACGAAACTCTACCGTGAAGCTCAACTGGATCAAGAGCTCGTGGGACGTCATCAAGCTGAAAGTGTGCTGAACGCAGTGGTGCCGTACGTTCGGTGCTTGATCGGTTGGATCGTGAAGAAGTTCGACTACATCAACCGCGTCACTAGACGCTTCCGCTCCCGGTCTACGAGGGTATGTAGACACACTCTCCCATCTCGTTGCTATGCATCTAGTAGATAGATCTTGCGTGATCGTAGGAAAATTTTAAAATACTATGTTCCCCAACAGTTTGCACGAAAAAGACGGCATGCCTCCGAAGCAGCATGAAGGTCCTGCCAGCTATGCTCTTACGAAAGAAGAGAGAGAAATCTTCTTTGAATGCCTGCTCAGTATGAAGGTCCCGACTGGCTTCTCGTCGAATATAAATGGAATAATAAAAATGCCAGAGAAAAAGTTCCAGAACCTAAAGTGTCATGACTGCCACGTGATTATGACGCAACTACTTCCGGTTGCATTGAGGGGGCTTCTACCTGAAAACGTCCGATTAGCCATTGTGAAGCTATGTGCATTCCTCAATGCAATCTCTCAGAAGGCGATCGATCCAGAAATCGTACCAAGGCTAAGGAGTGATGTGGCGCAATGTCTTGTTAGTTTCGAGCTGATGTTCCCACCATCCTTCTTCAATATCATGACACACGTCCTAGTTCATCTAGTTGACGAGATTGTCATTCTGGGGCCCGTATTTCTACACAATATGTTCCCCTTTGAGAGGTTCATGGGAGTCCTAAAGAAATATGTCCGTAACCGCGCTAGGCCAGAAGTAAGCATCTCCATGGGCCATCAAACAGAGGATGTCATCGGGTTTTGTGTTGACTTCATTCCTGGCCTTAATAAGATAGGTCTCCCTAAATCGCGGTACGAGGGGAGACTGACTGGAAAAGGCACGCTTGGAAGGGACTCAATAATATGCAGGGACAGATATTCTTGGTCTTAAGCTCACTACACAGTTCTACAGAACTCTACATTGGTGACCCCGTATGTCGATGAACACAAGAACAGTCTGCGCTCCAAGCACCCAGAGCAGTGCGACGACTGGATTACATGTGAACACATCAGAACTTTCAGCAGTTGGTTGGAAACACGTCTCAGAGGTGACAAAGCTGTTTGTGATGAGTTGTACTTGTTGTCCAGGGGACCATCTTTTACTGTATTGATTTACAAAGGATACGAGATAAATGGGAATACATTTTACACGATTGTCCAAGATCAAAAGAGCACCAACCAAAACAGCGGTGTCCGCTTTGATGCAACCACCGAGAGAGGAAAGGACACATATTATGGTTACATAGTGGACATATGGGAACTTGACTACAGACATGATTTTAAGGTCCCTTTGTTTAAGTGCAAATAGGTCAATCTGTCAGGAGGCGGGGTACAGGTAGACCCACAGTACGGAATGACAACAGTGGATCTGAAAAATCTTGTGTACACTGACGAACCGTTCGTCCTAGCCAATGATGTGGCACAGGTTATCTATGTGAAGGACATGTCTACCAGACCGATAAAAAGAAAAGATAAGGAAGCGAATACATCATACGATGAGCCAAAGCGCCACATAGTTCTTTCAGGAAAAAGGGACATCCTGGGAGTGGAGGGCAAGACAGACATATCTGAAAATTATGAAAAGCTTCATGAAATTCCTCCCTT
This sequence comes from Secale cereale, assembly GCA_902687465.1. Lineage (NCBI taxonomy): Eukaryota > Viridiplantae > Streptophyta > Magnoliopsida > Poales > Poaceae > Secale > Secale cereale. The sequence goes on from LR738716.1 coordinate 13,319,847, forward strand.
CAAAGTCAAGGCTGACCCAAGCATCCTGATAAACGATGAAGATTATCCATGGTTACGGCGGAATAAACAAATGACACAAGCGTAGAAAAAGTGAAGACTTTTTTCTGCAACTATTATGATGATACCATGCCAACTTTGTAACAGACGAGTATGATACCATTGTCCGTTTTGTACATGCACATGCTATGCCAACTTTTTCAGAGTTCATTTGAAAACTATGAATTTAGGTCGAATTTTCTCTATAGGTGCATATATGTTCATTTTTTAGTAAAGTTAACCACAAACTTGTGATTCACACAAATTTCAAAGAATTTGAATTTTAATTATTCAAATTTGAAAACTAATGGCACTAACAGAAAGTTTATAATTTTTCTAAAATTAATGGCACTAACAGAAAGAATTAAAAAATAAAGCAAAAAACAAAACAAAATAAATAATGCAGAAAACAAAACAAAAAAACTTGCAATAAAAATAAAAATAGCAACAATAAGTATTTTGTTGTAAGTAGAAACAAAATAAAATAAATAAAGCAACAAAGAAAACAAATAATTTAAAGTTTAAACTATTCAAATTTGAATACTACTTGCACTAACAGAAAGTTTGTAATTGGTTTTACCTAAAGCAACAATATTCACAAAGAAACTCTAAATACAGCAAAAAACAACTTAGAAATAAATAAAGCACAAAAGGAAAAAAAATAAAAAAATGGGCGCTGCCCAGTGAGCCTGCAAGGCCTACAGCCCAGGATGCAGCTGGACTATAAGGCCCAGCAAGCTCACAGGGCAACGCGCAGAGTTAGGCCCAGAAGCCTGCAATAGAGAGGAGTTCAATACATCCACCGCAGTGGGGCTTTTAAACCACTCTGAGCCCCTGTCAACTAGCGAGGTGGGACTAAAGATTTTCGCCGCGGGGCAGGACAAGGGCTTTGGTCCCGGTTGGTGGCACCAACCGGGGCTAAAGGGGGGGCATTGGCCCCGGTTCGTGTTACCAACCGGGACCAATGCCCCCCTTTAGTCCCGGTTGGTGGCACCAACCGGGACCAAAGGTCTCTCGTTCCTGCCCTTTGGGCTGCTGAAAAGAGACCTTTGGTCCCGGTTGGTGCCACCAACCGGGACTAAAGGGGGGCATTGGTCCTGGTTGGTGCCACGAACCGGGACCAATGCCCTGGGTATATAAGTGGCACTTAGCAATTTTCAGTTTCCAATCTCATTTCCCCCGACGCCGCCGAGCTCTCGTCGCCGTCGCCCCTGCGCCGTGCTCGCCGTCGCCGTCGCCCTGCGCCCCTGCGCCGTGCTCGCCGTCGCCATCGACCTGCCCCTGCCCCGTCTCGCCCCCGCGCGCCGGCGCTCTCGCCGCCCCCGCCGCCGCCTCGAGTTCCCCTGCCACGGGCAATCCTCGTCGCCGGCCTCCAGCCCGCCGGCGCCCTCGCCCCCCGCGTGGCCGCCTCGAGCTCCCCTCGCCGCGCGCCGTCCTCGTCGCCGGCCTCCAGCCCACCGTCCTCGTCGAGCTCCCCTGCCACAGTGAGCCCCCATGTATATGTATAAGTTTTTTTTAATGTTTATGTGTATATGTTCATGTATATGTGTATATGTTCATGTATATAGGTATATAAGTATATAAGTATATGTGTTTTTCATGTATATGTGTATATGTTCATGTATATGTGTGTATATGTTCATGTATGAGATGAGCTAGATAGATAGATAGATAAATTTTCATGTGTATATGTTCATGTATGAGATGTATATGTATTCCTGTTAAAATGAGGGGCGACGTTGGACATGACATGAGGGGGGACGTCGGACATGTGATGAGGGACTGAGCGTCGTTGTCGTCTACCCCCTCCCCGATAACATCGACATGAGGGGGGACGTCGGACATGACATGAGGGGTGATGTCAGACATGACATGAGGGGGTCGAGGGTCGTCGAGGGGTTGAGTGTCGAGGATCGCCGAGGGGTCGAGAGTCGCCAAGGAAGAACAAGAGGAAAAAAATAAAAAGAGAAAGAAAGAAAAGAAGGGGAAGAAGAAAAAAACAAGGAGAAGAAGAAGGAATAGAGGAGAAGAAGATAAAATAGAATAATATATTCTATTTTTTCTTCTTCCCCTCTATTAATTTCTTCTTCTCCTCTTTTTTTTCTTCTTCTTCCTCTTCTTCTTTTTTATCGGATCGCCGAGCAGTCGAGGGTCGAGGGGTTGAGAGGTTGCCTAGTGTCAAAGTATTGAAGAAATCCATGCCTTCATCATTTGCCAGAAGTAACCGGGGCATGTTGGTACGAAGTTCTGGAAAGTTATTTTGGAACGGAGTTCCTGATAGGATAATCCGTCTTTTGTTACGAATTATCCTATCTGGGACTCAGTTCCAAAATAACTTTGGAGAGCTTCGTACCATCATGCGCCTGTTACTTTCGCCTAATGATGAAGACATGGTTTTGTTGAATCCTTTGACACTAGACAAAATGTGACATGAGGGGGTCTAGGGTTGTGGATCGCCGAGCAGTCGAGGGTCGAGGGTCGTCCAGGGGTCGAGGGTACTAAAAAGAAAATTATTCTATCGGAAACTGCATCCAAAACAACTTTGAAGAGCTTCTCGTACCATTATGCGCCTGTCATTTCCGGCTAATGATGAAGTCATGGTTTTCTTGAAATCTTCGATATTACCCCCTCCTTGAAGCATTCTCGAGGCCACCCCTAACCCTTGAAGTGTTGTCGAGGCCACCCGAAACCCTAGAGAAGCAGCGTCGAGGCCACAAATTAATATATATGATTCCTTACTGTGATTAGCTAGCTAGTTCTATGTTTGCCATTAATATATCCATTTGTCATGTTTGAATAATAATTGGCATGTTGTAAATATTTGTAGAAACTATGGACGACAACCCCCGAGACGAAGCACAAGAAGCGATGTTGCTGGACATAATCGCAGACGGACAAGATGCAGTCTTGTCGTTTCTCAACGACACCAATGAGCTGCTGGAAAGAGAGGAAGATCTAGGCTATGATATTGATGGCTCCGGTGACCCAATGCACATGCAAGAAGTAGACCGTGAGGACGGCTCCGGTGACCCAATGCCGGTGCAACAAGGAGACCGTGATGATGGCTCCGGTGACCGAACCAAGTCCGGCCAGCAGGTATATATATTAGTTAAGCCTGCACTGACTAGTTAATGAATGCATTCATTAACTCTCGTCTTTGTTCTTTTTTCTAGCCCTCCGGATCAAGCAAATCTTTGGTAAAGAGACGAGGCGTGAAGAAAAAGTTGAGGTCGGATGAAAAGTTTGAGATCATAGAAATCTCGCGCACCTCCGAACCGATTGAACCCATCTGGACAAAGAACGCATTTGTTAATCAGTGCGGGGTTCTGGTTAGGGACAAGATCCCGATCAGCATCCATCAATGGTTAAAGCCGGCTGCAGAAGACGCTGAGGTGTCTTATGTCACAAATATGCAGAAAGAAGATCTTTGGACTGAGCTGAAGTCAAATTTCACCCTACCGCCAGAGGCTGATTCGGCGAAGCCAGTTACAGAGGATTTAATCAAGTCTTTTGCTCTTACAAAGATGGCAGAACTATTCAGGGGGTGGAAGAAACACCTGAATAAGTTTGTCCGCAAAAAAGAGACTCCAAAATTCCAGGGCATATATGAGAAGATTAGATATGACTGGCCCGCATTTGTGGCCTATAAGACATCAGAAAAGAGTAAGAAGATGTCGGCGACAAACCAGAAAAATGCTGCGAAGAAGATGCATCATCATCGCACGGGGTCCGGTGGCTACCTCACAGCCCGGCCTAAGTGGGCCAAGGCTGAGAATGATCTGCTTCAGAAAGGGATCGAACCAGAGACAATGAACTGGCCAGACCGTTGCCGGACTTGGTTCTTCTGGGCTGGCGAAACCTTGGACCCTGTATCAGGGAGGTGCATTTGGACGGACAAGCAATTGGAAATACCACTCAAGAAGCTTCGTTTCTATATCAAAGCAGCGTAGCAAGGGACGTTCTTTCCCGACAGAGAGAACGACGAGCTCACAATGGACCTCGGGAATCCTGAGCACCCTGGACGGACACGAGGCACGCCAGGCTCCGTTCCGTGGAGTGCTGGGTTTCCGGACGCAGGCGGTTACAAATGCCACGAGAGGAGGAAGAAAGTGCAGCAGATCGAAATGCAGGCGCTGCGCGCCAGAATACAAGCGATAGAGGAATTAGAAGCAAATCAGGACAACAGAACTGCCGAAGATTCCCCCGAAGCTACCCCGCCATCTCAGCGGAGAAGCAGCGTGGCTTCCACCGAGCTGCTTCAGCCGGAACATGTCTTGACAGCTCCTGCCAGCTATCCCGTGGGTGCTATCACGGACGTCCAAAATTGCCACCTTATGACGCAATGGATAAATATGAAGGTCAAGGTGGCTGCTGGCTCTGTTTATCCTACTGGACCCGGCGCAACTTTTCACTGCCGGTCGATTCCAGAAGGATATGCTAGGGTGATGGTGGATGAAATAACGGAGGAATTTGATGAACTCCAGCTTGACCACCCTACTGGTGAAGGGGAGACTCGGGTGGGTTTTTCACTAAAGACTCCATGCCTATGGCGGAAGGACCTCATCAACATTCTCAACTGGACGCCTCCGCCTCCTCCTCCTCCTCCGGTGAGTCAGGGCACTCTGCCTCCTCCACCGCCTACTCCTCCGGCAAGTGACGACTAGGGCACTCCGTCTCCTTCTCCGGCGCGTGGTGGCACTCCGCCTCCTTCTCCGCCTGCGCCGGCGCGCCCGAGCAGCCAGCCTCCTCCTTCTCTGCCTAGTCAGCAAGGGCGGAAGAGACCTGCCGCCGCTCCGGCTGCTCCTTCTCCGGCACGTAAGCAAGGAAAGAAGATAGCCGCTTCGTCTGGTCTGCCGGCGTCTAGCAATACAGCTAGAGGCGGGAGGCAATACAGATTCGGTCCTTCTCTCATGCCTCTAGAGAAGTTACCATACGAGAGGTCCGACGAGGAAAACACGAAGATCGCTGAAGGCGAAGTGAAGGACTGGCTTGAAGGGTTGAAAGCACAGAGACATCCACCTCCGGAGGAGAAGATAGATCCGGTGAAAGCAAAGCGCACTCTTGCTGCCCTGAAGAAACCAGCGAAAAGTCAGCCGAAAGAGAACTATGACCGCATTATTGAAAAGTCATTTCACGAAGCGAAGCGGTCGGGAAGTACTAAAAGTGATCAAAGGTTAGTAGAAGGACGAGCTGGGAAACAAATTGCCCAGCTCAGCGAACAAGCGGACCAATCGTGCCCCCCGCTCAAGGTGTCTAGCGACATGGTCGCTAATGATCAGAGGATGGTGCCCGGTTATAGCAATCTTGGAGATTACCTGTCCAATGATGTACATTATGATTTCTTGGAGGTGCAGATACAAAGATACGAGTACGGGAAGCCTCTCGTCAAAGATGAAAGATCTCTATCAACGATGATGCGAAGATTGCATGATTGGTACTTGAAAATCTACAGAGAGTCTGGGGGGAGGGATAGTTTGTATGTGAGAGTTAAACCGGAGCATGACCTCGTTGGAATTGAACTGTTGCCTATTCCATTTGAGGAGTTCTATCAATTTTTCAATCAATAGGCCCTCGATAAAGAAACGGTCACCTGCTACTGTCTGTAAGTAGTACTACTTCTGTCATTAAGTCTCTCTATATAGCTCAGCTCTTTCATTGCATGTATTTATAATTATTGTCACTATATTATGCATATTGAAGATCGTCAAATTGAAGAAAAAACAAGTCGGTGATATAGGGTTCATTAAAACATATCTCATAGATGCAACCGAGGTTGAATTTCGTGCCTCAGATACCGAGGCCAACTTGCTACGATCGTTGGTGGTAAATGAAAACAAAGATATAATACTCTTTCCTTACAACTTCAAGTGAGTGTTACTGTCTTGTCCATATTCGGTTTCCCTTATATATTAGTCAAGGTTATAGTAATGTAATTGATGAGTTCATTCATGCGTCCGCAGGTTCCACTATATTCTCCTAGAGATTAAGCTTGAGCAGGGAGTAGTAACTGTCTTGGACTCTAAACGAAAAGATCCCAAGGAGTATGCGGACATGACTCAAATGCTCGAGAAGTAAGTTAAATCGATCATTATCCACCATGCATATTAGAAACTTTGTTCATTTTTGATATCAAGTAATTGTTTTCTTTGTCTGGCACGGTTTCGAGAAAATTCACCAAAAAAGCTCCGGGACTGCCGAAGAAGCTGGAATTTAGACACCCGAAAGTAAGTACTATATAGTAGCATGTTCCGCGCATCTCCTATATATTGATTCGAGCGCTAGTTTCATCAATACCATTTGGCATTCTTGCTTATCAGTTTGATTGACCTCTATTTCTTGTAAAGTGGTTGTGGCAGGAACAAGGGAATGATTTCTGTGGATACTACATTTGCGAGTCCATCCGCCACACGACCTGTGAGCGGGGCTACTCTGAAGCACAATTTGAAGTGCGTAAGCAATTAAAAATATTCACAATTTTATTTCATTACCATCATTTGTGTTGAGTTTCATTTATTCATATATATATATGTATTGACCCCCTTCTTCAAATTAGATCTTTCGGATGCGGAATGAGCTCCTAGCACCAGATCGTCTGCGAGCAATTCAAGAGGAATTGGTGGAATTCTTCCTTGACCACGTGATCGCGTCAGACGGAGAATACTATGTGGACCATGCGTCCATCGTATAGGAGATTATATTTGTAAGAGATAATTAATGTATATATGTACCCGGTAGTGTCGGATAGATATACGAGAACTTGTTGTTCGACCAATCTCTCGGAGAAGGAGAGGTGGTCGATATTGCTTCTCTCTGTATGCATATATATGTTGATTACGATCTTCTGTTTCCTTTGTTTGCTTACTAGCTAGCTAGCGTGTCTAGTCCTCTCTATACGTATGTATAGTACGTAGCGTCGACAAAGCACGGACATAAGAGAGGACACTTCTCTCTATTAATTAGCTAGCTAACACAATATATGAAACACCTAAATTAACCCCCCAAAACCTCCAACCCCCTCCTCCCCTTTAGAAAATACAAAAACCACAGCCACAGAAATGCTGACGCGTGGATGCCTTTTGGTCCCGGTTGGTGCCACCAATCGGGACCAAAGGCCCTCCTGCCTGGGCTCCGCGCACAGGCCACGTGGAGACCCATCTGTCCCGGTTCTAGATTGAACCAGGACTAAAGGGCTAGGGCATTAGTACCGACCCTTTAGTCCCGGTTCAAGAACCGGGGCTAAAGGCCCTTACCAACCGGGGCAGATGTCCCTTTATCTACTAGTGCACTAGCATAAGCTACACTATACAACAACACATACAAAATAATAATATAAACATCTACTGTAGGAATGCCATGATTTCAAACCAATAAAAAGAACGTGCGACATGGATGGAAATAAATATGTAAACCATATCTAAGACAAAATTAAATAGTCAATATATGAAATATTTCATTATTCAATAAACAAAGTAAATCATATAATAATCCTACAAAATTATAAGCATGACGAATGTTTACCAAATATTATACGCATGTAATATAGGGCTACACGCTACACAAAAATAATACCCGAGACAACGTACAAATACAATATAATATAAGTAAATAAAATCCTCACAACAAATCTAATCAATGATATCTAACTCATAGAATTATGAAATAAATAGGAGCGACTCCTAGGCATATAAAGATTAAACAAATATCATACTAACTTAAAAGTTCAATGATCAATTACTACACATGATAACAAATCACAAGAATTAATATGAAACAAGGCGTAACATACTACTACAATTAGGCATGAATTATATAAGTGGAACCATACAAAACTACATTAAAATCTAAAGGCGTGTCTAACGCAAGACAATAACAATACAAAAAAAAAACAGTTTGCCACAACAAAAACTATATTCGGTAAACCAATAAATATAATAAATCATTTGTCACATGCAACAATTTGAGACCAATAGGATGCACTCCTAGGCATATCGTAAACATATGAACAATAACATATTATTACAAAATTTACTGATGAACAAACCCTATTCAATCTTGGGCAAGAACGATTATAACAAAATGTATACTACATTCATATTGATAAAACTAGCGATCTAACTCCGACATGGGATTACTATGGGCATGAGAAACAAATAATATGTTGTACACAAGATCATCGAAGGAACTAAAAGTACGCGGACATGTCGATGGAATCCGTTCATGCATCGACGCGAGCAACGATAGAGATAGGTTCAATAATGATGTCTACGGGATACACTGGATGATGGCAAGTACGTGTGCAAAAGGAATTTGGCAGAAGCTCACCGAGTTGGACGGAGCGGTGTGGTGAACTTGACGAACAGTGTACACGCACATGTCAAATTCTTTGCGTGTGGTCGACGGAACACGTTCCCTCTTCCCTGAATGGAGTTGTGGCATGGAGGAGTATCATGTGGCGCAAGGACATGGATGGAGATGCTTGGAGTCGTCTGGAGCGAGCACCGACGTCCATGGAGCAGCAGCACTTCATGGATGAATTTTGTAAGAACAGAGACGGGAGAGGGCATGAGGTGGTAGGGGATTGGAAGAGGAGATCAAGACACACTTCTACATGTAGTCAAAATCTGAAACGGTTGAGAGTTGAAGGAATTGGAGGAGGGGTGTGTGTGGTGGCTATAGGTTTTCTTTTCTGTTCTGTAGGTTGAGAATGAACGTAGAAGAGGTAGGAGAGGCGGTTTCCCTGGGTGGGAGATGGGCTAGTGGAAAGAAATATGCCAAGGGAGGAGTCAAACACATGGAATTAAAGGAGAAGGGCAGGAGGTAGCTTCATGCGTGAGTGCTTGGCAGTTTCTCTTCGTATAGAGAGGAAGGAGAGGAGGCGCACAAGATGAAGACTTTAGTTTTGGAAACTGATTGGCTTTATGGAATTGTGGAGGCAGCAATGATGACTTGATGATGGCGTTTCTTTCCTTGTAGGTGTGGCTGTTTTTTTCCCTCTGTAGATTTGCTAGCATACAGAAAAGAAAAGAAGGGAGAAGGGGTGCTTGCTCGGTTGGAGGAATGGGCCTGTTTGGCCAGCCCATTAATAGAAGGAAGGGAGGAGGGAAATGAGAGAGAACAAAAAAGTTGCGCTTGGTCCATTTGTTTGGGAAAAAAATGTAGGTTGCACACCTACGAAAGACAGAAAAGTGTTGGGTCAAGGGGATTATGTACATTTTCACAAAATAAAGGAAATTATGTACATAGCTTGATAGAGGGAAATAAATTGATTTTACTCATAAAAAACATAGAAAAGGAAAATAAGCTCAAACAAACAGCAAAGGAATTTTAGAACGCAAACAACCAAATAAATTTAAAGGCGCATATTTTAATATGCTGAAGAAGAGAAAATAAAGCCTGCCTAAAAAAAGTAAACTAAAATTTAATTTAGGTTCGCTTAATTTAAATTAAATCCTCCGAATACGAAAACACAACTTAAGCTTTTGCTAACCAAATAAAACCAACGAAATTTTCTCGCCCTGAATTTTCGAAAACTTTTTAAAAAAAAAAACATTCCGAGAATCGGGATGTTACAAGCTCGCAAGACGCGGACTGCGAGAGTACGGAGCTAGTGTTCGTGGAACATTCCAGCTTCGTGATAAGTGCCAGCGGCGTTGTCCTCTCTGGTTCTCCAGTGTTGGTTTTTATGGCCGCAGGTAGTCCGGCGGGCTCGAGACTCCGGTCTTCGGACTGAGTGACGCGCTTCGGATCTAAGGCCGATGTGGCGGTTGGAGGTGCGAACCCTTGGAAGATCATGTCTCCTCGGATGTGAGCGACATAGTTCAGATTTCCGAAACTGATCTGGTGACCAGGGGCGTAGCTGTCGATCTGCTCCAGGGGACCAAGCAAGTTGGCACGTAGCGCGAAGCCGCCGAACACGAAGATCTGGCCAGGGAGAAAATTATCCTCCCTAGCGGCGTTGCTATAGATGATTGATGAAGTCATGAAGCCATCGAGCCTTTCGACGACAGCACAGTGGAACTCTCAATGAAAGCACCAATGTCGGTGTCAAAACCGGTAGATCTCGGGTAGGTGGTCCCGAACTGTGCATCTAAGGATCGAAGGTAACAGGAGGCAGGGGACACTTTGTTTACCTAGGTTCGGGCCCTCTTGATGGAGGTAATACCCTACTTCCTCCTAGATTGACTTTGATGAGTATAGGGGTTAAAAGAGTTGATCTACCTCGATATCAAGATGACTAAACCCTAGATGTCTAGTCTGTATGATTATGAATGCCTCTACGGACTAAACCCTCCAGTTTATATAGACACCGGAGGGGCTAGGGTTGTACAGAGTCGGTTTACAGAGAAAGGGATCTTCATATCCTCACGCCAAGCTTGCCTTCCACGCAAAGAAGAGTCACGAGGGAGAGTCTTCTATCTTGTACCTACATGGCCCATTAGTTCGACCCGTATTACATAGCCCGGACGCCCGAGGACCCCGTAGTCCAGGACTCCCTCAGTTGTTTGCCGCATTCATAGTACAAGTTTGCATGATTAGGTCACTACAAAATTGTAGGGCAGTCTGTATTTTTTCCTCTATACATGCCTCTCATGAACGGCCCCCTCGTTAGCTCCTTGATTTTTGGACTACCCCAGTGAGATCTGTGACACATTATAATTGTCAGATGTGCTGGTTATGTGATCTTTTTCTAGGATTTTGCAAGTGTTGTGTTGATAGAAGGATCACATGACGGGCAGATTTCACTGGACACTTCCTCTGGTGGGTAGGTGCACACACTGCTCACAAGCACCTCCAGCTTCATGGATCCGATGTTCATGATGAAGCATTTCATGCTTAGTCCTCGGATGGTTACATTTACACAGGGAATTTGATTTCCAAAGTGGTGGTTTGGACAGTAGTACTATGACCTGATGATTTGATTCCTTCGTTACCTTTCTATTTCTACTAGATTTATGATGTTCTTATCATCTAGGTCTCGTGTTACCGATTTGGCCTTATTTATACTTATTGTCCTTTTGCTCAACTAGTCTTAATTCTTTGTGCTGTGCATGATGTGGTTAGGGCTAGTGATTGTTTGTTAGTTTTGTCGTTGCTGGTTGCCCTCTGCAGGTGCTCTTGTCCGTTGGATTGCTAGGATTTGCTGGTTCTCCTTTTGGTCGATGGTCCCGTTGTAGATGATATTCTTTATCCATTTCTTTATTTAACATCCTTTTTTGCGTATTCTAACTTAGAAATTGTTTCTCATGTATTCATTGTGGTTTATTAAAATTGTGAGGTTAGTCACTTTTATCTCAGCTGATATTGGTAGGAACATGAGAAGCCTCCATATCAGAGGTGCTTCTCTTGCTACAAGTTGCTGCTTGTGGTTGCCAACAGTTTCTACATGCAGAGGTTCATTTCTTAATCATACTAGCTTAGTTGTAGTGTTAAATCATTAGCTTAGTTACTTTTTAGGCTGCCTTGCTGGATGCTATTTTTAGGTTGTTGTGTATCTACGGATAGTTCATTGGTTCATAGGTTCTATGGTTCATACCTAATATCTATAGGAAGGAGATTTTTTTATTAGATGAAGGTTCTTTATTTACTAGAATAGCAAGGTATTTTAACATGTAATTCTAGGTTATTTGATTAGACACTAGTAGAAAAAGGCCCATTTGTCTCGGTTCCAGAGGCCCATTTGTCCCTGTTCTGGAACTGGGACTAAAGGGTCGGGACTAAAGCCCATGACCTTTAGTACTGGTTCGCTTATGAACCGGAACAGGTGGGGCTCAACGTGACCGCTTCGGAGAGCCCACGCAGGAGGGCCTTTGTTCCCGGTTGGTAACGCCAACTGGGACCAAAAAGCATCCACGCGTCAGCAGCTCAGGTGCTAGTTTTTTTTTCGAAGGGGGGGGGGGGCTAGAAGTTTTGGAGGGTTAATTTAGGGGTTTTGTATTGTGTTAGGTAGCTAACCACATGTTGCCTCCACTTAAAACTAGTCCATGTTCAATTCGCCCACTGATATATATAATAAGTCATCATGCTCATTTAATAATTTAGCATCATGCATCATCATAATTAATAATAACTCATCATCGTTGTCATAATAACAAGTCCTACTCAACATCATCATCATCTCACAACTCATATGTAACAAAGGGATTTCATTTTCTTGAACTTATTTGAACTCCAAACTTTTTGTGTGTTTAAAATGCACCATTCAAAGCCACATCATAAGTTTTTCAACACATTCTGGCTTGATTTGGTATTTTTCGTGCATTTACTGATTTTAGTTTGCTATTAAATGACCCTGAAATTGAAAAGCACTACAAATGAACTCTAAAAAGGTTGAAAGTTGGCATGGTATGATCATTCACCCACATAGTATGTGCTAAAAAGTTTAGAGGGTAATGGCAAAAAATGGATGCACTTCGTGTACAAAACGAACTATCTCTTTCGAAGTATTAGGGTTTCGGACGAAAACTCATCTGCTACAAAGGTATTTCATTTCATTGAACTTAATTGAACTCCACACTTTTTTTGTGCTCAAAATGCACCATTCAAAGACACATCATAAATTTTCAAACCTTTCTGGCTTCATTTGGTATTTTCCGTGCATTTACTGATTTTAGTTTGCTATTAAATGACCCCTGAAATTGAATAGCACTACAAATGAACTCTGAAAAGGTTGAAAGTTGGCATGGTATCATAATTTCAACCACATAGCATGTGCTAAAAAGTTGAGAGGGTTACGACAAAAACTGGATGCACTTCGTGTACAAAACGAACAATCTCTTTCGAAGTATCAGGGTTTCTGACGAAAACACATCTGTTACAAAGGGATTTCATTTTATTGAACTTATTTGAACTCCACACTTTTTGTGTGTTCAAAATGCCCCATTCAAAGCCACATCATATGTGTGTCAAAAACCATTACAGAACATCATCAATACAGAAGTGACCAAATTAATAGAAGTTCATCATCAAATTAAAATGAAAGTACATACATAGTCCTCATTGAACACCATATGGCTCTCCAGAGCATCTAATTAAAGCATAAATTGAAACTATGTAAAACATTTCAATGCACAACAAATGCGATCATAATCGCAACTAAGGTAACAATTGACCCAATGGCATAATGATACCAAGCCTCAGTATGGATGGCATATTTTCTAATCTTTCTAATCTTCAAGCGCATTGCATCCATCTTGATCTTGTGATCATCGACGACTTCCGCAACATGTAACTCCAATTCCATCTTCTCCTCCAAAGTTTTTTTCAATTTTTCCTTCAAGTAAATGTTTTCCTTTTCAACTAAATTTAACCTCTCCACAAGAGTGTCCATCTTGATCTTGTGATCATCGACGACTTCCGCAACATGCATATCAAATTCCATCTCCTCCTCCTCTGTTTTTTCCATTTTTTTCTTCAAGCCCCTATTTTCCTTTTCAACTAAATTTAACCTCTCCACAAGACAGTCGGTTGGAATTTCCGGTTCACATACCTCCTAGATAAAAACGTCTATGTCACGTCGGTCGGCATAATTTTCATAAACACTAAAACAAATAGTTATAAAAGATAATATACCACATCCGAATCATAGAAAGGACGAGGGCGGACGTGGGCGGATACCAAAACCATCGCACTATATAATAACAAACAATAATAAAAGTAAGAAAATTATATAAATATCTTTCTAAATCATACAAGTAAGAATTTTTTTCTTTTAGAAAGAAGATAAGAATAAGAGGCTCACCATGGTGGTGCCGGCGACGAGATCCATGCGGGTGAATAACGGCAGTGAGGACAGGGACGGGACAGGAGGGACCGGCAAACCTAGACAAATCTTGAGGAAAATGGAGCTTGGACAAGGAGCTTCGAGAGGAGAAAGATTAAGTAGTGTGGCTTGGGCATTTCATCGAACACCTCATGTGCATAGGAGGTGAGCTAGACCACAAAGCTCTCTCCCCTGACCGACCAAAGAAACAGAGCATCAGACTGCTCTGCTCATGGCTAGGGGTATATATATGCACCACATTGGTCCCGGTTCGTGGCTGGAGTCGGGACTAAAGGACCACCTTTGGTCCCGGTTCCACCCACCAACCGGGACCAATGGTTGTGGGCCAGGAGCGAGGCCCATTGGTCCCGGTTCGTGTATGGAACCATGACCAAAGGGACCAGACCAACCAGGACTAATGGCCAACGAGGCCCGGCCAGCCACCTGGACTCATGAACTGGGAGAGATGCCCCCATGGGTCTCGGTTCCCACCGTTTCGAGGTCCCATAGTGATTTCCCCGATTGACGAACCCCGGGGTGCGTTTCCGTTTGGGTTATCAAAACACGAAGTTTTGGCCAATTTTGACCCGTTTCGTGGACTATTACTCACCGTTTTGGGGTCCCGAAGTGATTTCCATAGTTGGGTGCGCTTACGTGACGATTATTAGCACTTTGGCCGATTCTGGCCTCTTTCGTGGACTATTACTCACTGTTTTGGGGTCCCGAGGTGATTTTCAATATTGACGAACCACAGGGTGCCTTTACATGTCGGTCATCAACACCCGCGGATTTAGCCGATTCTGGCCTGTTTTGTGGGCTATTACTCACTGTTTTGAGGTCCCGGAGTCATTTCCAGGATTGACGAACCCAGGGGTGCATTTTTGTGTCGGTCTCAGCACTCACGGTTTTTGTCGATTCTGAGCCGTTTCGTGGACTATTACCCACCGTTTTGAGGTCCCAGAGTGATTTCCACGATTGACGAACCCCGGGGTGCGTTTTCGTGTCGGTTATCAACACACGATGTTTTTGCCGATTTTGACCCGTTTCGTGGACTATTACTCACCGTTTTGGGGTCCCGAAGCGATTTCCATAGTTGTTGAACCCTAGGGTGCGCTTACGTGTCTGTTATCAGCACTCGTGGTTTTGGCTGATTCTGGCCTCTTTCCTGGGATATTACTCACTGTTTTGGGATCCCTGAGTGATTTTCAATATTGACGAACCCCGGGGTGCCTTTACGTGTCGGGCATCAACACCCGCGGTTTTTGCCAATTCTAG
>LR738716.1:13336226-13351041 GCA_902687465.1 Secale cereale
ATTTCCACGACTGACGAACCCCGGGGTGCGTTTTCGTGTTAGTCATCAACACTTGAACTTTCGGCCGATTCTGACCCGTTTCGTGGACTATTACTCACCGTTTTGGGGTCCCGAAGCGATTTCCATAGTTGTTGAACCCCAGGGTGCGCTTACGTGTCGGTTATCAGCACTCGCGGTTTTGGCCGATTCTGGCCTCTTTCGTGGACTATTACTCACTGTTTTGGGGTCCCGGAGTGATTTTCAATATTGACGAACCCCGGGGTGCCTTTATGTAATGCCCCGGATGTAATACTTTCCCTTTGGGTATATAATATATCTCCGGCTTCATCTATTTCCATTTCGGGTTCTTTGTCTTTCGGGCTTTCGTCGTTTTGTTGTGTGAGTGTGTGGCATTCACTCATATCATGTAGACATGTGCATTGCATTGCATCTGTGTTGTCGGTTGCATTCGGTTCGTCGTGTTTCTTCCCGTTGTCCGTTGCACGGTCCGGAGCTCCCTCACGTGTCCGTGACGTCCCGTAGGCCTACTTTGTTGTTCGGGCGTTTTACGTTACCTGTGTGTCGCGAGGTTGTTGTCTGTGTTGTTGTTTTGTTGTGTGCAACCCGCCTCTCAAATCCCGTCTCGTTTGGACTCCGTTGACTTTTCTATCCGTTGTTCGTGTGGGTCCGAAGTGCCCTTACTTCGTGTCCCGGAAACACCCCTGCTGCATTCTTTTATTCTCCTCCTAGGCCCTTTATTTCTATCCCCGTGATCGGATCCGTTGGATCGCGATCGGAGGGCTCCTAGCAACCCTAAAACTCTCCCTAACCCTACATCCCTGCTATCTCTAGACCCCTCTAGGTCTATTTGGGCATCCCTATCCCCTTCTTCTTCCTCCTCTAGATCCCCTTCCTTTTTATTTTTCTTATTTCCCCAGATCCACTAATCCCTCCGGATCCCGAAGGATCCTTCGAATCAGCGCCAGCCGCAGCTAGCAGCTTCGCTGGCCAGATCCCTCGACCAGATCGCCGCCAGGTTCAACGGGCCAGCCTTCCGCTCCTCTCGCCCGAGCGGGCCGGTCGCACCCTCGCCGCGCCTGGATCCCGAGGGGGGGGACCAGATCGCCGCAGTCCCCCCTCGCTCCTGGGCGGCCCGTACTTCCCCGCCAGCCGGATCGCCCCAGCTGGCCCGTCCGCCTCCTTCGCCAGGCCTGCAGCTCCACCCGAGCTGGGCTAGCGCCTCGCCACTTTCCGCGCGGGCCGCCGCCTCCTTGCCAGCCTCTCGGGCCAGGCCCGACCGCTCCCGCCGCCTCCGCACAGCGCGCCGGGCCGCCTCCCCCCCAGCCGGGCCACGCCAGCGACGCGGGCCGCCGCGTCCTCCAACGCGCCGCCGAGCTAGGCGGGCTCCCGCCTCCGCCGCGGCCCACTTTCTTCTCCGCGGGCCCAGATCTGCCGCTGCACCGAAGCCGCCGCGCCGGCCCGTTACTGTTCCTTCAGATCTGTTTCTGTTGAGGTTGACTCTAATTCCACTAAGTCTCTGTTTTCTGTTCTGAAATGCTATGTTTGACCTGCTGTATCTTTTACTGTGATGCTCCGTTTTGCGCGTGTGATATGTCCAGACGTTCGTGGAGATGTGCTCTACGTTTTACCAGTTGTTGTCATGCATGTTAGATGTCATCTAGGGGCTTGTTTTTCTGTTGCAAGAGTGCATCATGATATAAACTGCTGTTATGTGTTATTTTCATGCCACCTTTGACATGTGTTATCTTTTAGCTCGTTTGTCCAAATGATGCAAATGACATGTCCACGTGTTCGTCTTGCCACGAACTACATGTTGCTTGTGATAAGTTGCATGGTAGATTTATTATTGCCTTGTTATCATCGTTGCAAAGTGCCATGTTCATATGTTGTGTTTTCACTTGTTATGAAATGCCATCTTGTTGAGCTCGTTGCAATCGTTGTGTTCACCTCGATGATGCATGCTTGTGTGTTTCGGGATCACCTTCATATGCACTTTGATGAGGTGCTTACCCTTTTCCATGTTTAGTTTCGAGGTGACTTAAACATGCCCACCTTCATATGCACTCCTGAAGTCTGAAATCTGTAACGTTCCGATGCCATGTTCGTGTGATGCTCTAGGACAAAGCATGTTAGTTTTGGGGTGGATTTTGTTTGTTCCTTGTAGTATATATTGTTGTCTTTCCATTCATGTCCTCACATGTCCATTTGAGTGGCTGTAGCATGTTTATCTTTTGCTCTAAAGTTTCAATAAAATTCTGCTGCCAGAATTTTATTGTAAAGTTCAATATGTCCAAGATCATTGCTATTGATCCGTGACTCCGTTGGGGGTGCACTTTGGACCTAGTTGCTGTACTTTATGTCTAGTTTGTGTTCAAGTCCTTTGCCATGCTTTTTGGGTGATGTAGCTTAATTATTTTGAGCTCCAAAGATGCTATGTTGCTGTAATTTTCAGCTTTCGCTCAAATCTTGTTTCGGGCATAACTTTTAGCCCGTAACTCCGATTTCAGCGAATCTTATATCAAACTTGGTTGTTTTTCCGTGTAGATTAATAATATTAGATTGTTATCTTTTTTTGAGGTGTTTTGCTTGAGTGATGTTTTACGTACTCCGTGTGCATCCTTAGTGCATCCTTCATGCATTCATGTTTCTCGAGTGCGCATTGCATCTTGTTGATTGGTGCTTGGTGTGATTGTTTTGTTTAGAGCCGGAAGCTGAGACCGAGTACGAAGTTGAGCACGAGGTTTCCAACGAGGTTGAGCACGAGGACCCTTCTTACGATCCGAACGACTTCTCTTCAGGCAAGATGACCGAACCCCGATAACATTACTATTTTTTCCTATTGCTAGTAGTCTCGATCTATAGTTTTGCCTCGATGCCCATGTTCTTCTTGTCAGCCTCCTACTTGTAACCAATTGCCATGTTTAACCAACCTACCTATGCAAACCGTTGCTTGGCTAAGTACGCTTCGCTCAGCCCTTCTTATAGCATTGCTAGTTGCAGGTGAAGATCGAAGATGCTTGCTTCATGTTGAAGTTTGGTTGGGTTATATCACACTATATAAATGCTTAAAAATGAAATCACCTATATATTGGCAAGGGTGGAAGGCTAAGCCTTTTGCTTGGTGATTTGTTCCACTCATGCCGTTAGGAACCGTATAAGCCGGTTTTATGTTCCTTGATTATGCGTTCCTAACACGGTTGGGGTGTATGGGACAACCTCGATAAACCGCTAAGTGCTAAGTCTTTTCCAGCAAGTCCCAACCTTGGTACTATTCGCCTAACACAACTAAAAACTTTCCGAGGGAGTAATTAACCCGAGGCTTAATTAATTCAACCCCCTGGGCCAGTGCTCGACTTGAGTGTTGGTCCAAACCAAAGTCACTTGCGGATACTACCCAGTTCGCTGGGGTCTTCGGTATCTGTACGTAGCGCTCATCCGGACGTGTCCTGAGACCTAGATACGCGCGGCTACTATCAGGGTGTCGACACGCCGGGAGGATTTGCTGGATTAGCCTTACCTTAGCTCGGTATATCTTGAGCACGGGATTCCGAGGATACTCGGGTCTTCCCACTTTGGAGTTGCGACTCCGCGGATCGTGGGCTTGTAATGGGTCAAGTTGGAACACCCCTGCAGGGTTTGAACTTTCAAAAGCCGTGCCCGCGGTTATGTGGCAGACGGGAGCTTGTTAATTCCGGTTTTAGATAAGTTGACAAAATGTTACTAATACACTACCAGCGTGTGTTCCGTGACTGTCAATTTCCGAATAGGGATTCGGGAGTTGAACACGGAGGGGTTATGATTGTGGAGCTTGTAGCTAGGATCACTTCGTGATCACTTCTCGCCGAGGCCTTCTCTTCTCGCTCTCACTTACGTAAGCTAGATGCTAGTTGCTGCTGTAGACTTATTCTTTTCTTCAGCCTTATCCTCACCCAAAGGCTTAAATAGTTCTGTTACCCGGGAACGGGATTGCTGAGTCCTCTGTGGCTCACAGTTACTTCACACCAGATGCAGGTCCAGCTGTGAGCTATCCAGGTGATGGCACCGAGCTGGATTGGGAGTACGACGAGGAGCGTAGTCGGTACTATGTGCGCTACCCGGACGATCAGTAGTGGAGTCTCTTACTAGGATTCGACCCGCCTGTGGTTTATTTATCTGAGTTTGGTACTTTGACATTTGGCTTTTGCCCTTAGAGGGTTGTAGTGTTCTTAATGTATGATGTTTGAGACTTGTACTGTAATTCTGTGACGTGGCGAGTGTAAGCCAACTATTTTCAGTTTACTATCCCCTCTTTTACATGAGTTGTGCAAAGATTACCAAACTTGAGATCATTCTAGGATGGAATTATGCCTTTAAGTCGTGCCTCGACACGTAGCAGGTATAACTCCATCCTGGGCATTACAAGTTGGTATTCAGAGCCTTCTCCGACCTAGGAGCCCCCACTGTTTGATCGAACCGTTGACGGTCGAGTCTAGGCACACACTAAAAACTTTTTGAGTCCTATATTATATCGGAGAGTAGGATTTCTTTTCTTCTCATCCCCTTTCTCTCTGGTGAGGACTCCTGACGTCTACTCTTGTCTCTCCTATCTTCAAAATTTGCACAAATTTTTTTTAGGAATCCCGCGAGTATTTTGGGATTGTTTCGATGTTCTTGTGACAAGGATATTGTTCCCGATGCCTCCTGTTACCGAGGAGTTGAGCTTCGGGGTATCATTGTAACAAGCATATCGCGGCAGTACTAAATACTTAAGACGGCCGACATCAAAAATCTCCCCTATACGGCCAGTGGCAAGATAACCCCGACATCACCCAGTACTGGGGAGGTAGTTCGGGAGTATTGCCATAGCTTGTTATAGTGGATGCTTTTCGAAGGTCCGAGGTACACAGTTTCCGAGAAAGACTGGTTATGTGTTGAAGGATGGATACACCTGGATGTAGGTTTAGAATTGATTGCGCGGTGCTTCCCGTGTATCCCCAACACCTGATTGCATAACTGGAATCTTTCGGAAATCTATAGGTGGGTTTTATCCAGTAGATCGTAGGCATTCTTCCAACGAATGCAGGTTAGTGAGTTCGGGGTTCGACATTGAGTGAAGAGGTTATATGACCGAGGTTACTATCAGGAGTTGCATCTTAAAGGGTCCTTGGCTATGCTGATCCGGGGATTGCAAAACCTTTTCGTAACGCGTTCATATGCTTTCAGCACAAAGATGTTAGAACGAAACTCCTCACTTGTGTTTGTTCCTTTCCGTACCTTGTTGTTTACTTATTTTATCCTTTTTGTTCCCTATGTGGCTTCTCGTGAAGACTGATGTTATCAATTAACTGAGAAATTCATTCGTTCCTCTTGTTCGGATGATTTCATTCGTTCGTATTGTTCGAATGATTATTGTGAAGACTTGTTGCAATTCATTCCATTGATTCAACTTATTCCTTTTGTCAATCAATTGCTGATTCGTGGTCATCTCTTACAGGATGGCTCCGAAGAGGGTTCCGAACGCTAACCCAGAGGGTGAAGAGGTTCCAGAACGTCCTGCTTCCCCTCCTCCTCCGCCTGAGGCTTGGAGAGCAATTATGCAGACTACAGCTCAGAACACTCAGTTGATGATGCAGATGATGCAGCAAATGCAAGCTATGCAAGCTAATCAAGCTAATCAGGGTGTTCCAGTGAATCAAGGCAACTTCTTCCAGCAGCACCATGCTACTCTTAACCAGTTCCTGGCTAACAATCCTAAAGCTTTCAGTTACTGTGTCGACCCTCTCGATGCTAAGGATTGGTTGACCGACATAAAGAAGCATTTTGAGTGCAGTAACGTGAAAGAAGATGACTATGTGAAGTTTGCAGCCTTCCAACTGAAAGATCAAGCAGCTGACTGGTGGCAGCAGTACAAAGACTCAAGGCCGGGTCAAGTGATCTCTTGGGAGAATTTCTGCAAGGATTTCCGCTCGCATCACATTCCTACAAGTGTCATCGAGGGTATGCGTGAGCAATTCCGCAACCTCAAGCAGGGCTCCATGACAGTCTATCAGTATGTCAAGTTCCAAAACCTCGCTCGTTATGCAAAGCAAGACATTCCTGATGCAAAGAGTAAAATCTATCAGTTCCGTGGAGGTCTCAAAGATGAACTTCAGCTTGCTCTCACTTTGTTCGAGCCAGACGAATTCGATAAGTTCTATAACATGGCTTTGAAACAAGAAGCAGCTCAGCTTAAGATGGAGGCTTCTAAGAAGAGAATTCGAGATGCTGTTCACTCTTCCTCATCGTCTCAGTTGGTCTCGAAGCATCAGAAATTCTGGCTTCCTCCTCCTCCAGTGATTTGAGCTCCATACAACAACTCCAACAACAAGAACTCTAGTGGTCGTGGTTTCTCCCACCCACCCAACCCGAGCAACCAGTCGAAGAAGCAGTTTCAGTCTCAAGGCTCCAAGTCCAGTGGCTCTCTTTTCCGTCCTCTCTCTGAAGTGGTGTGCAACAAGTGTGGCCAGAAGGGTCATTATGCCAACAGATGTCCGAATCCGAAGCGTCTTCCTCCTCCTCCACCTATGAGTTCAGCTATTGTCAAGCATGATCCAAAGTCTGCAAGGGTCAATCTGATGAGTGCAGCTGAAGCAGAGAACTCTTCTGATGTCATTTTGGGTAACCTCTCAGTTAACTCTTTTCCAGCTAAAGTATTGTTTGATTCGGGTGCATCTTTGTCCTTCATTTCAAGACCTTTTGTTGCTAAGCATGAATTGGTTTCGGAGAGGATTCCTAGACCTTTGAAGATTATTTCTCCGGGTTTGCAAATGACTTCCAACACAGTTGTTCCGGACATTTCTATTCGCATGGGTGATTATCGATTTTTGGCTTCTCCGGTGATTCTTGGTCATTCTGATATTGACCTCATTCTCGGAATGGATTGGCTTTCTCAGCACGATGCTCACATTGATTGTGCTCAAAAGGAAGTCAAATTGACTCATTCTGATGAAGATGTGATTATCTTCGCCTCCAGGGATAATACTATTCGGCTTTTCTCTCTTAATGATAAGGGCGAAATTAATGCCATAGAGCAAATTCCAGTGGTGAACGCATATCAAGACGTCTTTCCAGAAGATCTTCCAGGCATGCCTCCACACCGTCAGGTGGAGTTTGTCATTGAACTCGAGCCGGGCACCGAACCTGCTTGCCGGCGTCCTTACAAGCTCTCTCCGGATGAATTGAAGGAATTGAAGAAGCAGCTTGATAAGCAGGAGAGTATGGGTCTCATCAGACTGAGTACATCTCTGTGGGGCTGTGGTGTCTTATTTGTCAAGAAGAAAGATGGCACGGATCGTCTCTGTGTTGACTACCGGCCATTGAACAAGAAGACGATTAAGAACAAGTATCCGCTCCCCAACATCAACGAACTCTTTGAGCAGCTCAAAGGAGCTAAAGTATTCTCTAAGCTTGACCTCCGAATGGGCTATCATCAAATTCGCATTCGCGAGGAAGACATTCCCAAGACGGCCTTCAGAACGAGCTACGGTTCATACGAGTATACCGTCATGTCCTTCGGTCTCGCCAATGCTCCTCCTACCTTTTCAAGGATGATGCATTACATCTTCAACTCCTATATTGGAGAGTTTGTGCTAGTGTATCTGGATGATATTCTGGTATTTTCCAAGAATGAAGAAGATCACGAAAAGCACTTGCGTCTGGTTCTTGATCGACTCCGAGAGCATAAATTCTATGCCAAGTTCTCAAAGTGCGAGTTCTGGCTCGATAAGGTTTTGTACCTGGGCCACATCATCTCAGCTGACGGTATTGCGGTTAATCCCGAGAAAGTTGAAGCAATTGTCAACTGGGAAGCTCCTCAGAACGTCAAGCAGCTCCGCAGTTTTCTGGGTCTTGCCAGCTATTGCAGAAGGTTTGTGGAGAACTTCTCCAAGATTGCCAAGCCTCTTTCCAACCTGCTTCAGAAGAATGTCAAATACTTTTGGTCTCCCGAGTGTGAAGTGGCATTCAAAACCCTCAAAGAGAAGCTTGTCTCTGCTCCAGTTCTGACTCCTCCGGATGAAACCAAGCCCTATGAAGTGTTCTGTGACGCTTCTCTTCAAGGTCTTGGTGGTGTGCTTATGCAAGATAAGAGAATTGTGGCTTATACTTCTCGGCAGCTCAAGCCCAGTGAGAAGAACTATCCCACACATGATCTCGAGCTAGCAGCTGTGGTACATGCTCTGATTACGTGGAGACATCTGTTGTTGGGCAGAAAGGTCGACATCTTCACTGATCACAAGAGCTTGAAGTACATCTTCACACAGCCGCATCTGAACCTCCGCTGGACTCGTTGGGTCGAGATGATCCAAGAGTACAACCCCAGCATCGAATACACTCCAGGCAAGGCGAATGTGATTGCAGATGCTTTGAGCAGAAAGGCATATTGCAACAGCCTTCTTATCAAGCCGTACCAGCCTGAGCTTTGTGAAGCATTCAGGAAACTCAACCTCCAAGTTGTTCCGCAGGGTTTTCTTGCAAATCTCCAAATTGCTCCTACCTTGGAAGATCAAGTCCGTGAGGCCCAGCTCAGTGATACCATGGTGAAGAAAGTGAAACATGGGATTGCAAAGGGCACTCCAAAATACAAGTGCTTCCGTGTTGATGAGAGAGATACCTTGTTCTTCGAGGACAGACTCGTTGTTCCCAAAGGTGATCTCAGGAAGCTCATAATGGAAGAAGCTCATGACTCTCTCCTTTCCATTCATCCTGGCAGTTCCAAGATGTATCAAGACCTCAAGCAATCTTACTGGTGGACACGCATGAAAAGGGAGATTGCCCAATTCGTGAATGAATGTGATGTATGCAGAAGAGTGAAAGCAGAACATCAACGTCCAGCCGGTCTTCTCCAACCTCTTCCTATTCCTGAGTGGAAGTTCGACCACATTGAAATGGACTTCGTCACTGGTTTTCCTAAATCCAAGCGAGGCAATGATGCTATCTTTGTGGTGATTGACAAGCTTACCAAAGTCGCTCACTTTCTTCCAGTCAAAGAATCAATCAATGCAGCTCAACTTGCAGAGCTGTACACTTCCAGAATTGTGTCCCTACATGACATTCCTCAAGTGATATCCTCAGACCGTGGCAGCTTGTTCACATCAAGGTTCTGGGACTCCTTTCAGTCCGCCATGGGCACGAAGATCAGGTTCAGCACTGCCTTTCACCCTCAGACTAGTGGTCAAGTCGAGCGTGTGAATCAGATTCTAGAAGATATGCTCAGAGGCTGTGTCATCTCCTTCGGCATGAAATGGGAAGACTGCCTTCCATTTGTCGAGTTCTTTTACAACAACTGCTTTCAAGCAAGTGCAGGCAAAGCACCTTTTGAAATTCTCTATGGCAGAAAGTGTCGTACCCCTCTCAACTGGTCTGAAACAGGCGAACGCCAACTTCTTGGCAATGATTTGATCTCTGAAGCCGAAGATATGTGCAAAGTCATACGTGAGAATCTCAAGGCCGCTCAGTCGCGTCAGAAGAGCTACTATGACGGAAAGCATCGTGATTTGGATTTCGACATCGGTGATCATGTCTATCTCCGAGTTTCTCCGATGAAAGGAACCCAACGATTCGGTATCAAAGGAAAAATTGCTCCTAGATACGTCGGGCCTTTCAAGATTCTTGGCAAAAGAGGCGATCTAGCCTATCAGCTCGAGCTCCCTTCCAACTTTGCAAATGTTCATGATGTCTTCCATGTGTCTCAGCTTCGCAAATGCTTCAAGGCACCTGAGCGCATGATTCCTTTTGAGGAGATTGATCTCCAACAAGACCTTTCCTACCGAGAGCATCCAGTTGCAATTCTCGAAGAAACCGAACGCAAGACTCGCAACAAGTCCATCAAGTTTCTGAAAGTCAAGTGGTCACATCACACCGACCGAGAAGCTACCTGGGAACGAGAAGATCATCTTCGTTCCGAGTACCCTTCCTTTTTCCAGTCCTAGATCTCGGGACGAGATCTTTTTGTAGTAGAGGAGAGTTTGTAATGCCCCGGATGTAATACTTTCCCTTTGGGTATATAATATATCTCCGGCTTCATCTATTTCCATTTCGGGTTCTTTGTCTTTCGGGCTTTCGTCGTTTTGTTGTGTGAGTGTGCGGCATTCACTCATATCATGTAGACATGTGCATTGCATTGCATCTGTGTTGTCGGTTGCATCCGGTTCGTCGTGTTTCTTCCCGTTGTCCGTTTCGCGTTCCGGAGCTCCCTCACGTGTCCGTGACGTCCCGTAGGCCTACTTTATTGTTCGGGCGTTTTACGTTACCGGTGTGTCGCGAGGTTGTTGTCTGTGTTGTTGTTTTGTTGTGTGCAACCCGCCTCTCAAATCTCGTCTCGTTTGGACTCCGTTGACTTTTCCATCCGTTGTTCGTGTGGGTCCGAAGTGCCCTTACTTCGTGTCCCGGAAACACCCCTGCTGCATTCTTTTATTCTCCTCCTAGGCCCTTTATTTCTATCCCCGCGATCGGATCCGTTGGATCGCGATCGGAGGGCTCCTAGCAACCCTAAAACTCTCCCTAACCCTACATCCCTGCTATCTCTAGACCCCTCTAGGTCTATTTGGGCATCCCTATCCCCTTCTTCTTCCTCCTCTAGAACCCCTTCCTTTTTATTTTTCTTCTTTCCCCAGATCCACTAATCCCTCCGGATCTCGAAGGATCCTTCGAATCAGCGCCAGCCGGAGCTAGCAGATTCGCTGGCCAGATCCCTCGACCAGATCGCCGCCAGGGTCAACGGGCCAGCCTTCCGATCCTCTCGCCCGAGCGGGCCGGTCGCACCCTCGCCGCGCCTGGATCCCGAGGGGGGGACCAGATCGCCGCAGTACCCCCTCGCTCCTGGGCGGCCCGTACTTCCCCGCCAGACGGATCGCCCCCAGCTGGCCCGTCCGCCTCCTTCGCCAGGCCTGCAGCTCCACCCGAGCTGGGCCAGCGCCTCGCCACTTCCCGCGCGGGCCGCCGCCTCCTTGCCAGCCTCTCGGGCCAGGCCCGACCGCTCCCGCCGCCTCCGCACAGCGCGCCGGGCCGCCTCCCCCCCAGCCGGGCCACGCCAGCGACGCGGGCCGCCGCGTCCTCCAACGCGCCGCCGAGCCAGGCGGGCTCCCGCCTCCGCCGCGGCCCACTTTCTTCTCCGCGGGCCCAGATCCGCCGCCGCACCGAAGCCGCCGCGCCGGCCCGTTACTGTTCCTTCAGATCTGTTTCTGTTGAGGTTGACTCTAGTTCCACTAAGTCTCTGTTTTCTGTTCTGAAATGCTATGTTTGACCTGCTGTATCTTTTACTGTGATGCTCCGTTTTGCGCGTGTGATATGTCCAGACGTTCGTGGAGATGTGCTCTACATTTTACCTGTTGTTGTCATGCATGTTAGATGTCATCTAGGGGCTTGTTTTGCTGTTGCAAGAGTGCATCATGATATAAACTGCTGTTATGTGTTATTTTCATGCCACCTTTGACATGTGTTATCTTTTAGCTCGTTTGTCCAAACGATGCAAATGACATGTCCACGTGTTCGTTTTGCCACGAACTACGTGTTGCTTGTGATAAGTTGCATGGTAGATTTATTATTGCCTTGTTATCATCGTTGCAAAGTTCCATGTTCATATGTTGTGTTTTCACTTGTTATGAAATGCCATCTTGTTGAGCTCGTTGCAATCGTTGTGTTCACCTCGATGATGCATGCTTGTGTGTTTCGGGATCACCTTCATATGCACTTTGATGAGGTGCTTACCCTTTTCCATGTTTAGTTTCGAGGTGACTTAAACATGCTCTTTTGTGTGCTATGATGTTATTGCTGTTTTAGGACTTAGTGATTTTTCACTAAGTCTGAAATCTGTAACGTTCCGATGCCATGTTCGTGTGATGCTCTAGGACAAAGCATGTTAGTTTTGGGGTGGATTTTGTTTGTTCCTTGTAGTATATATTGTTGTCTTTCCATTCATGTCCTCACATGTCCATTTGAGTGGCTGTAGCATGTTTATCTTTTGCTCTAAATTTTCAATAAAATTCTGCTGCCAGAATTTTATTGTAAAGTTCAATATGTCCAAGATCATTGCTATTGATCCGTGACTCCGTCGGGGGTGCACTTTGGACCTAGTTGCTGTACTTTATGTCTAGTTTGTGTTCAAGTCCTTTGCCATGCTTTTTGGGTGCTGTAGCTTAATTATTTTGAGCTCCAAAGATGCTATGTTGCTGTAATTTTCAGCTTTCGCTCAAATCTTGTTTTGGGCATAACTTTTAGCCCGTAACTCCGATTTCAGCGAATCTTATATCAAACTTGGTTGTTTTTCCATGTAGATTAATAATATCAGATTGTTATCTTGTTTTGAGGTGTTTTTCTTGAGTGATGTTTTACGTACTCCGTGTGCATCCTTAGTGCATTCTTCATGCATTCATGTTTCTCTAGTGCGCATTGCATCTTGTTGATTGGTGCTTGGTGTGATTGTTTTGTTTAGAGCCGGAAGCTGAGACCGAGTACGAAGTTGAGCACGAGGTTTCCAACGAGGTTGAGCACGAGGACCCTTCTTACGATCCGAACGACTTCTCTTCAGGCAAGATGACCGAACCCCGATAACATTACTATTTTTGCCTATTGCTAGTAGTCTCGATCTATAGTTTTGCCTCGATGCCCATGTTCTTCTTGTCAGCCTCCTACTTGTAACCAATTGCCATGTTTAACCAACCTACCTATGCAAACCGTTGCTTGGCTAAGTACGCTTCGCTCAGCCCTTCTTATAGCATTGCTAGTTGCAGGTGAAGATCGAAGATGCTTGCTTCATGTTGAAGTTTGGTTCGGTTATATCACACTATATAAATGCTTAAAAATGAAATCACCTATATATTGGCAAGGGTGGAAGGCTAAGCCTTTTGCTTGGTGATTTGTTCCACTCATGCCGTTAGGAACCGTATAAGCCGGTTTTATGTTCCTTGATTATGCGTTCCTAACACGGTTGGGGTGTATGGGACCCCCTCGATAAACCGCTAAGTGCTAAGTCTTTTCCAGCAAGTCCCAACCTTGGTACTATTCGCCTAACACAACTAAAAACTTTCCGAGGGAGTAATTAACCCGAGGCTTAATTAATTCAACCCCCTGGGCCAGTGCTCGACTTGAGTGTTGGTCCAAACCAGAGTCACTTGCGGATACTACCCAGTTCGCTGGGTTCTTCGGTATCTGTATGTAGCGCTCATCCGGACGTGTCCTGAGACCTAGATACGCGCGGCTACTATCAGGGTGTCGACACGCCGGGAGGATTTGCTGGATTAGCCTTACCTTAGCTCGGTATATCTTGAGCACGGGATTCCGAGGATACTCGGGTCTTCCCACTTTGGAGTTGCGACTCCGCGGATCGTGGGCTTGTAATGGGTCAAGTTGGAACACCCCTGCAGGGTTTGAACTTTCGAAAGCCGTGCCCGCGGTTATGTGGCAGACGGGAGCTTGTTAATTCCGGTTGTAGATAACTTGACACAATGTTACTAATACACTACCAGCGTGTGTTCCGTGACTGTCAATTTCCGAATAGGGATTCGGGAGTTGAACACGGAGGGGTTATGATTGTGGAGCTTGTAGCTAGGATCACTTCGTGATCACTTCTCGCCGAGGCCTTCTCTTCTCGCTCTCACTTACGTAAGCTAGATGCTAGTTGCTGCTGCAGACTTATTCTTTTCTTCAGCCTTATCCTCACCCAAAGGCTTAAATAGTTCTGTTACCCGGGAACGGGATTGCTGAGTCCTCTGTGGCTCACAGTTACTTCACACCAGATGCAGGTCCAGCTGTGAGCTATCCAGGTGATGGCACCGAGCTGGATTGGGAGTACGACGAGGAGCATAGTTGGTACTATGTGCGCTACCCGGACGATCAGTAGTGGAGTCTCTTACTAGGATTCGATCCGCCTGTGGTTTATTTATCTGAGTTTGGTACTTTGACATTTGGCTTTTGCCCTTAGAGGGTTGTAGTGTTCTTAATGTATGATGTTTGAGACTTGTACTGTAATTCTGTGACGTGGCGAGTGTAAGCCAACTATTTTCAGTTTACTATCCCCTCTTTTACATGAGTTGTGCAAAGATTACCAGATCATTCTAGGATGGAATTATGCCTTTAAGTCGTGCCTCGACACGTAGGAGGTATAACTCCATCCTGGGCATTACACTTTATGTGTCGGTCATCAACACTCGTGGTTTTGGCCGATTCTGGCCTGTTTTGTGGACTATTACTCATTGTTTTGGGGTCCCGGAGTGATTTCTAGGATTCATGAACCCACGGGCGCGTTTTCGTGTCGTTCATCAGCATTCGCGGTTTTTGTCGATTCTGACCCGTTTCGCGGACTATTACTCACCGTTTTGGGGTCCCCAAGCGATTTTCAATATTGACGAACCCCGGGGTGCCTTTACATGTCGGTCATCAACACTCGAAGTTTCGGCCGATTCTGGCCTGTTTACTCACTGTTTTGGTGTCCCGGAGTCATTTCCAGGATTTACGCACCCACGCGTGCGTTTTCGTGTGGGTCATCAGCACTCGTGGTTTTTGACTATTCTGACCCGTTTCGTGGACTATTACCCACCGTTTTGGGGTCCGAGAGTGATTTCCACGACTGACGAACCCCGGGGTGCGTTTTCGTGTTAGTCATCAACACTTGAACTTTCAGCCGATTCTGACCCGTTTCGTGGACTATTACTCACCGTTTTGGGGTCCCGAAGCGATTTCCATAGTTGTTGAACCCCAGGGTGCGCTTACGTGTCGGTTATCAGCACTCGCGGTTTTGGCCGATTCTGGCCTCTTTCGTGGACTATTACTCATTGTTTTGGGGTCCCGGAGTGATTTTCAA
>LR738716.1:13403580-13421828 GCA_902687465.1 Secale cereale
CCCCCCATTGCTTTGGGGAGCATCATCCTTTCCCAACTCAGCCAGGCCATCTTCCTTTTGCCGTTTTCCACCCCCCACAAATATTGCCTCATCATCTTGGTTAGGTCATCGCACACTGAGGCCGGTAGTTTGAACACACTCATCACATAGGTGGGTATCGCCTGAGCCACGGCCTTGATAAGAATCTCTTTATTTCCAACCGAGACATATTGTTCACTCCAGTCAATAAGAATTTTCCTCAATCTATCTTGCAATGTCTCGAATTGCCCTTTATGAACTCGTCCGTCAGGGACCGGCAGTCCAAGGTATTTAGGCTCAAACACCTGATGTGTTACCTCCAATGTATTCTTGATATCATCCGCAACTGACTCACCACAATTGTCAGAAAAAAGGATGGAACACTTCTCGGGGTTTATAAGTTGACCCGTCGCCGAGGAATAGGTGTTCAACAAACCTTTAACAACATTCGCCTGTTGGCCAGAAGCTTCAAAAAACAGTAAAGTATCATCTGCAAAGAGGAGGTGAGATATCTCCGGTGCACCTCGACAAATGCTCACCCCGTTCAAGCTACCATCGTTCACTGATTTAGATAGAAGAGCAGATAATGCATCAGCGACAAAGAGAAACAAAAACGGAGACAGTGGGTCACCTTGGCGAAGGCCTCGAGATGGTGTAAAGGCCTCCAGCAGCTTCCCATTAAGTTTAACCGAGTACCAAACAGATCTGACACACGTCATTAACCAAGCGAACCATTGCTCCGAAAAACCCCATCTTCTTAGCGCCTTCTCTAGAAAATCCCAGTCGACCCGATCGTACGCCTTGGAGAGATCGAGTTTGTACGCACAGGCCGCCCTACTGTTGCTCTTCAAGGATTGTATGTGATGGATGCACTCGAAGGCAATGATAGAGTTATCCGAGATGAGCCGGCCCGGGATAAAAGCACCCTGGTTCTCAGAAATCAGCTCCGACAGACAAGGACGGAGTCGGTTAACCAAGCACTTAGACACCAGCTTGTAAATTACGTTGCAAAGGCTGATCGGCCTGAACTCCTTGAGCTCCTTGGGATGAGGGACTTTCGGAATAAGGACGATCGCCGTATCATTAACTCCTTCTGGCATGGAGCCAGAGGCAAAGAACTCCAGCACAGCAGCTATGATCTCAGATTTTAGAGCTGCCCAATTCCGTTGGTAAAATCTTGCTGGAAAGCCATCCGTGCCCGGAGCTTTAAGTGGGCCTATTTGAAATAGGGCATTCGACACTTCCTCCTCTGTAAACGGCACGCATAACATGGCGTTCATCTGTTCAGATACTCTAGAATCTATAGCCTCGAGAACGACCTCCGGATTAAGAGTCGGATCCTTGGTATAGACTTCCTTGAAGTAGGAAGTAGCCATGAGTTCCATGTCCGACGGAGAGGAGCACCATGATCCATCAGTCCGCCGGAGTCTCTGGATATAGTTCCTCCTCGCCTGCCAAACGGCTCGTCTATGCAAGTATGTCGTGTTCCGCTCCCCTTCCTTCAGCCACGTAATGCGTGATCTCTGTAGCCACATCATCTCTTCTCTGTAAAGCAGCTCATCGAGTTGAGACATCTTATGGCGGATCTCCGAACGATCCGCATCTTTAAGCTGTAAATCAGCCAGTTCTGCCCGTAGCTTCTCCATTTCAGTTACAACATGGCCGAAGTTTTCCTTACTCCACGCCCGTAAGCCATTCATCATTTCATGTAGGGCATCCCTCACGGCCGCTAGGGTACCAGCCGGCTTGCTTCTCCGCCATCTACTCGCCACCACCTCTGACAATGCCGGATGGCGTTCCCACATAATCTCATACCGAGGAGAAGCTCTAGTTCTCCTCGGATCCACAAGAGCCAGTCGAATCACGATCGGACTATGATCCGAACATGAGGATGCCAAGTGATCCACTTGCGCGGCAGGGAAGAGCTCTCTCCACCCCTCATCCGCACATGCTCGGTCAAGGCGCACACGCACATTCCTTTCTCCAATCTGCCCATTATCATATGTAAAGGGAAACCCCGAGAAACCAAGATCCCATAGCTCACATGCCAACAAACAATCCCGGAATAACCCCATCTGATTTTCGGAGCGCTGGGCTCTTGACATGTGTTCATGCTGCCACATTGCCTCATTAAAGTCCCCACACACTAACCACGGCTCCGACGAAACCGCACGAAGCTGGGATAGCGAACTCCACATGAGATGACGGTTTTCAACCCTAGGTTCACCATAGACAAACGTCGTTCTCCAGCATTTATCACTTGCCACATCAACAATCCGCACGTCAATGTACCGTGCACAAGAATCCAGCACCGTCACTTGCAGTTTCTCGTCCCAAAAGAGTGCGAGGCCTCCACTGAGGCCGTCACTCGACACGCCAGCAAAACCCTTCATCTGCAACCTCCACTTGAGTTTCTCCATCTTCGAAGAGGCCTGTCTTGTTTCTGAAAGAAAAACAAGCCCCGGGGAATTGGCTTTAGAGAGGGCCAAAACCTTACGAACTGTCCGGCGGTTCCCCCCCCCCCCTCGGCAGTTCCAAGCTAGGATATTCATTGCATCCGGCGGTCCTCCTCGAGGGAGGCCGCCGATCTATCACCAGACACACCACTTGAGTCAACACGAGCCCTTTTACTGCTTGTACTGCTGGTAGGCGAGGCATGTGCCCCATCCTCACCATGCCCCTGGGTGAGTGCTAGCAAACCCCCCGGCCCTACCGATGCAGTGGCCTCCGGTGCAACATTATCCATGGAGAGTCTCTTGCGCACTGTTGGATCTCCTTGCTTGGCAACTTGTCCTACCTTGGCAGGGCTTGTAGCCGTATCTAGGATGTCCGGGTCGACCACTGTCTTCCCCGGCGATTTCTGCTGTTGAGATTGAGGCGTATGTTGCTTCTGAGTCCTCCCCCTGCCATGGCTATCGTTAGACGGTGGTTTATTCAGTCCATCAGCATAGAGCCAAGGGCCATACTTCTTGTCCTTCTCCTCATGCACACCAGATCAGCACTCTTTGCAATCATGACCAATGATCCCACATACACTGCAGAAGCGCGCTAATTTCTCATAGCGCACCAAATATACTTGACGTTCTTTCCCCCTTACAATGCTGACGTACTTGGTGAGAGGCCGGCGAACATCATGCCGAACCCTAACCCTAATGTAGTCACCACGAGTATTTCCGTTGAGTCTCATCTCCAAAATCTCACCCGAGTTTTTCAGCAGATTTTCCACAATATTCTTCCTGCAAAAACCCTCTGGGATCTTGTGAATTTGCAGCCAAATTGGCATAAACACCATGGGCACATCCTCTGCCTTTGTGAAACCATCATATGGAACCATCAAAACAAGTAAATTCCTGAAGATCCAAGGCCCTTGATACATCATGCGTTCCCAGTCTCCCAAACAAGAAGCTTGTACCACAAAGAGCTTCGGCCCAACCGGGCGAAACCTTACCGGCTGTGCGGGATTCCAAGCAGCCCGCATATCCTTGTAAAAAGCCGTTTGGCTGAAGGTTTTATCAGTATGGACCCTCGCCAAAGCAAGCCATCTCACACTTTCATTGATCTCTAGATCAGCTTCGTCTATCACCAGATCATCAAACTCTTCATCATCCAGGTTGAGTTGTTCCATGAAGTTCCCAAGATCCGGCGTTCCGAAGGAGCCGCCGCCAGCGCTGGTGCCCGACAGGGCGTCCACGGGGGAATCGATCGCTCCCGAGGGGAAGGGCGGAGAGGGGACTAGCCGATCGAGAGATCGCTCACGGGGACGGAGATCGATCGGGCTGGTATACTCAGAGGCGACGGCGCCGCCAGAGAGGAAAGAAAACCCTAGCCTTGCGCTAGGAAAACCCTTAAATCTGGCCACTAGGTTCCATTAGTATGAACTCCTACATCTGTACCGAAAATACTTGTCATCAAGATGGACAAAAGGGGATGTAAGCTGGGGAAGCTACCGAAATACTTGTAGTTGGGTGTACTAGTTTCCCCCCAATTACAAGTATTTTGGTTGTGGTCGTATGCATCTCCTAGATGCATAGGCCGGACAATTAGTTGAGCGTGCCCCCGAAAGCCGGCCCCCGTGTCGCCGCGATCTCAA
The DNA here is from genome assembly GCA_902687465.1 of Secale cereale. NCBI lineage: Eukaryota > Viridiplantae > Streptophyta > Magnoliopsida > Poales > Poaceae > Secale > Secale cereale. Next base: position 13,407,689 of record LR738716.1, read on the forward strand.
CTTCTCGGCCAACCCACCCCTCCTCCTTCCCCTTCCCCTCGCCGACGTCGGCCAGTCCCGCCTGGGCAAAGCCCGGTGCGGCGGCGGGGTGGTTCTTCTCTCCCTCACACACCGTGTTGCGGTATTCATCATCGCTGATTTGCGTTCGCCGGCGCCGGCGCGGGTTGTGCCCTCATCCACCGGCTGCAAGAGTTCTGGGGATACAGGGACTGTAGCCAGTGGGGACATGGTCGTGTACCTAGCCGTGGTGTGGCTGGTCTCTAGCTGGGTCATCCCAGATCCAATCTGAATGGATGGCTGATAACCCTCAACCGTAAGGGATCGAGATAGTCTTCGTGGGTAAGAATAACCCAATTTATTGATTCGACACACGGGGAGCCAAAGAGTATTTATAAGATTTAACAGTTGAGTTGTCAATTCAACCGCACCTGAAATATACTAACTTGCAACAAAAGATAAGTGGTAACAGTGATATGATAGTGATGATAGTAATAGTAAAAGTGAACAGCAAAAGTAAATAGCAGTAGTAAATGGCAAAAGTAGTAACTAGTGACAAGCAAGGTTTAAAATACTGTAGGCTAGGGAGATGGATGGTTGGGCGCTGCATGGATGAGATTGATTCTAACTTGGGGCACGGCACACGGAAAAGTAATGATCATCTAGGCAAATATCAAACATTAGGCATGTATCCCGTATGTAGTTGTACGTGCTTGCAATAAGAACTTGCACAACATCTTTTGTCCTACCATCCCGCTACGAACGGGGCCAAAAGGAATTAATGGATATTAAGGTGCTCCTGTCAAAGAGCACCGGAACAAAGCAATGAACTCAATGGATACATGTAATCCTCAAACTACGGACCATCCCCTTTGGTGTCCCAAGCTGTCACTTTTGGGATCGCCGGTTCCGAACCGTAACAGGTGCATACAACTCATAGATAGGATCAAGAACACAAATATATTCATGCAAACACATATGGTTCAGATCTGAAATCATGGCACTCGGGCCCTAAGTGTCAAGCATTAAGAATAACAAGTTGTAGCAAAGATGATAAACACCATACTAGATGATAGGCAACATGCCCCCAACAATCTGACGAACTATTATATGATCTAACTCATCCAATCCCTACCATCCCCTTCGCCTACATCAAGGGAATTACTCACACATGAAGGGGGAAGTCACGGAGGGATGATGGAGTGGTGATGATGTTGACGATGGCGACGATCTCCCCTCTCCGGAGGCCAAATCAGCCTCCAGATTAGCCCTCCCGAAGAAGAACAGAGGGTGGCGGCGGCTCCGCGACGAAAAACAGCGAAAGGACTTCCGATCTGGGGTTTCTGCGTCGGGAGGAAAAATACGGGCTAAAGTAGGGCACCAGGGGGTGTGGGGCCCACCCAGGCGCCCCCCCCCGGCGCGGCCCAGGGGGGGCGCGCCCACAGGGCGCCTGGGCACCCCCTGGCCCCCCTCTGGCCCCACTTCTGGCGTTTTGTTTCTTCGGGTGCGTGGATTTTTCGTGATTTTTCGTGGATTTTTTTGAGATGCTTAAAAATCCGTTTTCCTGCACACAAATAAACCATACAGGCAGCTCTGCTGAAAACAGCGTCAGTCCGGGTTAGTTTAGTCCAAATCATGCAAGAATGAGGTCAAAACAATATCAAAAGTGTTCGGAAAAGTAGATACGTTTGAGACGTATCAACTCCCCCAAGCTTAGCATATTGCTTGTCCTCAAGCAATTCAGTTCAACGAACTGGACACGACAAAGAAAACTTTGACAAACTCTTTTGCTTCATTAGATGTATATAAGCATGTACTACGAAAAGAGTTCAGCAAGTATTAAAACAGTACTTATGAGAACAATGCAAGGAGCAATCCTTCTTTCAAGTGACCAGTCACAAATATTTAAGAGTAAACAATATATTACCGAAAATCAAGACAAGATCACATTGCACATAGCTTGAGCATATTAAGGCGGTATCTCGCTAGCCTCCATGAGTGAAGCTAAACATAAATGCAGAGACTCCTCCAGAGTTTTAAAGGAGACTAGAACTAAGAATTTCAGAATAAATCATATCACAAGTATGCAGAAGACAATGTAATACTTTGGGACAATGCACATTACACTCAGAATGATAATTATGCTCTCCTAGTCAGTGCTTTGAAGAAAGAAGATGAGACTCTCGAACCGTGGCTTTTATTGGCAAGGTTGAAAACCCGTGATCGGAAACAAAAACTAAACATGTACCAGAGCTCTTGGTTTTAAAAACAGAAGTAAATATGATTTTGAGAGGTGCATATTTCGTCAACGAATGCTAGCAGATAACTCAATCACTTTTTAAGCTAGACAAATCTCGAGGAACGGCTCCCGCATGAGGACGATCACATCCTCTTAATATCCTTTGTTTATCACTGCCAAAGTTTTCTGATTTCTCATGAACAAAGCGTGAAGGAGGGTTTGTTTGTTATATTATGTTTTTGAGCCGGGCGCACTCAATGCCAGTTCCTTTTCATATTAGGGGTTTGCACATTATACATGCAATCCAGGGGTGAAACTTGTCCAACTTAAAGAGATCATGAATTAACTACTACTTCCTCATGAGCTAAAACATAGGCACAAAAAGGGAAATGCTTTTGATTAATTTCGAGATGGTACATGAAAGTCTTCGTTAGGAATGGCAGGTAAATACCATGTATAGGAAGGTATAGTGGACTCATATGGCATAACAGGTTTAAAGGTTTTGGATGCACAAGCAGTCATTCCGCTTAGTACGGGTGGAGGTTTAGCAAAAGACTGGGAAGCGACCAACTAGAGAGCAATAACGGTCATAATCATGCAGAGCGACAAAGCAACATTGAATCGGGCATGAAAGTGATATAACTATTCTAAAACTCAAAGATCATCAAGGCAAAGTAGACTTTTAGTCTTAAACATGTGTAAGCATGTGCCAAGTCAATCCAAAAATTCTCTAAAGGGAAATGCCACCTTAGTATGCCAGACTATGAACAGTGCGATGCATGTAGATCATTTCAATAACACATTATATACTCTAGTTATTGGAGACTAGCCACAAGGAAAGCATGAACCACTGGAAGAACATTGTAAACATAGCACTATGTCGCTACAAGCTGGTCTCTAGATCATAAGTACAGGCATATGTACAAAAGTAGAAACAATAAGAGTTCATACCGGTCTTCCTTGTTGCTTCCTTTCAGTCGATCTTCGTCATTACTGCTTGTCACTTGCACGATCGAACGTAGGAAATATAATCAAATGCCACCACGGACGCGAGCTGATCTCTGAAAACAAAGCAAACTAAAGAGAGAAAGGAAATCTTTTTGGGTTTTTCAAAAGTTGAATAAAAAGCAAAAGAAAGAGAAAATCTTTTTGTTGTTTTTGCAAAGAGAGAAATAAAGAAGAACGGGCAAAAACTTCGAAAAGATCAAAGTGAATCAAACGGATAATACAATGAAAAAGTGAGAAGGGCACGTACTCCCCCAAGCTTAGGCTTTTGGCCTAAGTTGGTAGCAGCTACTGCCCCCAGGAGCCTCCTGCTCCAGGGGTATGGTGGTGAGACCAGGGGTTGTAGAAAGATGATGGCGCGTACACTGAACTCCTCGGAGTCTCCCACGAGGAAGGTTCTGAGCGCCAAACAGAGGAAGACCCTTCACCAAACTCGGTGGCGGTCTCATCCTGAAAATGTGGTATCTCACCGTGCCTCTCCTCGTCGGGCACAACCCCCTCCATGGGGTTATGGAACTGATGCTGGACCATGAACTCATCGAACTGGACAACATCAAAGGACCATCCGTTCCTGCGAGAAAAATCAAACAAAAGAGGTGCAGGTAGACGGATCTCGCGTTCCGCGGTAGTTCCGAAACGCAAGATATAAACAAGGTTATCAAGTTCAGAACCCATGGTAACAAACTTATGCCTCTTCATAGCAGCAAGATCAAAGCTTAAATAAGTAAAAGGAGTATCATCAGGGTGTGGGGTGCCTCCAAGATGCTCTAAGATAAGCGTGGCATAAATGCCACCATATAAGTCTCCCTTGTTACCGTTCATAGCAAGGCGTCGAGCAATTAAGGTACCCAGATTATAATCAGACCTCCCTGAGAGGGCTGCTGCCAGGATAGCAATATCCGGAGCAGAAATGTTGCTCGTGTTGTCGCGAGCTAACACCCCTCTAGCAATATAATATGCAAAATACCTGAGGTGAGGAAACAAGATGCTGGAGATCTTCGACCGATGAATATCCCTCGTACCCATGCTGCAGAGAGAGTTGATGATGGTTTTCAGCTCGGAGGGCTGCGTGGCCATCCTTGCCGTCCTCCCAACGTTCGGCACACCTATTACTTCACAAAAATTTCCCAGAGTCATGGTGATAAGATCATTATAAATTTTAAACTCAATAGCACCTGAATCAGGATTATATCTAAAACTGTTAATGAAACCGGAGGTGAGTTTCTGATACTGAGTAACACGGCTCGTGACGAGTCGTGTCAAACCTGCATTAGCACAAAGATTATAAAACTCATCCTTGATTCCCGCAGCTTCCATGAATTCATCACATGGAAATGTCATCGCACGTGCTGGACTTGTGTCTTCCAACAACTCCAGGGGCACATGATCTTCATTATAGCTCACCCTAACAGTCAATGGTGAAGCTGCGGCTCTAGTGACTCGATCGGAGTGTGCGGGCCTCCTCTTCTCAAGCCATCCTTTTGCCCTTCCTAACAAACTCATTTCTGAAAAAAAAATATAATTTACAAAAACAAGGATTAAAACAAAGTGAGCTAAGGCAAACTACTCAACTCACTTGCCCAAGGCATAAACTTGCATCAAAACTTGGAAAACAACTTCCTACACATGCATGCAAGCTCATCTCTACAGCACCAAGAACTACTAAATACTCACAAATGAGGCCACCAATCAAAAATCTAATTGGAGGGGTGGAGGAGTCACATACCAGGGAGTATTTGCTCAAAATTTCAGCTCAGATGATGGGCTGTAGAGAGAGATCGAAGAATCGCCCCCAAGAACAGCAAGAACAGCAAGAACAAGACCAGAACTCGGGTTTCTGGAAAAAGAGAGAGAGAGGGGAAGAAGAAGTACCTGGAGGGGGGTCCCGTGGGCCCCAGGCGCCCTGTGGGCGCGGCCAGGGGCTGGGCCGCGCCAGCTGGCCGCCTGGGCCACTGGTGGCCCCCCCTGGCTGGCCCCAAGACTTTCCGGGTCTCTCCCGTTGTGGAAATTTTTAATATAATTTTTCTGGAATTTTTCTGAAAACTTCACTGTTGAATTTTTTTCGAAGTTTAAAAAGCTGCGAAACTCTCTGAAAACTTGAAGCAATTAGTAGAATTGTGAAGCTTCAAAAACATAGATACTTTGTACAGCAAGTATGACAACACTAAAAACAATTTAAAACATAGAAAGCTCAACTTTTTATCCATATAAAACACGTTCACTAGTAAGGTTGATCAATTCTTACCAATAAACAAGCGGTATATAGAACAAAAAGTCTCACCTCCTACGAAGTAATCACTGAACTTTTACCTTGATGGACATTGTCCCTACCATGATAGTTTTGTATTTGTGAGGCACATGTAGTGGACAGTCCCATTCTCCAATTTTCACGGTCTCGATATTCTCTATAGAGTTGAGGGCATGCCTCATGTCGGTCTTCTTCGGAAAATATACCGTGTGTTCTTTATCATTCACATGAAAGGTAACCTTCCCTTTGTTGCAATCAATAACAGCACCTGCGGTGTTAAGAAAAGGTCTACCAAGAATAATGGACATGCTCCCATCCTCGGGCATGTCAAGCACAACAAAATCAGTAAGAATTAAACAATTAGCAACTTCAACTGGGACATCCTCACAAATACCTATCGGAACAGCGGTTGACTTGTCAGCCATCTGAAGGGAGATATCTGTAGGAATTAGTTTCTCTAAACAGAGCCTCTCGTAAAGAGACAGAGGCATAACACTCACTCTCGCTCCAAGATCACATAAAGCAGTTTTGACATAATTATTCTTTATGGAGCAAGGAATGGTGGGTATACCTGGATCACCGAGCTTCTCAGGAATCTTTCCACTGAAAGAATAGTTAGCAAGCATAGTAGATATTGCATCATTAGGAATTTTTCTTTTGTTAGTGACAATATCTTTCATATATTTTGAATAAGGAAGTAACTTAATAGCATCAGTCAAAGGAATTTGAAGAAAAAGAGGTTTAATCCATTCACAAAACTTATTGTAATGCTCTTCTTCTTTAGATTTGATGGACTTACCTGGAAAGGGCATGGGTTTCTGTACCCATGGTTCTTTCTCCTTCCCATGTTTTCTTGCGATGAAGTCTTCTTTAGTGTACCTCTTACGTTTGTCAGGTGCTTCTTCTTCTCGAACTTCAGGCGGATCGTTTTTCTCATTATCATTACCTTCACGTGCAGCACCGTCTTCAGTCTCAGCATCGGAAATAGATACACTGTTGGGATCAATAGCTGGCTCTTCATCTGCAATAAGATCATTAGAATTGTCAGTCTCTTTATATTTCTTCTTCTTATTTGGAGAGACAACAATTTCTTCTTCCTGCATTTGAGAATCTTGCTCGATTCTCTTCGGATGTCCCTCTGGATAAAGAGGATCTTGAGTACTAGTTCCTCCTCCGGTCTTAATCCCAAAAGCCTGCAATTTATCTTGTTTGGCATTGTTAGCAAGCAAATCTCTTTGCACATTAGAAATTTGATCAAGCTGAGTTTGAACCATATGAAAATGCTTCACAAGACATTGGACATCATTAACTGTTCTATCTAAAACACCAAGCAACTTTTTGATAGCAAGGGAATTATTATGCAACTGACTTTCTATCCTCTCATTAAAATGATTCTGTTTCATAATAAAATTATCAAACTCATCTAAACATTGATCATGAGGCTTACCATGAGGGATGTCACTTGCGTTGAAATCTAAAAGAGAGTGTACCTCTACCCACTGTTCAAGAATTCACCCGATTAATCAGTTAACGGGCCAGTTAATCGCTACTCACCGCATGGCCGAATCGAATAACACCTATTCATCGAGTTAACTTGTCGGGCCGATTAATTGGCCAGTTAGACCGATTAATCAGTTGTCATGCCGATTAATCCCTGTCGGTTCATTAATGGGTGGGCAAACAAAGCCCAAATTTTTGACCCGTAACACCTTCCATCCCCAACCCGCTCCTTAATAGCTAGGATTAATAATTGTACCTCCTCTCTATGATTTTCATATGTCAAAGGAAGCATGTTTTAGTATACTACCTACCTGTGATCTTGGGAGTATGGTATAATACATAAAAAATCTTGATATATGTTGGCAAGTTCCTATTCAATCTACCGATTAATGGTCGACCGATTAATCCAGTTAATAGGCCGATTCACCGATTAATCGCTACTCCTAAACCGACCGAGCAGCTACCAGTTAACGATTTCTTGAACATTGCCTCTACCATAGGAGGGTGAGTGGTAGGCTCACACAGCTTCTCAATAGGGGGTAGATTCTTCACGTCTTCAGCTTTAATACCTTTCTCTTTAATAGACTTCTTTGCTTCTCGCATATCCTCGGGGCTTAGAACAAACATGCCCCTCTTCTTTGTTGGTGGAGGTGGTTCAGGGACGGACCAATCTTCATGGTTTTTGGCAATCCTGCCCATTAAATCTTCCGCGTCGTCCGGTGTTCCTTTCCTGAAAACACAACCAGCACAACTGTCCAAATAGGACCTAGATTCATCAATTAGACCAGCATAGAATATATCAAATATGTCCTGGTCTAGCCTGAATCAAACCGCAGTACCTCCCCCAAGCTTTAGGGAGGGACTCATCCTGCAACTGTTTAAAATTATAAATTCTTTGTAAAGCAGCATGTTGCATATGAGCGGGAAAGTACTTATCAACAAAAGAGTGAGCTAAGTCCTGAGGACTCTTAATAGAACCGCATGGGAGTGAATCGTACCATGCTTTAGCACCTTCCTTCAAGGAGAAAGGAAGAAGCTTGGTCACATAAAAGTAGTGTATCTTCTCATCTGTGGTAAACAGGCTACCTAGCTCACCAAGTTTAGTTAGGTGTGCAATAGCATCATCATTTTCTCTGCCATAAAAGGGGTCAGCTTCAACCATAGGTATAAGTGAAAGATCAATAGAGAAATCAAAATCAGGATCATCAATGCATATAGGAGATGTAGCAAACTCAGGATTAGGAACGGTTTTGTTTTTCAAAGAGTGTTTTTCAAATATTTTCTTAATAGTTTCAGGGTCAGAGCCGGCAAACTCTGTCAGTTCCCTGCATAAATCTTCATCAAGTATATAGTAATCATCATCCAAGAGCCTCTCCTAGAGTTTACTCAATTCAGGAAAATCATAAGTTTCACCAATAGGGTAGCGAGTAACAGGAAGTTCAATTCCATATTTTTCAGCAGCAGCAGTAATTTGTTTCTCAAGAGCATAACCAAGCGAACTAATATCATCATCAAAAGTAGTAGAAGCATCATCAAGAGTATCAGACATAGTAACAGATTCAATAGGAGCATCATGTGGCGGTGGTGAGGCAAACTTACTCATAACGGAAGGTGAATCAAGCGTAGCACTAGTGCTCAGAGCAGTACCTCTTCTTGTAGTGGATCGTAAGATCGGAACCTTGGGGTCTCCTTTCTTACCCATAGTGAATAAAGTGCAGCAGGTAGGATACCTCAAGTAGACTTGTAAATATTGCTATGCTCCCCGGCAACGGCGCCAGAAAACGGTACTTGATAACCCTCAACCGTAAGGGATCGAGATAGTCTTCGCGGGTAAGAATAACCCAATTTATTGATTCGACACACGGGGAGCCAAAGAGTATTTATAAGCTTTAACAGTTGAGTTGTCAATTCAACCGCACCTGAAATATACTAACTTGCAACAAAAGATAAGTGGTAACAGTGATATGATAGTGATGATAGTAATAGTAAAAGTGAACAGCAAAAGTAAATAGCAGTAGTAAATGGCAAAAGTAGCAACTAGTGACAAGCAAGGTTTAAAATAATGTAGGCTAGGGAGATGGATGGTTGGGCGCTGCATGGATGAGATTGATTCTAACTTGGAGCACGGCACACGGAAAAGTAATGATCATCTAGGCAAATATCAAACATTAGGCATGTATCCCGTATGTAGTTGTACGTGCTTGCAATAAGAACTTGCACAACATCTTTTGTCCTACCATCCCGCTACGAACGGGGCCAAAAGGAACTAATGGATATTAAGGTGCTCCTGTCAAAGAGCACCGGAACAAAGCAATGAACTCAATGGATACATGTAATCCTCAAACTACGGACCATCCCCTTTGGTGTCCCAAGCTGTCACTTTTGGGATCGCCGGTTCCGAACCGTAACAGGTGCATACAACTCATAGATAGGATCAAGAACACAAATATATTCATGCAAACACATATGGTTCAGATCTGAAATCATGGCACTCGGGCCCTAAGTGTCAAGCATTAAGAATAACAAGTTCTAGCAAAGATGATAAACACCATACTAGATGATAGGCAACATGCCCCCAACAATCTGACGAACTATTACATGATCTAACTCATCCAATCCCTACCATCCCCTTCGCCTACAGCAAGGGAATTACTCACACATGAAGGGGGAAGTCATGGAGGGATGATGGAGTGGTGATGATGTTGACGATGGCGACGATCTCCCCTCTCCGGAGGCCAAATCAGCCTCCAGATTAGCCCTCCTGAAGAAGAACAGAGGGTGGCGGCGGCTCCGCGACGAAAAACAGCGAAAGGACTTCCGATCTGGGGTTTCTGCGTCGGGAGGAAAAATACGGGCTAAAGTAGGGCACCAGGGGGTGTGGGTCCCACCCAGGCGCCCCCCCCCCCCCCGGCGCGGCCCAGGGAGGGCGCGCCCACAGGGCGCCTGGGCACCCCCTGGCCCCCCTCTGGCCCCACTTCTGGCATTTTGTTTCTTCGGGTGCGTGGATTTTTCGTGATTTTTCGTGGATTTTTCTGAGATGCTTAAAAATCCGTTTTCCTGCACACAAATAAACCATACAGGCAGCTCTGCTGAAAACAGTGTCAGTCCGGTTAGTTTAGTCCAAATCATGCAAGAATGAGGTCAAAACAATATCAAAAGTGTTTGGAAAAGTAGATACGTTTGAGACGTATCAATGGCCGCCCGCTGGGATTACCTTCCGTGATGGCAACTATGGCCAGGTGGGCTGCAGCTACTCCGGTGGTGTCAGACATGGCCAGGTGTGCTGCTGTTGTTCCTGACCGCCGGGTTTCGACCCGCCTCCACTCTGCCGTGGTTGGCTATGGTTGTGTGTCGACGATGTTCATCTGCCTTCCGTGCATTAGTTCCAACATTAATGTGGGTCATGGCAGGCCGGCTTTGTGCTAGGTGGAGGGAAAGGACCAACCGGTGAACCTAATGGTCTTCGTGTGTCGATCTGGCCAGCGGTGAGTTCCGGACTTATCCTTCGAAGAAAGACAAGGAGTGGCGCATATGGCGTTCTTTGAACATTTTGATTGGGGATAGGGTCGGTCGTGTGCACCCATGCATCAGCATATCATCGGGGCATCGCGAAGCTCTGTTTTTGTTCACACCTTGAGACATGTCTGTACCAAGATTTTCAAGGGATCAACACATGCAGAGAAGGCCATGGCGTGATTGAAGGACCTGCAAGGTGGCGAAGGCGGGGTTTTGATGCGATCAAGACTTTGTTTCACAGGTAGTTGTTCACACTTGGCTTGCGGGGTATGTTCCCGTCCAGACCGGACACTAGCTCTTGTGATCTTGGTGGTACATGACTTGCAGTAGTGGCATCCGCAAGTGGGGGCGGCAGCATTGGAGGACTTATTTGTTGGTGGTGCTCCTTTGAGTACCGAGTCGTGATTTCCAGGGTGAAAACCCAAGGTATGACCTTTTTTGGTTGTGCCTGACAGTGGCCATGTTGAAGGCATTGTTTTGGGAAGGTGGTCTTTCTCCAGGGTGAAAACCTAAGATCTTTGATTGGGCAACGACAACGCTTGTGCATTGTTTCCTTCCTGGAGGCGTTGCTTTTGGAGAACCTCATTTGCAGTCTAGGTGTTGTCTTCGGTGGTGGTTAGAGTGCTGCTACTGCGGGTGATTGTTCACCGTGCCAGGGTCTTTTTTTCTTTTTTTGTTCTCTTTCTATTTTCTTTTTTTGGCTGTGTGCATCCTGGATGTTTTAGGCATGTTGTTGATGCAGAGGCTGGGTGTAATTGGTATGTGCTTGATATTAATATATTTCCCTTTTTCCAGATGCAGAGGCCGGGGGTCATCCTCCTTTTCTAAAAAATAAAAACAAGTATTTTGGTAGAGGGAGTAGATGTATATCCATGCATGACGTGGATGTATCAGTTAGTTAGCCTGGCATTGTTTTGCCAGCTCAGTGAGCAACTAACTAAACAAGAAATTCTGATGACATCCAACAAGGCCGACAAGGCTATACATGTCAGCAAATCCAACATATGGGCGGTGATCTCTAGCATAATGAAGAGCCAACATTTGTATTTATTTTACCTGAAGTGAAGAGCACCACGACCCGGAATCCCATACCCCCCATTGCTTTGGGGAGCATCATCCTTTCCCAACTCGTCCAGGCCATCTTCCTTTTGCCGTTTTCCACCCCCCACAAATATTGCCTCATCATCTTGGTTAGGTCATCGCACACTGAGGCCGGTAGTTTGAACACACTCATCACATAGGTGGGTATCGCCTGAGCCACGGCCTTGATAAGAATCTCTTTATTTCCAACCGAGACATATTGTTCACTCCAGTCAATAAGAATTTTCCTCAATCTGTCTTGCAACGTCTCGAATTGCCCTTTATGAACTCGTCCGTCAGGGACCGGCAGTCCAAGGTATTTAGGCTCAAACACCTGCTGTGTTACCTCCAATGTATTCTTGATATCATCCGCAACTGACTCACCACAATTGTCAGAAAAAAGGATGGAACACTTCTCGGGGTTTATAAGTTGACCCGTCGCCGAGGAATAGGTGTTCAACAAACCTTTAACAACATTCGCCTGTTGGCCAGAAGCTTCAAAAAACAGTAAAGTATCATCTGCAAAGAGGAGGTGAGATATCTCCGGTGCACCTCGACAAATGCTCACCCCGTTCAAGCTACCATCGTTCACTGATTTAGATAGAAGAGCAGATAACGCATCAGCGACAAAGAGAAACAAAAACGGAGACAGTGGGTCACCTTGGCGAAGGCCTCGAGATGGTGTAAAGGCCTCCAGCAGCTTCCCATTAAGTTTAACCGAGTACCGAACAGATCTGACACACGTCATTAACCAAGCGATCCATTGCTCCGAAAAACCCCATCTTGTTAGCGCCTTCTCTAGAAAATCCCAGTCGACCCGATCGTACGCCTTGGAGAGATCGAGTTTGTACGCACAGGCCGCCCTACTGTTGCTCTTCAAGGATTGTATGTGATGGATGCACTCGAAGGCAATGATAGAGTTATCCGAGATGAGCTGGCCCGGGATAAAAGCACTCTGGTTCTCAGAAATCAGCTCCGACAGACAAGGACGGATTCGGTTAACCAAGCACTTAGACACCAGCTTGTAAATTACGTTGCAAAGGCTGATCGGCCTGAACTCCTTGAGCTCCTTGGGATGAGGGACTTTCGGAATAAGGACGATCGCCGTATCATTAACTCCTTCTGGCATGGAGCCAGAGGCAAAGAACTCCAGCACAGTAGCTATGATCTCAGATTTTAGAGCTGCCCAATTCCGTTGGTAAAATCTTGCTGGAAAGCCATCCGTGCCCGGAGCTTTAAGTGGGCCTATTTGAAATAGGGCATTCGACACTTCCTCCTCTGTAAACGGCGCGCATAACATGGCGTTCATCTATTCAGATACTTTAGAATCTATAGCCTCGAGAACGACCTCCGGAGTAAGAGTCGGATCCTTGGTATAGACTTCCTTGAAGTAGGAAGTAGCCATGAGTTCCATGTCCGACGGAGAGGAGCACCATGATCCATCAGTCCGCCGGAGTCTCTGGATATAGTTCCTCCTTGCCCGCCAAACGGCTCGTCTATGCAAGTATGCTGTGTTCCGCTCCTCTTCCTTCAGCCACGTAATGCGTGATCTCTGTAGCCACATCATCTCTTCTCTGTAAAGCAGCTCATCGAGTTGAGACATCTTATGGCGGATCTCCGAACGATCCGCATCTTTAAGCTGTAAATCAGCCAGTTCGGCCCGTAGCTTCTCCAGTTCAGTTACAACATGGCCGAAGTTTTCCTTACTCCACGCCTGTAAGCCATTCATCATTTCATGTAGGGCATCCCTCACGGCCGCTAGGGTACCAGCCGGCTTGCTTCTCCGCCATCTACTCGCCACCACCTCTGACAACGCCGGATGGCGTTCCCACATAATCTCATACCGAGGAGAAGCTCTAGTTCTCCTCGGATCCACAAGAGCCAGTCGAATCATGATCGGACTATGATCCGAACATGAGGATGCCAAGTGATCCACTTGCGCGGCAGGGAAGAGCTCTCTCCACCCCTCATCCGCACATGCTCGGTCAAGGCGCACACGCACAATCCTTTCTCCAATCTGCCCATTATCATATGTAAAGGGAAACCCCGAGAAACCAAGATCCCATAGCTCACATGCCAACAAACAATCCCTGAATAACCCCATCTGATTTTCGGAGCACTGGGCTCTTGACATGTGTTCATGCTGCCACATTGCCTCATTAAAGTCCCCACACACTAACCACGGCTCCGACGAAACCGCACGAAGCTGGGATAGCGAACTCCACATGAGATGACGGTTTTCAACCCTAGGTTCACCATAGACAAACGTCGTTCTCCAGCATTTATCACTTGCCACATCAACAATCCGCACGTCAATGTACCGTGCACAAGAATACAGCACCGTCACTTGCAGTTTCTCGTCCCAAAAGAGTGTGAGGCCTCCACTGAGGCCGTCACTCGACACGCCAGCAAAACCCTTCATCTGCAACCTCCACTTGAGTTTCTCCATCTTCGAAGAGGCCTGTCTTGTTTCTGAAAGAAAAACAAGCCCCGGGGAATTGGCTTTAGAGAGGGCCAAAACCTCACGAACTGTCCGGCGGTTCCCCCCCCCCCCC
>LR738716.1:13422054-13437287 GCA_902687465.1 Secale cereale
CCCCCCCGCAGTTCCAAGCTAGGATATTCATTGCATCCGGCGGTCCTCCTCGAGGGAGGCCGCCGATCTATCACCAGACACACCACTTGAGTCAACACGAGCCCTTTTACTACTTGTACTGTTGGTAGGCGAGGCATGTGCCCCGTCCTCACCATGCCCCTGGGTGAGTGCTAGCAAACCCCTCGGCCCTACCAATGCAGTGGCCTCCGGTGCAACATTATCCATGGAGAGTCTCTTGCGCACTGTTGGATCTCCTTGCTTGGCAACTTGTCCTACCTTGGCAGGGCTTGTAGCCGTATCTAGGATGTCCGGGTCGACCACTGTCTTCCCCGGCGATTTCTGCTGTTGAGATTGAGGCGTATGTTGCTTCTGAGTCCTCCCCCTGCCATGGCTATCGTTAGACGGTGGTTTATTCAGTCCATCAGCATAGAGCCAAGGGCCATACTTCTTGTCCTTCTCCTCATGCACACCGGATCCACACTCTTTGCAATCATGACCAATGATCCCACATACACTGCAGAAGCGCGCCAATTTCTCATAGCGCACCAAATATACTTGACGTTCTTTCCCCCTTACAATGCTGACGTACTTGGTGAGAGGTCGGCGAACATCATGCCGAACCCTAACCCTAATGTAGTCACCACGAGTATTTCCGTTGAGTCTCATCTCCAAAATCTCACCCGAGTTTTTCAGCAGATTTTCCACAATATTCTTCCTGCAAAAACCCTCTGGGATCTTGTGAATTTGCAGCCAAATTGGCATAAACACCATGGGCACATCCTCTGCCTTTGTGAAACCATCATATGGAACCATCAAAACAAGTAAATTCCTGAAGATCCAAGGCCCTTGATACATCATGCGTTCCCAGTCTCCCAAACAAGAAGCTTGTACCACAAAGACCTTCGGCCCAACCGGGCGAAACCTAACCGGCTGTGCGGGATTCCAAGCAGCCCGCATATCCTTGTAAAAAGCCGTTTGGCTGAAGGTTTTATCAGTATGGACCCTCGCCAAAGCAAGCCATCTCACACTTTCATTGATCTCTGGATCAGCTTCGTCTATCACCAGATCATCAAACTCTTCATCATCCAGGTTGAGTTGTTCCATGAAGTTCCCAAGATCCGGCGTTCCGAAGGAGCCGCCGCCAGCGCTGGTGCCCGACAGGGCGTCCGCGGGGGAATCCATCGCTCCCGAGGGGAAGGGCGGAGAGGGGACTAGCCGATCGAGAGATCGCTCACGGGGAGGAAGATCGATTGGGCTGGTATACTCAGAGGCGACGGTGCCGCCAGAGAGGAAAGAAAACCCTAGCCTTGCGCTAGGAAAACCCTTAAATCTGGCCACTAGGTTCCATTAGTATGTACTCCTACATCTGTACCGAAAATACTAGTCATCAAGATGGACAAAAGGGGATGTAAGCTGGGGAAGCTACCGAAATACTTGTAGCTGGGTGTACTAGTTTCCCCCCAATTACAAGTATTTTGGTTGTGGCCGTATGCATCTCCCAGATGCAGAGGCCGGACAATTAGTTGAGCGTGCCCCCGAAAGCCGGCCCCCGTGTCGCCGCGATCTCAACTTCTCGGCCAACCCACCCCTCCTCCTTCCCCTACCCCTCGCCGCCGTCGGCCAGTCCCGCCGGGGCAAAGCCCGGTGCGGCGGCGGGGTGGTTCTTCTCTCCCTCACACGCCGTGTTGCGGTATTCATCATCGCTGATTTGCGTTCGCCGGCGCCGGCGCGGGTTGTGCCCTCATCCACCGGCTTCAAGAGTTCTGGGGATACAGGGACTGTAGCCAGCGGGGACATGGTCGTGTACCTAGCCGTGGTGTGGCTGGTCTCTAGCTGGGTCATCCCAGATCCAATCTGGATGGATGGCCGCCCGCTGGGATTACCTTCCGTGATGGCAACTATGGCCAGGTGGGCTGCAGCTACTCCGGTGGTGTCAGACATGGCCAGGTGTGCTGCTGTTGTTCCTGACCGCCGGGTTTCGACCCGCCTCCACTCTGCCGTGGTTGGCTATGGTTGTGTGTCGACGATGTTCATCTGCCTTCCGTGCATTAGTTCCAACATTGATGTGGGTCATGGCAGGCCGGCTTTGTGCTAGGTGGAGGGAAAGGACCAACCGGTGAACCTAATGGTCTTCGTGTGTCGATCTGGCCAGCGGTGAGTTCCGGACTTATCCTTCGAAGAAAGACAAGGAGTGGCGCATATGGCGTTCTTTGAACACTTTGATTGGGGATAGGGTCGGTCGTGTGCACCCGTGCATCAGCATATCATCGGGGCATCGCGAAGCTCTGTTTTTGTTCACACCTTGAGACATGTATGTACCAAGATTTTCAAGGGATCAACACATGCAGAGAAGGCCATGGCGTGATTGAAGGACCTGCAAGGTGGCGAAGGCGGGGTTTTGATGCGATCAAGACTTTGTTTCACAGGTAGTTGTTCAGACTTGGCTTGCGGGGTATGTTCCCGTCCAGACCGGACACTAGCTCTTGTGAGCTTGGTGGTACATGACTTGCAGTAGTGGCATCCGCAAGTGGGGGCGGCAGCATTGGAGGACTTATTTGTTGGTGGTGCTCCTTTGAGTACCGAGTCGTGATTTCCAGGGTGAAAACCCAAGGTATGACCTTTTTTGGTTGTGCCTGACAGTGGCCATGTTGAAGGCATTGTTTTGGGAAGGCGGTCTTTCTCCAGGGTGAAAACCTAAGATCTTTGATTGGGCAACGACAACGCTTGTGCATTGTTTCCTTCCTGGAGGCGTTGCTTTTGGAGAACCTCATTTGCAGTCTAGGTGTTGTCTTCGGTGGTGGTTAGAGTGCTGCTACTGCGGGTGATTGTTCACCGTGCCAGGGTCTTTTTTTCTTTTTTTGTTCTCTTTCTATTTTCTTTTTTGGCTGTGTGCATCCTGGATGTTTTAGGCATGTTGTTGATGCAGAGGCTGGGTGTAATTGGTATCTGCTTGTTATTAATATATTCCCCTTTTTCCAGATGCAGAGGCCGGGGGTCATCCTCCTTTTCTAAAAAAAACAAGTATTTTGGTAGAGGGAGTAGATGTATATCCATGCATGACGTGGATGTATCAGTTAGTTAGCCTGGCATTGTATTGCCAGCTCAGTCAGCAGCTAACTAAACAAGAAATTCTGATGACATCCAACAAGGCCGACAAGGCTATACATGTCAGCAAATCCAACATATGGGCGGTGATCTCTAGCATGCCAGCCAGCCAACATTTGTATTTATTTTACCTGAAGTGAAGAGCACCACGACCCGGCCAGCCTATTTATTCAGTCCAAGACGTATGATAGAAAGGATAGATCCTGTGCTAAACCCATGCAAGTACATCAGCATCTCAAGATGAGCTCTCCTGGGATAATATTGTCTCAACTGAACAAGCTATTTATTCAGCACATGTCGTCCCCGTCGTCGGCTAGCCGGCTAGTCAATCTGTACTCTATGCTGATCTGGTCTGATAATTACATCGAGGCTCATGTACCATTGAACGACCATTGCTGCCGACATAACAAGCCGTCGACGTGCCACTGTTGCAACTCCCACACTAGAGATGATCTGACCTGACCTTGTCAATGAGAACCTGCAAGTTTCCATGCGAGGACTAGCGTCCCGGAGCCGCAGTCGTCGCCGTTGAATCCTTCAATCGATGTAAAGAACCAGTACCAAACTCGCCATTGTGTATGCGCAGCAGGAAACCTTAACCTTGCAGCTCCGAGTAGCTAGCATAAATCTATGCCAAAGCTCCATTTAATCGATCACAACACACCTTAAGGAGGATCGGAGCTAAACACTGACTCGAACAAGTGTCGCCCCCACAAGGACTAAAACCCTACCTATCTACTCCCTCCGTCCCAAAATACTTGTCTTGGATTTGTCTCGATACGGATGTGTCTAGTCACGTTTTAGTGCTAGATACATTCATATCTAGACAAATCTAAGACGAGAATTATGGGACGGAGGGAGTACTAGTCAGAGCCGAGGCACGAGAAATCCCCTTCCCGCCACCGGTTGCCCGATAGGCAGGCGAATCCAAGACTCATCGGCGGAGATCAAGGGGCGGATAGGCTTTCCATAGTCATCTTGGGAGAGGAGAATTAATCGTGTTGGTTAGTTGAATTTTGTGTTAATGTGCATCAAATGTTTATATAACTCAATTAATTGAAATCTGTGCAAGATGGTGAAGCTCATTGAAATATGGCTGATAATAAAAACTTGTTCTCATTCGACTTGGACAAGAAATTCACTTTGGTCATTGTACTAAAGATTTACAGGACATGGCATACACTTTGACCTGTGGATCGTGTTTTGGGTGACAGTCTAGATATAATACATACAAATAAAATAAAATAATTCAAAAATATTCACGTATCTGTTTAAAAACAATCATATGAATCTTTTTCTGATTAAAACATTGTTTGTATAATTTAGAATAATACAAATATTTTCTAAATTCACTTTCAAAACAATATTTTAATTATACAAACATTTGACTAATTATATGGACATTTTTATAATTCAAAAGTTTATGTTGTTTAACAAATCATTTGTACAATTAAAAAATATTCATAAATATGACAAAATCAAATTAAAATTATTTTATAAATATTTACTCCCGACTATATTTTAATTATATACAATTATGAATATATGACACGAGTTAAAGTAACATACAACTGCATGTTAATGAAAAAAAATCATAATTTTGTATTATTTAATATAATCCAAGAGTGTATAACTCTTTTCGCATTTACAAAATATTTTAAATGTTGTTATAATTGCTTTTACACTTACTAAAGTATTCAGTACTTTTATTTACTAAATGCATTAATTATAATCCACATGTCGATAAGTGAATAGTTTTCAACATTACATACTTAAAAAAAATAAAGCCACCGTGCTGACCCATGGATCGAACCCATGCGCCGAACGAACCATTCGCTCACCCCCATGGAAAAATCTATTTGACACTTACTGCATCAAACTGTCCAACATTCGCACAGAGCGATCACCAGCCCACAGATTGTTGTGCGGCCATTT
This sequence comes from Secale cereale, assembly GCA_902687465.1. Classification (NCBI taxonomy): domain Eukaryota; kingdom Viridiplantae; phylum Streptophyta; class Magnoliopsida; order Poales; family Poaceae; genus Secale; species Secale cereale. Next base: position 13,427,095 of record LR738716.1, read on the forward strand.
TTTAAATAAGGTGCCGTGTTAAAATTAGAGAAGATGTATAATAATTACCATGAACTAAATTATGAAAAACTACCATGCTAAACTTTACAAAATGCCATCCTCAAGATATTTGTTTTTCTGGAAAAGCCCCAATAAACATTCTTTTTTTCAAAATCATAAAAAAAATCACACACAGGAATTGCCATTGCCAAAAGATGTGCCATGTCATTAAAAATAACAATGTCATCTTGTAAATAATAATAAAATGTCATCCTTTTAATAATTAAAAAATTCATCCTCTTAATAATGAAAAAATACCATGTCATTGATTATTAAAATGACATGCTATTAATAGTAAAACTACCATGTTGATTAAAATTAAAATGCCATATTCTTAATAGAACTGTCATCCTTTTAATAATAAAATTGTCATGTTGTTTATTACTAAACTGACATCCTCTTAAAAAGAAAAATGCCATGTTATTGACTATTAAAATAATATATTTTTGCGTTATTGACTATTAAAAATACCATGCTTCTAGTAATAAAACTGCCTTCCTTTGAATTATAAAAATGCCATGTTATTGATTATTAAACTGACATCCCCTAAAAATGCCATGTTCTTTGACCATTGAAATGCCAAGCTTTTAATAAATAAAAATTGCCATATTATTTATTACAAAATCTGATGCTCTTAAAAAAAATAATAAAAAAAGACCTATGAATTTCCATGCTACTTATAATAAAAATGCAGATGGCAAGTTTAGAAGAAAAAAAAAGAAAAAAATAGGGTTTTGTTCTTCCGAAAATGGAAATATTAGAATTGTCGAAAAAATTAAATTCAAATGAGAAAACGAATTTACAAAACATAATGACCTTTGAGAACATCTATTTTCGAAAATGTCATGTTCTTTTTTGCTAAAATGCATAAAGACGTTTGAGCACATCTATTCACAAAATACAACTTCAGCCCAGTGGTGAGCCTTCTACTAATGCAGTAGATCTCGAGTTCGAATCATACTTTGAAAAATCGGACCGGTAATCGAATCGTGAAGCTGGCGGTTCCATTGTCGGGTTTTTTAAGATAATATCTAAATCATATACATGATAATCTCTAGAGTGGGAACGTCCTGAACCCAGGGGCATCTGCACCCACCTTTTACAAAATGCATTTTAAGCATGTTTTAAAATGTCGAAAAATATAAAAGAAATTTTGTTATGCATAAATGTTCGCAAATGTGTGTGCGGCACAAAGTTTATGAAGACATGTCTTTTTAGTTTGTCTCTGAAAAAAGACAACATTTAGTGCTTCTAAATAGCGTTTCATGACATAATTTTATTTTATTTTTTGCACGGGCCACAAAAAAAGTTATTTTTCCATGAAACTTTATGCACGCACATGGAACATGGAAACATACCCATGACACTTTTTTCAGAATTTTTTTAGCATTTCAAAATATGCTTTTCCAAATGGGTTCGTATGTACCCGGGTTCATTCATGCACTTCCCATAATCTCTAACTCAAACATGGTACTATAATAGCAATCAACAAGGCGTCGCCTACGATGCCTAATTCATACTATACACCATGCACAGTGTTCGGTTGAAACCCTATAAAGGAGGTTTTTTTTCATCTTTTCCCTTTCTACCCCTGACTTGTTCAAGAAAAAGTAGTTGATTGAGGGGTTTTCCGGAAATGACACTGAACCGTCTGGTTTTGCAAAAACTGCCTGGTTTACCGGTTTTCCAATAATCGGCCGGTTCTAATGGTCTTTTGCGATTTGATTGCTCGAACGCTTCGCAACGCTTAAAGAAAAGCAGTGGTTGCCGGCTTCGGGTTTTTCCGGTTCGACGGCTGGTCCGGTCTGGTATTTTAAACTATTTCTTTTTTTAGATCAATGTTGCCGCATTTATTTAATGGAAAGCGTTCAGAATCTCATCCGAAATTACATCAAGCACACAGTCTGGGGTAACCCCCAACCAAACCTTACGTAGTTCATCACCTACACCGACTCTAGCTAATTTATGCGCGGCAACATTAGCAGACCGACGAACCCAAGAAACCTTAAAACCAGTGAACGAAGAGAGCAACGCCTTTATTTCCTGTATCCACGGGCCTGCAGCTGACATCTCCTTCTGAGGATGATTGAGCATGTGCACCACCCGCTGAGAATCCAACTCGACATGTACCTTCTCAGAGTTAATTTCCTGAGCCACTTGTAAGGCTCTTCTACAAGCTAAAATTTCCAGCATCTCAGGATCGACAATGTCGCGAAAATCGTGACAAAGCCCAGCTCTGAATGCGCCACCATGGTCCCTAATTACTGCTCCAGCTCCTCCCTTGCCGCCTGACTTTGAAACAGCCCCGTCAGAGTTAACTTTAAGCCAGCCCTCCTCAGGTGGTTGCCACCTTTGCTTGATCTCAGGCCCCCAGGGAGGCTTGTGTTCTGCATGCACATCCCTCCATTCATTCATATGAGCCACTACCGTGCCTATGATTTCATGTGGAGGAGCGATTCTCTTCCCGTCTCTAGCCTCATTTCTTGCCAACCAAAGGCCATAAGTCGCATGAATCATCGCCTCCCTTTCCTCGTCAGATGCATCGCCGAACCATTCGAGAAGCCAGCGAGCTAGAGCGCTCTGGGAATCGATCGGACTTGGTGGGATCGCCACCAAAACTCCCTTCTCCGAGCACAACAGCTGCCAGAACTGCATGGAATGTTGGCATGTCCAGAATCTGTGAATTACCGTTTCTTCCCGGCCACACGCAACACAAAAAATACCAGGTTTAATCCGACGATGGTGCAACTCGGCTCCCACCGCTAGCCCATTCCGGATCAACCTCCACATATGAATTTTGGCCTTGGGAGGCGCGTTCGTGTCCCACAACGCCATGTATCCTCTATGTTTTCCAACGGAATTCGAAGACTCTGGCTGTCCGGATCTCACCCTGTCCAGAGACATCCTCAGATGATACGCTGATCTAACCGTGAAGTTGCCATTTTTCATATAGTTCCAAGCAAGGTAGTCTTCAGTGCCCGGGCCTCCAATAGCTATTTGCTGAATGTCCACCGCATCATCATCAGAGAACATCCTGTGTAGCTTGCCCATATCCCAGCTCCTTCCATCCGTCGTCATCAAGTGAGCAACTTTGGTTACACCAGCCTCATAGACCTGTCCTAGTGGCCTCATACTCCCAGCTCTTGGGATCCAGTTGGTGTGGTGGATATTCACAGAACATCCGTTGCCAATACGCCATATAGCTCCCTCCCGTAATAAGTCTCTCCCATGTAGTATACTTCTGAAGGTGTACAAAGCCGACGATGGAGCAGTAGCTGACATGATCGAGTCCGCACTAAAGTAGCGCGCCTTGAGTACACGTGCACACAGGGAAGTTGGCTCTTGCAGAATTCTCCATGCTTGCTTCGCCAGTAGAGCTTGGTTGAAAGCCTCCGGGTCACGGAAACCCATCCCTCCACTCCTCTTCGGAGCACACATTTTCTGCCAGGAAATCCAGTGTACCTTACGTTCACCATTCGTTGCCGCCCACCAGAATTTCGAAGAGATTGAGGTCAGGTTCCGGCATATCTTCTTCGTGAGCTGAAAACAACTCATGGTGTATGTAGGTACAGCTTGAAGCCCAGATTTGATTAGCACTTCCCTTGCCGCCTTGGACAATCCTTGCCCCTTCAGCCCGCTCACTTTGCCTTTCGCACTTTCTGTCACATATTTGAATGTTCCATCTTTGGACTTACCAACCAGTGTTGGTAGCCCAAGATATCTCTCACTCAACGCCTCCGATTGGACACCCAAAGTATCCTTCAGCTCCGCCTTATCCTCCTCCTGATAGCCCTTTCCGAAAAATATAGAGGACTTCTGCAAGTTGACACGTTGGCCTGATGCCTCCTCATATCCTTTGTGTTTTCTACTAGAAACAAAAAAAAGGGAACATTCGCCAGAGATACGTCCACAGCGGACGACTCCAAGGAGCTGACGCGGTGTTGGCCGTGTGTCAAGATCCGTGTGACGGCAGGGAAGGCCTGGCGAACGTTCGCCAAATAGTATTTCCGTAAAAAAAAACGCAAGTCCGAAGAGTTGTTGAAACTGACGTTGTCCTGTTCGAGTCGGACTTGGACTTGGATTCCGACTCTGAACAGTGACCAGGCTCTTATATGGTGCGATTGGATCGAGAGAAGGGAGTTGCACCATCGATAACCGAGCTGATGGCGGCGGCGGCGGCGGCGGCGTTGGAAGACCGGAGCTGCGTGATCCTGGCCACGAACGACTACAGTAGCCACACGTACACGCTGCACCACATCGACGTGGCGCCCTTCTTCTCCCACCCCGAGCCGGACGGTGAGGCCATGGACGACATCCCCCTGCCTCCCGCGTCGGCGCGCTTCGACAAGCCGCCATTCCCGCGGAACTGCTTCGTCGACTTCCACCTCCTCCGCGGAGGCGGCATCTACGGCGGCGGCGACGTCAAGGTCGTGTCCACCGACGGCGAGCGCCGCACGATCATCTACGACGTCGCCCGCCGCGCCGTCCGCGGCGGGCTGGTGATGCGCGCTCGCAAGGGCAGCCCGATCTCCGACTCCGTCGGGGACGGCCTCTTCGTCCTCGAGCTCGTACCCGACAAGGGCAACGGCTGCTTCGAGGCCCTCCGCTACGACCGGCTCCGGGAGGACTGGTTCTGGCAGAGCCTCCCGCGGCCGCCCTACGTGCGCGATAGTTTTCACTTTCGAAATCAATTTTTTTTCGCTCACCCTCGAGCAAATTAACGAAATTTTTAATTAAATTTGAATAAATTCGAACACAAAGTATTGAATAAGTAACTTATTAGCACGAATTTTTCATCAGAACTCGTTTATCCAAATGGTGCGATCACTACTTCAGTCTTTGTAGATCCAGGTTCGAATCCCAGTGATATTTTTTTTTTCAAATTTTCGTATAGCAGGAGTAGTAAAGTAGTACAAAAAAATGTGGGCCCCTGGGAATCGAACCGAGGCCCTAAAGTTTTTAATAACACCAGCATACCAATCTGCTAAGCATATGAATACAGCTAAGTTAGATTCCAGGTGTCTCTTATACGTTTAATTTTAAAATACCGAAATAATTTAAACGAAACGTAAATGTTTCGAGGACCCTCGAAATGAGCGAAATTTCGAGAAATTTCGGAAATTTCGTCGAATTATTTTTCTATGCCGCGAACCCGGCTCCACCTGCTCCGCCGTCACGGCGCACACGGCGGCCGCCGGCGGCAGGATCTGGACGTACACGAAGAACGCGGGGACCTACTCGTTCGACACCAGGCGCCGCTCCTGGAGGAAGGAAGGCGACTGGGCGCTGCCGTTCGTCGGAAAAGCCGAGCACGTCCCGGTGTGCGGCAGCGCAGGGCTGTCCTTCGGCTTCGCGTCCATCAGCGGCCCTCTCTGCGCCGTCGACCTCGCCACCGCCACCGCGGAGAGCCCGCCGGAGGTGCGCGGGGTCTGGGAGGAATTCAGGCTGCCCGGGGACTGGCTGGGGGGCACCTCCTCGCTGGTGCACCTCGGGTCCGGCAAGATGTGCATCTTCAGGTTCTTGGGCACGATCCCTAGTCCCCCCATCGACAGATCTGGGAAGAAGCCGGACCGTTTCGTCGTCATCACCCCCGTCGAGGTAGGTCCCGGCGACGACGACGGCAGAGAGATCAAGATGGTGAAGCACAGGTCCAAGCGTATCAAGTTAGACAGGCTCAATGGACACATGACATGGGTACTCTGATGTGTGTATCTGTTTGCTGACGTGGCATGCCACATGTGTGGGTACCATGATGTAAATTGTGTTCATATAAATAAATCATCCTTCTCACCATGATATACATTTTGCTCATACAAATCATCATCTCCACTGTCTTTGGCATAGTCACTATCACTGAATTTCTCATGTCTTCTGAATGTTCATTTCTCCATGTGTGCACTTCTGAATGTTCTGCTCTCTGGCTGTCTCCTTTCCCTTTGCTCTCAACCTTTCTTGGTGACATCATTGCAGCTTCACAATCATGTTATCATGATCAAAGGGTCAGGTGCTTTGTGCTATGTGCTACATAGACTATCTGCAAAGCACCATTATCGCCCTTGAGAGAGATCAGACTTTCAGAAACTATTTTTGTTGGCAAATACCAGTACACTTTCCATTCTGGTGATAACAAATAGCCAAGTTCCTCGAGAAAAGCATTTATCTATACTAATGACCATGCTTCATACTCACAACAGTTGAACCAATCAAACTTAGCATCCATGTAAGTTCTGTTATCCACACAAAAAGAACATGGTCATCATTGTTACTTACGATGCTTAAAAAAATACTACATCTCTTTACTAATGTATTAGACGTTTTGGCAGTTCAAGCGAACAGAGGTAGTATACTACAAAAGATGTGATCATCATAAGCAGATTCACTGAAAAAAGGGGCATTGTGAACCATGACACAGAACCACCCAACTACACAGTACACTGATCGCACAATATGTCACAAATTTGTGCATTTTAGGGCCATTACAAGGACATTGAATAAAACCCTAAATCAAAAAAACCTTAAACTGGATCGACTGAACTAAATGAACAGAGCTACAATCCAGATTCGCCATCTTCCAGACAAATTAGACGCAAATGCCTAGCGACAACAATTACAACAACAGAGAGATCAAGATGGTGAAGCACAGGTCCAAGTGTATGAAGTTTGCCAAGCACAAGGGACACATAGTATGGGTACTCTGATGTTTGCCCACGATGCAGAAAAATATATCATCCTGGAAGAATACCTTTTTGTGTGGCGATGTAACAGTTATGTTTGTTTCTGATAGCACACTCAGTAATGCCAGCAAAAAAAGCATACAACAGAACCTTTCTCAGTTACAACTGCTACTTGTAGAGTAACTTATTTCTCAGCAGGACACACACATGACACATCTAAACTACAGTTTTGAACACAAAAAACTGTGCTAGTACAGGACTGTGCGAAACGCAAATTCGATCACTAAAACAGGAACTCCCTGGGGTCCGTGACATATCGTGTCAATGCTCAGGCCATTGCAGTGTAGGGAGAAGCCAGGTAGATCTACCGTTCCTTGTGGCCCATCCTGCCAGGGAAGTTCCTCTCAACACACCAAGAAGGGCTTCTAGCTGAATCCAAGAAAAAGGTATTCTACAATATTTGCAGTTGTAGCTTTCATGAACATCTAACAACTGATTAATAGTGTGTCCCCAGTAAGAATGATGTGCTAATAAGGCATGCTAAATAGGTATCAAAACTAATAGAGAGCATTTTGTACTACTATTTTTATTTTCATTATGGCTAAGAACAGCAACGTAGAACAAACTGGTGGCTTTGACTAGCAATTCCATACGGTAACTGAAACCCTACGTGAGATGGCAGCCAAAATTAGCCAACAATGTGAAGACATGGCAGTTACAGAACTGTTTGTTTCAGCAGCTATTTATATGTATTCGAGGTCAAATGTCTTATCTATAGAGAATCAACCGATCTTAACACTTCAGAAAACACAGAAGCCCCCTTCTACATTTATATCAGACGGCATGTCTATTGTACAGAAATATATTTGGAAATATTAGAAGATACTTGCTGGTGTATATGTATCGCGAGGACGACCCAAACAGCACCACATTTAGGACTAGCTGGTGTATCACAACCAACCTCGTAAAAAATCTGGGAGCATGTTTTACCACCAGATCCTGGTACAGGGAGGCTATACATATGTACCCACACCTAATAGGAAATGTCAGCTAAGTATGCGGGACTAATTAGGTGAACCCAAAACCTGGCATTAGGCTCTTGCAGTAAGAACAAAAACAATATGTGTGTCCCTTAACCCAAACAACTGCAATTAGTCCTGAAAGTAGATGCAACTGAATGCAAAGTGCATACTGAACATGTCATGATAATAATACTAGCCCATTCATTAGTGCTGCAGGAGAAGCTTATGTAGCCCACTAACAAGCCTAATTACAAAAAGCCTACAACACTTCCTATTTTAACAACTGCTCGGTTAAGTTCATAGTATGCAGAGGGATGACAACATAAGAAACTTACAATACAAGTACAAAACCACTGGAATAATCATACTCTGTAAGTTTCAAAATACATAGCCAATACCTTAGTGTATGCCAAAATGCAGAAAATAAAACATAATCCTGACTATATATCACTATGCTACATGATGATAGGTTTGAAGCCTCTTACCCAAGCTAAGAACACCTTTGCAGCAGCAATGAAGTCCTCAGTCTTACAACCAGTGCAAGAACCAATATAGACTCGGTTAGTCTTGACATCTTTGCATTTTCTTGCTTGAGCACGGTTGTCAGGGGAATGTGGCTGCACAGTCATATAAGAACTAACAAAAAATACAGAGATTGCAGAAGAGTGGAATATGTTAACAAACCTTGCAACTAGTGGCTCCAATTTAGATACATCAAATTGGAAAATTGGTAGTCACAGTAAAATTTGAAAACAGAGAGTCAATCGAATAGAAGAACATAAATCAAAAACTTGTGCACATGCCATATCAAATTATCGTACAGAAGACATGAGAAAAATATGCGCAGTATTATGTGAATGTCAGCTAGAGAAGGGGAGAAGCAGATCTCAAGTCAAATTTGTCATCGCAGAGCTCTAGATTCCGATTCAGAATCCAATTTGACATATTTTTCTACTGTATTTCCTTTCTTTCAGCAGTTCATTTCCTATAACCAATCCAGCCAAATCTTGCCCAATGAATAGTTGGACAATAACATAAGAAGTACTCCCTCCGTCCCAAAATAAGTGACGCAAGAATGACTCAACTTTGTACTAACTTTAGTACAAAATTGAGTCACTTTTGCGTCACTTATTTTGGGACGGAGGGAGTATAATCCATGTACAATTGGTAGCTATCTAAACTCCTTCCGGAGTAAGTATCTGCCAGGCTTCAGTGCCGCACCACCGGCAGGCCCGTTCTTCACGGCCAGCTCGGCCGCCGCCGCCGACCCCTCATGCGGCTGCTGGAGCAGGCCCTGCTGCCACTCGGCATGCGGCTGCTGAAGCAGGCCCTGCTGCCACTCGGCGACCGCGGACTCCGCAACGAAGAGGTTGGTGATGTCCCTGAGCGGCACCCGCCTCCGCGCCCTCCCGAGCCGCTTCAGCTTGCAGCTCCTGACGGCTACTACGCCATGAGGACGGGCGACGGCGGCGGTGGCATGCGGCAGATTCTCCTTGTCGGCGCGGTCAACTGCCATCTCGGGGAAGAGAAGAGCTGCCTGCCGCTATCGGAGTCCGGGACCGGTGCTGTGCTAGGATTGGCGGCGAGGTGGCTGGGTTGGAGCTTGGGATGGGATTGGCAAGATCTTCCATGGGTACTTGTAGCGGAGGTAGGTAGGAGGGAACGAGAGGGAGGGGGACGAAAAGATTTGAGTTTCGTGGGAGATTTGGGGCTGGAGAGGAGCGGAGGATCTGCGTTTCCTGCCATTTTTGGTCGCAAGGCTCCAACAGCCTGCGAATCTTGAAAATTTTCGCCAAATGTTTGGAGGAGATCGGGATTCGAGGGAGGCGGGGAGGGAAACGGAGGAGCGCGCTGGAAACTTTGACGCGGGGAGGGAGATTCGAACTTTTTTTTTTTCCTCCTGATTTCACACGGGCCAATCCTACCGTTGGGCCGGCCCACGTACGCGATTCGCGTGATGTTCCTTGGTTGCTGTTTCTTGCGGGTGTTTTTTTCCGTTTCTTCTCTCGTTTTTTGCTTCCGGTTTTTCGGCGGTTTAGTTCTGGTTCTTTTTTCCTTTTTCTGATATATGGTTCCTTTTCCGTTTTCTTTTTCTTTTTTTTGTTTCCTTTTTCTGTTTCACTTTTTTATTTTTTGATCTCTTTTTTGTATTACATAAAAAGTTCTCCGCACAATACATTATTAAGAGAAAAAAATACCGTATATTATGAAAAAGTCACCATGCATTATAAAAAAAATCATCATGCATAAAAAAACTCTTTGTATATTAAAAAAAGTTCAATGCATATTTAGAATTTGTTCACCGTATATTACAAAAAGTTCATTTATTTAAAAAATGGGCATTGTATATTATAAAAAAAGTTATGCATGCATTTTTTTACAAAATACATTGATATTGTATGAATGTATTATTTTGTTTTACAAGTTTCCAAACATTTTAAAATGTGCTACCGGAGTT
>LR738716.1:13566535-13584351 GCA_902687465.1 Secale cereale
CGGTCATCAACACTCGCAGTTTTGGCTGATTCTGTCCCGTTTCGTGGACTATTACTCACCGGTTTGGGGTCCCATAGCTATTTCCACGATTGACGATTCCTTGGGTGCGTTTACACGTCCGTCGTCAACTCTCACAATTTTGGCAGATTTTGGCCCGTTTCGTGGACTAATACTCACCGTTTCGGTGTCCCATAGCTATTTCCACGATTGACGATTCCCGGTGTGCGTTTACGTGTCCGTCGTCAACACTCACAATTTTGGCAGATTTTGGCCCGTTTCGTGGACTATTACTCACCGTTTTGGGGTCCCGAACCGATTTCCATGATTAACGAACCCTGAGGTGCGCTTACGCGTTGGTCATCAACACTCACAATTTTGGCCGATTCTGGTCCGTTTCGTGCACTATTACTCAATATTTTGGGTTCCCAGAGCTATTTCCATGATTGAATATCCCGGGGTGCATTTACGTGTCCGTCGTCAACACTCATAGTTTTGGCCAATTCTGTCCTGTTTCGTGGACTATTACTCACCGTTTTGCGGGCCCGAAGCGATTTCCATAGTTGTTGAACCCCAAGGTGCGGTTATGTGTCGGTCATCAACACTCGCAGTTTTAGCCGATTCTGGCCCGTTTCTTGGACTATTACTCACTATTTTGGGGTCCGAAGTGATTTCTACGATTAACGAACCTTGGGGTGCGTTTACGTGTTGGTCATCAACACTCGTGGTTTTTGTCGATTCTGGTCCGTTTCGTGCACTATTACTTACAGTTGTTGGGTCCAGAGTGATTTCCACGATTGACGATCCCCGTGGTGCGTTTACGTGTCCGTCGTCAACACTCATAGTTTTGGCCAATTCTGACCCGTTTCGTGGTCTAATACTCACCGTTTTGTGGGCCCGAAGCGATTTCCATAGTTGTTGAAGCCCAAGGCGCTTACGTGTCGGTCATCAACACTCGCAGTTTTGGCCGATTCTGGCCCATTTCGTGGACTATTACTCACCATTTTGGGGTCCCATAGCTATTTCCACGATTGACGATTCCCGGGATGCGTTTACATGTTCGTCGTTAACACTCACAATTTTGGCAGATTTTGGCCCGTTTCGTGGACTATTACTCACCGTTTTGGGGTCCCATAGCTATTTCCACGATTGACGATTCCCGGTGTGCGTTTACGTGTCCGTCGTCAACACTCATAATTTTGGGAGATTTTGGCCCGTTTCGTGGACTATTACTCACCGTTTTGGGGTCCGAACAGATTTCCACGATTAACGAACCCTGAGGTGCGCTTACGCGTTGGTCATCAACACTCACAATTTTGGCCGATTCTGGTCAGTTTCGTGCACTATTACTTACCGTTTTTGGGTCCCGGAGTGATTTCAACGATTGGCGCACACCGGGGTGCGTTTACGTGTCGGTCATCAACACTCACAATTTTGGCCGATTCTCGTCCGTTTCGTGCACTATTACTCAATATTTTGGGTTCCGAGAGCTATTTCCATGATTGAATATCCCCGGGGTGCGTTTACGAGTCCGTCGTCAACACTCATAGTTTTGGCCAATTCTGTCCCGTTTCATGGACTATTACTCACCGTTTTGCGGGCCCGAAGCGATTTCCATAGTTGTTGAAGCCCAATGTGTGCTTACATGTCAGTCATCAACACTCGCAGTTTTGGCTGATTCTGTCCCGTTTCGTGGACTATTACTCACCGGTTTGGGGTCCCATAGCTATTTCCACGATTGACGATTCCTTGGGTGCGTTTACACGTCCGTCGTCAACACTCACAATTTTGGCAGATTTTGGCCCGTTTCGTGGACTATTACTCACCGTTTCGGGGTCCCATAGCTATTTCCATGATTGACGATTCCCGGTGTGCGTTTACGTGTCCGTCGTCAACACTCACAATTTTGGCAGATTTTGGCCCGTTTTGTGGACTATTACTCACCGTTTTGGGGTCCCGAACCAATTTCCACGATTAACGAACCCTGAGGTGCGCTTACGCGTTGGTCATCAACACTCACAATTTCGGCCGATTCTGGTCCGTTTCGTGCACTATTACTCAATATTTTGGGTTCCCAGAGCTATTTCCATGATTGAATATCCCTGGGTGCGTTTACGTGTCCATCGTCAACACTCATAGTTTTGGCCAATTCTGTCCTGTTTCGTGGACTATTACTCACCGTTTTGCGGGCCCGAAGCGATTTCCATAGTTGTTGAACCCCAAGGTGCGGTTATGTGTCGGTCATCAACACTCGCAGTTTTGGCCGATTCTGGCCCGTTTCGTCGACTATTACTCACTATTTTGCGGTCCGAAGTGATTTCCACGATTAACGAACCTTGGGGGTGCGTTTACGTGTTGGTCATCAACACTCGTGGTTTTTGTCGATTCTGGTCCGTTTCGTGCACTATTACTTACAGTTCTTGGGTCCAGAGTGATTTCCACAATTGACGATCCTCGGGGTGCGTTTACGTGTCCGTCGTCAACACTCATAGTTTTGGCCAATTCTGACCCGTTTCGTGGTCTAATACTCACCGTTTTGTGGGCCCGAAGCGATTTCCATAGTTGTTGAAGCCCAAGGTGCGCTTACGTGTCGGTCATCAACACTCACAGTTTTGGCCGATTTTGGCCCATTTCGTGGACTATTACTCACCGTTTTGGGGTCCCATAGCTATGTCACATCCCTAGCTAGCACTTGCACTAGGACCTGACTAGAGTGTGCATCATGTTTACTTTCAAAGAAACTTGAAATGGGATTAACAGAAACCCCAGCACCCCTCCCCTATCAACTAGGGTTTGATAAAATATTTTCCAATGTACCCAAAATGCCCTTCAAAATGTTCATCATTTCTGCCTTGGTCTTAAACCTCTGCCAAAAATGGTGCACAATTTTCTAGGACAGTCTAGGGCTTTGGATTAAATCATATGGTATTTGAATTTGGGCATTTAAATGCTATAAAATATTTTAAATGCTCAAATAATCATGAACTATAATGTTTCCTACTGTTCATATTATATACAGCAGGTATGACAAGTGTCATGAGTTATAAAAATGTTTAGGCATTTTTATTAAATGAACAAAGCTGCAAAAGAAATGAAACAGAAAATAAAAAAAAAGGAGAGAGAGAGAACTTACCTGGCGCCACCCGGCCCACCTGCCGGCCCAGCCCAGCTGCCGCTCCAGCGAGCTGCTTGGCTCTGCCAGGCAGGCAGGCAGGTGCTCGACGGCGACCACACGGCGCGCCACGCAGCTGCCCGCCGCCCTGCTTCACCCCCTCGCCGTCCTGGAGGGTTGGATCGAACGTCCACGACCTCCTCGACCCCCCAGACACCTCCGCCTTCCCCCAGTCCCTCTCCTCCGCTCTCCCCGCGCCATGGCCGACGCCGCCGTGATCGCACCGTCGTAGAAACCGCGTCCACCTTCGTCCCCGAGCTCCGCCGTGTTTTCCCTCGTCTCCGTCGTCCTCGACTGCTTCGAACAGGCCGAGCCCCGAGCGCTCGCCTGCCCTGGAGACGCCCTCGACCTCTTCTTTCCCAACTCCGGCCGCGGAGATCCCCCTCGCCGTGCTGCTCAGCTCCGACCACCCCCGAGCTCACTTCGGTGCTTGCTGCAACCGCTGTGAGCCTAGCTACCTCCTCTCCCTCTCCGTTGGCTCCCTCTTGCCCTGTAACACACTACACGTAGCTCGCCCGCACGCACCGCCGCCGTGCTCGTCGCCGGTGATGCTCCGGTGACCATTTGGTCACCGGCACCCGTCCAACGCACTCACCACAGCACGTAGATGCGAACGGTGCTACGCACGCATCGCCTAGGCCCCTGCAGCCACATCTCCACACACGCCCGACGCAGCTCGCCGCCGTCGAGCTCGTTGCCGTCGTCTCCGGCCACCCCAGGTCCGGCGACCACCTCCATCCGATGCGGAAGAGCAAGAGCTCTCCAACGCACACAGCCGCATCTCGAGCCGTGCACCGTAGGCGTTTTCCAAAGCACGCCGCCGCGTTTGGCCTCGCCGGCGGCTAAACGCCGGCGAGTTGAACCTGTTTTGACCACGGGTTTGACCCCCTGGGTCAATGACATGTGGGCCCTGCCCGCAAGTCAAACATAGTTTAGTTGTTAATTTAATATTAATTAGTTAATTAGTTTAGTCACTGACACGTGGGCCCAGGCCCCACTGACAGCTAATTAGTTTTAATTAAACTCTAATTAACTCAGTTAATTAGCTGTGACACTGACAGGAGGGACCCACTGGTCAGGTTTGACCTGGACTGGCCCTGTTGACTGGCTGACGTCAGCATGATGTCATGCTAACGCAGTAAAGGTTTTTCTGGGATTTTTAGATTTAATTTAATTCAGGAAATTCCAGTAAATACCCAAAACTTCTAAAAATCATATAAAATCAACCATAGCTCAGATGAAAAAGATTTATATATGAAAAATGATCAGAAAAATCCAATCTTTCTAATGGCACTGGTTTCAAGCATGTTTGAACAAGTTAACTTGCTGTATATATCAAAAACATGATAATGCACTTATTTAAATAATAGTTTGAACTTCAATTTGAATCCTTGATTCAAATAGGTTCAAACCCTTCTGGTTTTAGTTGCATTAGCCAACACAGATGCATCTTGCCATGTCATAAACATGCATCATATTGTTGCATTTGTTTGTCAATGATTGTATCGCCGGTATTCCCTGTGTTAGGTCCTGCTCCCGAGGATACTACTGCGTATCCAGTTGAAGAGCAGTACCCGACGACTACCTTGTCAGGCAAGCAATCATTGATCATTCCGATACAACCCAATCTTCTCGCTCCTGCTCTCTTTTACTGCATTAAGGCAACATCGCGTGAACTGCTACTTGCTGCGGTAGTTGAACCCTATTCCCTTGCATGACCTGTCATTGCCACAGTAAATAGTTGAAACCCACTAGCATGTGTAGGAGTTGATTGAGCCATGTGATGTGTGATCCACCATGCTATTTGTTTATGTTGCCTGCTATGCTTAGAGTTGTGTCTGGTCTGATTCATCTGGGTGATGGATCAGAGTGAAACAATCTTTCGATAAAGAGAAGGAAGTGTGGAATACGCTTGGTAAAGGTATCGATGAAAGGCCATGTAGGAGTACGTGGTGGGTTGTTTCATTGGAACCGTACATAGGACCTGAGATCTGTATGTGTGGTTCAAGTTGCAGTTACTACCATGCATTGGGCCCGAAACCAATGGACCCTCTCAGCTTATTAATTACCCTTGATCTCTGTCTAGGAGTTGCAACTAGTTTCTGGTGTTTATAGCTTACTGGAGGTCGTGCACAACGCTGACCCTCGGGGTGGGTTGTGATGCGACAGGTATGTGGCACGGTGTACCGGTTGCCCGTTTGGTGACTCGGGAACCCTGTACACATCGTTTGGGGCCGTGAGCGACACCCCGGCCGGATCTCCCCACGGATGGAACCCAAATAGGCGATAAACCTGGACGAGAGACTTGTGTAGTTAGTCAGGTCGTGGCCGACACCCTCGCTGGGCTTCCGCTTGAAGGTTGCCGAGTACACGCCGAGTAAACGGCGATAAGTGGTGGAAGCGTGTGTGAAGAGGTACACCCCTGCAGGGTTATCAAACTATTCGAATAGCCGTTGTTCGCGGTACGAACTACTTGGTTACTCTTACAGTTCATAGACAAGTTGATGGATACTACTAAAAGCCTCAAGATAAGCGTGAGTGCCGTGGATGGCCCTTCCGTAGGATGACGGAAGAGGATCCTCGGTAGTGTATTGATGTGGTGATTAGAGGACTCGTGTTCGTAACAATATCTTGCAATCCGTTGAGAGTTGTAGTATAGGTTAGCCAAGGTCAAAGCTGGCATTCTGCTATAAACTCCACTACCCCCTTTGATAATGTTGCATGTATGATAGGTTATGTGGTAAGACTTGCTGAGTACCTTTGTACTCATGTTTGCTTAATAACTGTTGCAGAGGAGAACCCTGCCCCTGCTGATGGGTTCTACATAGACGTCGACGTCGACGAGTAGCTTGACACCCAGACGGTGATCTGGAGCTTGTGAAGGGCCTTGTAGATAGTCAGGCTACACCAAGCCTGTTTTATTTTCTAAGTTGTCTGTACTCAGACATGTAGCTTCCGCTTGTGCTTGTATGACTGTATGACTTGAGTGATGGGTCATGTGACCCCTACCTATATGACTATGTTATGTATGGCTCTTGGAGCCTTTTAAATAAAGTAATTTGAGTCATAGAGTTCTGTTGTGATGCAATGTTGTATTTGCACATATTGAGCATATTGCGTGTATGATTGAAATGCTTGGTATGTGTGGGATCCGACACCTAGTTGTTTTCCTTTGGTAGCCTATCTTACAGGGAAATGCCTCCTAGTGATTCCAATGAGCCTTGGTAGCATTGCTACTGCTCGGAACACGTAGGCTGGCCGGCATGTGTCCTTCTTCGTTCCTGTGTTTGTCCCTTAGGGGAAATGTCATGCGTTGTTCCTTTAAGTCCATGTAGCTTGCTACGACTTGGGTTCATACGTTGATGACCGACACGTTCGTTGTTGGGTCATGGATGCCTGTCTCTGTAATTTAGTGCCACTTTTGGTTTATAACTAGCCATGTCGGCCCGGGTTCTCTGTCATATGGATGCTAGCGACACTATCATATACGTGTGCCAAAATGCGCAAACGGTCCCGGGCCAGGTAAGGTGGCACCCGTGGGGTTACCGTGCGTGAGGCCGCAAAGTGATATGACGTGTTACAGCTAGATCGGTGTGACTTAGGATCGAGGTCCTGACAGCGTTGGCATCAGAGCTGGACTGCCTGTAGGTTTCTCAAGCCAAACTGGTCGATGTTGAGTCTAGAAAAATTCTTAGTTATATGTAGGGGAATTGATTGTGGAAGGGAACGTAAGGTTCTTTTTACTCCTTCACCTTATGCCCTTCTTATCTGAGTCAGTCTATTCTTTCTACGGGGATTTAGGACTAGGCCTCTTATGTTTACTAGGTTCACGTGTTACTAATCCGTAGACTCTTAGGATTGTTGGTTTCAAGCCTCAGTTCAGTTTCTATCCTTTTAGTATGATGATTGTTGAACCGGAACCTTGATATGGAATTGTTGAGTGGCTATGCTATCATTTGTATGATGTCTCAAATCTTTGTTTGAGCATTTACAGTTGTTATGCTGCCCGATTTCTTCCAGAAACACTAATGCCTTTGCATTACTTTGTGTTTCAGATGTCTGGCCGCATCCCTCACCAAGTGGTTTGTTTGACTCGGTGCATTAATGTTCCCGGTCACACGGCCATGCTAGTCCGTGTGATGACTGAGACCGGTTATCGCTGGTATCCTGAATACACTGTGGAGGAACAGTATCGGGATTTCAGTCAAAGTCAGTATTTCTGCACAGTCCGGATATACCCCTCATATCCCGGAGCAAATGATCCCATCCATTGGTCTTATGGACTCGGGATTACCATCGAGATGGCAGTACAGGATGCCGCTTATTCGATGATGACCATTCTCCGTGCTAGGCATGCCCTGTTGCTGAACACTGAGTTCTGTTACATGCCAGCTTCACTCCCCGGAGAAGAAGGCTACTACACTGGTCTGTATACTGATGCTGCTCATGAAGAGCCACTGCTTCAGACTACTGTTCAGATGTTGGAGGATAGGGACCGTGAGGTCCGTGCCCTCCGAATGGAGCTGTATAACACCCGAGCCGCTCACTGGACTACTTTGACACGGCTTGCACCTGCTGTGCACGCCGGATATCTGGACATGCGGGATTTGTATCCTGTGCGGACTCGTCTGCCTGATCGCATGGATTGGCGTGACGTAGGGGGTATTACACCTCCACGTGGGCGTCGGTTACCACCAGCATCGGGACCGAGACCACACCCATGCCCCTATGGTCCACAGCCTTCGAGTGCTCTCGAGTTCCAAGATCCGTCTGTACCACTTCCAGGCTACGGTGGTAATCTTTACGAGGATTACTACGCGAATGTCTGAGCTAGTCCGTGGTAGTAGTAGTATTGTAGTAGTTGTATTTCCACAGTCCTGTGCGTCTTGTGGAATATGACTTAGTGTGTACTGAATTCCGGAGGTGTAGTTAAATAATGTATAGGAGCTTGGAATGCCTCTGATGGGATGTATCGTCTTTCACCGTAGTTGTACTTTAGCCTTGGCTTGTACTAAACTTTGTATGGTGTGTATGACCACTGGTGTATATATAGCAGTTCCTATATTACCATGTCGTACGGATGAACATCTCTGCATTCTGTGACATCCATTACATTCTACACTTCTATGTCAAAATTTTGCCATCCTTGTCTAAACCGTTGTTCTGTTTTCCTAGGATGGTCAACACTCGCAACACTCCTGCTGCTCAGGAGCAGGGTGAGGCTAGTGGGGCTAGAGATGGAAATCTACCCCAGCCACCCTCTTTGGCGGAAGTTATGCTTGAAGCAGAACGGAACAAGAGAGAGACCAACCGTCTGCTGGAACGCATTGAGCAAAACATTGGGTTCCGTCAGAGGAATGACGTGATGTCAATCCACGATTTTATCAAGATGTGTCCACCGAAGTTCCATCACTCCACTGAACCTCTGGATGCTGATGACTGGCTACGTAGTATCACCCACAAGCTACACTCTGCCCGTGTGGCCGAAGCTGACAAGGTTATCTATGCCGCCTACCATCTTGAGGGCCCTGCCAGTCTTTGGTGGGAAAACTTTGAAGCTATGCGTCCTACTGGCCAAGTCACTACCTGGGTTGAGTTCAGTGAGGCATTCCGTGAACATCACATTCCGGAAGGTCTCATGGATCGCAAGCGGGAGGAATTCTGCAATTTCACCCAGGGCCGTTTGACTGTGGATGGCTACAGTCGTGAGTTTGGTAATCTGGCACGCTATGCACCTGAGGAAGTATCCACCGATGCCAAGAAACAGGCGAGGTTCCGCAAGGGACTCAGCCCTGAACTTCGTCGAGATCTACGTCTGCACGAGTGCACCTCCTTCCAGAAGTTGGTTAACAAGGCTATCAGTGCTGAGACAGGCCAGACCGACTTCGAGGCCACCCGCAAGCATACTCGAGACCTTGGTTCCTCATCCGGCTCTGGTTCTCACAAGCGCCGTGTGTGGGTTCCTAACACTGCTCTGCCACCCAAGTATACACCGAGGCCATCCTATGAGGCGCCTCGTCCAACTCAACAGTTTGCACCTGCTAAGACCTATGGAGGTCCACCCTCCAACTTTGCTCCACGCACCACCACTGTGACATGTTTCAAGTGTGGAGAACCGGGACACTACATGCGTGATTGTCCCCAGAATCAGCCAGGAAAACCCGTTGGCCGTGGTAAGCCAACCGGCAAGGTGAACTATGTCAAGCCAATCCCCACTGCACGTGGTCATGTCAACTATGTTTCTGCCGAAGAAGCCTATGAGGATCCTAACGTCGTCCTTGGTACGCTTCTCGTAAACTGCCATCCGTCTGTTTTTTTCGATACTGGAGCATCCCATTCGTTCATATCTGAGAGCTATGCTCGATTGCACAACATGACTTTTTGTGACATGCCTACTTCCATGGTTATCCAAACTCCTGGTTCAAAGTGGCAAACCTCTAGGGTAAGCCATGGAAATGAAATCCTTGTCGATAGACTTGTTTTCCTTGCATCCTTAATCGCTCTCAAGTCCTCGGACATAAATATCATTTTGGGTATGGATTGGATGACAACCCATTACGCCAAAATTGATTGCTTTACAAGGACCGTTCAACTTACACATCCATCCAGCAAGATAGTCAATGTCTTGACTCGAATGGCTGAACGTCAGCTCTATTCTCTTAATGCCAGCCCTCTACCAGAACTCGAAGATATCCCGGTAGTCTGTGACTTTCCGGATGTTTTTCCAGAAGAACTGCCAGGAGTTCCACCTGACAGAGATGTCGAGTTCGTGATAGATCTTATCCCTGGAACTGTCCCAATCTCTAGGAGACCTTATAAGATGGCACCACTAGAATTAGCTGAGCTAAAGAAACAACTCGATGAGTCCTTGCAAAAGGGTTTCATCCGTCCTAGTTCTTCCCCTTGGGCTTGCCCCGTCCTCTTCGTCAAGAAGAAGGATGGAACGGAGCGGATGGTTGTAGATTACCGACCTGTCAATCTGGTCACCATAAAGAATAAGTATCCGCTTCCCAGGATCAACGACCTGTATCATCAGCTCGCTAGATCCTCAGTCTTCTCTAAGATGGATTTGAGGTTGGGCTACCATCAAATCAAAATCAAGAACGTGGACATTCCTAAAACGGCTTTCGTTACTCGTTATGGCCAATATGAGTACACCGTCATGTCCTTCGGATTAACCAATGCCCCAGCTACCTTTTCTCGGTTAATGAATTCTATATTCATGGAGTATTTGGATAAATTCGTCGTGGTATACCTCGATGATATACTCATTTTCTCCAAGAACAAGGAAGATCATGCCGAGCATTTAAGGCTGGTATTGACGAAACTTCGAGAGCACCGCCTTTATGCCAAATTCTCTAAATGTGAATTTTGGTTGCCAGAAGTAACCTATCTAGGTCATGTGATCTCTGGCAAGGGTATTGCTGTCAATCCCGAGCGAGTTCAAGCCGTACTTGATTGGACTCCTCCTGAATCGGTCAAGCAAGTTAGGAGTTTTCTTGGCTTAGTGAGCTATTGCCGACGTTTCGTCGAGAACTTCTCCAAAGTTGCTAAACCTCTAACCGAACTCCTCAAGAAAGATAAAAAGTTTGAGTGGACCCCACAGTGCGAGTCCAGTTTTCAGGAACTGAAAAGACGCCTGACATCTGAACCTGTACTGGTACCACCAGACTTTTCCAAGGATTTTATAATCTATTGCGGCGCCTCGCGACAAGGACTAGGTTGCATTCTTATGCAAGATCGTCAAGTGATTGCATACGCATCCCGACAGTTGCGTCCACATGAGGATAACTATCCTACTCATGATTTAGAGCTTGCAGCTGTAGTCCATGCACTCAAAACATGGCGGCTTTACCTCCTTGGTAATCGCTGTGAAATTTTCACTGATCACCAAAGCTTGAAGTATATCTTCACCCAACCGGATTTGAATCTTAGGCAAAGACGTTGGGTTGAGTTGCTCACCGGCTACGACTTAGGAATCACTTACACTCCTGGAAAGGCCAATGTCATGGCTGATGCACTAAGTCGTAAGTCATATTGTAACAATTTAATGTTACAACAAAGTCAACCACTTCTCCACGAGGAATTTCGTAAGCTTAACCTTCACATTGTTCCTCGAAGATTCCTTTCCACCTTGGTGGCGAAACCTACCCTTTTGGATTAGGTCATCAAAGCACAGAAGGTTGATCCCGGAATTTCCCGTATTAAGAGGAACATCAAGAAAGGAGTTGCAGGATGTTTCTCAATTGATGATCAAGGAGTCGTATTCTTTAGCAACCGTTTAGTGGTTCCTAAAGTACGAAACCTAAGACGTTTGATCCTCAAGGAGGCTCATGAATCTCCTCTCACGATTCATCCCGGTAGTACCAAAATGTATCAAGACCTACGTCAAAGATTCTGGTGGACTAGGATGAAGAGAGAAATCGCTCAATTCATTGCTAACTGCGACGTTTGCCGTCGAGTCAAAGCAGAGCATCAACGGCCTGCTGGCACCCTTCAACCTTTAGCTATTCCTGAATGGAAATGGGATAAAGTCGGTATGGATTTCATTACCGGGTTTCCCAGGTCCAGGAAAGGGAATAATGCTATCTTCGTCGTTATCGACCGCCTCTCTAAAGTAGCTCATTTCCTACCTGTTCGGGAGAGTATTACCGCTAGCCAGCTAGCAGACTTATATATCTCTCGAATAGTGTCACTTCATGGTGTACCGTTGGAGATTAACTCAGACCGTGGAAGTCTTTTCACTTCACGATTTTGGAAAGTTTCCAGAATGCTATGGGAACTCATCTCTCTTTCAGTACTGCCTTCCATCCGCAATCAAGTGGTCAAGTGGAACGAGTCAATCAAATTCTGGAAGACATGCTTCGAGCCTCTGTCATTTCTTTCGGTATGGAATGGGAAAAGTGTCTTCCATTTGCCGAATTTGCTTATAATAATAGTTATCAAGCCAGCTTGGGTAAAGCTCCTTTCGAAGTTCTATATGGACGAAGGTGTCGAACACCTCTTAACTGGTCAGAAACCAGTGAAAGACAATTCTTTGGCCCGGATATGATCCAGGAAGCAGAGGAACAAGTTCGCATCGTTCGTGAGAGATTGAAAACAGCCCAGTCTCGCCAAAAGAGCCAATATGATAGTCATCATAAGGCTGTGACTTTTGAAGTCGGCGATAAGGCTTACCTTCGGGTTACTCCTCTTAAGGGAACCCATCGATTCGGTATCAAAGGCAAATTGGCCCCTCGTTACATCGGTCCTTTTCGCATTCTTGCCAAACGAGGAGAAGTTGCCTACCAATTGGATCTACCTCCGCACCTCTCCAGAGTTCATGATGTTTTCCACGTTTCTCAACTCAGGCGTTGCTTCTCGGATCCTATCCGCGGAGTGGACCACGAAACGCTTGATCTCCAAGACAATCTCACATATCGAGAATACCCCGTTCGTATTCTTGATCAAACCGAGCGCACCACTCGACGCCACAATATCAAGTTTCTCAAGGTTCAATGGTCACATCATTCCGAGAGTGAAGCTACTTGGGAAAGGGAGGATCGTCTTCGACTTGAGTACCCCACCCTCTTTCCGGAGGAACCCGAATCTCGGGACGCGATTCTTTTAAGTGGGGGTGAGTTGTCACATCCCTAGCTAGCACTTGCACTAGGACCTGACTAGAGTGTGCATCATGTTTACTTTCAAAGAAACTTGAAATGGGATTAACAGAAACCCCAGCACCCCTCCCCTAACAACTAGGGTTTGATAAAATATTTTCCAATGTACCCAAAATGCCCTTCAAAATGTTCATCATTTCTGCCTTGGTCTTAAACCTCTGCCAAAAATGGTGCACAATTTTCTAGGACAGTCTAGGGCTTTGGATTAAATCATATGGTATTTGAATTTGGGCATTTAAATGCTATAAAATATTTTAAATGCTCAAATAATCATGAACTATAATGTTTCCTACTGTTCATATTATATACAGCAGGTATGACAAGTGTCATGAGTTATAAAAATGTTTAGGCATTTTTATTAAATGAACAAAGCTGCAAAAGAAATGAAACAGAAAAGAAAATAAAAAAAAGGAGAGATAGAGAACTTACCTGGCGCCACCCCGCCCACCTGCCGGCCCAGCCCAGCTGCCGCTCCAGCGAGCTGCTTGGCTCGGCCAGGCAGGCAGGCAGGTGCTCGACGGCGACCGCACGGCGCGCCACGCAGCTGCCCGCCGCCCTGCTTCACCCCCTCGCCGTCCTGGAGGGTTGGATCGAACGTCCACGACCTCCTCGACCCCCCAGACACCTCCGCCTTCCCCCAGTCCCTCTCCTCCGCTCTCCCCGCGCCATGGCCGACGCCGCCGTGATCGCACCGTCGTAGAAACCGCGTCCACCGTCGTCCCCGAGCTCCGCCGTGTTGTCCCTCGTTTCCGTTGTCCTCGACTGCTTCGAACAGGCCGAGCCCCGAGCGCTCGCCCGCCCTGGAGACGCCCCCGACCTCTTCTTCCCCAACTCCGGCCGCGGAGATCCCCCTCGCCGTGCTGCTCAGCTCCGACCACCCCCGAGCTCGCTTCGGTGCTTGCTGCAACCGCTGTGAGCCTAGCTACCTCCTCCCCCTCTCCGTTGGCTCCCTCTTGCCCTGTAACACACTACACGTAGCTCGCCCGCACGCACCGCCGCCGTGCTCGTCGCCGGTGATGCTCCGGTGACCATTTGGTCACCGGCACCTGTCCAACGCACTCACCACATCACGTAGATGCGAACGGTGCTACGCACGCATCGCCTAGGCCCCTGCAGCCGCATCTCCACACACGCCCGACGCCGCTCGCCGCCGTCGAGCTCGTTGCCGTCGTCTCCGGCCACCCCAGGTCCGGCGACCACCTCCATCCGATGCGGAAGAGCAAGAGCTCTCCAACGCACCCAGCCGCATCTCGAGCCGTGCACCGTAGGCGTTTTCCGAAGCACGCCGCCGCGTTTGGCCTCGCCGGCGGCTAAACGCCGGCGAGTTGAACCTGTTTTGACCACGGGTTTGACCCCCTGGGTCAATGACATGTGGGCCCTGCCCGCAAGTCAAACATAGTTTAGTTGTTAATTTAATATTAATTAGTTAATTAGTTTAGTCACTGACACGTGGGCCCTGGCCCCACTGACAGCTAATTAGTTTTAATTAAACTCTAATTAACTCAGTTAATTAGCTGTGACACTGACAGGAGGGACCCACTGGTAAGGTTTGACCTGGACTGGCCCTGTTGACTGGCTGACGTCAGCATGATGTCATGCTGACGCAGTAAAGGTTTTTCTGGGATTTTTAGATTTAATTTAATTCAGGAAATTCCAGAAAATACCCAAAACTTCTAAAAATCATATAAAATCAACCATAGCTCAGATGAAAAAGATTTATATATGAAAAATGATCAAAAAAATCCAATCTTTCTAATGGCACTGGTTTCATGCATGTTTGAACAAGTTAACTTGCTGTATATATCAAAAACATGATAATGCACTTATTTAAATAATAGTTTGAACTTCAATTTGAATCCTTGATTCAAATAGGTTCAAACCCTTCTGGTTTTAGTTGCATTAGCCAACACACATGCATCTTGCCATGTCATAAACATGCATCATATTGTTGCATTTGTTTGTTAATGATTGTATCGCCGGTATTCCCTGTGTTAGGTCCTGCTCCCGAGGATACTACTGCGTATCCAGTTGAAGAGCAGTACCCGACGACTACCTTGTCAGGCAAGCAATCATTGATCATTCCGATACAACCCAATCTTCTCGCTCCTGCTCTCTTTTACCGCATTAAGGCAACAGCGCGTGAACTGCTACTTGCTGCGGTAGTTGAACCCTATTCCCTTGCATGACCTGTCATTGCCACAGTAAATAGTTGAAACCCACTAGCATGTGTAGGAGTTGATTGAGCCATGTGATGTGTGATCCACCATGCTATTTGTTTATGTTGCCTGCTATGCTTAGAGTTGTGTCTGGTCTGATTCATCTGGGTGATGGATCAGAGTGAAACAATCTTTCGATAAAGAGAAGGAAGTGTGGAATACGCTTGGTAAAGGTATCGATGAAAGGCCATGTAGGAGTACGTGGTGGGTTGTTTCATTGGAACCGTACATAGGACCTGAGATCTGTATGTGTGGTTCAAGTTGCAGTTACTACCATGCATTGGGCCCGAAACCAATGGACCCTCTCGGCTTATTAATTACCCTTGATCTTTGTCCAGGAGTTGCAACTAGTTTCTGGTGTTTATAGCTTACTGGAGGTCGTGCACAACGCTGACCCTCGGGGTGGGTTGTGATGCGACAGGTACGTGGCACGGTGTACCGGTTGCCCGTTTGGTGACTCGGGAACCCTGTACACATCGTTTGGGGCCGTGAGCGACACCCCGGCCGGATCTCCCCACGGATGGAACCCAAATAGGCGATAAACCTGGACGAGAGACTTGTGTAGTTAGTCAGGTCGTGGCCGACACCCTCGCTGGGCTTCCGCTTGAAGGTTGCCGAGTACACGCCGAGTAAACGGCGATAAGTGGTGGAAGCATGTGTGAAGAGGTACACCCCTGCAGGGTTATCAAACTATTCGAATAGCCGTTGTTCGCGGTACGAACTACTTGGTTACTCTTACAGTTCATAGACAAGTTGATAGATACTACTAAAAGCCTCAAGATAAGCGTGAGTGCCGTGGATGGCCCTTCCGTAGGATGACGGGAGAGGATCCTCGGTAGTGTATTGATGTGGTGATTAGAGGACTCGTGTTCGTAACAATATCTTGCAATCCGTTGAGAGTTGTAGTATAGGTTAGCCAAGGTCAAAGCTGGCATTCTGCTATAAACTCCACTACCCCCTTTGATAATGTTGCATGTATGATAGGTTCTGTGGTAAGACTTGCTGGGTACCTTTGTACTCATGTTTGCTTAATAACTGTTGCAGAGGAGAACCATGCCCCTGCTGATGGGTTCTACATAGACGTTGACGTCGACGAGTAGCTTGACACCCAGACGGTGATCTGGAGCTTGTGAAGGGCCTTGTAGATAGTCAGGCTACACCAAGCCTGTTTTATTTTCTAAGTTGTCTGTACTCAGACATGTAGCTTCTGCTTGTGCTTGTATGACTGTATGACTTGAGTGATGGGTCATGTGACCCCTACCTGTATGACCATGTTATGTATGGCTCTTGGAGCCTTTTAAATAAAGTACTTTGAGTCATAGAGTTCTGTTGTGATGCAATGTTGTATTTGCACATATTGAGCATATTGCGTGTATGATTGAAATGCTTGGTATGTGTGGGATCCAACACCTAGTTGTTTCCCTTTGGTAGCCTATCTTACAGGGAAATGGCTCCTAGTGATTCCAATAAGCCTTGGTAGCATTGCTACTGCTCGGAACACGTACGCTGGCCGGCATGTGTCCTTCTTCGTTCCTGTGTCTGTCCCTTAGGGGAAATGTCACGCGTTGTTCCTTTAAGTCCATGTAGCTTGCTACGACTTGGGTTCATACGTTGATGACCGACACGTTCGTTGTTGGGTCATGGATGCCTGTCTCTGTAATTTAGTGCCACTTTTGGTTTATAACTAGCCATGTCGGCCCGGGTTCTCTGTCATATGGATGCTAGCGACACTGTCATATACGTGTGCCAAAATGCGCAAACGGTCCCGGGCCAGGTAAGGTGGCACCCGTGGGGTTATCGTGCGTGAGGCCGCAAAGTGATATGACGTGTTACAGCTAGATCGGTGTGACTTAGGATCGGGCTCCTGACACATAGCTATTTCCACGATTGACGATTCCCGGGATGCGTTTACATGTTCGTCGTTAACACTCACAATTTTGGCAGATTTTGGCCCGTTTCGTGGACTATTACTCACCGTTTTGGGGTCCCATAGCTATTTCCACGATTGACGATTCCCGGTGTGCGTTTACGTGTCCGTCGTCAACACTCATAATTCTGACAGATTTTGGCCCGTTTCGTGGACTATTACTCACCGTTTTGGGGTCCCGAACCGATTTCCACGATTAACGAACCCTGAGGTGCGCTTACGCGTTGGTCATCAACACTCACAATTTTGGCCGATTCTGGTCCGTTTCGTGCACTATTACTTACCGTTTTTGGGTCCCGGAGTGATTTCAACGATTGGCGAACACCGGGGTGCGTTTACGTGTCGGTCCTCAACACTCACAATTTAGGCCGATTCTGGTCCGTTTCGTGCACTATTACTCAATATTTTGGGTTCCGAGAGCTATTTCCATGATTGAATATCGCCGGGGTGCGTTTACGTGTCCGTCGTCAACACGCATAGTTTTGCCCAATTCTGTCCCGTTCGTGGACTATTACTCAACGTTTTGCGGGCCCGATGCGATTTCCATAGTTGTTGAACCCCAGGGTGCAGTTATGTGTCGGTCATCAACACTCGCAGTTTTGGCCTATTCTGGCCCGTTTCGTGGACTATTACTCACTATTTTGGGGTCCGAAGTGATTTCCCCGATTAACGATCCCTCGGGTGCGTTTACGTGTTGGTCATCAACACTCGTAGTTTTTGTCGATTCTGGTCCGTTTCGTGCACTATTACTTACCGTTCTTGGGTCCAGTGTGATTTCCACGATTGACGATCCCCGGGTTGCGTTTACGTGTTCGTAGTCAACACTCACAATTTTGGCCAATTCT
>LR738716.1:13606030-13618847 GCA_902687465.1 Secale cereale
GACTATTACTCACCGTTTTGCGGTCCCATAGCTATTTCCACGATTGACGATTCCCGGGGTGCGTTTACATGTCCGTCGTCAACACTCACAATTTTGGCAGATTTTGGCCCGTTTCGTGGACTATTACTCACCGTTTTGGGGTCCCGAACCGATTTTCACGATTAACGAACCCTGATGTGCGCTTACGCGTTCGTCATCAACACTCGTGGTTTTTGTCGATTCTGGTCCGTTTCATGCACTATTACTTAACGTTTTGGGTCCCGAAGTGATTTCTACGATTGGCGAACACCGAGGTGCGTTTACGTGTCGGTCATCAACACTCACAATTTTGGCCGATTCTGGTCCGTTTCGTGCACTATTACTCAATATTTTGGGTTCCCAGAGCTATTTCCATGATTGAATATCGCCGGGGTGCGTTTACGTGTCCGTCGTCAACACTCATAGTTTTGCCCAATTCTGTCCTGTTCGTGGACTATTACTCACCATTTTGCGGGCCCGAAGCGATTTCCATAGTTGTTGAACCCTAGGGTGCGGTTATCTGTCGGTCATCAACACTCGTAGTTTTGGCCGATTCTGGCCCGTCTCGTGGACTATTACTCACTATGGGGTCCGAAGTGATTTCCCCGATTAACGAACCATCGGGTGCGTTTACGTGTTGGTCATCAACACTCGTGGTTTTTGTCGATTCTGGTCCGTTTCGTGCACTATTACTTACCGTTCTTGGGTCCAGAGTGATTTCCACGATTGACGATCCCCGGGGTGCGTTTACGTGTCCGTAGTGAACACTCACAATTTTGGCCAATTCTGATCCGTTTCATGGACTATTACTCACCGTTTTGCGGGCCCGTAGTGATTTCCATAGTTGTTGAAGCTGTCGGGGCTGGATTTCGGGAACACAATATTCCAGAAATTAACCCCTAGTGTCATCACCAGCCCAGGATTACTGTTACTGGTGGACACATCCTTGTCACAGATTACCAAGCATTTACAAGAATTTGATACAAGACCATATAGGTCTATTGATACAACAATGACTCCGGTGGTGGATGAAGGAATTGGCTTGTGGATCTCCACATCGATGGGGCTCCATTCCCATAGGAACAGCTGACCCGGATAACTCCTATCCCGCGTGGCTGTACTCCTAGGCTTCGCACGGACGCCACTGAGGTACTCCTTGTAGAACTCCTAACCTGGCCAAGTAAATAGCCAGGGACAAGCCTGTGAGTACGTTTGAATGTACTCGCAAACATCATGGACAAAAGATATAACAAATGCATCAAACAATTATATGGTCATGATGAATTAAAAATATATACATATGCTTATGATGGACTTATATTAAATGCATGCTGACAGGAATTAAAATATGGCATGGTGAATAATGGTTAGTGCAGGAAATAAATATTAGCATCAATAAAATATAAAAGAAATGCCGGTCGGATGTCAAGTGACACCACGGTCGGTCTTGAAAAGAAATGCCAGTCGGGTGTCTAAAGGAGAAATCAGACGATATCATCCGAGAACTCAGGCGACGCCACGAAAGGACTTGAAAAGAAATGCCAGTCGGGTATCCACAAGAGTAGTGGCGTGATAAACCGCCTGACACTCGAGGGACGCCACAAAAGGACTTGAAAATAAAGGCGAGTGTCCGGGGTAGTCTAGCCAGCCCCTGAGACACTCTAAGGAAATAAAATAAGAGAAACGGGTTAGTCCACAATAATAATCATATCATCAAATATACTAATGGTAACACCAGTAGCAACGATAATTATCCTGCAAAATAACCATGCTCAATTTTTTTAAAATATTTCCTCCGGAGACCGACTCTAAGACCGACACTTGACCAACCCAGACTGTAGTCCTTAACCGCGGACACGGCTATTCGAATAGATACGACTCTGCAGAGGGTGTACTCTTTACCCACAAGTATAGGATTTCTTTAGTCAGTATCGGGACACTGACTAATTCCCATTATGGTCTTTGGGTTGAAAACACACCTAACCAGCACACACCAGCTTAACTTTTCTGCTGCCAGGGATCACCCAAAACAACAGTTAAGTAAAACACTAAGTGGGAAGGCTACAACCTCCAATAGCATGGGATCACTATTTATACGCGCGGATTACAAGGGTACACTCCCTCTCGGCATCACGACAGCCGGAAACACCCATGCCCCCTTGACCCGATGACTGGATTTAGTCCAGGGCCCTGGAAACCCTCATCGTGGCCCTCTGTACGGTGTGTGCATGGAAAGGGGTTAACAACTTACTAAACCATACCTTACCCGAGGCAGGGACAAGTGGTAGCACGAAACAAGGATGGGGGTTACCGGAACAAGACTCGATCTACGGTCGACTCAGGAGGCCTATAATTCCTGCAGTGGTTAGCACAACAAATTATTCTTTCAACCATATCATCAGGACAGGGCCACAACCCTTGCCTGCTTCCACAAATATCTCGTGACACCACCGTGTCAAAAAGGGCCCGTGCCCACCGGCACGTCCAAAACGGGAGCACACTCCTGGATGTTCACAAACTATGCATGTTGCAAAATGCATACAAGAGAAAATAATTATATGAACATGCATGCATGAAATATTCCTACTCATATGCAATTTTTATTAATAGTATCAAACCATGCTCAAAATATTCTAGCCAACAAATTATCAAACATTCACCATATCAAGTGTTCAAGATGCTTGCCTTGAACATGCAGAAGTATTGGGTGCACTCCAAAAGTTTGAAATATTCATCCCCCCTTCATTTCCTATTTTCAAAAATATCGAAATCACCACATACTCCAAAAACAGCATTAAAAGTATTTCAAATATTTTTGAAACAAATACTAAAATAAACTAGATGATATTTAAGGAATATCAGAAAAGAATTAATTTATTTAGAGTTCATATGAATTTCTCATGGAATTACTAAGATGGAAAACATGATTAAAAGCAATATTAAATTCATTAAACAGAAACCATGCACAGTAAAAATATTCACTTAATTTAGATAAGTAGAGCATGATTTTAGGAGTCTAAATAAATTTGAAAAATTAAATTTGGATGCAAAGTGATTGCTGTGGAAATAATGGAAAACTACTGATAACAGAAAAAGAGAAAGGCAGAGAGGCGCCCTGAGCGCGACTTAGCCGAGCGCGCCACTGGGCCGAGCCCAGCTGCTTCGGCAGTGTGGGACGCGTCGACGTCGAAGGCGTATTAGCGGAGTACGCCTCCACTTACGCCGAGCTGGTGCGGCCTGTGGTCACTGACAGTGGGACCGCTTGGCCCACTTGTCAGGTTTGACCAGGTCCACACGCTCGTCTTCTCGCGGCAGAGCAGGGGCGGCGCTCCGGCGGAGCTCGCCGGCGAACGGTGGCGCCGTTTGAGGAGCCGAGGGCACCGTTGTGTTCAGGAGGGGGAGGCGGTTCTTCCGGTGCTCTCCGTGGTAGCTGGGATGGACGGAGTTGCCGGCGACGAGGTCCTCGGCGGACGGCGCCGTCGGACGAAAGGGGAACTCCGGCTATGGTGCAACTCCAGTGGAATCGAAGATGGGGACGGGTTCGTGGATGCTCCAGGAGGCCATTGGTGTAGATAGTAGGGAGGGGGAGGCACTGGAGGGGTGGGAAGCTCCGTGGATAAGGCGGCGGCAGTGGCTGCCTGAGACGGAAGGGATGACCTCGTCCGGTCGATTGGGTGCACGGGGGAGATTCTAGAGGAGTGGGGAGAGGTAGTGATGGACTGAGGGGGCTTGGGGTTGGGTATTTATAGGCGGGGCGACGCGG
The DNA here is from genome assembly GCA_902687465.1 of Secale cereale. NCBI lineage: Eukaryota > Viridiplantae > Streptophyta > Magnoliopsida > Poales > Poaceae > Secale > Secale cereale. Next base: position 13,609,812 of record LR738716.1, read on the forward strand.
TTCGGCGGGTTCCAGAAAACGGACACGGTGGCGATCGCCATTACTCCGGCAGGTGAGGTCGTTGGGTGGCCGGTGAGGGTCGGTGAGGACGGTGGCCGGCCGGAGTTAATAGGGGAGTGTGCTGGCGGCTCGGGGAGGTGCCAGGTAATTTGGACGGCGCCGTCCACGGGCAGACAGCGGCGGCGGCCATTGATGGCGCTCTGAGGCCGGTGGCGAGGTTGGTGAGGGCAGCGTGGGTCGGTGTGTCTCTTGTGCGACTGGTGCGCTGAGGATGAGCTCGAGCTGTTGGCAATAAAGAGAGAGGGGCCCAGGGAGAGACGTGGTGAGGCGGGACTCGTCGGGCGGCGCCTCCGGACGGCGTGGACGGCGGTGGCCGGCGCAAGCGGCCAAGGGAAAGGTGTCGGCGAAGTAAATGATGGTCGAGCTGATGCAGGGGAAGATTAGGATGAGAGGGGAAGGCAGCAGGGAGGCCACGCGTGGCGGTGCCGACGCCTGCCAAACGAGCGCTCTGCTCGTGCTCTGAGCATGCACACCAAGTGTTCGGCAAAATGCCAATGGCATATACAGGCATTCGAACACGTTGCAACTTAGCAGGATGGTGCTTCTAGACATGAGAGGAATGATGGACATGCTAGTCTGGCTAAATGATCAAGTGTCCATAATGGTTTAGAAAGTGGCAAAATTTCTGTTATGCAAACAAGGTGCTCGACAGAATGATAGAGCTATCTAGGCAACTCTGTTGGAAGTGAAACTTGGCAGAGTTGTGTCTCCTTACAGATAATAGATGATGGTGGAGTTGGTTTGGAAAAAGGAAATACTTGCTAGTGCAAGTTTTGAAGGATTTTCAGTTCTGGACAGAAACTTGGGGAATGTATTTGGTGCAAACAAAAGAGGAATTTGGAGCTGATCTTCTGGAGTTAAGGGTTTGATAGGAGGAACTAGAAGATGGCCAAGTATCAGAACTTTTGGAGCAAGAAATAATGGGGTTGTAGTAGAAACCTAGAAGATGGACAGAAATGAAAAAGAGGATGGTTCACTCAAATTTTGCAAAACACCAAGTTGGGTTTTTGCACCAAAGTGACATATAGGCATCATAAGACCTCTCAGAATTATGGTGGAATTTTTAGAGAATTATTTAAAATAGTTGTAGTGCAACAGAAGCATTTAAAACACTGCAAAAGCTATTAAAAGAATTTTCTAGGGCAAAATTTTATTATGAAAATAATTTCTACTGTTATTAAACAAATAATGAAATGACTCAAGATATAACCAGAGCCCACAAAATTATTTCCAAAAATTTACTATATGAAGAGAAGATTTTCTAAGACAGGAATAGAAAAGGCTCTGAAAAATATTAAAGAACCTAATATAATTCAAAATTTTATTTCTAGCCAAATTTTATTTAATAAAAATGTGGTTAAAATTTTGGGGTGTTACAAACTCTAACCCCCTTAGAAAAATCTCGTCCTCGAGATTTGTTAAGGGTGGAAGAATTAAAAAGCATACCACACAAACAAAACACTCATATGCAAAATGCAAACAAGGCAATACATTCATGACATCCAAACAAAACAAGATCACATCATGCAAACAAACACTGCACGCTATGCCAACGCACTCACGACCGTCTACGGTCCGAAAACGAGATTTACGGGGTCAAGCGGAAGGCTTCCCGGTGTTACATCCTTCTTCTTCCGGAGGGAGTGGAGGAAGTGGAGGGAGCAAACGAAGAATGTGTCCCCTCTGAGTTGGCAGAGGGGGTCCGCCAATGGCGATCCGGGGATTCAGAACAGCAAGGTAGTGGAGATACTCCAGTATTTGCTGGGTGAAACGCTCCTGGGCCATCACATATTGAATGAGATAGACCAGGGCTGGATCGCTCTCTGCACGTCCACAGCGGAACGTAGCTTCTGCTCCAAAAGCAGCGCGGCTAGGGAAATAGCAGTATTCCCTTGTGCTGGCACAAGGTACCGCAAATCGAAGACGGGTGACTGCTTCATACGCAGCAGACTCAATGGCCATGCCTGGCGTTGGCATGGATCTCCCGATGAAAATCACATAGGGAGGGCCTTGGTTTAAATCTGCTGGTGGAATATGTACAGCTGCCCAGTATTTCGAGAGATCAGGAGTGATTCTCGATTTGAATAGCTCATACAGGGGTGGATGGGTGGAGCGAAGAGTATTGCGGGTAAAATCCCACAATAACATAACAAAACTACCAGGTCTTGCATCGGGGGTCCTCAGATAAGCTCCGGGGTGAGACATGGGTGGATGAATGGAAAAGGCAGTGCTTGATGCTGATGGTTTCTGGTGTGGAAAAATGAGCGTGGCCTCTTATAGAGAGCCTGGGTCATGAAACATGAATTGGTGCCGGTACGACTGAGACACCGACTCCGGCGCGGGGCAGTCTGAGTCAAAGTCTCAGGCCTCAATCCCCAAAAGAAAAGTGACATGTTACTGTGCGTGTCGGTTAGGGGTCACGTCTAGAATTTACTCTACAACCACTCATCAAGCAATTCATGCCAGATCACACATACTATTAGATGGTGACACACAGGGGGTCTACTAACTCACTACGCCACACACCAGCTACTGCGAAACTAAAGGAAAAACCGAGCCACTAGGGCTTGATAACAATTCTGGTGGACTCATTCCACCTGGTTGATATCTAGCCGGGGGCGTCTTGCGGATGCCGAGTCCTCTCCGGGTGCTTCCGTGTCAGAGCTGGCCGGGGTAGGATGGGGAGCTACAGGGCTGGAGTAGCGGTGGTGGCCTTCGCGGGGTGTCGAGGTCACCGTCCCATTGGAGTAGGCCTCCAAGAGACGACGGAGATTTCCGGGTGAGGCGATGGCATTGCCCGGATAGGTGACATGGTCAGAGCTTGGGGGCTCAACCGGCCTTCCAAGCAGCACTATCAGGGCGTCGGTGGCGGGTGCGACTTCATTCCTTGCTGGGGTCAGGAGAGCGAGCGTCCTGCGGGTCTCAATCAGATCAAAGGTGACCTGATCGAACAGTGCCTCCTGCGCTCTTAGGTAGCGCACCAGGTGCACCAGGGCAGGATCCGACTCATGGTCCCCGTTGGCGACCTGGGTCGGTCTACCATAGCCTTCACGGCTAGGGTAGTAGTAGAAGGAGCGGCAGTTAACCCTCGGCGACAGGTGCCGAAGTTGAACTATAGCCTCTCGGGCTGCAAGTTGGATGGCTTCGGGCTCGCCGGAGGTCGTCCTCCCGGTGAATCGGTAGGGACGCTCTGATGTGGTGCCCCTCCCGTAGATGTGCACCGTGGCCCAGAAGTGATGGATGGAAACACTCGTGCGCTCTTGGTACACGACATACTCCGGTGGCTCGTCGATGCTAAAAGCACGACGGGTGAGATTGGCGAGGACGGCTACGAAGCCTTCAAGCTCGACTGCGGTGGTCTCGTTGTGCACGAGGGGGCCTGGCATCTTGGTGGTTGGATATCGAACTGGGAATGAGGCTGTGATGTGTTGAGTTTGGGGTAAGGCTTCCTTTATAAGTCAGCCGAGTCTTCCATCGCACGCTTGTGGATGGGAAAGCTCAGGTGTTGGCACAAGCACACGGCCTATGGATAGACTGATAGGTTGGGCACCGGCTATCAAAAGATGTCGGTTGCCACTGTGGGTGGGATAGACTTGACTGTGGACAGGAAAAGTTGTGGATGGTGTGGAAACCTAGGGATGGTGACCAGGCTAAGATAGGATTAGCCAATGGTCAGCCTGGCTCTGATACCAAGGCTGTCGGGGCCGGATTTCGGGAACACAATATTCCAGAAATTAACCCCTAGTGTCATCACCAGCCCAGGATTACTGTTACTGGTGGACACATCCTTGTCACAGATTACCAAGCATTTACAAGAATTTGATACAAGACCATATAGGTCTATTGATACAACAATGACTCCGGTGGTGGATGAAGGAATTGGCTTGTGGATCTCCACATCGATGGGGCTCCATTCCCATAGGAACAGCTGACCCGGATAACTCCTATCCCGCGTGGCTGTACTCCTAGGCTTCGCACGGACGCCACTGAGGTACTCCTTGTAGAACTCCTAACCTGGCCAAGTAAATAGCCAGGGACAAGCCTGTGAGTACGTTTGAATGTACTCGCAAACATCATGGACAAAAGATATAACAAATGCATCAAACAATTATATGGTCATGATGAATTAAAAATATATATACATATGCTTATGATGGACTTATATTAAATGCATGCTGACAGGAATTAAAATATGGCATGGTGAATAATGGTTAGTGCAGGAAATAAATATTAGCATCAATAAAATATAAAAGAAATGCCGGTCGGATGTCAAGTGACACCACGGTCGGTCTTGAAAAGAAATGCCAGTCGGGTGTCTAAAGGAGAAATCGGACGATATCATCCGAGAACTCAGGCGACGCCACGAAAGGACTTGAAAAGAAATGCCAGTCGGGTATCCACAAGAGTAGTGGCGTGATAAACCGCCTGACACTCGAGGGACGCCACAAAAGGACTTGAAAATAAAGGCGAGTGTCCGGGGTAGTCTAGCCAGCCCCTGAGACACTCTAAGGAAATAAAATAAGAGAAACGGGTTAGTCCACAATAATAATCATATCATCAAATATACTAATGGTAACACCAGTAGCAACGATAATTATCCTGCAAAATAACCATGCTCAATTTTTTTAAAATATTTCCTCCGGAGACCGACTCTAAGACCGACACTTGACCAACCCAGACTGTAGTCCTTAACCGCGGACACGGCTATTCGAATAGATATGACTCTACAGAGGGTGTACTCTTTACCCACAAGTATAGGATTTCTTTAGTCAGTATCGGGACACTGACTAATTCCCATTATGGTCTTTGGGTTGAAAACACACCTAACCAGCACACACCAGCTTAACTTTTCTGCTGCCAGGGATCACCCAAAACAACAGTTAAGTAAAACTCTAAGTGGGAAGGCTACAACCTCCAATAGCATGGGATCACTATTTATACGCGCGGATTACAAGGGTACACTCCCTCTCGGCATCACGACAGCCGGAAAACACCCATGCCCCCTTGACCCGATGACTGGATTTAGTCCGGGGCCCTGGAAACCCTCATCGTGGCCCTCTGTACGGTGTGTGCATGGAAAGGGGTTAACAACTTACTAAACCATACCTTACCCGAGGCAGGGACAAGTGGTAGCACGAAACAAGTATGGGGGTTACCGGAACAAGACTCGATCTACGGTCGACTTAGGAGGCCTATAATTTCTGCAGTGGTTAGCACAACAAATTATTCTTTCAACCATATCATCAGGACAGGGCCACAACCCTTGCCTGCTTCCACAAATATCTCGTGACACCACCGTGTCAAAAAGGGCCCGTGCCCACCGGCACGTCCAAAACGGGAGCACACTCCTGGATGTTCACAAACTATGCATGTTGCAAAATGCATACAAGAGAAAATAATTATATGAACATGCATGCATGAAATATTCCTACTCATATGCAATTTTTATTAATAGTATCAAACCATGCTCAAAATATTCTAGCCAACAAATTATCAAACATTCACCATATCAAGTGTTCAAGATGCTTGCCTTGAACATGCAGAAGTATTGGGTGCACTCCAAAAATTTGAAATATTCATCCCCCCTTCATTTCCTATTTTCAAAAATATCTAAATCACCACATACTCCAAAAACAGCATTAAAAGTATTTCAAATATTTTTGAAACAAATACTAAAATAAACTAGATGATATTTAAGGAATATCAGAAAAGAATTAATTTATTTAGAGTTCATATGAATTTCTCATGGAATTACTAAGATGGAAAACATGATTAAAAGCAATATTAAATTCATTAAACAGAAACCATGCACAGTAAAAATATTCACTTAATTTAGATAAGTAGAGCATGATTTTAGGAGTCTAAATAAATTTGAAAAATTAAATTTGGATGCAAAGTGATTGCTGTGGAAATAATGGAAAACTACTGATAACAGAAAAAGAGAAAGGCAGAGAGGCGCCCTGAGCGCGACTTAGCCGAGCGCGCCGCAGGGCCGAGCCCAGCTGCTTCGGCAGTGTGGGACGCGTCGACGTCGAAGGCGTATTAGCGGAGTACGCCTCCACTTACGCCGAGCTGGTGCGGCCTGTGGTCACTGACAGTGGGCCCGCTTGGCCCACTGGTCAGGTTTGACCAGGTCCACGCGCGCGTCTTCTCGCGGCAGAGCAGGGGCGGCGCTCCGGCGGAGCTCGCCGGCGAACGGTGGCGCCGTTTGAGGAGCCGAGGGCACCGTTGTGTTCAGGAGGGGGAGGCGGTTCTTCCGGTGCTCTCCGTGGTAGCTGGGATGGACGGAGTTGCCGGCGACGAGGTCCTCGGCGGACGGCGCCGTCGGACGAAAGGGGAACTCCGGCTATGGTGCAACTCCAGTGGAATCGAAGATGGGGACGGGTTCGTGGATGCTCCAGGAGGCCATTGGTGTATATAGTAGGGAGGGGGAGGCACTGGAGGGGTGGGAAGCTCCGTGGATAAGGCGGCGGCAGTGGCTACCTGAGACGGAAGGGATGACCTCGTCCGGTCGATTGGGTGCACGGGGGAGATTCTAGAGGAGTGGGGAGAGGTAGTGATGGACTGAGGGGGCTTGGGGTTGGGTATTTATAGGCGGGGCGACGCGGTTCGGCGGGTTCCAGACAACGGACACGGTGGCGATCGCCATTACTCCGGCAGGTGAGGTCGTTGGGTGGCCGGTGAGGGTCGGTGAGGACGGTGGCCGGCCGGAGTTAATAGGTGAGTGTGCTGGCGGCTCGGGGAGGTGCCAGGTAATTTGGAGGGCGCCGTCCACGGGCAGACAGCGGCGGCGGCCATTGATGGCGCTCTGAGGCCGGTGGCGAGGTTGGTGAGGGCAGCGGGGGTCGGTGTGTCTCTTGTGCGACCGGTGCGCTGAGGATGAGCTCGAGCTGTTGGCAATAAAGAGAGAGGGGCCCAGGGAGAGACGTGGTGAGGCGGGACTCGTCGGGCGGCGCCTCCGGACGGCGTGGACGGCGGTGGCCGGCGCAAGCGGCCAAGGGAAAGGTGTCGGCGAAGTAAATGATGGTCGAGCTGATGCAGGGGAAGATTAGGATGAGAGGGGAAGGCAGCAGGGAGGCCACGCGTGGCGGTGCCGACGCCTGCCAAACGAGCGCTCTGCTCGTGCTCTGAGCATGCACACCAAGTGTTCGGCAAAATGCCAATGGCATATACAGGCATTCGAACACGTTGCAACTTAGCAGGATGGTGCTTCTAGACATGAGAGGAATGATGGACATGCTAGTCTGGCTAAATGATCAAGTGTCCATAATGGTTTAGAAAGTGGCAAAATTTCTGTTATGCAAACAAGGTGCTCGACAGAATGATAGAGCTATCTAGGCAACTCTGTTGGAAGTGAAACTTGGCAGAGTTGTGTCTCCTTACAGATAATAGATGATGGTGGAGTTGGTTTGGAAAAAGGAAATACTTGCTAGTGCAAGTTTTGAAGGATTTTCAGTTCTGGACAGAAACTTGGGGAATGTATTTGGTGCAAACAAAAGAGGAATTTGGAGCTGATCTTCTGGAGTTAAGGGTTTGATAGGAGGAACTAGAAGATGGCCAAGTATCAGAACTTTTGGAGCAAGAAATAATGGGGTTGTAGTAGAAACCTAGAAGATGGACAGAAATGAAAAAGAGGATGGTTCACTCAAATTTTGCAAAACACCAAGTTGGGTTTTTGCACCAAAGTGACATATAGGCATCATAAGACCTCTCAGAATTATGGTGGAATTTTTAGAGAATTATTTAAAATAGTTGTAGTGCAACAGAAGCATTTAAAACACTGCAAAAGCTATTAAAAGAATTTTCTAGGGCAAAATTTTATTATGAAAATAATTTCTACTGTTATTAAACAAATAATGAAATGACTCAAGATATAACCAGAGCCCACAAAATTATTTCCAAAAATTTACTATATGAAGAGAAGATTTTCTAAGACAGGAATAGAAAAGGCTCTGAAAAATTATTAAAGAACCTAATATAATTCAAAATTTTATTTCTAGCCAAATTTTATTTAATAAAAATGTGGTTAAAATTTTGGGGTGTTACAGAAGCCCAAGGTGCACTTACGTGTCGGTCATCAACACTCGCAGTTTTGGCCGATTCTGGCCCGTTTCATGGACTATTACTCACCGTTTTGGGGTCCCATAGCTATTTCCACGATTGACGATTCCCGGGGTGCGTTTACATGTCCGTCGTCAACACTCACAATTTTGGCAAATTTTGGCCCGTTTCATGGACTATTACTCACCGTTTTGGGGTCCCATAGCTATTTCCACGATTGACGATTCCCGGGGTGCGTTTACGTGTCCGTCGTCAACACTCACAATTTTGGCACATTTTGGCCCGTTTCGTGGACTATTACTCACCGTTTTGGGGTCCCGAACCGATTTTCACGATTAACGAACCCTGAGGTGCGCTTACGCGTTGGTCATCAACACTCGTGGTTTTTGTCGATTCTGGTCCGTTTCATGCACTATTACTTACCGTTATGGGGTCCCGAAGTGATTTCCATGATTGGCGAACAACGGGATGCGTTTACGTGTCAGTCATCAACACTCACAATTTTGGCCGATTCTGGTTCGTTTCGTTCACTATTACTCAATATTTTGGGTTCCTAGAGCTATTTCCATTATTGAATATCGCCGGGGTGCGTTTACGTGTCCGTCGTCAACACTCATAGTTTTGTCCAATTCTGTCCCGTTTCGTGGACTATTACTCACTGTTTTGCGGGCCCGAAGCGATTTCCATTGTTGTTGAACCCCAAGGTGCGCTTACATGTCGGTCATCAACACTCGCAGTTTTGGCCGATTCTGGCCCGTTTCGTGGAGTATTACTCACCGTTTTGGGGTCCCATAGCTATTTCCACGATTGATGATTCCCGGGGTGCGTTTACATGCCTGTCGTCAACACTCACAATTTTGGCAGATTTTGGCCGATTTCGTGGACTATTACTCACCGTTTTGTGGTCCCATAGCT
>LR738716.1:13631221-13652713 GCA_902687465.1 Secale cereale
GGGCAGGGGAGCGGCGGCGGGGGTGGCTGCGGGCGCCTTGTGATATGGTGGCAAATGGTTGGAGCACAGTCACACGCACGCATCCACGACGGTGTGATCATAGCATTCGACCGACACTTGCACCTGAATGTCAAATGATTCACTCAAAAATAACTTAACAGAATGAAATGGAAGATAAGTAGTTCAGGCAAACATAGGGCTATCCACTACATACCACTCCATATGCTATTTGTCCATATGTTGTTGCAAAGTTTAGGACTTTTCTTTTTGATACAGAAAAGTCTAGGGTAACTTACGAGATTTTATCTCACATTTTAGATATCAACTAGCGGACCACAACACTTGTGCTAATTCTGAATACAATCTAAAGTCGATCAATTCATGGCCAAACAGACAGGTAGAGCCCACACGAACGCTAATATGACGCTGAGGTGCAGAGAGGTGGACACATGCTCCACATGCATCCTCCACATCTCCTTTTGTGCTTCTTATTATTCCTCTTGACATGGCTATGTTTTTTCGTAGAAAGAGCAAATGACACATAGCCATGAATTTCCAAACAAGAATAAAGATTACAGTCAAGTCATTGAAGAAATCAACACAATCTTCCTTCTACATCCACCAGCGGCATGCAGTGAGCAAAACTCATCGCCGCCTCCAGGCCCCTGTCTCACCTGAGCAACCTTGTTGAAATCTAGCAGCTTGTAGAAAGAATAACTAGGAAGTCGTCAATGTAGACCAGAAGATGCTGACCATGAACTGGATAGATCACGGCTTGGGAGAAGACGACGCTAAGAAGGACCAGAAGATCATCTTAACTATACGACAAACCTCACAAGTTCCCTAACGAAGCCATATCTGGCCGAGCTTAGTCGGGCGAAGATGGTACTGGAGAATAAAAACATATCACTACGTTACCCCCTTCACAGGACACCGCCGCTGGAAATAAACGATAATCACGCCAAATAGAGTAACCCGTAGATCGGCACCATCCTTTGACTCGTCGAGGCCACTACAATGAGGACTTCGACGTGGGGAAGTCGGAGGAACCATTATTCCCATCGTCAGTGCTATCCAAACTTCACTGGCAAGAAGAATTCGAAGGCCCTATGAAACATGGATCGGGTCCCTCAAATCTTGTGTTTCCCCATCCTTCTCCAGTGAACCATGGACCATGAACCCACTATAGTTGAACCATGAACCGTATTTTTTGCAAGTAATAACAATACATACCAAAATTAGAACGAAAAGCTGTAAACAATATGGAACATAAGAACAACTATGCAACTACGTACTAGTTTTGACAAGTGCGACTAATACGTAGGAGTATTTTCAAAAAAAAACAATTGTGTGTGCAGGTCTAACAAATTTGTACGATGGTTTGCAGGTGACTCTGGCGCTACAACCTCTGTTCAAGCGGTCGACGACGTTCACGGAGCGGGACGACGACGACCTCGCGGAGCAGGTGACCAAGTTTGGCTACCAGCACGAGTTCGCCGACATCGCCTGGTACCCGGGCCACGGCCGCGCGGTGTACCGCATCGACGACAGGCTGCCGATGAACGCCTCCGGTGACGGCGTACTCGACTTCATCGGCTTCCGCCCCACCTCGGCCGCGGTGATCAAGGTCAACCGGCTGGCCGAGGAGGCGTCGGAGCGGGTGGGCAATGGCGGCAGCGGCGGCAAGTGCCTGACCGCGAGGGTGACCCACGCCGCCCTGTCGGTGGCCGGCTACGGGCTGGCGCGGAGGAGCGGCGGGCTGTTCACGGGGTACCCGGTGGTGGGGCGGCAGGACCGGATGCAGGCGTCCGGCGGCTGCCTGACGGGGCAGGAGGACAAGCTCCAGACCGCCTGCGCCTGGGACCCGCGCGTGAGCGACTCCAGCTTCTTCCACCAGACCACCTTCAGCCTGCCGCTGAGCCGCGCCGGCGCGTTCGTCCAGGACGTCGCGCGACTGCGCGACCTAAACCCGAAGGCCCTCTGCGGCGTGGAGCTCTACGACGGCATCCTCATCCGCTACGTCAAGTCCTCCACGGCGCACCTCGGGAAGCCGCTGCCAGCGGCGCCTGGGGAGTCGGCCGACATGGTGGACTTCGACATGACCTACTACCGCAGCCGCGACCCCGGAAGGGCGCGACTCCACGAGGACTTCCTGGAGGAGATCGAGCAGATGGGGCTGGTCAAGTACGGCGGCCTGCCGCACTGGGGCAAGAACCGCAACCTCGCCTTTGCCGGCGTGGCGAGCAAGTACCCCGGGATGCGCCGGTTCCTGCGCGTCAAGAGCGCCTACGACCCCGACGGCCTCTTCTCCAGCGGCTGGAGCGACATGATGCTCGGCGCCGGCACGCCGACGACGGATGCGCCCGGGTGCGCGCTGGAAGGGATGTGCGTGTGCTCGCGGGACGCGCACTGCGCGCCGGAGCAGGGCTACGTGTGCCGGCCCGGCAAGGTGTACAAGGATGCCAGGGTCTGCACCAAAGTGTAGTCGTCCATCTGAATTACAGGAAGAATGGTAGAATGGGCTAGACACAAACCACACATTGGGTCGAATTTGGAACCTCACCAATTGCTAGAATCTACACAATCCCACAGGCAATGCATCTATATGTTTTTTACTGAACTCTGGATGTGTGTATATATATAGAATCAAGGCAATGCCGTGCAAGTTCCAGGCGAGGCGACAATTTTCCAGGTACGGAGCCCAGGAGCATGTAACAAATCAATTGAGTGACGTTATTACAAGAGTCTAGAGTACTTATCAAGTTTAACAAAGTTGGACAAAAATAACTGCAGCTCATAGTTCTTTTTTTTTTAGAAAAGGAGGATGTACCCCCGGCCTCTGCATCTAGACGATGCATGCAGCCATATTATTAATTATTCACAAAGACCATACAAGGTGATACATCAACAAGCCTGAAGACACCATCTTGGCAACACCGTTGCTACTCCTATCCCTTTGATGAAGGCGTGCCGAATGTCCGGGCCTAATACCAAACAGACATCGCACTAAAGCCTAACATCTAAAGCCGGGTGTCCCCTCCAAGCCACTACCTGGATTGGGTCCCACACCGGTTCAGGCACACTCCCAGTGAGCACCGCACGCTGCAAGGGCCGACACCTCCATCATCCCTCGGTCCATCCTCAGAGCAAAATTGTTGCACCAACCTTGGCAGGCCTCTCTGCCATCAACGCCATCATGACGCTAGACAACTTCCTCCTCCTGCGCGAGTTCATCTCCAGACGCGCCCATCGCCGAACCTCCGCGACACCATGCCGCCAGGATCCACCGTCGGCCTCGCGGTAGATGTAACACCGCTCCTCCTCTTGTCCCCTCCAGCCAGCGCGTGCTCCAAAACGATGCCCCCAGGAGGGACACGACATCGAAGGTGCCATCATCGTCAGATCCGGTAGACCCAGATCAAGGGTTTCCCCTGGAGCTCATGCCGTCGCCGCTGCTGGAGCTACGCAACGCCCAACACCCATAGCATCTCTTGCCCGACCTGAGCCTCCCAAGACGGCGCCTCCATGGAGGTTACGACGCGCAGGGCGCCGCCGCCGCCCAATCCAGACTGAATTTTAGACTTTCGTCCGGGAGGGGTTTGGATGTGGATAGGAGGGACCTCGGCTTCGCCTCCAAGGAGGGTAACGGCGTCGTGGGACGCCGCCGATGCCGGGCCGGACCAGACGGCCAAAGTTTCCTCCGGTCCCCTACCTATACCACCAAACCTCCGACTGCTCCGGATCCGACAGCGAGACGAACCGAGACCAGCAGAGATGCAAGTGCCATGGGGCTCAACCCACCAGGAAGGAGGATCAAGAAGGACAGCCGCCGTAGATCTCCAGGCGCCGGATCCGACGATCCGACGAGGCCAGCGACGTAGACCACCATCCTGCGCCGGCCGGCAACATCAAGCGCCAGATCCAGATGGATTCGGCCTGAACATGGCGGCGCCCGCGACCACCCGATCTGATGAACAAGCAGCCACCACCTCGCCGTGGAGTCGCATCCAAGCCGCAGCTGCCGTGCCGCGTCACCAGCGCCGCATCGGGCCGCCGCCAAGATGCTCGGCCACCGCACCGCCAGACCCCGTGCTAGCCCGGCGCCTCTTCGCGATCTGGTCGTCCCGCGCCGCCCAAGATGCTCCAAGGGGAAGAGATGCCCCGCCGCCGCCCAACCGGCCAAGCTTTGCCCGGCGGCGGTGCGGACGGCGGCGAGGAGAGGTGGAGGCTGAGGAGGGACGAGGGGGGCGGCGGCTAGGGTTCCCCCTGGGTCGCCCGCGGGGGCGACACGAGGGGGACGAGGCTCAGGGGGCGAAACAGAGAAGTGGATAACTAATGAGGCTCAACTCACGCAAAGCCAAGACGAACAAATCACAGCAATGTGTGATTCTTATTCAGGGAAAAAAGGCGCCGTGGCGACTCGAATGAACTCCGGAGGCACAGAAATGCCGCAAAATAACCGATGCCTACGCTAGTGCTCCTGAAATGCTCTTAGTTTTTTTTATCATCCACATGACCCACGGAGCATACCTCCGATATCAATATTCGCCGCCCATGGGTCTCCCGGTTAACCAAGAAGCGAAAATACAATGTCACACAGATAATGTCGACGAGGCGTGGTTCACGTGACGTCATCGAATCCAAGAAGGAGGGGAGGCGATCCGTGGGAGGACAAGATTGACCAACCTCTCTCTATGCGAACAGAAAGATCTGGCCATCGAATGTGAGCGGGCGGTCGAGATTGACTCACGAGGAGGCTTCAATCCGTGGGAGCTGCTCAAGGACCAATGAACGTATAGTAGTAGCGGTACTAAATGCATGCGTGGCTATCGAGGCTTTTGCTTTTGGACCTCCTCGAAAACGCGCGTGTTGGTGGCTTCTGGCTTTTGTTTTGGTTTTGATGATTAGGAATTAGTACTACGAACCCACCCAAAGCCAAAGCCCAGCCGTCTCTCTTCCTTCCTCCCTCTTCCACCACCACGCCGCCGCCGCCGCCGGCCCATTACGGCGACTCCCGGCGGCGCGCAACACACTTCCCTGCTCGCCTCGCTCCGCTCCGTTCTTCCCTGCGGCCACCCGCAACCCTCCCCTCTCCTCCCCCGTGCCTAGGCTAGGGTTTCCCCGTCCCCCTCGTAGACCTCGTGGCCGGCCCCCTTCCCTCGCCAGAAAAACATGAGGGAGGTGGAGCGAGCGGCGGCCATGGCACGCCCGCATCACCCATGGCTCCGATCTTGCCGTCCCCCAATCGCGAGCGGCCGTGCGCCTCTTCTCTTCCTCACCTCACGCGGCGGGCGGCCAGATGGAGCGGATCCGCACCGTCTCAAGGTCCCCTGCGACTGCCATGGAGTGGAGCTTCCCTTCCTCTGCCGCTCAAGTGCTCGTCAAGGTCCGCTGCTCTTCTTACTAGCAGCAGCAGCAGCAGCAGTCGATGCCGTCAAGGTTCGCCCCCCTCTTCCTTTACCTTCCTTTCCCTTGGATATCTTCTTCTTCTTGCAGTACAGTAACATGCAGGTAACCATGCCTTACTTGATATGGATTGCTGACTGCTCCCTGCAGTTCAGATCTTGAAATTGTGTGGTCTTTGATTCTCTTTTAGTCATCTTCAGATGTACTACCTCCATTCCTTATATCATGGTTGTGCTCCTAATCTTCAAGCAAATCATATTGGTTGACATGTTTGACTGAAATGTATGAGTCTTCAAGTGATTGTATTTTTAGTTAGAACAAGTTTGCTATACTGATGGAGTGTGCCTAGCCCCACGCCTGTATTGCAAATACGCAGTCACGAATAATCCCGCTAAAGTAATAGGAATTAGGCCTAAGACGATTCCAAATAGAAAAACTTCAATCATTTCGATTTGTTCGAGGGGATAAAAAAAGAGGCAGTAATTGAACTCCTGTGGAACCAATGTACTCCATCCGTAAAGAAATATAAGAGCGTTTAGATCACTAAAGTAGTGATCTAAACACACTTACATTTCTTTACAGAGGTAGTACCAATTATGTACGTGTTTTTCGGGAATGATTCCTTTAAGTTCTTCCTCTGTCTGTCCGTGTTTGCATTCACATGTTTCAAATTCAGTTAAGATCAGTATTATGCTATTCTGCGTCTTCCTGTGATACTAGTAGTACTTAAGTACCTAAAAAATTGTTCCTTTAACCTTGTATAAATATCCTGAATTGCACACAAAATCTTCTGTGATGTCTGTGTTTTTTTTTTTGTCTTGTTTGTCCAGATTCCATGGAGCCGTTGCCAGATCCAAATTTCCTGAGTTCATTGTGCCCGCAAATTGGAAAGCGTGGAGGTTTCGCAGATAGATGTCATTGCCTTGCTGACAAGATGACATGTTACAATGGTACAGAATTTCACTTGCCTGTGGCCATGCGTATGTTCTTGTTTTCATGCAACTACTAGCCTTGGTTACTGTAACGTCGACGTGGATGTTCCCTGCCTAAGAACTGGATGTTACAATGAAATTAACAGTTCCAATCAATCATCAACTGTGGGTAAAGCTAGCTGCTGCTGTTTATCTGCAAGTCACATTTTTTTTTCATACTTAGCATTAGACATGACAATGGTCCCGAGTAAGTAAAGTAAAACCAGACCGAAAGATGGTGAAACTGCTGTAACGCGACTGGTAATATGTACTCCCTCTGTAAAGAAATATAATAGCATTTAGATCACTAATTTAGTGATGTAAACACTCTTATATTTCTTTATGGAGAGTGTATATGTGTGTGTGTGTTGTCCTGTTTATTATCCATGCTGCAAATCATCCCTAAGGGAAAGGGGGGTTGTTTTGTTAGTTCCTATTAATATGTGCTTTTTTTGCTGCTTCCTGAAGTTGGGCTTTCTTTTTCATATTTGTTGTTTTCCAATACGGGAAGTTCTCTGGAAGGTGTCCTCTTTATTTAAAAGGCTCTCTGGAAGAGGTCCCAACTTATAGTATTGTGAGTGGTCGTATTGCAGCCAAGGTTTACGAGTCGATGAGTCGTTTCGAGGTTGAGACTCATAGACTAAGCGTGACTAATCGACACTAGTCGACAGTGAAGTTGTGACCAATGGACTAGTCAACACTGAAGTGTACTTGGCCCTGGAGTTGAGACTCATAGACCAGTCTTGAAGTCCTTGGACTCATAATCCATGTTAACCACTCAGAATACACCCTATCGGGCGGCGGCAGCGTCTCATTGTTGACGAAGATTTCGTAGTAGGATTTGTGTGTGTGATTTGAACCGGACTGCTTGCCGGACACAGTGTTAATGAATTTTTAGATTTTGTAGTAGGATCAAGGTGCTACTGTACATGGGTTTAATTCTTACATGAACATGAGCTGATTTTCTTATCTCTGCTAATGATTTCTTCTTGTATGAGTTCCAGATTTTGATGTCTGCACCCTGACCGATGAATGCCCTTTTATTCAGATTTGCTATGATTACTTGATTACATGGGATTAGAAAGGAGATGGCGACCATGGCCTTTGCACCAATGCAAACAGCCCACATCAATCATTAGTGCGAAAAATGTACCACTTCGCCACCAAGGGAGATTATAGAGATCTTTTGCTGGGCTATGTAAGTAGCATTCTGTTTTCCCATTCCCTGAATCATTAACCTTTTCCATTCCTGATGTCAAGGAAACAACTTTTTATTGTAAGTATTTTGATTTTGCTAGGCTGATTGAACACTGTTGTTCGATGTTGTTTAGTTTTCAAGTGTACAAACCTAAATCCTAAAAGATGATTTATTTTTTTGGGTGTATAACTGATCATGGAAGAGAAAGTTTACTTGCATTGTCCAATAAAGTTCGTGCATGTGAAACCCTGCCCACTAGAATTAGTAGCATGGAAGAGAAGGTTTCACAACGTTTGTACTATTTTCTCATCAATTTCATCTTTGTTCAATTCTAAACTTTCAACCGGTAAAATAAATTGATGATCTATGTTACATAACACACATCAGTTTCTACCACCAAATAAGTGATGCATCATTTTTTTATTTGTCTCAGCAGATTGGAGTAATTGGTTGATGGTGAATCTCTACTTTATATTTGTATTTTCTTTATGAGTTTGATCCAAGAAAGGATTACGCAGATATTTTTTTTAGCCTTTTTCATTTCCTGATAATCAAGGCAACAACTTTTATTGTCAACTTCACATTTTGATTTTGGTTGGCTGACTGAACACTATTGTTAGATCTTGTTTCGTTCTCAAGTACACACGCCTAAATTGTAGGAGGACTATAACGGGCTCATTGAGAAAATGAATAATGTTTCTTTCAATTCCTAATATTTTGTCATATTTCTTTTGTAATTTGGGCCCTTCTCAAAATTGAGCTCCGTTTCTTCAAGATTCACTATTTTGCTGAATGGTTCAAACTGATGATAATTTTTTGAACTGTATAACTGATCTTGACATAGTTTATAGGTTCTTGCTACTACTGTTAGCATCATCCAATAAAGTACGTCTATGTTTAGCCATATCAACTAGATTGAGAGTATGGAAGAGAAGGTTGCAGAACGATTGTACTAATTTCTTAACGATTTCATTGCCTTCTTTCTTCAGTTGGAAACTTTCAATTGGTTTTCCACACTAGCATGTGAAGTAGATGCTTTCCATCCTGTTGTTGGAATGTTGGTGTGTAGATGAGCTGTTGTAGGATAGATACTACTCCTACATTGTTCTGCTCCTCTATACTCTTGTTGCAGCCAGCTGCTGATCCTTTGTTTGTTTGAGAAAAATTGTATCTTTTTTCAGTGATTGATTTGTTCCTCTTCCTTTCCCTTCCCTGATGTGCTTTCCTCTTCAACTTGTGCAGCATCACCAACTTGATGCAGGGGCAGGGGTAGTACGATTTGGAGGCGTGCTTCTTCTCAATGGAAGGTGGTTTCCCTTCTCCTCCATGCTATGGTTCTTCCATATGATTTCTGAATTTATTCAGAAGTAATTCGTCGAGATTGTGCACCCTCGTCTCTCTCACTCTCCCGTTTTGATTTGGTATGTGGTTCCCTGATGCCGTGCAGTCCGTCACACGCACAGGTGCAGGACAGAGCTACCTCCACTCCACGGTGTGCTCGGTGTTTCCTCTTCCACTCCGGCATAGCTGATGGTTAGCCCCTTCTCTTCTCCCTCTCATGCTCTGTTTGCTTGTCCATGGCCACGACCATCGAGTGGCCTTGGTAAACTTTGTGCTGGGTTGCTGGCCATTGTGTTGTCGTCCGTAGCAGGCTTCTAGGTCTTCTTTATGGTCATATTTGCGCTCATATCGGACCGGCCAGACCCTACTATGGTTAGATTTGTAGTTGAGATTCTAGGTCTTGCACCGATACTGGATTTGCATGCAGCAGCAGGGACAAGAGATTTTTCAGATAATCATTGCTTGAGCAGCGCTAAAAGCTATTAATTGTTGGCTAAACTATTTTCGACAATCATCACATCTTTGATCTGCTTAAGACACAGATATGGTATACATTGTGTGTTTTGTTTTGTTTTGAAGCTTTGTTTCACCTGGAAAATAGTAACATATGTTTGTTAAATAATAGGAATTTATGTACCAGTGCTTTCTGTTAATCACTCTTAAACTAGCTTAAAATTTGTAATGAGGTTGATTGTTGTTTTGGTATGTGGTTCCCTGATGCAGAGCAGTCACTCGCGTGCACAGGTGCAGCTCCTCCACTCCACGTTGTGATGTGCGCGGTGATTCCTCCTCTTCCACTCTGGCATAGCCTATGGTAAGCAACTGACTGCTCCCTCTCATGCTCTGCTTGCTTTCTTGTCCACGGCCATCGAGTGACAGTGGTAGTAAACATTGTAATGGGCTGTTGTCCCGTGACAGGATTCTAGGGGTTTGTGGTCACATTTACGCTTGTATCGGACCGGCCAGAGTCTACTACTGTTAGATCTCTACTTGCCATGGTAGGTGTTGAATGGATATTTCAGATAGTTATTGCTTGAGCATGTTACTTGCAGCGCTAAAAGCTACTCCCTCCGTCCCAAAATAAGTGACTCAAAAGTGACTCAATTTTGTACGAACTTTAGTACAAAATTGAATCACTTTTGAGTCACTTATTTTGGGACGGAGGGAGTATTAAATGTTAGCTAAATTGTATTGGTGGTGTTGATCGAAAATCATCACATCACATTATGTAGTTAGTATATAGCCTGTCAGCTCTTTGGAATTGATAAAAATGAGAACTTGTATGATCCCTAGCCTGTCCACTCTTAGAAAACAGAGGTGTGCTAAGAAACTGAATGCTTATAATCTGGCTTCTTTTTATTGCCAATTGTTGCCTATGGTTAAGGCAAGGCATCGCCACTTCTATCACATCTATACATTCCTTGATTTTCTTAGTGTGAGGTTGCCAAGATACATAAATTGCTTCTGCTTAAGGCTAGAGATTTTACAGATAAGCATTGCTTGAGCATATTTACCTGGAGCGCTAAAAGCTATAAATTCTTGGCTAAATTATTGCGTTGATCGAAAATCATGACATTTCCCTTCTGCGTAAGGCACTAACATGGCATATATTGTGTGTTCTGTTCTGTTTTGAAGTGGGTAATATTGCTCTGTGTTAACCTGGAAAATAGTAACATATGTTTGTTGAATAATAGGAATTTATGTACCAGTGCTATTTGTTCATAACTCTTAAACTAGCACTGCCCTCTTTAAAGATTCTGATCAGGCTGGTTGCTGTTTTGTGCTCCACAGAGACAATGGTCCAGCAAGCTGCTATGGGTATCAAATGTGTGCTGCTCATGTACTACAAAAACATCAAAGGTCGTCACTATCTTAGACAGGTAATCTGCTACACATATCACCATTCAGCTAATTATGTAACTTTTACAAGTTTTGATAGAGATGTACAGCCAAGCTTTTCTCGTTGTAACTCAACTTTCTCTTTATGAAGCTGACCGTGTGCCCCTTGACAAGTCATGCTCGCCCGACGACGTGGTTCTGCTGATGGGTTCGTCACAGGATGACCGGAACCCCTTCATGGGCCCCATGGAACCGATCCTCTCGCAAGGGCCAGCTGATGGGTTCATCGGAGAAGGAGGACCTCTTCTCTTCTCTTCATCAACACCAAGAGCAACCATGACCCAGCACTCAAGCACAGGTACCCCCTGATTCATCCCCACGAAATCTTAATCTATTGTCTTGTCTTACCTTGGGGACTGGGAGTGGGGGATGCATACATATATCTTTCGAAATTAAGATGACCAGACCATCACGCAGTGCATTTGTTGATACCAGCGATGCTTTGTCTTGTCATGTCATTTTCTAGTAGTATGATGCTCAAATCAGCTGTCATGCAGGTATCATCAGATGCAAATTTGTCCCCCCCTTTGGTCTGATGTCATTCATTTGCTTTACTTCTAAATTATTTTTCTGGTCTCGTCTCCTACAATTTATTTAGATAGCCGAAAAGAAAGCACATGAGCTGCCATTTATTTGTCTGGCTGATATGGCACACCTTAGTGATAAAATTAAGGGTTTCCACCTTGGCACCACTCATCCAGTTTAGCAAAACTTGGCACTTTATTTATTCATCATGCCCGCTTCCCAGAATTTATTTGATCAGGATATATCTTGTTTCTTGCCATAGCTTTATAAATTTTTTCTCATATGAACCATTTTTATGTCCGTCTGATATTTTGCGTATCTTAGTGGTATATTCAATGTTTCTACCTTGGCATCACTTGATTGACCAACCACGGTCACTTCTCAGAATTTCTTTGATATTTATTTTTTGCTGCATCTTCTTGTGGTAGTATGATGCTCGGATGGGGTTGTGAGAGTATTTAGGATTGATGATGCCTCCAGCAGGAGCTTTAAGTCAATTTTATTCTATGCGAGTTATCCCTTGTTAAAACATATTCTAACAGTACAAGGGCTTTGCAGGATTCTGAAGATAAACTTGTCTGCTGGGGCACAACCCACTGCCATCTCTTTCTCACAAGGGGCATCTTCCATTGTTGTGGCAGCACAGAAACTCTTAGGCTCGTCTCTCTACACGTACGCGGATGTTGGTGCTCCTCCTACTGGGGGAAACAAACAGCAGGGCAAGCTTTCCCCTCCTGAGCTACAGTGGTATCACAAATAGAATCACGACAAAGACTTGGTGCGGAACCTTGCGGCAGCTCGTGCTACTCATGTGACTGGTGAATGGTGATGGGAGCACAATAGTGATTTCTTGCTCTGAAGGTATGGGTTGTATTCTTCCTTAGGACTATCTCCGTTTTAAGTAGTTACTCACGAATCATGCTTGCTTACTACAGTGGACTTTATGATCAAGATGCAATGGTCTGCGGATATGTGTAATTACTGTGTCATTTTAGATCTTAATTATTATTTCAGCATTCATTATTTCACCATGAATCATAATCATTTGTTTATAAAGCCTCCTTCTTTGGAAGCTTCAGCTTAGGTGAAAAGACCGCCCTAACAGCGCCTTAGAAATATGCCAGCTTTAGGCGCTTAAGCGTTGCTTTACTGCCTTACCATGATCGTACTACCATATAGGCAGCTAGAGCTTTGTTCACGTATGCTTCAAAACTGTATAGTTTAGAATGTTTACTAAAGTAGTAAGCTTTAATGAGTAAGCTGCACCTTGTTTCACTTATCTATGAGAAAGTATATTATTGGATTTGTATTTGAAAGAGATTTTCCATGGTATTTTTCTTGTGGCATATATCACGGGTTCAGGTCCTGGAAAGAGCCTCTTACAGAAATGTAGGGAAAGGCTGCGTACGATAGACCCAAAGTGGTCGGACCCTTCCCCGGACCCTGCGCTAGCAAGACCTACATGCACCGGGCTGCACTTTTTTTATATGGTTTGCATATTATTAGTTAAATTTGTGAGTCAAACTTTAGCCCAAACTAAGAGGGGGCCTAATAAACCCGGACGGAGGTAGTAAGTGCTAACTAACCAGAGGAGAGGTTCTTCTACTATCAGATTGCCCTTGAATGCACTAACACATTGTGTCTCTCAATATAAATTTATTTGACTTCACTTTTTTGTCGGCCTTTAGCTTTAGCCATTTGCTTTACTCGAGTTTATGTTAATGCTACATAACCAACCCATGGATGATGATTTTTTGTGCCTGCTTGTTTTCGTCGACCTACTCTGACCTAATCGGTTACATTGCGCATGGACAACAATATAGGACAGAGTTGGGATTTTTTTGCTAGTTCTTTTTGACTAGATAATAATGTCTACTTTTGCTCGGGACATATGTAAAGTGTTGCTCTTCCAGCTAGTTTTGCTCAATCAGAAGCTGACTTGATTCAGTCAGCTATGAGCTAGCCAATTGACTTGTATTCAAAGGTGGAATCTTGTTTTCAAAGGTGGAGTCTAGGGTTGCTTGGATTGTGATCATTCTGTTTTTGTGCCATGGATGATGTTTGCTGATGATTTTCTAACCTGGGATGTGTGATTGAATGGATGGTCAGGTCTTACTACAAGGTGACGCTCGCTCTATTGCAGCGGCGAGGAGGCGGTGACCAACTTCGAGCCCAAGACTGCCGTGTCCAACCTCCACAGCTCCTTCCTCCTCGACAGCGCCCGAAACCCTTGGCCCGCAGGCGGCCATGGAGACTGAGCTCCACAAGAGCATCAACGTTGACAAGGGTATGGTATGAATCCCTCCTCCCCTTGTCTTGTTCTGGTTTCTTCATCTCCACATCTGATGCGTACGTGTGTGTGCTTTTGTGCTGGCAATTTGCTTCCATCTGCCTGCTTGACGGGGCCACGGAGAAGGGAGAGGAGGGTGACGATGCAGTTTTTTCCGTGTGGCTGCTTCCACCCTGCTAGTGCTGACGCCATGGAAGGTCCCCTCCCCTCTCTCTCTCTCTCTCTCGCCCATCTCTTTCTCTCTGTTAGGTTCAGTTTTCTCTTTCCCTCTCTCACCGAAATAAACACGGGCATAATTGGAAAGGAGAAATAAAATAACATGAGCAGACAGGTAGAATAACAACCCATCTGTTTGGTTCAGTATTTATTTGGCTCACAAGTTGGAGCTTTTTCTGGCTGCTATTAGGTATTGCAAAATTGACAAAGACAGTGCGTTGTGATGCTGTTTGCTTGCATCCACAAATGAAGTTATTTACTAATTTGCTTTCACTGAATGGTCATGTAAATTAGATGCGTTAGTAAAGGTGAATATCACGTTTTGTTTCAGTTTTAGATGACTGGAAGGACCAAACTGTGTGTGTCTGCGTGTATCCATTGTACACATCACGTTTTTATAACTGGACAAGAGTACTCCCTCTGCACTCTTCTACTGTCTGATCAGATCGCCCTTGAATGGTAGCTTTATCCATTTGCTCTACTGGAGTGTTATGTGAATGCTACATAACCCATGGATGATCGTTTGTGCATTGATTTGGTCTACCTACTCTGAGCTAATCGGTTGTATTGTCCATGGACAATAATATAGGATAGAGTTGGTATTTTTTTGCTAGTTCTATTTGACTAGATAATAACGACTACTTTTGCTCAGGACATATGTACGGTGTTGCTCTTCTAGCTAGTTTTTATCAATCAGAAGCTGACTTGATTCTGTCAATTATGAGCTAACCAATTAACTTGTATAGTCTGACGAATCTTTATAATTGTACAGTCCAGTTATGTCCCAATTCTAGCATCAGCAAACGCCCTTCCGGTCAGCCGACCTGCGAGCTTATTTTTGTTTTCAAAGGTGGAATCTTGGGTTGCTTGGATTGTGATCATTCTGTTTTTGTGCCATGGATGATATTTGCTGGTGATTTCCTAACCTTTGCTGTGTGATTGAATGGATGGTCAGGTCTTATGACAAGGTGACGCTCGCTCTATTGCAACGGCGAGGAGGCGGTGGCCAACTTTGAGTCCAAGACTGCCGTGTCCAACCTCCACATCGCCTCCCTCCTTGACAGCGCCCGAAACCCTTATTCCGCATGCGGCCAGGAGACTGACCTCCACAAGAGCATCAACGTTGACAAGGATATGGTATGAATCCCTCCTCCCCTTGTCTTG
The DNA here is from genome assembly GCA_902687465.1 of Secale cereale. NCBI lineage: Eukaryota > Viridiplantae > Streptophyta > Magnoliopsida > Poales > Poaceae > Secale > Secale cereale. Next base: position 13,646,232 of record LR738716.1, read on the forward strand.
TTCTGTTTTCTTCATCCCCGCATCTGGTGCGTACGTGCGTGTGCTTTTGTGCAGGCAGTTTGCTTCCATCTGTCTGCGTGAAGGGGGCCATGCAGAAGGGAGAGGAGGGTGATGATGCAGCTTTGTTCCATGTGGCTGCTCCCACCCTGCTAGTGACGCCGCCATAGAAGGTCTCTGACCCATCTCTCTCTCTGTCTGCTAGGTTCAGTTTTCTCTCTGCCTCTCTCTCCGAAATAAACATGAGCATAATTGGAAAGGAGAAAAAAATAACATGAGCATATAGGTAGAATGTCAACCCATCTGTTAGGTTCAGTATTTATTTGGTTCACAAGTTGGAGTTTTTTGTGGCTGCTATTAGGCATTGCAGATGACAAAGACAGTGCTTTGTGATGCTACATAACCCATGGATGACCGTTTGTGCATTGATTTGGTCTACCTACTCTGAGCTAGTCGGTTGTATTGTACATGGACAACAATATAGCACAGAGTTCGGGATCTTTTTGCTAGTTTGTTTGACTAGATAATAATGTCTACTTCTGCTCAGGATATACGTACAGTACCTGCTCTTCCAGCTAGTTTTCGTCAATTCCAAGGACCACAGTGATTGACTTTATTCAGTCAGTTACGGAAAGAATGTGGTCACCTATGAAGTTGGCTTGATCTAATTTGCCCAAACCATTATTTCTTTATGATCTGCCTTGAAGATTGATGAACAAATAAGCTAAACCGCTCAAGTGATATGTTTTATCTAGTTTTCGAGAGTAAGGGTTATAGAAGTGATGGTTGTCTATGCTTGACACTCATACGGACAGCTGTTTATATAAGACAATTACACTTCACTAACTATTTTAATACGTCTGATTGGTAGTGGACACACCTAGTACAGCTGCTGACCCTTTGTTTGTTGGGGAAAATAATAGTATGTTTGCTTCTTTTGTGATTTCGCTCGCCAGGCTGCACCCATGGCGGTGGTGGTGTCTGGCCTCGGCAACAACTAGCACATGTGAGCTCCTCCCTCTCCTCTGGCCTGGCACAATAATGTAGTGCTGGGTTTTAGAGTGTCTCAACATGAGGTTATCCTTTATTTTTCTGAAATGGAACAAGGCTTTATTTCTCGGCATTAGCTGAATCTGGATTGTTGGATGATCTTGATAATGTTGTGACTGCTTCCTTCATTTTGGTAAAAAAAAAGTAATTGCAAGAAGCAAGTAACAGAAGGCTTTACCAATCTATCAAACAATTATATATATTCTTTTGTGTAATAACTTTGGCATCTTTGAACATCCTTGCTACCAGCATCATCTAAGCCATGTCAAACAGTTTGGTCCTTGTGTCCTTGTGCGGTTGGTTCCTAATTAGGACTGTTCACTTATACTAGTTTCTTCTTCTCCTTCTTTTTGTTCATCTGTGTGTAATTCTTTGTTCTTGTTGATAACCAACTGAGTTGTGGTTATTTGATGATTTGCGAGGACAGTTTCTACGAGATGCAACCATGTATATCGCCATTATTCTGCTTTACGCCCAGGACCAGGATGCTGAATTATGGTATGTTTTGCATCAGAAGGCGAACTCGAGGGGCTCAAAGAGAGATTGATCGATCTTCCTGGCTCCCTGATGGGTGTGATGATCTATGTGGGTTGTCCAAGATGATGGTGAAGGTGGACGGGGCCGGTGGCGCTTTTTGTGATTTCGCTCGCGACGCCACAACCATGATGTTGGTGATCTCCGGCCTCGGCTACAACTTGCACAGGTGAGCTCCTCTTGTTCCGTATGACCTTGTACATCAGCTGCTTCTCCCCTGCTGCAACTGTCCATCCTTGTATGATAAGCTACGTGGCTTGGTCTTTGATGGAAATACTCATTTGCACTGCTTTGATTCAGCTTTGTGTTTGATTTTAAATGGGTCTCTGTTGAATCATAACAAGTTAATCTCCTGATTATGTATCCCGCAAGATAGCGTTATTACAATCTCTATTTACGTGATTCTGCCAATACTGCTTGTTACTTTTTTTACTGAGTAAATACTACAGTGCTTATTACTTGAAAGAGAAACCATGTGGTTGTTTCTTGCAATAACTAATATATATTACTACCTCCGTACCACAATATAAGATCATTTTACTAGCTGTGTTAGCTTGCAAAACGATCTTATATTATGGGACGGAGGGAGTACTATTCAACCCCAAAAACATAAACTGCTACTAACACGAGGTGAAAAATTCATGTTATATTATTGATGCTTGAACCACTCAACATTTTCAACAAAACTAAATTTTGTAGTAATGCCAGTTCCTTTTTCAAAGATTGTATCGTCTGAAGTTTATTCTGATCTTCAAGTTACATCATGGATATATAATTCATCCAGGTTAGACATAAATGAGAGAATCTCTGACACTCAAGGACTTGGTAACGTGTATCACACCTTGGTACAGTTGTGGCGACGCATGGGTGAGCTTGCTGCTGCGGTGGCCCTTGACGCCGGCGATTTAGGAGGTTCACCCAGCATCTCCGAGTCCCCTCCCGACGGGCTGTGCGACCTAGACAGCTGAGGTATGCCCTGCTCTCCTTCCCGTTCCTGTCAAGTGAGTCCTTAGCCTGATTGTCATGCTGTCCTAATTAATTCCATCACCGTTTGTTTGTTTGATGGTGGATCTGATGTGCTGCCATCAACCATGCATGCTCTTGTCAAGTCGCCTTATATTGTATGCCCTTCCAGCAGAATTCTGCTCCTGCCTTTGTTGCTTGCTTATGTGCAGGCTTTGTGCAAATCCTTTTTTTCTATTGCTCACTTGTGTGCGGCTTTGCTTGGCCAATCGTATATTTCAATGGATAAGACGTCCCTACACTGCTTTTCAGGTTTAAATTTTGGTCTTTAGGAAAGGGGATAACCCTGGCTCTGCATCATATGACACGCAGCCGAGCTTTTCAGGTTTACTATGTGTAATGAAGTAGGAAGAGATGAGATATTCTTTTCTACTGATAGATAGCAATCAATTTGGGATAAGAACAATAGCATCATGTATATTTTGCTCTCTGGTTGTGGTTCACCTATTTAGATTTTAGTCTTATACGGAGTATATGCTATAGTTGTTTATGAGATTTGTACAACACAGTTTAACAAACCTTACACATGGGAGGGAGCTTGGTCTGTAGTACGGCACCATGCGAGCGAGACTCATTCATCCACGAGCAGGTCAACCTGTGCGCGTGTGCGTCACTACCCAAAGGCCATTTGAGCTCAATGTTTGTGCCTAATCAAATGAATATGTTCATCTCCTTACCCTGTCATCTCCACCCTGGAGACCATGCAAGGATCATGATCACACTCCATCCCTCCCTAATTTTGCTTTCATTCGTCTTTGCTTCACTTGTCGCATTAGCCGGCTTAAGTGTTGACATCCTGTTTGTATGTAGGTTTGGTTAATGCTATGCTTGGCAGTGGGAGAAAGCTGCATGCCGTGCCGTGTCATCAAACATCGACCAGGATGATGCGATAAATGTTGTTCTCAAGAATGTCGAATGTGGCGTCAAACACAGACTAGGATTCTGAAGGAGGATGAGCGACTTTTTTGTAGGGAGGTGTTCACCAACATGATCCCATTTATTGACCGTGCCATGTCATGTTGAAACATAGAATCAAATATCTCTGGCTTGTTTGTTTGTATCGAACCGAGCCTGCTGCTACTTGATGTTGGCCACGACCGGACCGTCGTCGTATGAATTGGTTGTTTTTTGCCAAAGTGTAGGAGGCAGGCTGGTTGTTGCGGTGTTGAAATATATATATAGCTTGTTTGTTGCCTTAAGAATTGTGGTCAAGAGCTAGCTAGCTAGCATGATGTGGTTGTGGAACTTGTTAGCTTGGCAGACTGATTTTGATTTTTGGATGATTTACAATCACGAATGAATTTCTGGATTCCCAAGGGTGTGCACAGTTACACTGCTTTGTATCTCAAAGAAAGAAGGATGGACGCTGGCTTCTGGAAATCAAAATGTTTGACAACTGTTTTATGTCTTATGCTAACTATTTCTAAAAGTATAATAAAGGAAGAAATCATGTGTCATGGTTGTTACAGTAATGAAATATTGCCACTCCGTTGCAATAATCAAATATACCATGGTGGTTAAAAAAATCACATCATGTCACGCTATTATTTTGTGCAAAATCGTAAATTCTAGTGAAAAGATGCCAAACATTTGCCATGCCTGGCAAAATCAAGTCTCCCTCCCCCAAAAAAAGAATTATTGAAAATGTCAGTACTAATTGTAGACTTTTTTCTGAACACTTGGAAATGCCACAAAATCTGCGACTAGCTTTTAAGCCATGACGAAAGAAATCTTTTGATAGTAAATTCAGCCAGCATGAGGATACATAATAATCTTTGGGGCCTACCTGTGTCTCGAAATCTCTGAAGGAAGATGGATGGATTGTAGCGTTGTACTAAAGTCAAAGTGACTCTTTCTCTTCCGTTGAAACGGGTGCACGCCTACTATCATTATTCATCACGTCTGTGAAGGAGGCCCTGGGGATGCCCACCAGCCAGCTAACAATGGTGTGGCTTGCGCCACCTCACTGATCCGCGGCACGGTGGCCTCCTCCTTCTCTTCATCATGGCACCTCCATATATAGTAAAGAGGTGATCCATCCGCGTGCGGGGTGCGCGTGCGACTTAGGACTTTGGGCGAAGGAGAGAGGAGAGGAGAGGAGAGGGCCGGCGGTGAGCAGCAGGAGCCCGCGAAGCATGGTCCTCTCCTCCGTTGTCGGCGAGCGCGACAGATGAGGAGGCCGGCGCAAGAGGTGCATACGGAGATTTGCTCCACTGGTGAGCGAGCCATGGCGGGCACGAGGGCGTAGGCTTAGGCGCGGAGGTTCGCACTCGGCCGAGGAGGAACCTGTTGCTGGATAGACAAGACATGGATGGATCATGGATGGCGCGATTTCTTGTTTGATGGAGAGAGAAGAAGAGACAAGGTACTCCTCTTCCTATTCCTTCCTTCATTCCTTCCTTCCATCCAAACGTCACCCACGCCCTAGCATATTGTGATCCCTGAAGAGTGAAGACTCCAGCGCTGGCTATGCAAACAGCACTAGTTGATTAATGTGGTACACCTTCATAGCTTTCTTGAGATCTCTGGCTTTACTATTGTCCGTGAAGTGGCCACGTACAGTCATCATAATCTTGTTCAGTGCCTTTGTGAGGGCCAGCTTCACCTCGGAAGGATGCAGAGCGCCGCTTTCATAATCAGCGACAAGCTCCTCCATCTTGTGAAACGTCCTGCTAATGCCACCACCGTTGTCTTCCTTGCCGTTGCCGGGCACCTCAAAGCATCCAAACCATGGAAACACGATATGCTTGATGTACTCCAGGCACGGGTTGCCTTGCGCAACTTTCGCAGGGCAGAAAGCATTCCTTATCTTCACAAGTACATCCCGCTCCTCGTCTTCCATGAAGATGGCGAACATTGGATCTTGTATCTTAGCATTCTCATGGTCTAAAATCAGATTGGGGAGCTTACCATGGGACATGATGATAGGTCTATGCTCTTGGCCCTTCATGTCTCTGCAGTACTCTCTGGTGAGCGTGCCGACATCCGGATGGCCCTCCTCATGATCCATGGACAGCAGCCATAAGTCCGCGAGGAGAGGGCCGGCGGCGAGCAGCAGGAGCCCGTCCTCTCCTCCGTTGTGGGCGAGCTGCTCCGATGAGGAGGCCGGCGCAAGAGGTGCATACGGAGAGAGCACGGCGGCTTCTGTTCCTGTTCATAAGAAGAGAAAGGTACTCCTGTTCCTATTCCCTCCTTCCTTCCTTCCAAACGTTACCCACGCACAATAGCTTTCTTCAGATCTTTGGCTGAAGTGGCCACGCACAATATTCATAATCCTGTTCAACGCCTTTGCTTCACCTCGGCGGGATGCAGAGCGCCACTTTCATAATCAGCGATAAGCTCCGCCATCTTCTCAAAAGTCCTGCTATTGCTCTCCTCTCCTCTTCCTTGCTGTTGCTGGGCACCTCCTCATGATCCATGGACAGCAGCCATATGTCGGCCTTTTCGAACAGCACGGCGGCGCACTGCATGCAGGTGTAAATGACCCTGGCGCCCACCACATCGCCCCGCTCATGCGGCTTGACGAGTTCCCGGTACTCCACGGTCAGCTCCTCGATGCCGCAGCACCTCACCGTCCTCCCCAAGGTGTTGTCTCTGGCGACGTCCATGAGAAGCGCCCAGTACTCGCCGGAGGCCGGGCCGTCGATTTGGTCCGACAGCCACACGAACTCCACCCCGCTGAGCTCCAGGCCCGCCGCCTTCCATACCTCGATCATGTAGCGCCCGATGGCCTGGATCTTGCTGAGGTCGTCGGATTTGCGAAGTAGTATATGAGCAAACCAATCTGCCATGAGGATCTTAACCTTGCAGCCGGCTTTGATGAGCTTGTTGACGTTGAGCACCATCATGATCCCCTGGCCGATGTGTACCCATGGGGA
>LR738716.1:13670560-13698111 GCA_902687465.1 Secale cereale
TTTGATAGTCTTGTTACCCGGAGACGGGATTGCTGAGTCCTCTGTGGCTCACAGTTACTTCACACACCAGATGCAGGTCCAGCTGTGAGCTATCTAGGTGATGGCACCGAGCTGGATTGGGAGTACGACGAGGAGCGTAGTCGGTACTACGTGCGCTACCCGGACGATCAGTAGTGGAGTCTCTTACTAGGATTCGATCCGCCTGTGGTTTATTTATCTGAGTTTGGTACTTTGACATTTGGCTTTTGCCCTTAGAGGGTTGTGATGTTCTTAATGTATGATGTTTGAGACTTGTACTGTAATTCTGTGACGTGGCGAGTGTAAGCCAACTATTTTCAGTTTACTATCCCCTCTTTTACATGAGTTGTGCAAAGATTACCAAACTTGAGATCATTCTAGGATGGACTTATGCCTTTAAGTCGTGCCTCGACACGTAGGAGGTATAACTCCATCCTGGGCATTACAACTAGACTGTGGCAATATAGCATTAAGCGGCACTGCTGCTTGGGCACCTCAAGGAATCCCAAGCAGAGAACAAGGCGGGACCTCCAGGTTGCTGGGAAGGGAAGGAGGGTGCAAAGGAAATGTGCACGTGTGATTCCACCCTAACCTTTCCACTGCGGACCCCCTCTTAATAGTACGGTTTTCCTACGACTCAAATTCACCAAAAAGAAATCATAGGGAAAAATATCGTCTTCGCTCTTAACCACTAAGGGGAAATAACCAGTCCCGTGCCATCTAATATAATCTCTGAGAAACTCAATGCACACGGTTAGTCCGCAAAACGAATTGTCATCAATCACCAAAACCACTAGGGGTAAAATATTCCCTAACAACGGGTTATCATTTTATGGACAGGATGGAGACAGGTTTCACTAAATAAAGGTAATTTCCTTGAGCTTATACAATGACTAGCGGAGATTTTTGAATAAGTGAACAAGGTGGTTCTCAAGAATGCTTGAAGGAACAATAAAATGATAGCTCAAGAAATACAAACTGACCTCATCAACTCGTGTGCCAAAGAAACTACTAGGCGTATTATGGAAGGGCTAGGTGGTAGTTGTCTCTGAAAACTTGTTGATGAATCAAGTGATGTGTGCCTACAATAACAATTGTCTATTTTTGTGTTATGTTGGTAAAATAGGAAGGGTGGGTGTGAGGTTTCTTCGTATTTTATATGTTGCAAACACCACATTTTGACACTCAAAACAACAATTGAGAGCTTGCTTATGGATCATGGTTTGAACTTTTCTAAAGTAAGTGGGCAAATGTATCACAACACTAGCAATATGAAGGGTCATGTCAATGGTCTAAATAAACTAATTATGGATGAGTCCCCTTCCGCCTATTATGTGCATTGTTTTGCTCATCAACTTCGGTTATCTCCAGTTGCTATTGCTAAGGAGAATTGTGATTGTGTTTTGTTCTTTTGGAAACTTCCTAATCTATTGAATGTTCTTGGGATGTCTTGGAAGATTAGAATGCTTCGGTTGGCTCAAGCTAAATGGATTATTAAAGCATTGGAATTGGAAGAAATTGAAACTGGTAAAGGCATGAATCAACAAATGGGTTTGATTAGATCATGCGACACTCATTGGGGATCTCACGAAAAAACTACTATGCATATTCTTCGGGTGTATCCTTCAATTCGGCTAGTTCTCAACAAGATAGCAAGCGACCACTCTGAAAGCAATGAGGCTATGCTCGTTAAAACTTTGTTGGCGCATTTTGAGTTATTTGACTTCGTTTATTGCACACTTGTTACAAACCATATTTGGGTATACCAATGACTCAATTAGTGATTTGCAAAAGAAAGATCAAGACATCGTCAATGCCGTTGAACTCAGTCATTTGATAGCGCTTCAGTTGCAGTTAATGATAGACAATGGTGGGTGGAAAAAATCCTTGAAAAGGTCAATTATTTTCATGTCAAGCATAAAGTCAAACTTCCCCAAGGGTAGTTCGTACAAGCCGCATGTAAGACCCTCAAGTTTCTACAAAAAAAACTCACAAATCTCCATCGCTTCCATGTTGAGATGTTTTTGGGTCTTGTTGATAGGAAACTTCGGGGGATTAGAGATAGATTTAATGAGGTAAACATTTAATTACTCCCTCCATTCCCTTATACAAGGCCACAAACTCATATTACATGTACCAAGGTAAAATTTAGACATCTTTGCAAGCCAACTTTCTTTTCGTTAATCGGGATCATTAATATGCCCGCATGCATGCAAGGAAGGAATGGGGAGGAAATAGCACGGTATCATTATGACTACATGCATGCGAGTATTAAATAAGTTCGTAGTACAAGAAAACATCATTAATTTTTTCCTTGATTACTGTTAGTGGCCTTGTATAGATGCAAAATGTATTTTTCATAGTGGCCTTATATAAGGCAATAAAGGGAGTACTTCATTGCATGTGATCATTCAATCCGGTTAATTCTTTTGCCGCTTATCATCTTTATCCTATGAATTTCATGGAGCAAGATTTGATGCATATTCCTGAACAACTTACACACTTCATTATTGATACACGGAGAGATGAGGGATTTAGAAAGGTGAAAACATAGTCGACCGTTCTATTATGCTTGTCGACACAAACAAGAGTGTCACTTTTAACCATGATTACAAGCTTCTCAAATTGGTTATAATCCTACAAGTAGCAACAACTAGTGTTAAGAGAGTATTCCCTTCGATGAATTTTGTGGAAGACAAGGTACGGAACAAAATGGGGGTTCAGCGCTTGAATTAATGCTTGGTTACAATTATCGAGAGGGAATTCTTTTTCCGAGTGAAGGACGATCTTGCCATATCTTGCTTTCTAGCCATGGTAGAGCGTATGATCGTGTTGTAATTTTCTTCTCTATTTGATAATTTATGTCCTTATACTTTTGAGGTATTGTCGCTATTGTGAACAAATTTTTTTTGAAGGTCACCGGGAGAGGGGCAATGTGACAGCCTGATTTTTGCCCTCTTTTATTTGCCTGATATTTATTTGGATTGATTTTGAACCTTGGGATTTTTGAATCTTTTCATATGGACTTAAACACTTGGGTACCCTTGACTTTCACCCAAGTGCCTCATATCCATCTCAAATCATCTTTTCCCTCTGGTTCACCCCAAAATAATTATTGGAATATTTTTCTTTATTAAAAAATATTCACTTTTCCCTCCAAAACCCTAGTTAAATCCATTGTGCTCCAAAGCAACCCCTATTTTTCTGGCCCACAAAAATCTGACGAAATTCATAAATATTCTTTGGACCCTAGGACACATTCCTGAGCAAAAATATTGCACCACTTTTTGGAATATTTTTGCTACAGAAATTCTTTTCTATTCTGGGCAGAAATGGTAGTTTCTACAGCAACTACCATTTTACTTGCTCCATTGCTTCTAAAACTCCTTGTGCATCTTCACCTTAGTAACTTATGACTAGCCTCCAAAGCACAGCCTCAAACTCTAATCCAATTTACCTCAGTAAACTCTCAAAGTTTCGGACCAGAAACTTACCAGACGTGTGAAATTCTTTCTACTGCGTCTGGAACCAAACTAACCCTGGGTAACTCTCGTATCTACCACGAACAACACGCCAGACATGATCTTTGGCACCAAGTAAACCAATAGGCAAAGTTTGCGCGGTGACCACGCGTGTGCACCATGCCATGGCTGCTTGTCAGCGCGCTCTAGATGTCGCCGAACGCTCTATTGAGCACGTGCTTGCTTCCGCGCCTGCCAGAGCTTGCCAACCCGCGCCACCATCTTCGTCTTGATCTCTACAGTGTCCCCCTGGCACTCGCTGACGCCGGAGCTCGCCGCAGCGAGCACGGGCACGGTCCAGCCAAGGCAACAGTGCGATGCGCACTGTGCTCGTCGCCACCCCAGCGCCCCTGTGCTCGTCTCCGTCCGCCCACATCTCCCGCATGAACCCCGTCGCCTTCTCCCCCCTCTCACTGACGCCATTCGTCGCTGGGCACAGCGTCCAAGTGTCGTCGGCGGAGCCCCGAACCCCCCTCTCGGCTAGCCTATATATACGACTCCTCTTAGCCTCCCCGAACACCCAGCTCCACTCCCACACACACCACGACTGCGTAGAACCCCGTGGCCCGGCCGGGCAGGCCACAGGCCGCCCTCCCCAAGCTCGAGCTCACCGGCGATCCCCTCGGGTCGTCGCGGTAGCTCCAGCCCCTCTCAGGCCAGGGCGAACCTTCCAGAGCCTCCGCCACTCTCTGGTGGTGTCATTCCACCTAGTTGGAGCCTCTGGAGTCGCCGTTGCTCACCGTCTTCTTCAACTCCGGTGACCACCCCGCTCTGCCTCCGCCTGCGAGGTCATTTCCGACGTCGTCCGACCACCCCTATCTACTCTACGGGTACGGGCAGGTGCGCTTCGACCCCCTCCGTCGATCTATCCCTCCCATCTTGGCCAAGTAGCTCGCGTCGCCGGCGTGCCCTCCGGCGAGGCCGCGGCCGCCCCTGTTCTTCTCCCTCTCTCCCCCTCACCTGACTAGCGGGGCCCGCTAGTCAGCCTCTCCGTACACGCGCGAAGCGATACGAGTGGTGGCGCCCTGGGCTTTTACGCCTTCGACGTCACCCCTGTTCAGTCTGTTTATTTAAATTTCAAATTTAAATATATTCAGAATACTTCAAACTGCAATAACTTTTTAACCCTAAGTCCAAATGAATTGATTCTTTTTGCACTGTGTTCTTTATAAAGAAATCTTGCAGCACACCAAAAATGAGACTATTTGGTGTTGTGTAGATTTTCTGGTGAATTTTTGAATGGTTCTTGATATTTTCATTTTGTACTTTTAATTATTTTCAGAAGGTGAAGCTTGTCTTGAGGATCACCAGGAGGCTTGTGAACCTCATTTGCACTAAGGCAAGCCACAGCAACATTTTCATAGTGCCATTTCAATATTTGTGATTTTCCAACTTGAATAAATGATTTAATTTATGCATATGAATTATTTTTGTTAAATACTTTCTGTTGGTTGCTGTATTTAGTTGTTTCATTTAGTTTACACAAAGTTGGAAGTTGGTTTAAGTCATTAAGAAAGCTAGAATAAAGTTTGGATCATTGAGAACTAATATGAATATGTATATAAATAGCTATGTGAAGTTATTTTCTTTTACATAAGATTTATGATAAATTTTTTGCTAGAATATGTTCTGTTTTTAATTGCAAGTAAATCATAACCAGAATAATATTGAAGTTGTGATGCTTACATTTAGTAAAGTAAAGTTGACCCAGTTATTTCTTTTTGTAATGCATTTGGTATGTTGCATTCCATGTCATTGTATGACACCGGTTATTTATTGTCTTTAAGTTGAAATTGTTAATAACTCAACTTGAATAAATTATTGACCGGGTCATGGTGCCACTGAATCGAATTTTCCCAGTGCAACCACATTTTCCTTTATGGGAAGGTCTTTATTTGATCCGTTGTCATGCCTCTTGTCTGTACCTCCAAATAGGGAAGGTTATGGGCATGCGGTACCCTGGCCCGGTAAGAAGACATAACCTTGTGTGCCCGTTGTTCAGTTTACAGTACCGAGTCCCCGTTTGGGACAGTTTCTATTTAGCCACGACGGTGGTCGGTGTGCCTTTGGTAGGCACAGGGCCACCCAGGACTGTCCTAGTGGGGAATGAGTCGGAGTGGCCGGGAGAGTATCATGGCAATGGAAGAGTTTTGTCGGAACGCCGTTGGTCCACCCGAATGGGAAAGCGAGGCCATGGGTTTCGTGGTGTGGGTACAGTGCACTACCTCTGCAGAGTGTAATTAATCTATCGATAGCCGAGTCCACGGTCACGTACACGCTCGAAAGTATGTCACACCATGGGTCAACATATAATAAAAAAATTGCTCACTAAGTTCTAAAATTTTGTATTGTAAAAATGGTGGAAGAGCGTCCGAGATGATTTGAGACCAAGTATGGTCAAGGTTGTGATCGCCGGAAAGATCACGATTTATGTCCTGTTGAGATGAACAAGTTTATGGTTTAATAAAAAGCACCATGGGTAAGTCAGACCGAGGGTCTGTTTTCACAAAGGAATGAGTATAGCATGTTGTTTATATGTTTATCCAAGTGTGTTGCTGCATTTTAACAATTGAATAATTTTCATGATATTGTTTGTCATTATGATTTTGTTTGCTGTAAGCTTGCAAGTACATTCAATGTACTGACCTGGCGTGTCATGCCAGATTTCAGGAAAGTTTCGCCGGAAAGGAGTGCCGTCCGAGTCTAGACCGTGTCCACATCGGTGTCCCTGTGAGATGGAGTTCCGCTACGAAGTCGTTCCGCTGCTGCGTAGTTTTTATGACCGAGGCCTTTTATGTTCATTAAATAATGTACATATTGTCCAGCCGCACCGTGTGTGCCGCTTGGCCTCGCTACTGGTTGTAATGTAAAACTATGGTCCGCTAGTATCAACAAAGCGGTTGTTTTCTGTACCAAGATGTTGTGTGTTGCCAGAAGACAAGGTCTCTGGGCTGGAAATGCAAGGTAAACCGGTCGCTCTGATCTGGGGTGCCACAACGATTGGTATCAGAGCCGCGCTGACTGTAGGACACGTTAGACTAAGACGTGCTAACTAAGCGCCAGATACGCGTTTAGGTTGAGTGTCGGTAGTCTGCATAGCTGATTATTGCTTTACATATACTTGACTAATTTTTATGCTAACCTAATGATGGTTGTGAGTGTAGATGGCTCCAGTGCCGTATCCGTGCCAGTTGCAGCTGATGCCGTACACGTCACTGCACCTCCTTCGTAAGGTGTGGCGTCGGTTGTACCCTCATGGAGACGACCCAGTTTATCGTGTGTACCGGGAGCGTCTAGCAGACTCAATTTATGAGTATCAGGCAGTGGTGACTCTGCGCGTCAGTTCTGACTCCAGCTCTTACACTCGCACCTCTCGAAGCGGTTATGCTTCTACCGCTTCGTAGGCCGTCCAATTTGCTGCATTCGAGATCCTTGTTGAGCTCCGTCACAGCGAGGTCCGCATGCAGAACCACCCAGGTTTCCAATACTATTCTTCTATACAAGACAACGGTCGTGTTCATTTCCCTGATATTGATCCGGAGTCTGATAGTGTTGCTAGCCATCTTTCCCGTTATATTACTGCTAGCTATCTCATGATCCACGAGCTGGCTCACGAGTTGACTAACATTTGTATTGCTTTAGCCACTACTAGGTCTGTCACCATTCCCGCCTCCATGGGATTTACCCCTTACGTCCCCAGTTCCGTTTCCCCTATTTCACCACTAACCCCTCCCAGCAGCTCGGGTGCCTCGACCATAACTCCTCTTAGTGCCCCTGCTGAGTGGATATCACTTCTCACTACCCCTGTAGCTCCTATGATCCACCCTACTCCAGCCCCGGAAGGAGAGCCTCCGAGGCAGCGTCGCCGTGTTACCTTTAACCCCGAGATTTCAGTTAAACTCGTCAGTTCAGGATCAGAGTCCACTTCAGGAAAGGACCCCGCAGCACCTGCAGAGCAGTAGAGCTCCACAGTATTCGCAGTTGCCAGACTGATGTACAAATGTAGTTGTACGAGTCATGATGTTTAGTTTCATGTATGAGAGTAGTGGAACCGGGCATGTTAATTACTCTTCATGTATGAGTCCATGTATAATTATGTTGAAGCTGTATTTCTTTTACTCGTTGTCTTTCTTCGCAATTTTGTTTTCCCTCGAGTTTTGTTGTTGGCTTTCCCCAAGTATTTTCTTTTGAATGTTTCTCATCTCGGTTGCGTTGCCATGGGAAAAATCCATAATAGGATGACGCGGGGAGGCAATAGTAGCAGCGCTCACGAGGATGTTACTATTCGTTGCTCCGCCCGACAGGCAGGACACTCCCCCGAGCCGTACATACCACCGCCTCCACCGCCAAATTCGCCTTCCACTGAGCAAATTCTGAGTATGTTTGAGGAAAGAAGAAGTAATGATCTGCTTGAGATATTAAAAAGTGTTCAAGCTATGGTTAGTCAGAATGGAAATCAGAACGGTCATCACTCCAATCTATCAGATTTTCAGAGAACTCAGTCTCCTAGTTTCAGTCAGGCTGTTGACCCTTTGGATGCCGACGATTGGTTACATACCATTGAAAGGAAGCTTGAGATTGCCCGCACTGCAGAAGAGGACAGAGTTCCATATGCAACTCACTATCTTGAAGGCGCTGTTGCCATATGGTGGGAAAATACAAAAGCCATGTGGCCTGCTAATGAAGAACTCACCTGGACAAAATTCAAGGATCAATTCCGAAAATATCACATCCCTACTGGAATTATGAAGACCAAGCAGCGTGAATTTCTTGAACTCACCCAAGGGAATCTGTCCGTGGGTGAATATTTGCATAAATTCAACCACCTGGCCCGTTATTCCATGTATGACGTGGCCACTGAAGAAAGAAAGATCGACATATTTCTTGGAGGATTAAACTCGCAACTCAGGTGCACTCTCAGCATGCTCGATTTTCCAGACTTCCAAACTTTGGTGAATAAAGCTTTCATCGAAGAAAGAGAACACAAGCTTGTACTGGACAACCGGCCTGCTAATAACAGGCACAAGCGCAAGTTTGAACCAAGAAAAGAAGGGCAACCAGTGCAGAAGGCTCAAACCTGGCAACAAACTCAGGTGGAATACAAGCCCAATTGGCAACAGAATGTTAACAAGACCACTACCCAAGTCAAGAATGTTGTCACCAACCCAGTACACGAGGAGCGTCAGCGCAACAATTCTTGCTTCAGTTGTGGGCAAAATGGACACTATGCCAGGCAGTGCCCCAAGAACAACAAGGCGAACGCCTTATTCTGGCCACAAGTCAACTTCATGGGGTCATACCCGAACCAGCAAAACATCGTTGGGCACGTCCATCACCTCTCCGCAGATGAAGCCCAAGAAAACCCCGAAGTAGTCATTGGTATGTTTTCTGTTAATAGCATACCTGCAATACTTTTATTTGACTCAGGGGCTTCCCACTCTTTTATTTCTCGGAGTTTTATTGCCCAAAACAATTTTCCTTGTTCTCTTTTGGGCAAAAATATGCTGGTACAAACCCCGGGATCCTTAATCAAGAGCAAATCTGGTCTGCCGTGAATTGGAAATCAATATCAACGGGTTAAGCTTTCCAACTTCCTTGATACTCATCGAGTCAGTACAGTTGGATGTTATTTTGGGCATGAATTGGCTGACCCAATATCAAGTATGCATAAACTGTGCAACCCGAGAAGTCACTCTGACCAGTCAACAAGGGAAGGCTACAAAATTCTACTCCCGCGGAAGCATTCCAAAGAAAGGAATGATATTCACTGTTGTGGCTGAATTGGAATTAATTCCCGTGGTCAGTGAATTTCCTGTTGTATTTCCAAAAGAACTACCAGGCATGCCGCCAGATCGAGAGCTCGAGTTTGCAATAGATCTGGTACCCGAAACCGCACCGTTATTCAAGAAGTATTACAGGATGCCCTCATCAGAACTAGTGGAATTAAAGAAGCAGCTCGATGAAATGCTCCAGAAAGGGTATATCCGTCCCAGTTCCTCACCATGGGGATCGCCTGCACTCTTTGTAAGCAAGAAAGATGGCAGCCTCCGCATGTGTGTGGATTATCGTCAGCTGAATGATGTCACCATAAAAAACAAATATCCGCTGCCAAGAATTGATGATTTGTTCGATCAGCTCAGTGGGGCCAAGGTATTCTCCAAGATTGACTTACGGATCGGATACCATCAGCTTAACATTAGAAAGGAAGATATTCCTAAGACCGCATTCACCACTCGATACGGTCTCTACAAATATACAGTTATGTCCTTTGGTCTCACCAATGCCCCTGCGTTCTTCATGCACATGATGAACAAAGTATTCATGGACTTCCTCGATAAGTTCATGGTAGTCTTTATCGATGACATACTTATATATTCAAAAAGTGAAGGGGATCACAAAGAACATCTCAGAGCAGTGTTACAACGACTCCACGACCATCAGCTTTACGCCAAATTCAGTAAATGTGAGTTTTGTCTCAAACAAGTGGGATTTCTTGGATACATGCTATCCGCCGAGGGTATAGCCGTAGACCCAAGCAAGGTAAAAGATGTGCTCAATTGGTTGCCACCCACAACGGTATCTCGGATCAGGAGTTTCCTTGGACTGGCTAGATATTACCGTCGTTTCATTGAAGAATTCTCCAAGATTGCCAAACCCATGACAGAGTTACTCAAAAAAGACAAGAAGTTTGAATGGACTAGCGACTGTGAGAAAAGTTTCAGTGAGCTAAAGACACGGCCGACCACCGCACACGTATTAACCCTTCCAGACATCTATCGCTGTTTTGATGTATACTGTGACGCATCCAGACAAGGACTTGGTTGCGTACTTATGCAAGACGGCAAGGTAGTAGCATATGCATCACGACAGCTGCGATCGCACGAAGGAAATTACCCTACTCATGATCTGGAATTGGCCGCGGTGGTACATGCTCTCAAAATATGGAGGCATTATCTCATCGGGAAGAAGTGCCAAATTTTTACCGATCACAAAGTCTCAAGTATATATTTACTCAGCCAGATTTAAATCTCCATCAGCGAAGGTGGCTTGAGCTTGTAAAGGATTATGATCTTCGAATAAATTATCACCCGGGTAAAGCCAACGTGGTGGCCGATGCACTCAGTCGAAAGCCGGTCAGCCTAAACGTCATATTAAAATCTTTGCCCACTAAACTTCAAGAGGAGATTGCTCAACTCCATTTGAACATCGTTGAGGCTGGTCTCGCTAATATTTTGGAAGTTACCCCCACACTTGAGGAAGAAATCCGCAAGGCCCAGCCAGATGATCCTGCCCTACAAAAGCATGCCAAGAATATGCTGGCAGGACGTACCTCTGATTTCTCAAAGGATCACTTTGGGACTCTCCGGTTTCATGGAAGGATTTGTGTACCAAATCAGTCGGACCTGAAAAATAAAATCTTGTCAGAAGCACACTAATCCTCATACTCTACTCACCCTGGAGGTACAAAAATGTATGAAGACCTTCGTCAAATATTCTGGTGGGATGGAATGAAGAAAGACATTGCCTATTTTGTGGCTTGTTGCGACATATGCAACAAAGTAAAGGCAGAACATCAGAAGCCAGCCGAACTTCTTCAACCGCTTCTAGTTTCGCAATGGAAATGGGATGACGTCTGCATGGATTTCATCACGGGACTACCCAAGACTCAGCGAGGCAATGATGCAATATGGGTCATAGTGGACACTCTGACCAAGGTAGCTCACTTTATCCCGGTCAAGACCACATATCGAGCAGACCAACTTGCACAACTATATGTGTCTAGAATAGTAGGTCTGCACGGAGTACTTCGAACCATCACTTCCAACCGAGGTTCACTCTTTACCTCCGCTTTCTGGACACGTCTCCATCAAGCCTTGGGGACAGCCCTGAAATACAGTACAGCTTATCATCCTCAGACTGATGGACAGACAGAGCGAGTAAACCAAATACTTGAAGATATGTTGCGAGCTTGCGTCTTGGCCCACGGATCTAAATGGGAAGATTGTGTGCCTTACGCCGAGTTCTCCTACAACAATAGTTTCCAAATCAGTCTGAAGATGTCCCCGTATGAGGCTTTATATGGCCGCAAGTGTCGTACCCCGTTAAATTGGTCTCAGACTGGAGATAGCTGTATCTTCGGAACGAACCTCATGATGGAAGCTGAGAAACAAGTCAAGGAAATCAGAGATAGATTACAATTGGCCAAATCACGACAAAAGAGTTATTACGATGCAAAACATCAACAGCTCAGTTTTGAACCCGAAGAACACGTATACCTCCGAGTCACCCCTATGAAAGGAGTCGAGAGATTCCAGGCTCACGAAAAGTTGGCACCAAGATTTATTGGCCCCTTCCCAGTTATTTCTCGAGTAGGCACCGTTGCTTATCAGTTGGAATTGCCTCCAGAATTGTCCGATGTGCACAACGTGTTTCATGTCTCACAGTTGAGGCGATGCATATCACCGCCTGAGAAAAGGACTGCCATGACCGACATAGAGTTGGCAAAGGATTTAACGTATGAAGAAAGACCGTTCAAAATTGTGGATCAGATTGAAAGGGTCACTCGTAGTAAAGTAAGGAAGTTTTATAAGGTCCAGTGGGAGCATCACACCGAGTCAGAAGCAACCTGGGAACAAGAAGAATTCCTACAGACATATTATCCGGAGTGGTTTTCCCAAGCAACCAAATCTCGAGGACGAAATTCATTCTAAGTGAGGGAGGTTTTTCACAGCCTGATTTTTGCCCTCTTTTATTTGCCTGAGATTTATTTGGATTTATTTTGAATCTTTTCATATGGACTTAAACACTTGGGTACCCTTGGCTTTCACCCAAGTGCCTCATATCCATCTAAAATCATCTTTTCCCTCTGGTTCACCCCAAAATAATTATTGGAATATTTTTCTTTATTGAAAAATATTCACTTTTCCCTCCAAAACCCTAGTTAAATACATTGTGCTCCAAAGCAACCCCTATTTTTCTGGCCCACAAAAATTTGAGGAAATTCATAAATATTCTTTGGACCCTAGGACACATTCCTGAGCAAAAATATTGCACCACTTTTTGGAATATTTTTGCTACAGAAATTCTTTTCTATTCTAGGCAGAAATGGTAGTTTCTATTGCAACTACCATTTTACTTGCTCCATTGCTTCTGAAACTCCTTGTGCATCTTCACCTTAGTAACTTATGACTAGCCTCCAAAGCACAGCCTCCAACTCTTAGCCAATTTACCTCAGTAAACTCTCAAAGTTTATGTCCAGAAAATTACTAGGCGTGTGAAATTCTTTCTACTGTGTCTGGAACCAAACTAACCCTGGGTAACTCTCGTATCTACCACGAACAACACGCCAGACATGATCTTTGGCACCAAGTAAGCCCGTAGGCAAAGTTCGCGCGGTGACCACGCGGGTGCACCATGCCATGGCTGCTTGTCGGCGAGCTATGGATGCCGCCGAGCGCTCTGTTGAGCGCGTGCTTGCTTCCGCGCCTGCTAGAGCTTGCCAACCCGCACCATCATCTTCGTATTGATCTCTACAGCGTCCCCCTGGCACTCGCCGACGCCGGAGCTCGCCGCAGCGAGCACGGGCGCGGTCCGGCCAAGGCAACAGTGTGATGCGCACTGTGCTCGTCGCCACCCCAGCACCCCTATGCTCGTCCCCGTCCGCCCACAGCTCCCGCGTGAACCCCGTCGCCTTCTCCCCCCTCTCACTGACGCCATTCGTCACCGGTCGCAACGTCCAGGTGTCGCCGACGAAGCCCCGAACCCCCCTCTCGGCTCGCCTATATATAGGACTCCTCCTAGCCTCCCCGAACACCCAGCTCCACTCCCACGCACACCACGACTGCGTAGAACCCCGTGGCCCGGCCGGGCAGGCCACAGGCCGTCGTCCTCGAGCTCGAGCTCACCGGCGATCCCCTCGGGTCGTTGCGGTAGCTCCAGCCCCTCTCAAGCCAGGGCGAAACTTTCAAAGCCTCCGCCACTCTCTGGTGGTGTCGTTCCACCTAGTTGGAGCCTCTGGAGTCGCCGTTGCTCGCCGTCTTCTTCAACTCCGGCGACCATCCCGCTCTGCCTCTGCCTGCGAGGTCATTTCCGACGCCGTCCGACCACCCCTAGCTACTCTATGAGTACGGGCAGGTGCGCCTCGACCCCCTCCGTCGATCTATCCCTCCCATCTTGGCCAAGTAGCTCGCGTCGCCGGCGTGCGCTCCGGCGAGGCCGCGGCCGCCCCTGTTCTTCTCACTCTCTCCCCCTCACCTGACTAGTGGGACCCGCTAGTCAGCCTCTCCGTACCCGCGCGAAGCGGTACGAGTGGTGGCGCCCTGGGCTTTTACGCCTTCGACGTCACCCCTGTTCAGTATGTTTATTTAAATTTCAAATTTAAATATATTCCAGAATACTTCAAACTGCAATAACTTTTTAACCCTAAGTCCAAATAAATTGATTCTTTTTGCATTGTGTTCTTTGTAAAGAAATCTTGCAGGACACCAAAAATGAGACTATTTGGTGCTGTGTAGATTTTCTAGTGAATTTTTTAATGGTTCTTGATATTTTCTTTTTGTACTTTTAATTATTTTCAGAAGGTGAAGCTTGTCTTGAGGATCACCAGGAGGCTTGTGAACCTCATTTGCACTAAGGCAAGCCACAGCAACATTTTCATAGTGCCATTTCAATATTTGTGATTTTCCAACTTGAATAAATGATTTAATTTATGCATATGAATTATTTTTGTTAAATACTTTCTGTTGGTTGCTGTATTTAGTTGTTTCATTTAGTTTACAGAAAGTTGGAAGTTGGTTTAAGTCATTAAGAAAGCTAGAAGAAAGTTTGGATCATTGAGAACTAGTATGAATATGTATATAAATAGCTCTGTGAAGTTATTTTCTTTTACATAAGATTTATGATAAAAAAATTGCTAGAATATGTTCTGTTTTTAATTGCAAGTAAATCATAACCAGAATAATATTGAAGTTGTGATGCTTACATTTAGTAAAGTAAAGTTGACCCAGTTATTTCTTTTTGTAATGCATTTGGTATGTTGCATTCCATGGCATTTTATGACACCAGTTATTTATTGTCTTTAAGTTGAAACTGTTAATAACTCAACTTGAATAAATTGTTGATCGGGTCATGGTGCCACTGAATCGAGTTTTTCTCAGTGCAACCACATTTGCCTTTATGGGAAGGTCTTTATTCGGTCTGTTGTCATGCCTCTTGTCGATACCTCCAAATAGGGAAGATTATGGGCATGCGGTACCCTGGCCCGGTAAGCAGACATAACCTTGTGTGCCCGTTGTTCAGTTTATGGTACCGAGTCCCCGTTTGGGACAATTTCTGTTTGGCCACGACGGTGGTCGGTGTGCCTTTGGTAGGCACAGGGCCACCCAGGACTGTCCCAGTGGGGAATGAGTCGGAGTGGCCGGGAGAGTGTCATGGCAATGGAAGAGTTTTGTCGGAACGCCGTTGGTCCACCCGAATGGGAAAGCGAGGCCATGGGTTTCGTGGTGTGGGTACAGTGCACTACCTCTGCAGAGTGTAATTAATCTATCGACAGCCGAGTCCACGGTCACGGACACGCTCGAAAGTATGTCACACCATGGGTCAACATATAATAAAAAATTTGCTCACTAAGTTCTAAAATTTTGTATTGTAAAAATGGTGGAAGAGCCTCCGAGATGATTTGAGACCAAGTGTGGTCAGGGTTGTGATCGCCGGAAAGATCACGATTTATGTCCTGTTGAGATGAACAAGTTTATGGTTTAATAAAAAGCACCATGGGTAAGTCAGACCGAGGGTCTGTTTTCACAAAGGCATGAGTATAGCATGTTGTTTATATGTTTATCCAAGTGTGTTGCTGCATTTTAACAATTGAATAATTTTCATGATATTGTTTGTCATTATGATTTTGTTTGCTGTAAGCTTGCAAGCACATTCAATGTACTGACCTGGCTTGTCATGCCAGATTTCAGGAAACTTTCGCTGGAAAGGAGTGTCGTCTGAGTCTAGACCATGTCCACATCGGTGTCCCTGTGAGATGGAGTTCCGCTACGAAGTCGTTCCGCTGCTGCGTAGTTTTTATGACCGAGGCCTTTTATGTTCATTAAATAATGTCCATATTGTCCAACCGCACCGTGTGTGCCGCTTGGCCTCGCTACTGGTTGTAATGTATAACTATGGTCCTCTAGTATCAATAAAGCGGTTGTTTTCTGTACCAAGATGTTGTGTGTTGCCAGAAGACAAGGTCTATGGGCTGGCAATGCAAGGTAAACCGGTCGCTCTGATCCGGGGTGCCACAGGCAAAGCCCTCCACCTGAATCTTTTTATTTTTCTATTGAATCACACCCCTGGGAGGGGAGAGAGTTTTACACATGATAGAGAGGGAGGGGGTGGCACACGTGCCACACAGACCCCCTAGACTAACTTGCATGCGATAACGCGCGCAGCCACCTATCTACGCACGGCCGATCGGCCACTTTCAGTCGGCCTTTCCACAGGATCAAATCCTCCCGGCGGCACCCGAGCAAACGGGCAGGGAAGGCTGAACACCTCGGAATACCACGGCATTTATGTGTTTCCATAGTTGCCAACAACATAGGAGAGTGAAGGAGGCCTAGGCAGCCTCACCGGCCACACCCCGCACGTCAAGACCCTGAAGTGCCCCAACATGGTAGCCCTTCCCGACCACGTCGACCCCCACACTCAGTCAGAACGAACGGGCAAGGGGACAATCAAAGACCAGGTGATCAGCCGTCTCGAGCGCATGTGCACAGATGGGGCATGCAGCCTCCTCCGCCGTCACGATGGTCTTCCGCAGCAGGACATCTCTTGTATGAATCCTCCGTTGAACGAGGAGCCACCTGAAGAACCGGACACAGGACGGCGCAGCGCACCCCCAGATGAAATCGGCGAAGGATACCCGCGTACCACCTAAGCGTTCCAGGGCGTAGACGGCCTCCATGGAGATGCCCCCACGAGCGCCCCGACTCAGCACTGGGCAGCGTTCGTCGTCGCCAGGGGTCTCTCGAACGCCAGCGATCAGCGCGAGGAGGGTGCTCTGCTCAACGGCTCCAGCGGTGGTGAGCCTGGGGACGAGCACACGGTCGAGGCCACGGGCACGCACCTGCCACACAGTGACCTCCGCGTCCATTGTGTGCGAGAGAAGGGCAGGAAAGGCCGCAGAGACCAGTCCGCACGGGAGCCAGTGATCGAACCAGAAGGACTTCCGCCGTCCGTCGCGGACCACCACCTTCGTCAATTCGCGGTAGAGCGGGAGCATCTTGGCCAGCGCCTTGCCGTGCTCCCCGGCCGACAGGTGGCCCGTAGCGGAGAGCAGGGAGCACCCATCGAGCTCCGCCCACACCCACATCGCCCACTTCGAGGACGTAGGGGCCACGTGGAGACGGTGCAGCATCTTGATCAACAAGCACCGGTTCTGCGTCGCGAGGTCCCGCACGCCCAGGCCCCCCTCCTCCTTGGTTCTGCAGACACGCTCCCAGGCCACGAGGCATTGCGCGCCGGTAGCATGGTCGGCCGCGTTCTAGAGGAAGGCGCAACGCAACGAGTCCAACTTTGCCGGCGGGAGGAGCATGGCCGCCATCGCGTACGTAGGGAGAGCGTCCAGGACCGCACTGATCAGGACCAGCCGCCCGGCAGGGGAGAGGGGACGAGCCCTACAGCCCGACAGGACTTGTCCACCTTCTCGGTCATGGGGAGAAAGTCGGCGAAGGTGAGTTTTTCCCATGACAAAGGAAGCCCGAGATAGGCCTGCGGGAACCCCTGGACGGCACAGCCAAGGGCGCCAACAGTCTCCTCCAACACATCGGCACGCACATGCATGGGGACAAGCGTGTTCTTGGAGAAGTTGATGTCCAGCCCCGTCATCGACGCAAAGTCGTCGAGGATGTGGCGGAGGCGAGCAGCCGCGCCGCGCTCCGCCCTGAGGATGACCAGCGTGTCGTCGGCGTACTGAAGCACTAGGGGGGTTCCCCCTCAACGAGAGGATGGCGGAGCTCCTCGTCTTGCCGGATCATCTGTTGGAGGATGTCGACGACGATGAGGAAGAGGTAGGGTGAGCTCGGGTCCCCCTAACGCAGCCCACGGCGCACCGTAAACCACTTCCCAGGCACGCCGTTGAGAAGCACCGCCGGCCTGGAGGACCGAAATATCAAGTCCATCCAGGTGCACCACCGGTCGGGGAAGCCACGCACCGCGAGAATTTGTCGGAGCGCCCCCCAGTCGACCGAATCGAACGCTTTGGCGAAGTCGAGCTTGAATACGAGGGCAGGGGCGCTGCGTTTGTGGCAGCACTGGATCACCTCGGCAGCGTACACGAAGTTTTCGAAGATGCTTCTTCCCGCCAGGAACCCAGACTGGTCGATGTCGATGATGCCCCCGATCTGCTGCTGCAACCTCGAGGTGAGGTCGCGGCATAGGATCTTGACATCTCCATTTTGTAGGGAGACAGGCTGGAAGGCTCCAGGCGTTGGCACGCCCACCCCCTTTGGCAGGAGGGCGATATACGCCCGGTTGATCGCGTCGAGGTTCGCAGTCCCGGCGTGGACCGCATCAAAGAGACGCTGCAGGTCCCCGGAGACGACGCCCCAGGCGGCCTGGTAGAACGCGAGGCCGAGGCCGTCCGGGCCAGGCGCGCTAGACCGATCGAGAAGACCGGCCGCGTCCTTGATCTCCTCGGTCGAGAACGGAGCAACCAAGGCCGTCGCGTCGACCCTCGCATCGTTGCGGTACAGGGCGGCCAAGTCGAAGCGCCAGGCGGAGGGGCGCGCCCTGCCCAACAGCTCGGAGTAGTAGGAGAGCAGCTCCGCCGCCTTCCCCGAGTGGTCGAGCACAGTCGCCCCGCCCACGTCGAGAGCACAAATCATGTTGGCCCGACGACGATGGGAGGCGCTCGCGTGGAAGAAGCCGGTGTTTTCATCCCCCTCATAGACCGCCCTGCACTTCCCGCGCTGTTTCCAGTATGAGCTCTGGCGCTTGACCGAGTCGGCCAGCGCCAGCCTGGAGATGCCGCGGATCTGAATTTCATCAGAGGACAGGGGGCGGCATTCTTCCCAGAAATCCACTAGGTCAATCAAGAATTTGCAATCATTATCAAAAGCGGGAATGAATTTGTGTTGTCTTTTCCAAACCTTGGCCGCAGCCCGGAACCGTTTTCTTGCGAGCCACCAAGCATCCCACCGCACACCGCCCGCCACCAGGGCTAGACCAGGAGGGAAGAGTGGAGGAAAGGAACTGGGGGTTACGGAGCCAGGCATTCTCGAAGAAGAAACGCGAGGAGGAAGGGATGTTGGTCGTCGCCTCCACCACCAGGGGCCATGATCCGAGGT
This sequence comes from Secale cereale, assembly GCA_902687465.1. NCBI lineage: Eukaryota > Viridiplantae > Streptophyta > Magnoliopsida > Poales > Poaceae > Secale > Secale cereale. The sequence goes on from LR738716.1 coordinate 13,689,438, forward strand.
AGGGCGCGGGTGAGACGACAAGGCCGAGTCCGGGAAGGCAATATCCTAGGCGGAGTCAAAGAAGACCCGATCCAAGCGAGCAAGCGTGAGGGGGTCTCTTTTGTTCGACCAGGTAAACCGACGATCGGACAGCGCGAGCTCGTGTAGAGCAAGGGCGTTGATGAGCGAGTTGAAAACCGCAGCACGAGGGGCGTCGAACCGATCGTTGTTCTTCTCATGGGGGAACCAAATCAGGTTAAAATCCCCGAGCACAAGCCACGGTCCAGAGACGCCCCCAGCAACCGCGGTGAGATCGTCGACGAAATCCGCCGTCGGGGCGTGATCCGCGGGCGCGTAGACGTTAGTGACCGTGAAAGAAAGAGCGCTCGTCGTAGAGGCCAGGGTGGCAGTAAGAGAGAAACGAGATGTCGTGGAGGAAGTTAGCGTCAGGACACGGGTATCCCAAGCAGTCACGACTCCCCCTCTGCTCCCATCGGCGTCCTTAGCCACGTAGGAGTCGAGGCAAGAGGGCAGAAACGAACGAGCTTGGACCGCGTTGATAGTATCCCGGACCAGTGGCGGAGCCAGGATTGTTGTAAACCCCGGGCCTAAATTTTTTCGGCAAAATGGAAACTTTCCATCGCATATATAAACTGCAGAAGTTCTCGACCATTGTAAAAAATACTGCATATGAAAAGCACACATATATATGACCAAATTGCACTAGAATATCACCTCAATGTATAACAATCCAACAAAATAGACACTCTTGTTATGACTTTTGAGCACTGATGAAAAAACAGGTTATTGACCGTCTATTTTATGTAAAACATGAAACGGAATTGATATAAAAATGCATCAATTTAAGATCAATCAACTCATATACACAGTAAATTTCAATGCAATTTATGTTAAATCTAGGCATGGATAACCTACCTATGTTGGAGAATGGAGTGCCCGGTGGCTGCAGCAGCAACACAGGGGCCGGGGCTTAGGCCGGGGAGGCTAGCAGTAGGGGCGGAATCATATGCGCGCTGCGGATGCAGGGACAGGCGTCCGACAACATGGCAACTGTATGACGTTTGAGGCCCGGGCGGCAACGCCAGGTGCCGAGGTTTGGCTCGCGCATCGTGGAGAACTGCGACCAGTACTGCAGAGGAGGGCGTGCAGCGCCCAGGGGAGGGCAGGCCGGCAGGAGTAGTCTAGGTCGTGAGGAAGACGGCGGACAGCACAGCGCCGAGCAGGGCAAGCGGCGGTGCGTGCGTGCGATCTGTCTCTAGGTCGGCGGTTCGGGGCGATTGGAAAACATGGAGCATTCGTACCAGGCTTCGGCCTTTGTGTGTGCCCAGGCTGTGCTGGGCTGCGCCCCAGGCCCAGTACTAAATATGCATAGGTATAGGCCTAAAACATTTCTCACGGCCCGGGCCTGGGCCCTGGGTGCCCGGGGCCTGGCTCCGCCCCTGTCCCGGACGACGTCGCACTTGTCAACATCCCTGAGCCCTTGCACGTTCCAGCACAAGAACGAAAACTTAACGCAAGCAGATCTATCCATTACAGACCGAGACACCAACGTTGTGAACAATTTGTATCTGTATTGCCATGAACCAATTGGTTATAATCCTACAACTAGCAACAGCTTGTGTTAAGAGAGTATTCCCTTCGATGACTTTTGTGAGAGACAAGCTACGGAACAAAATGGGGACTCAACTCTTGAATTAATGCTTGGTTACAATTATCGAGAGGGGATTCTTTTTTCGAGTGAAGGGCGATCTTGTCGTATCTTGCTTTCTAGCCATGACAGAGCATATGATCGTGTTGTAAATTTGTAATTTTCTTCTCTATTTGATAGTTACCTTAAACTTTTGAGGTATTGTCGCTATTGTGAACAATTTGTATCTATATTGCCATGAACCAATTGGCTTCTCAGGGTGAAAAAGAAATTTTGAACACCCAATGCAGTCTGCATCGCTAGATGCATGCAACCTGTTCCCATCCGTCCCAGCTGATTTGTGTCGAGTTCATCCGAGTTTTCTCACCACCACGCCACGGTAACATCTCTGGAAACATCTTTGTAAAAGTAGTGCGCCCTGCAAAGTGCAAGCTAGTCCACTTTTTGGACGTTAGATAGGGCAGTCGATCTGCCCGTCGCTACCGAGCCACCGGTGGTTCGTCCAACAGAGCGCCCGAGCACCTATAAAATGAACCACGAGCCCACGGCACGGCGGCACGTCCACCGGCCGATCGCACAGTGCATCATCGCGAATTTAACCCCGGTTCACTCCGATCATCATCCATCCATCCACCGATGGCCCGACGCCGGAGCGGCGGCCTCTCGATCTCGTCCGCGCTGGGCCTGGGGCTCGCCGTGCTGGCCGTCACATGGGCGGCGTCCACGGCGCAGCAGCCGCCTGCCGTGCCGGGCGTGGGCGTGCCGAGCTGCCCGCCGGTGCAGGCCTCGCTGTCGCCGTGCGTGAGCTACTTCATCGGCAACTCCTCGTCGCCGTCCGACGCGTGCTGCAGCCAGATGCGGGCCCTGTTCCAGTCGCAGGCGCCGTGCCTCTGCGCCGCCGTGTCCGCCGTGCCCGCCCAGCTCGGGTCCGTCGTCGGCGGCCTGCTCCCCACCGCCTGCAACCTGCCCCCCAACGCCTGCTCCGGTACGCGCATGCTGCCAGCGACATACTGAAACTGAGTGAGAGTGACTAACCACTTCTGTTGGTTGTGCGTGTGTGTGCAGCTGTGACAGGGACCTCGAGCTCTGCTCCGGCGCCGTCGTCGACGGGGACACCTACTGATGCTGCCGCGGCTGCGCCGGTGACCGGTCCGGCTGATGCGGACCCGGCTGGCACGCCTTCCGGTGGTGGGGTGAAGTCGGTTCCGGGGACGGTTGATTCGGCCGCCTTTGAGTGCAAGGGGACCTCTGCTGCCGTCGTCGTCCTGATCATGGCTGCCTCGTTCATGGCTGCATATGTTTTCTGATCTCGTTATGTGATCCCGGGCTGTGAGTTTGTGACTCGATTAGATGGATGTGCCGCCTGTTATATACTATACGTACTAGTGAGTCTGTCATTGATTTGCTCCACTGCGCATCAGAGTTGTGACTTCTATTTATGGGTTATCCCCAATGCACATCAGAGTTGTCACTTGGTGGCGCGTGTTGAACGTATGAATGTATCTAGTCTTTTTTATCTGATCGGTCTTTTGATTACATTAGAGCATGAACTTCTACAGTGCGATATATATAGTGCTAGCTTTTGTAACGAGGAACTAATTCCACTTCGAAATTGCTGTGCATACGATCAACAGTGCATATGATTTTCGTACGACATGATCTCACTCGTCCATCCAATTGATCGAACGGCTGCTGACCAATGTCGTACGGAATTAGTCGTACGTGTAGCAGTTCTCATTCCACTTAGTGGTTTCCTCCAACGTCTCACGGACCTGGGAATGGTTCATCAGACAAAGCAAATCAGCCCGACAAGCCACGAAACAGCATTGGGTATCATGATAGACTTGAACATGTTCTTTGCTCTAAATTCCATCGAAATTCATGACGGATTCTAAAAAAGTACTTCCTCTGTTTTGTTTTTTACTCTGCATATTAGTTTAGTCCTAAGTCAAACTTTATAAAGTTTAATTAAGCTCATACAAGACAATATAAACATTAACAATAAGAATTATGCATTTTACGAAAATATATTAAATGATGAATGGAATATTATTATTTAGCATTGTAGATGTTAACACAAAAAATATAAATTTGGTCACAGTTTACCTTTTTTTGCAGAAATAGTTTACAATCTTTGACTTAAGACAAAGCTAATATGTGGATAAAAAGGGAGGAAGTAATATAAAAAACAGATGGAAAGACACCTTTGGCAAAGGTAGAACCTCAAGGGAATAGGAGGGTTCTCCAAAATTCAAAGTGAAACAAATTTGGTGGGACCTGAATCTGAACTAAATTTAAACAGATTTTTTAGGCAATATTAGATGAATTTCTTTCAAATTAAATTTAAGAGGAGCCCAAACCCTTTGCGAAATTAAAGCAGAAGTTGTAGCAATACCTGATCATGCCGGGCATGTTCAGTCCATAGGCCATGACATATATGGCTCTTGTGCCAATCCGCGGAGTACATTCGCCAGAAATGCAGACAATGGTCACCACTCACCACCGACTAGCGGCATCTCCTGTTGCCACCGTGGGCCGTACACCTCCGGCGCATAGTCGCCAGACAGCTAGGGGCGAGCGATGCAGGATCGACAGGGTCGCACCCCGTGGCAAAAGACTAGTGCACTACCACTGCGTCGCTACCAGTTTCTACAAATCAATAACTATCCTCACTAATTTGGTTAAATAACATAAAACCACCACAATGTGTTTAGGGTTTGAAACAACCACCGCCTTGGAATATTTCACAAAACCTACCCGTATTGCGCCCGATTTTTCAAAGAAAAACACCGATCGCTCACTTGGTTAAAACCAAGCGCGATTATGACAGGTTGAGCCCGCGTGTAAGCCCTGACATGGCACACATGTCAATTATGTTTGTTCGACTTTTACGTCAGGCATTTAATATCGATTCAAGGGTTCAACGACGACAATTGCAGTTCTTACGAAACCTCTTTATAACAGACCAGGGTCTTTTTTTCAGAAATATTCAGACGTTTAGGACGACGGGTGGGGCCCACACTGTGTACTGAAGTTTGCCACACACACAAAAAAAAAAGTTACTGGGTACTAGAGCTAGAGAGGCTCTGTTTTGGCTCACCAGGCGAGCAGGAGAGGCAATCGGGTTGGTGACCAACCATCCAAGCCGAGCTCATCAAAGCACATTCTGCAGGGAGAAAAGCGGCTCGGTAGGATAGACCTATCACAGTCACGGTGCGCCGGCAGCGAGCACGACATTCTCCGATCAGTTCACCGGCGAGCCTGGAAAAGCCCGGGCAGCAGTTAGATAGACCGGCTCATCCACCCGGCCACCGTTCCCGAGCTTTTTCCCAACAGTTTCTCGTATACATAAACCCTGCTGCCTCCATCGTCCTCCCATCCTCGAATCCAATCCAACCCATTCCATTCCATTCCACCAAGAACTATCCAATCCAAAATGGCTCGGCGCGTGCTCGGGGTGATCGTCCTCGTCGCGACGGCGGCGCTGTGCTCGGCACAGATGACGACTCCGACGGTGCAGCCGACGGCGATGACGATGCCGACGTGCGCGCCGGTGCCGCTCAGCCTGTCCCCGTGCATCGGCTACCTCTTCGGCGTCGGGTCGGCGGCGCTGCCGTCGTGCTGCTCGCAGCTCCAGGCCTTCTTCCAGTCCCAGGGCCCCTGCCTGTGCGCCATGTCCAAGCTCGCGCCCAGCCCCTTCGGCCTCGTCCTCGGCCAGGTCCAGGGCATGATCCCCAACGTGTGCAACCTGCCCACCGACCCATGCGATGGTGCGTCACCTCGCCTCCTCCCTTTCTTTCACCATTGACAGGGGTTTCACTGACGGAAAACTGATAATGATGCAGATGTCTTTGGCGCGAGCAATTCGACGCCCCCAACCGCAAAGGCCGTGGCTCCAGAGGCGGCACCTCCGGCGGCCACTCCCGCCGAGCCTGAGCCTGCAGCCACGACGTCATCGACGCCGGAGAGTGCTGGTGCGACTGAAGCTCCATCGGTGGCAGGTGACGATTCTCCGGCTGTTGCCACGGCGACAGGACAGGTTGCCCCCCAAGGCGCTGGATCAAGCACTGATTCACAGGGGATATCAAAGCTCCCAGAACTGCTGCACGCAGCAGGGGCGCCAAGCTCCGCCGCTGTCACCGTGCTCATCAGTGTGTTTCTTGCCTATGTTTCGGCCATGTTTGTGTAACCCACTAACCCACTAACCCCCATACCCATTACCGTAATACCAGCAAATGTATCGATGTACCATACGGTGCGGTGTAGATTCAGGCCGCGCCCGTGTTATACCATGTTGCAGTGAAAATGTTACCGTTCATGTGTTCGAAGCAAAGGAAATACTCTAGAGTTTCAGTCAGATCATGATGGCTCGCGTTGGTCACAACAATGGAATCGGATAATGTTCCTTTGGTGGATAATCCCTAGCTGACACAAGGAAATGGTGAAAAGATGATGACACTATCTCCGACAATGCCACGGACGAAGTAGCCTGCCACCGTGTCACCAGTCTACAGTTAATATGTCAGATTGGATAGACTACATCATAACCGAAATGCACATAAGATGCAAATCCTCATGAATGCAGAAGGAAGGTAGGTTCCTGGCATCTCATTCCAACCCTCGACCGGCACCTGAAATACGAGGCTGGGATCTGCTTGTCCACAGCTCAGCCGGCATAAGTCCACGTCCATCACTCAACATGGTATTTGAGTATTTGGGTCATAACAGCGACTGAAAACGAAATCAGAAGAAAATGTCACCAAGGGATGAGGCCATGAAAAACGCTTGATAAAATACATTCAAAATCTAAGATAAAGTAATCAAAACACCAACTCGAAACAGGTAAGGTTAATATCCTAGGCAAAATGTAGGGTAGAAAGCAGACAGTTAACCAACACGGTATGAAGAATGGCAATCAACTATATATCCTAGCCCATTTGCCACCACAGGCTCATTATCTCATTATCGGGGATATGTCTGACAGACCATAAAAATTACAACATGTAAGCTCAATGGTGACATTACATGCCCACTTCTGGCAAGATTTTGGAACAGTTTTACTTGCATAAAGGCAAAACCTACTATGAGCATAGTAGAACTGAAAAGGTCACACTTGGCAAATCCTCAAGCATTGTATTTATATAAACAATATATAGACACATGTGAATCCCAGATTGATTAAAATAACAATGTCAAGATGCTAGTAGTTGATACCATTTCTGGATTCTTCCCACAATTAATATAGCAACAGCAAGAAGCCAACAACTAAAACTACCAGTGTGAATTACTGAAACATGACAATAAAGGAAGTTACACACTATGATGGTTTCTCTTGTTATGAAATTAACTTGAATAGCACAATATGATATCATCATGCATATTTGAAGTGAAGCCTTAGTCCCAGTTATCTGGAGGACTACCCCTGCACTATACTCTTGGTCATCAAATGCATGATAAGTCCATAGCACAAAGAACTACATTGAACTTTCAGTAAAAACACACATGTATCACTAAGGTTAATGTGAAGACACTTAAAAATTAAGAAAACTCATGATAACCAGTCATAAAGAAAACGGTTATTAAATTCACCAGGAATTCAAGGTGTCCATATCAAGTACAAATGAAAGAGCCAGCTTAAAAGATCATGCGGTTAGATACACACGAGGGTTCACCTATGAGCGTGCCCGCACAAATTCATCCAGCCGATCCCACACCTCCAGAGCAGCCGGTCTGTCTTGATGCCTTTTATTCTTGCTTATCTGCGTCATAGGTTAGTCACACAATAAAGTAGCTGTAAGTGGGAGCAAAATAGAATTTGATTATCCAAAAGAACACGACAAATTCCTCCCACTCACAGATATGATTTTGACATTCCACTGTTTGACCACTTTTGCTGAATCCACACTATCATCTTCAAAGCGTACAAAGAAACCTATAACTGAGACAAGTTCAAAATGTTAGGCCATAGATGGTATCGACTCGCCATGCTGAAAAGAGAAACAGATCAATCTAATGTTCCACGTTGCATTACAAATAGCACTTCTGACCAAGTTAGTGGGAGGCCTTGCCATGAAGAGAGATAAAAGGCGCAGGAATCCAGATATGATTTGGTTAGTCATAGCAGCAGTGATTTCTCTTGCTAGACAGTCAATGACAATGACAGAAACAAGCATCGTTTTAACCCAATTGGGTTGACAAAGTAAGGACTCAAAAAGTGTACTCTCGGTACAGAACATCCTGCAATGTGAGGGACAATTCAGCGATCCCTGTGAACCTCAGCACAAAAATCTTGAACCACTGATGTGATGTGATGTGATTATTTCTACAGTTGTTGAGCAAAAACTAACGAAGCTCTCGGAGATGCTAACACAACAAATCGCAGATATACTACAAGCAGGCAAGCACTAGAATGGCAAACCTTTGTTGAAGATGTCCACATGACCCTTGAAGGGCCAGTCCTTGAACTGCCACTCCTTTCCGAGCACGAACACGGCGACCACCCGCGCCCAATCGTCCGGCTTGAGCGAGGCCGGCTTGTCCCTCACCTCGAACGCCACCGGACCGCCAGCCCCGCGGACGTGCTTCTTCTGCAGGGTGACGCACTCGGGCTTGGGGCTCCCCTTCATGGCCCGCATCTTCTCGTCGCTGGGCACGAACACGAAGTCCTCCAGGAAGTCCCTGACGTTGTAGATGGTGATGAGCGTCTGCGACGCGCTGGGCACCAGTATGATGGGCACGAAGCCGTCGCCGAGCGACTTGTCGAGCTTGGGGTTGGCGAGGGCGGCGGCGGCGGCGGCGGAGGGCTCGTGCCGGCCCGCGGCGGGCGCGGCGTCCTTGTTGCGCAGGCGGTCCTCCTCGCGGCGCAGCGCGGCGTGGTAGATGGCGAGGAAGTCGCGGCCGCGGGCGTCGAGGACGGCGCCGCGGTCCTTGAGGGGCCGCTCGAGGGCGCGGACGTGGGCGGTGGAGGCGTCGTCGGCGTCGGGGTCGTCGTCCCCCTCCTCCGGCGGCGGCGGCGGCGGGGGGTGG
>LR738716.1:13698178-13714126 GCA_902687465.1 Secale cereale
GAGGAGGGGAGGAGGGGCTCGGAGGGGAGGGAGCTGTCCCCGGAGCGGAGGAAGTCGAGGAAGGTCTTGCGGTCCGGGAGGGAGACGGGCGGGATCCGGCGGAGGCGCGCGGCCTGGAGGAAGTCGGTGTGCTTGAGGTCGTTGTGCTGGGCGAGGAAGACGGCGGCGGAGAGCGGGTAAGGGCGGCCCGACTGCTTGGAGGCGAAGGCCGTGGGGAGGTTGGCCGGGAAGGTGTAGTCGTCGCCGAAGAGCACGTCGTCGCCGTTGAAGATGATCTTGTCCAGGTCGCCGCGGGCGGCGTAGTCCCGGAGCACCGCCAGGGGATCCATGGCCGCCCGCCGGAGCTCTGCTCTGCTCTGGGTTGGGTTGGATCTGGCTGGCTCTGGGGTTTGTGTTTTTTTTTTCCTTCTTTTTTTCTGAGGGTTTGTGAAGCGAATGCGAATCCAAGCAGCTAGCCCGTTAACTAGAAGCCCAATGTAAATGGGCTGGGTAACTAATCAAGATATGAGCCTCGGTGAACATTGCCTCAAAAACAAAATTTTGATGAAAAAAATCGCGTGCCCCTAAAAAGAGATTTAAAAAAATCATGTTTAAGAAAATAGATAAAAAAAATCCTACAGTAGATGCTCAGATGTTCTAGCGCGCAAATTTTCATGGCCAAATGACAACCAAAGAGCATGTGGCAAAAAAAAAAGGATCAACACCGTGCTTTCTTTCAAATTATCTTTCAGTTTTAGAGACATTTTCTTTTTGCTATGCATCAACTAACCAGCGGGAGATATTGTTATGCATCAACACCGTGGCAGCGGCGTGTTTTTGCTGGAACCGGAAATATTTTCTGCTGGAACCAGCATAACTTTTTGATGGAATCGGTTGGTTCATTTGCTATAATGAAGTTTTTTGGATTTTGGTGTTGTTACTTTTTTTTTTGCTAGAACCATTGTTAATTATGGCTGGAATCAGCTATTCTTTGTTTTTCCTTCAACTAACCAGCATTAGATTTTTGTTCTCTGGTTTTTTTCACTGGAACACGACGTTTCTAGTCGCCGGTCACCACATCCGCCCCTTCGGCGATAGATCCACCATCGTCGCGCCTCATGTGGCGCGGGATGTGGACCGTCGGCTGCTCTGCCAGCGGTGTGTCGCCGTCAACATGGCGCAGAAGCGCTCCACCTTGAGCCACCAATTGGGTTAACAAAGTAAGGACTCAAAAAACTTGTTTTGCGGGCGTGTTGTAACGGTTTTCGTCCGGTTTTTCGTTAATTAACGGGGCAAAACTCTTCTTTATTAATGAGATGAGGCAAAGCTTTTGCCTCTGTTTCAAAAAAAAAAAAGTGTGCTCCCGGTACAAAACAGTGCCAAAAGAGAAATGAGTCGAGTTTACATAAGAGAAACTAACAAATTGCTAAAAAACCTAAAACGCTGTTGCGAAAAAATTCTTTGGATTCATATTGTTATTGCAGGAGATGAGAGTGTATCTAAAGAAAAGAAGATAAAAACCTGACTAAGCACTCCACGTGAAGGGAGGCTGGCAACACCACGGCAGTGGCAGTGGTGGCCGCCTCGTCCTTGCAAGAGGTGAGTCCTTGGACTCGTCTCTGTCGCATTGCTCTCTCTTGATCTGAGATGGTTTGGCCATCGAGCCAATGATTTAGTTATGGAACAAGAGTGCACATGGGAGTTAGATGTTGGGGGATAAAGTGGAAGGCTGGATATGGCTCTTAGAGCATATCTAGCAGACCCTTATAAGCATCTGACCCGTATAATTTCGACGATTATACGGGTTTGTCCCTCTTTTTTGGGCAGACTAGACCCCGTATAGTCGCCCTGGCCCGTAAAAAGTTTACAATAGCCCGGACTCCCCACCCCCCTCGGTGCAGCATATATTCACGTTCGCGGTCGCGATACGGGTCGAAACCCTATCCCCCTATGATTTCTCGACGCCGGCCACTACATTCGCCCCTTCGGCGCCACCGCTCCGGCTCATGTGGTGCGGGATGTGGAGCCTCTGCCAGTCCGCCGGCGGTAAGGACAACGAGGAGCGCAAGCAGTGTGTCGCCGTCGACGGGGCGCGGAAGCGCTCCACCTGCCGGTACACCAACCGCGGTCTTGAGCCACCGGCGTCCCTTCTGGGTCGCGAGACAGAGGAGTACGATTGGCGGCACGGTTGGCTCTCCGGCATGGGCAACTCCTCCGGCGTGAGTAGCTCGCGCACGCCACTGCCGCCGATAAAGAGGGAGGTGGACGAGCTCCGCACAATGAAGAGGGAGCCCGAGGCGGAGGAGCCGCGCGCCGGCGTCATCGGCCTGAAGCACTACCTTCCCCCATCCAAGGCGGACGCCATCGAGGCTGCGATTCTTGAGCGCAGCGCGCGGGAGGAGGACGAGGCCGGCGCTGCGACGAATCAACACTTTGTAAATCGATGACCTTGTATATGTATGGATGATGAACTTCTATCTACTACTACAGTTTCTTGTTCATCTTTCGCGCCAAAACTTTTTTTCAAAATTTGCAGTTTTCAATGATGATTTATGTTCAGCCGCAGACAAATTCGCGCCAAAACCCCTTATAAGCCTTATAAAGCTCGCCTGCTAGAGATGCTCTTAGAAATTGTTGCATCTGCGCCTAATAGTGCCAAAGAGAAATCAGTCGAGTTTACAGAAGGGAAACTAAATGGAAACCAGCGCCCCACACGTGTCAATGTACCATTGGACCAGAAGATTGAACAGGCCAAATGAAAAATCGGTGGATTGACTAAAAAAATGGATGCACCTGAACGCATGCATTTCCCTTGGTCTTTGTCCGGTCAAGATCGCCGGCTCATCCACGCATAAATAATAGTACAGGCCACAACGAAGGGAAGGGAGAGGGAGCATGATGGAGCACCAGCGACGGGAGCCGGGGACGGAGGTCACGCTCCGCGAGTTCACCGAGGCCGACGCGGAGGCGCTCTTCGCGTGGGCGTCGGACCCGCGCGTGGTGTTCTTCCAGCGCCGCGAGCCCTACGCGCGCGTCGACGAGGCCCGCCGCTACATCCTCGACCACGTGCTCCCGCACCCGTGGTACCGCGCCATCTGCCTCGGCGCCGACGCCGTGGCGGTGGGCTCCATCTCCGTCAAGCCCTGCTGCCCCGTGCGGGAGGGGGAGGGTGAGGGCGCGCCGAGGGCGTCCCTGGGCTACCGCGTCGCGCACGGGTACTGGGGCCGCGGCATCGCGACGCGCGCGGTGGGGATGGCCGCGGCGGCGGCGTTCGCGGAGTGGCCGTGGCTGCTGCGGCTGGAGGCGGTGGCGGACGTGGAGAACCCGGCGTCGCAGCGCGTGCTGGAGAAGGCCGGGTTCGTGAGGGAGGGCGTGCTCCGGCGCTACGTCCTGCTCAAGGGCCGGCGCAGGGACATGCTCATCTTCAGCCTCGTCCGCGAGGACCTGGCGCCAAAATTACCAGTGACAGAACCATTTGAATTGAATAAGGAGTAGGTATCAGTGTCACCAAGCTAAGATAATATTGTTGTTGGCTCCGCTTTGATTGACCCGTACGTAAATTCTCAATCGCCAAAGCTACACGAGCAGAGGCGGGCGGGGAGCGATGGACCCTGACGGCGACGCGCGGCATCATCAGCGGCGGCGGCGACAGGAGGAGGACCCGGCGTCCATGGTGGTGTCGCTCCGGCCGCTGGGCCTGGCGGACGTGGACGACTTCATGGCGTGGGCGTCCGACGACCGCGTGATGCGCCACCTGAAGCGCCCCCTGTGCGCGACGAGGGAGCAGGCCGTGGCGCAGGTCAGGGACACGGTGCTCGGCCACCCGTGGTTCCGCGCCATCTGCGTGGCGGGGCGCCCCGTGGGGCAGGTCTCCGTGTGGCCCTACCCCGACGACGGCGGCCACCGGGCCAACCTCGGCTACGCGCTGGCGCACCGCCACTGGGGCCGCGGCATCGCCTCCGCCGCCATCAGGATGGTACGTGGTAGCTCGGGCAGAGCTCCGGTCCGGCCTCGCGCGTGTGTGGAGTGAGTGACTGACTTGCTGTGTTCTTGCCGGACGTGCGCAGGTGGTGGGGAGGGTGTTCGAGGAGCTGCCGGGGCTGGGGAGGCTGGAGGCGGTGACGGACGTCGCGAACGCCCGGTCGCAGAGGGCGCTGGAGAAGGCCGGGTTCCAGAGGGAAGGGGTGCTGCGCAGCTACATCGTCCGCCCGGGCCCCGGCGCTGGCGAGGCGACGGACGCGGCGGTGTACAGCTTCTTGTCCTCCGACCCTCGTCCTCCGCTCGCGTGATCGCGGCCGCTGTTTCGCTCGACACTTCGTGTCGTGTAAACCTCCACTGTCTCATCATGTTTTGCCAAGGAATTCTATCAGCAGCAGGGACCTGTTTGGGAAGATATTCCCATGGCTTTGCTTCAGTCTTCAAACCTATCAGGGGTCAAAATCTCAGATTAATCCGTTGCCCATGATTCCTCTCGGATTACTTTATGTGCGGCAGCACCAATAATGCAGTAGTAACAGCAACCAAAAGACAAAGAAAAGATCGATGCCCAACACCAGCAGTACAATCAGAACTCACTCACCCATGAATGATGGCATGACAATCATAATAATTCATAATCATGTTGGTCCATCAGTGCACCCACCGATTTTTTTACACAAATGGTGTGATGATTAGGAGCAGTTGAGCTCTCATTATGCTGTCCGGGCTGTTGCATTTTAGTAGTGTAAGGGGGCCATGGCAAACCACACAAACCTATCAAACTTTTGGCCCCCTGAATCACTGAAAGAGGTGCAGTTGGTTTCAGTTCCATCTTCCCTTTTGATGAATAAAGCAAGCAAAGCAAAGTGTTTGATGGTGACTGAAAAAAACCCAGAAATTTTGATGATTGACAAGCACTGGTGTTTTGTTTTTGATCGAGTGGATCTGTCAAAAAAGCCATATGAATGATTTTGCTTTCCCAGCAGTTTAATGGACACAATTTCTTTCAGAGTGCATTTTGCCATTCTGGGACAAATGGCTCCATGTCACTTCCAACAGCCAAAATTTAACTTGCAGCACAGGGGAGGATAGATAGAACACTAGCATCAAATTTTGTTTAACTAGAACGTCGAACATCGGTCCCCGACAGCGCAACCTCTTGCAAAAGTGGGCAAAGGTCTTTGAATCCGCGGCAAAAGGCTAAAAATCGTTCCGTCCTCCATGACCAAAAAACATCATCCAGCACGTCTTGCAAAGTCGAGAAAATACTAAAAATGTAAAACAATTCCCATCTCTGTTATTCAGGGCCATGATCATGCCTTTCCCCTCCACTGAAACCCTCTTGCGTCCCTCCCTCGTTTAGCTAGCTAGCTAGCGCAGGTTGTCCACCGCTTCGTCGAAAAGCATTTCCCGGTGCCGGCACTCTTTGCTGCAGAATGCTTTGCCACCCCTGATGAAGAAAGAAAGAAAAATGGACCAATTATATCACACAAATGTGCTAATAATGCCCAACTGATGGGTTATTTAAAAAAGCAGAGAGCTTTTGGGGGCAATTGATGTTCATGTTACGACGCTCTTTGCGCAAAGCAAAGCGCGGGCGCAAATAAAACTACTCTGATCGAGAAGATAGCATCTGAAATCGTGTGGCCGGCTAAAAAAATTTGAGCACATCTCCAAGCTAAACTTTATCAGTTTAATCCATGGACTGTCCAGCAAGCTAGGGAAGCAAGAATATAGACATGGCACAGATCCCTTTCTCATCGCATTGAAGGGAACTCAGAATAATAAGGCTGACAAACTAGCAAAACTATACTATGCGCATTTATTTGATTTGTGTATATGTGACGATGATAGCTGCTCCGGGTCATGGTCAGGAGTAGGCTTGGGACATGGACCTGACTTAGCATTTAGCAACATCTCCAATTAGGGTGCCAAATAGTTTAGTCCCTATGAATTAGTTGTTAACATAATCCATCAAGGGACCCAACATTAGGATAATGAGCTTCTTTTGCATAGTTTTCTACGCGAAAGCGATGTGCAAGGAAACATTTTATTTTGTTCGCGCCAAATAAGGCCCTACTAATGAAGCTCCAACAACAAAGAAGAATCAGACCCCACCCACCAAGATATATTGGCGTATAAGACTGCCATAATCTTTTTTTTTTTGCGAAAGAAGACTGCCATAATCTTGATGAAGTATTTTTGTGCAAAACAAAGGCACAAAGTTTTTGAGCACATCTCCAAGCTAGTGGAGTTTATCAGTTGAATCAATGGACCGTCCAGCAAAGCCAGGGAACCAAGAACAAGACATGGCACAAATCCCTTTCTTATCGACGCAAACTCAGTATAATCTTTTGGCATAAGGCTGTGAAACTAGCAATTATATACTATGTGATTCTTTTATTTGTGTTTGCGATGACGATGATAGCTGCTCCGGGTCATGGTCCGGAGTAGGCTTGGGACATGGACCTGATTTAGCATTTAGCATCATCATCAATTAGGATGCCAAAAACATAGTTTAACCCCTAGCTAGGAAAGTAGGAAGTTGTTAACATAATCCCCCAGGGGACCCAACATTAGGATAATGAGGTTCTTTAATTTGCATAGTTTTCTACGCGAAAGCGATGTGGAATCAAAACAACTCCCTTACAAGGACATATTTTGTTCCCACCAAACAAGGCCTACTAATTAAGCTTCAATAATGAAGAAGAATCAGACCCATCCACAAAGATCCCAATTAACATATAAAACTGCCATGTTCTCGATGAAGTATATATACTGGAGATGTACTATCATGATACTGCTATTTATCAACAATCAGCGAGCTGATGATTACATACATAAAACTTGCAATGATGAAGCACTCCATGTCAAACACTGAGAACTTGATGCCAGTGCACAATTTTATCTCTCCTCTGCATTCTATCTACTCTGCATCTGATCTGATGCATACTAGTAGTTGTGACAGTATATTCAGAAATTACACTCTGCTCCATGTTGTGAATGCACATTTCTATGTAAATTGCGTTGTTTTAGATTTTCAATACCTGCAGTGCAAGTTCACATGTAGCAGATGATGCATGCTGTAAAAATTCATGTCTCCAAGCTTTGAGATCATCTTGTATTTAGCATGAACAGACCATTCGCACATATCATTATGTATAAGCAGAGCAAGCAGCAGAAAGAAAACTCACCGATGGATGGAGATATCACTGGCATGCCCTGCAAGTGGCCTGCGGCATGCATGGCAGGAGCCCAAGAAACCGCTCGCCGGCGCCGGGTCACCGCCCGGTCCGCTGTCCGGCTTGTCCAGGAGCACGTCCCCGCAGCTCTCGACTATGCAGTCGTCGAAGATGTGCCTGGTCCTCGGGTTGGGGCCGCGGGAGATGACGCACGTATAGTCCTCGGACATGGCCACTTGTCCGGGGGCGACGCCGGCGGCGAACACCCGGGCGGTGGGCGAGCTGACCACCTCCGGCAGGAACCTCCTGGCCGGGGACAGGACGGCGTCCCGGTTCTTGACGCCGAACTCTATCGGGGAGGAGATCAGCTCCGCGGCCCTGCCGGACGGGACCTGGATCCTGAGCTGCGACCCGAACACCACCTTGCGGCCGCCGGGCTTGGCGTCGCTGTGCTCCCGGAGCACGTCGGCGAGGCCGCCGGCGCCGGCCGGCTCCGGACCTAGAGCGGCCGTCTCCATCTGAGCCTTCCTGAGGCTCCTCTCCGAGAGGAACGGCGGCAGGGCGGAGCAGCAGAACTGCTTGGTCTCGAGAATGGAGGTGGGGCTCATGGAGGAGGAGGGCCCCTGCTCCCCGCCGTCCAAGAACCCGGCCTGCGGCAGCGCCATGTACGGCCTCGGGGAAGGGAGCGCAGGAGCCGTCGCCGAAGAAGACTGACCAGCGGCGGCGGCGAGGGGCTCAGGTTGAGGCATCAGACCTCCTCCTCCCCCGCCCCCGGCGCCAACCACTCTCCTCGATCTGTTGCGCAGCATCGCCTCGGACGGACTGACGGACGGAGCACCTGTGGAGCAGGCAGGGCATGACCAACCATGAAAAAGACGGCAACTGCCGCGGCAAGCTTTTGTTCTGTAGCCTCAAGGAATAATCAGAGACGGGCCAAAAGCTCACCAGAAAGCAACGTCCTCGGACGGGCGGATCGAACCGGAACCGCTTGCTCCAACTACAATGGCCGCCGCCGCTTCCACCGCATTCGCCTCGATCCAGACTCTGCCAGGAACCAGAGTCAGAGTCTCGTTCCGAAGTCGAACGGGGCGCGAGGTGGAAGACGAGCAGGGGGCAGTTCTGGCTAAGGGAATGCTTGCCGAGGTAGGTGGCCGAGGAGAACCAGGAGAGGAAAGCACAAATCCCGCCGGAAACCGCCCACGGATGAGCACTCGGCCGCCGCGAAAACCGCCGGAAAGCCGCCGGGCTTGGCTTGGCTTGGCTCGGCTTGCGGTTCCTGGGGTAGTGGGTCTGTGTATGTATTTATACAGGTGGGGAGCGCGGAGTCTCCCGATCCATTGGCACACGGGAAATGGATGGCAGCTCCTCCCACGGCCACGGGGAAGGGGGAATGGAAGAGATGAGGAGGCCCTTATTTGTTTTTGTTTTTTTAGAAAAATATTGGGCACAATAATTGATCATCTTTTTTGTTAAATTTTATTTGCAACGAGTGCTACTAACTGTAATTGATGCGATCTTTGATGACGGAAGTGCAGTGCCTTAACTCGGGGAGGAGTACTACAGTTGAGTTCACTGCACTTGTGATTTTTTTCAGGGTCTTAATTGTGGTCGTGTTGGTGATCATGACCGTGTTATCTTCGCTTGACACTAGTATCTTTTGTGTGTGGAAGTGTTTGATTTGTATGATGGAGTAGATATGCGTTTCTCTATGAACCCGCTTTAGACCTAATTCAAAAAAAAAAAAGGCTAACTTGTCAGATAAATTTCCGGAAGACTAAAGAACTGACATTAATTTTCTGCTGATTGAGAGCGAACACTCTTCCTTGCGCCCCGATTGAACGGATCGATATGGTTGACTAGGGGGGGTTGAATAGGCAACTAACAATTTTTAGCTTTTCTTAACCACTTTAAATTAAACGTCAAAGTAAGTTGTCTAGATATTCTACTAAGATGACAACTAAAGGAAAGAAGGATAACAACTACACAAGCATGCTATAGGAATTAGACAAGTAAAGCATGCACAAGTAAAGGTAAGAAATAACCACAAGTGGAACCGGTGGAGACGAGGATGTGTTGCCGAAGTTCCTTCCCTTTGAGGGGAAGTACGTCTCCGTTGGAGCGGTGTGGAGGCACAATGCTCCCCAAGAAGCCACTAGGGCCACCGTATTCTCCTCACGCCCTCACACGATGCAAGGTGCCGTGATTCCACTAGTGGTGTCCTTGAAGGCGGCGATCGAACCTTTACAAACAAGGTTGGGGCTATCTCCACAACTTGGAGGCTCCCAACAAAACCACGAAGCTTCACCACAATGGAATATGGCTTCGAGGTGACCTCAACCGTCTAGGGTGCTCAAACACCCAAGAGTAACAAGATCCGCAGGGGATTAGTGGGGAGAATCAAATATCTCTTGATGGAAGTGTAGATCGATGCCTCCTCAAGCAATCCCGAGCAAATCAACAAGTTTGATTGGCTAGGGAGAGAGATCGGGCGGAAATGGAGCTTTTGGAGCAACAATGGAGTAGTGGGGGAAGAGGTAAGTCTTCTTGGAGAAGAAGACCCCCTATATATAGTGGGAGAGCAAATCCAACCGCTATGTGCGTTTTCAGCCCGCAGAGCACGGTAGTACCGCACGTAAGTTGCGGTACTACCGCTGACTGCGCGGTACTACCGCTTCGGGAGCGGTACTACCGCAAGGCAAAAACATGCGAGATGATTGACAACCACAGATGAAATAAATTACATCCGCGGCTACATCCGCAGGGAAAACGATAGTAGCAAAATGCGACACGGTACTACCGCTTGGGAAAAGCGGTACTACCGCATAGGATGCGGAAGTAAAAAATTACTTCCGCACCTACTTCTGCACTTAGGATCAGCGCCGGGCCAGATATACGGTACTACCGCTCTGGAGACGCGGTACTACCGTTGGTGTGGTACTACCGTGTCGACAGGCGGTACTACCGTATGTCTGTGCGGTACTACCGCTTATTCGAGCGGTACTACCGCTTGTTGGAGAACGTTGCATGGGAAACAAAAAATTTTCCTACGTTCACCAAGATCAATCTAGGAGATGCATCTACGAGGGGAGAGTTGGATCCACATACCCTTGTAGATCGCTAAGCGGAAGCGTTCAAGAACGCGGTTGATGGAGTCGTACTCGCCGCGATTCAGATCGCCGAAGATCATAGCACCGAAGCAACGGTGCCTCCGCGTTCTTCACACGTACAGCTCGGGGACGTCTCCTCCTTCTTGATCCAGCAAGGGGGAAGGAGAGGTTGATGGAGACACCGGCAGCACGACGGCGTGGTGGAGATGGTGGTGGAGGATTCCTGCAGGGCTTCGCCAAGCACCGCGGGAAAACGAAGATGGATGTGGGAGAGGGAGGGCAGCACCGAGGCACGAACGTGTGTGGCTGCCCTCCCTCTGCCTCTCTTTATATAGGGGGAGTAGAGGGGAGGGGGCGCCCTAGGGTTTCCCCTAGGGGCCGGCGGCCAGGGCAGATGGGGAGGGGCGGCGCCCCCTGGGGCTAGGGTTCCCCCCCCCCCCAGGTGCCTTGCCCCCCAAGCCTAAGGGGGTGCGGCAGCCCTAGGGGGGTCCAGCCCCCTTGGCGCACAAGGAGAGGGCCCTAGGGGGGTCCAGCCCCCTTGGCGCACAAGGAGAGGGCCCTAGGGGGGGCGCACAGCCCTATGAGGGCTGTTGCGTCTCCCCTTTGTGGCCCATTAGGCCCGAAACCCTTTCCGGGACCCCGAAACCCCTTTCGGTCATCCGCCAACTTCTCGGTGCTCCCCGGAACACTTCCGGACTCCGAAACCTTTCATCCTATATATCAATCTTCGTCCCCGGACCATTCCGGAGACCCTCGTCACATCCGGGATCTCATCCGGGACTCCGAACAACCTTCGGTAACCATGCACTGTTCTCACTAACAACCCTAGCGTCACCGAACCTTAAGTGTGTAGACCCTGCGGGTTCGGAAACTATGCAGACATGACCGAGACACTCCCAGGTCAATAACCAATAGCGGGATCTGGATACCCATATTGGTTCCCACATGTTCCTCGATGATCTCATCGGATGAACCACGATGTCAAGGATTCAGGCAATCCCGTATACAGTTCCCTTTGTCTCGTCGGTATGTTACTTGCCCGAGATTCGATCGTCGGTATCTCTATACCTAGTTCAATCTCGTTACCGGCAAGTCTCTTTACTCGTTACCGTAATACATAATCCCGTGACCAACCACTTAGTCACTTTGAGCTCATTGAGATGACGTATTACCGAGTGGGCCCGGAGATACCTCTCCGTCACACGGAGTGACAAATCCCAGTCTCGATCCATGTCAACTCAACAGACACCCTCGGAGATACCTGTAGAGTACCTTTATAGTCACCCAGTTACGTTGTGACGTTTGGTACACACAAAGCACTCCTACGGTGTCAGTGAGTTACATGATCTCATGGTCATAGGAACTTATACTTGACATGCAGAAAACTATAGCGATAACTGAAACGATCAAAAGCTATGTTTAACGTTTGGGTCTCGTCCATCACATCATTCTCCTAATGATGTGATCCCGTTATCAAATGACAACTCATGTCTATGACCTGGAAACCGCGGTCATCTTTGATCAACGAGCTAGTCCTGTAGAGGCTCACTAGGGACACTAAGTCTGTCTATTCATCCACACATGTATTTGAGTTTCCAATCAATACAATTATAGCATGGATAATAAACGATTATCATGAACAAGGAAATATAATAATAACTCTTTTATTATTGCCTCTAGGGCATATTTCCAACAGTCTCCCACTTGCACTAGAGTCAATAATCTAGCATTACAAGGTAATGAATCTAACACCCATAGAGTCTTGGTGTTGATCGTGCTTAGCCCGTGGAAGAGGCTTAGTCAACGGATCTGCAACATTCAAATCCGTGTGTACTTTGCAAATATTTATGTCCTCCTCCTTGACCGAATCGCGGATGGAATTGAAGCGTCGCTTTATGTGTCTGGTCCTCTTGTGAAACCTTGGTTCCTTGGCTAGAGCAATGGCACCAGTGTTGTCACAGAACAGAGTCATTGGGTTCAGTGCACTAGGCACAACTCCAAGATCTGTCATGAACTCCTTCATCCAGACACCTTCCTTTGCCGCCTCCGAGGCAGCTATATACTCTGCTTCACATGTAGAATCAGCTACCACGCTCTGCTTGGAACTGCACCAGCTTACCGCTCCCCCGTTGAGAATATATACGTATCCGGTTTGAGAATTAGAGTCATCCGGATCAGTGTCAAAGCTTGCATCGACGTAACCCTTTACGACGAGCTCTTGATCACCTCCATAAACGAGAAACATCTCCTTAGTCCTTTTCAGGTACTTTAGGATATTCTTGACCGCTGTCCAGTGATCCATACCAGGATTACTTTGAAACCTTCCGGCCATACTTATGGCAAGGCTGACATCTGGTCTTGTGCACAGCATTGCATACATGATAGAGCCTATGGCTGAAGCATAGGGGACGACACTCATCTTTTCTCTATCTTCCGCAGTCACTGGGCATTGAGTCTTACTCAACTTTGTACCTTGCAATACCGGCAAGAACCCCTTCTTGGATTGATCCATTTTGAACTTCTTCAAAACTTTATCAAGGTATGTACTTTGTGAAAGTCCTATCAAGCGTCTTGATCTATCTCTATAGATTTTGATGCCTAATATGAAAGCAGCTTCACCGAGATCTTTCATCGAAAAACTCTTGTTCAAATACCCCTTTACGCTATCCAAAAATTCTATATTGTTTCCAATCAGCAATATGTCATCCACATATAATATTAGAAACGCTATAGAGCTCCCACTCACTTTCTTGTAAATACAAGCTTCATTGTAGACTTGTATAAAACCAAACGCTTTGATCACCTCATCAAAGCGAAGATTCCAACTCCGAGATGCTTGCACCAGCCCATAAATGGAACGCTGAAGCCTGCATACTTTGTCAGCATTCTCTGGATCGACAAAACCTTCTGGTTGCATCATATACAACTCTTCCTTAAGAAAACCGTTAAGGAACGCTGTTTTGACATCCATCTGCCAAATTTCATAATCGAAATATGCAGCTATTGCTAACATGATTCGGACGGATTTAAGCATCGCTACGGGTGAGAAAGTCTCATCGTAGTCAATCCCTTGAACTTGTGAAAAACCCTTTGCCATAAGTCGAGCTTTATACACGGTGACATTACCGTCAGCGTTCGTCTTCCTCTTAAAAATCCATTTATTCTGAATGGCCTTCCGCCCTTCAGGTAATACTTCCAAAGTCCATACTTTGTTTTCATACATGGATCCCATCTCGGATTTCATGGCCTCTAACCATTTGTCGGAATCCGGGCCCACCATCGCTTCTCCATAGCTCGTAGATTCACCGTTGTCTAACAACATGACCTCCAAGACAGGGTTACCATACCACTCAGGTGCAGTGCGTACCCTTGTCGACCTACGAGGTTCGGTAGTAACTTGATCAGAAGCTTCTTGATCATCATCATTGGCTTCCTCTTCAACCTCTGCAGGCTCCACAAAAACATCTTTCTGTGCTGCGCTACTTTCTGGTTGAAGCAGAGGTTCAATAACCTCATCAAGTTCTACCTTCCTCCCACTCAATTCTTTCGAGAGAAACTCTTTCTCGAGAAAGGACCCGTTCTTAGCGACAAACACTTTGCCCTCGGATCTGAGATAGAAGGTGTACCCAACAGTTTCTTTTGGGTATCCTATGAAGACACATTTGTCCGCTTTGGGTTCGAGCTTTTCTGGCTGAAGCCTTTTGACATAAGCATCGCAACCCCAAACCTTGAGAAAAGACAACTTAGGTTTCTTACCAAACCATAGTTCATACGGTGTTGTCTCAACGGACTTAGATGGAGCCCTATTTAAAGTGAATGCAGCTATCTCTAACGCATATCCCCAGAACGATAGTGGCAAATCGGCAAGAGACATCATAGAACGCACCATATCTAATAGGGTTCGATTACGACGTTCGGACACACCATTACGCTGTGGTGTTCCAGGTGGCGTCAACTGTGAAACAATTCCACATTTTCTTAAGTGATTGCCAAACTCATAACTCAGATACTCTCCCCCTCGATCAGATCGTAGGAATTTGATCTTCTTGTTACGATGATTCTCAACTTCACTCTGAAATTGCTTGAACTTTTCAAACGTTTCAGACTTATGCTTCATCAAGTAAATATACCCGTATCTACTCAAGTCGTCAGTGAAGGTGAGAAAGTAACGATATCCACCGCGCGCCGTGACACTCATCGGGCCACACACATCAGTATGTATGATTTCCAATAAGTCACTTGCCCGTTCCATTGTTCCTGAAAACGGGGTCCTTGTCATCTTGCCCATGAGGCACGGCTCGCATGTGTCAAGTGATTCAAAATCAAGAGACTCCAAAAGTCCATCAGCATGGAGCTTCCTCATGCGTTTTACGCCGATATGACCCAGACGGCAGTGCCACAAAAAAGTGGTATTATCATTATCAACTCTACATCTTTTGGCATCAATGTTATGAACATGTGTATCATCACTATCGAGATTCAATAAGAATAAACCCCTCACTTCGGGTGCATGACCATAAAAGATATTACCCATATAAATAGAACAACCTTTATTCTCTGATTTAAATGAGTAACCGTCTCGCATCAAACAAGATCCAGATATAATGTTCATGCTTAACGCAGGCACTAAATAACAATTATTCAGGTTCATAACTAATCCCGATGGTAATCGAAGAGCGAGCGTGCCGACGGCGATCACATCAACCTTGGAACCATTTCCCACGCGCATCGTCACTTCGTCCTTCGCCAGCCTCCGTTTATTCCGCAGTTCCTGTTTAGAGTTGCAAATGTGAGCAACCGAACCGGTATCAAATGTTGGGGAACGCGACAGAAAATAAAAATTTCGGTAGCGAGCACGCCCAGGACCAGCTATGGAGACTGCATACAAGGTTTGATCTGATCCGTACCGACTCGAAGCGCAGCGGAAGAAGAGTCGGTGGAGATCGTTGGTGCAGATCCCCGCAGCTAGGATTTAAATAACCTCCCAACCGCGAGGATGTACTCCCTCGTCGGACAGCCCTTCGGGAGGCGGTCGGACAGTCCCCCGGACGATGTCGCGGACAGCCCTCCGGGAGGACCCTCGAAACTCGAACGAAGACTCGGACAGCCCTCCGGGAGGACACTCGAACAGCCCCTCGGGCAGAAGATCGAAACTACGACCTCTCTACGGGGTTGCACACATACGGTGTCAACTATCCGGCAGGGCTTCACCGTCCAGAACTAGTTCCTGCCGGAAACTAGACAGCCTTTCGGCTCTACGAAACTATTTCGTGGGAGGGAGAGAGAATGCCAGATCATGCATGGCTTGTGAATGAGAGCAAGGATGAGGATAAATGGCAGCCACTACTCCTCCTTTTATAGGCCAAGGCAAGGGGTGGGGTGGTGGAGGAAATACCAAAACACCCATGGTACATGTCCCACATGAAGGGTAATAAGGTAACTCAAGTGGGGCTCAAGGGGACACCCATGGGGGCCCCTACTTGGCCGGCCACAACCTTGCCCCCCCCATGGGGGGGGGGGGGCCCAACAACCCACCAACATGTCTCCCTTGAACAAGGGTGCTCCCTAGACAAAAAGCCATCAAACATGCAACCCCCGATTCGTGGGATCTTGTCCCCTCGCGCTGAGACAAGATGTTTTCCGCGAAACTTTTTCTGAAATATTCCGGAAGGTTCCAGAACATTTCCGGCACCCTCTAAAAT
>LR738716.1:13719070-13733514 GCA_902687465.1 Secale cereale
AGATATATTCATTTCTGTGACAAGTAATTCCGAACGGAGGGAGTAGAACCCAACGACCCGAATCAGACCCTTGTGCTCACAGGTCACAGCCATAGTAGGAAATTAACCCCCAGCATGTGCACCGTATCCGTGTGCAGGTCAAACTCTCCTCTCACATACACGACGTGCAAGTTTATTTTAGTTTACGACCTTCACCGCATCGATATATTGTTCCTCAAACGGCTTTTAATACATTTTCCCGTGCTCCTCAACGGCATTGACAGGTGCACCAGGCCGGTTAGTTCTGCAACAGCGAGCGCATTCTCGCTAAGGTACGGCACATTGTCACGATCGCTGCTACTACACCATGCCTCCTCGAAACAGTCTCCCGCTCTGCTTTATATATAAAACATAAACCATGAGTACATGCCGAACGATATATAACGACAAGGGAGCCCTCAAATAAAGCAAAGCTTACAATGAAAAGAACAGATAATATACATCGGCCGAGACAGACTATGCTGCCGAAAAAACAGGACAACCTAAGGACTACACGGCGGTGACCAACAACTCCCGGGCTCCCTCGGCAATACCCTCAATAGGGGAAACAACGCAATGTGTCACCATCGCCGCTTCCGACAAAACGGACCAATGTTTTCACCCAGAACACTCACGGGGGGAGCAAGCCTGCAATGGCGTCCTCAAGAGGAGAGCGGCACCCACGGGCGTCGGCGGCGACGGCACTGAAGCACAAAGTTTCGCCCAGGTGCAACTATGAGCCATACATGAGCTAAGCTGGACACCGTGACGCCTCCAGGAACATCCAGAACTAGAACTGGCAATCTCCTCTGCCGCGACGAAGAAGACGCCAGAGCCTCCAAATGCTACACACCTCACCGTTGACACGACCGACACACACAACCACCAGAGCTACCCGGTGACCCACCGGGGAGCCAATCGAGTAGCCTACCACCCTGTCATCCCTCTCCGATCCCCCTCCCCACACACACGCACGCACGCACATAAGGAGGGCAAGCAGACACCTCCCCGCCAACCTGCAGAGTCCCGCCACATGGCCGGCTAGAGGGGGGCCATAGCCGGTCAGCCCCGCCGCCATAGCTACCCAATGACCAAGCACTATGGTGTCAGAATGGAGAAGCCTGACCAGGGTAGGGGTGCCTCTCACCCCTGCACCAAGCCCGCACCACCGACTCTCTCCGGACAACACCTCAGGAGGGAAGCGGCAGCCAGTGCACCGGTAGATCTGGCCACTCCAGATCCGGACGGGGAGCCACCCGAAACCAGCATCTCCGGTCGGGCAGCCACGACAACACCAGCCACGACAACCTCCAATCCTCTACAACAACGCCAGCCCCCACCGCAACCCACCAATGGCCGCCTTCGCACCATGCCTGCTTTGTATCCCTTGAGCTTGCAACACAACTTCCACGGCAGTAGTTTTGGCTAGACAAGCAGCGGAGAGTTTGATCGGCCTTCAGCTCATTTGCAACATCTCTTTGCAAGTTGCGAGCGGCAGTCAGCTAGGCCTGTCTCGTGGGCTACCGTCGTACCACCAGGTCCATGATTAATCACCCTAAACATGCATGATAACTACTCCCTCCGTTCCCAAATATTTGCATTCCTAGATATTTCAACTAGTGACTACATACGAAGCAAAATGAGTGAATCTATATTCTAAAATATGTTCACATACATCCGAATGTTATAACCCATTTAAAATGTTTAGAAAGACAAATATTTGATAATGGTAGTACAAGTAATTGGTTTCCTCATCAAAAAGCAATGCATGCATGCATGAGAGCTGGTTTACGCCATGTTGCCTTGTATTGATTAAAGTAACCGTTCTGCAATCAAACAGTATACTCCCAACTGCTCCCTGTTTCCAAAGCCAGGCGTCGCAACGTCAATGTAGGTAGGGGCCATGTGCAAATGCAAACAAACTACTACTACTCCCTCCGTCTAGGTGAGTAAGTCATCTTAGGTTGTGCACCGTGACCAAGGCAGAGGGAAAAACAAGAGAAATTAATGTTCATTTCCTAAATAATAGCATTGCATGCAATGAACTGACCAATGCATGTTATGTTTGGTGGCCTCAAGTCATTAAAAGTAGACACACCCCACAACTCTTATTGGTTGATTCTTTTATTTATGTCAAGAAACAAAAAACGAGGTGAAAGTTAATGCACCGCGCCTAAGTGTTTTGGGATTATTTGGTTTTCGTAAGATGACTTACTCACCTAGACGGAGGGAGTACGTATCTCTGTCCTGATTTATCGATCCTCTTTGTAATTTATGTTAAATTTTAATCAAATATTTAATTAATAAAACATTAATGCATGTCAACAAAAATAGTCGGCCATAATCAAACGGCCGACCTCCAACTGTCCTCCTGCCTCCAAAAGGAGGCATCGCAATGTCAATGTAGCGTTCTCTCGCAATGTCAATGTAGCTAGGCCGGTGGCCATGTGCATGGGAACAACTACCCTAAGCTGCTCTGCTTTCTTGATTCTTCTTTTCTCCTTTGCCGGTGTGCTGGTGCCAATTAGCGGCCAGTAATCATCGTTCATGTCGTTGCACCATGCCATGGATTCTCCGATTATATCGGGTGTCTCATTGCTAGCACCTTGTTCTCCTTTGCTGCCGACATGGTATTGACTGGCTTCTGGCCTGCAGAATCCGACGACCCGAGTCGGACCCTTGTGCTCACAAGGATGAGGTCACTCCTCTCACATACACGATGTGCATGTTTATTTTAGTTTACGGTCTTCACCACATCGATATATTCCTCAAACCGTAAGGGCTGCGACTGCAAGCGCATTCTCGCCAGAGTGTCTGTTACTGGTTACTGCAACTTCAATCTACTCAGGACTTCATGAGCCATGCGTGCTCTCTAGTCTGTATTTTTCCCTTGCAATACAAATTCCATGGCAGAAGAGAGTTTTCGCTAGACAGAGAGCCGAGAGATTGATCAGCTTTCAGGTCATTTGCATGTTACACCAAATCAAACAGCTATACAAACAGCTATAATTGCTAGCTTTCCTCAAAAAGCCATGCATGCAGAGCTGGTATACGCTTAATCACGCATGTTCGCTGAGTGTATTTCCCTGTATTGATTAAGCTAACCGTTCTGCAATCATACAGTATACCCCCAACTGCCCCTGTTTGCAAAGCCATGCGTCGCAACGTCGCCAATGCAGCTAGGTAGGGGCCATGTGCAAGTGCAAACAGACTACTATACTATGGTCATCCGGTCTCTAGCTCGATTCTCTCTTTTCCGGTGCGCCGGTGGCAACCATCACAAGCAACTAACTAATGATCTATCATCGATGGATGTCATGGATACGCTGATAATGTTGTTAGCTGGACTATTATAATTTTTGTTTGCTTTACATGCATGCATGTTAGCAATATATTGTGGCGTCGACGCGTCTGCAGATGAATGAGATTGAGCTCGCGCACGGCACATGGAAGCTTCCAACATCCCTGGTACACATGTCGCCTCGCCATGTGAGCAAGCCAAACTCTCCTAACATACTCGGCATGCAAGTTTTCAACGAGAAAAAAATGTACACATCGAACGATCACCACATCAAGTATTATTTTATTCCTCCTCCCATGTGCACGAAAAATGGGCAGAAGCAACTGGTCATCTCCAACATCGGCACAAAAAACCAGCGCCCAAAAAAGTTTTAGTGCGACACTGTAGCACTTTTAGCGCGCCGGACCCAACATTGCTTTAACAGATGCCCAAAAACGCGCGCCCAAAAAAACACGCAGTGTAAATTGTGAAGCGTGCGCAATACGGCGCCTCAAATTTGCAGCTTTTGATGGCGCTTTTCAGCGCGCGTCCAATCCTTTTTTGCGCCCGCACTATTTTACAGCTTCTGTTGGAGCTGCCCGGAGCCCAAAAAACTCGAATTTTAGCGCGCGGAGCAGTTTTTGGGCGCCTGTTGGAGATGCTCTTACTGCTGGTGTGCTGGCTGGTTGGTAAGCGCATTTCCGCTACTGTTAGTCTGTTACCACATTTCTACCGTGAATCACGTACGTAATGGGTCTGTGTCAGTCAGGGCGACCCACGAGCCATGCCTGCTCTTATTCATCTCTTCGACAATACGTACAGTGCACATTCCTTAGAGCATCTCCAGCCGCGCCCCCAACAGGCCCCAAGTCCATTTTTTAGCGTCAGCGTCGAAAAATCGGCCCAGTCGCGCCCACACGAGCCTGTTTTTCGCCGGATTGGGCAGAAATTGGCGCCGGCGCTCCCAACCCGAACCCGGCGCGCTGGGGGGCGTCCGGGGGCGCCGGCGCAAACGTTTTGGCGCGAAAGAGTGGCGGGACCTGCGCGTCAGCGAGACTAAGGCTGGTCGTCCTCATTGTCTCGGTTTTCCCGCGGGGATCAATGCCAATGCTGCCGCCGGTCAGCCTGCCATTGATTCACGGGCGACGCCGCCCCGCCTTCCGTGCCGGTGAGGCACCCATCCATCGGCAGTCCTCCCCCTCCTCGCCGCCGCACTTCCTCCCCTCTCTCCACCATTCGAGCCCCTCTCTCTCTCCCCCCCCTCCCGGCAACCATGAGCGCGAGGTACCCTGGCGACGCGGCGGCGGCCAATGGTTTCGGCCGCCGCTCGCTGGATGAGTGGGAGGCCTACCTCCTTCACGAGGCCAACTACCCCCGCGTCGCCCGACGTACGCTCTCCGTCGCGGTGGAGGCTCAGCGTCGGCGGGGTCCCAGTCCCCCCTCTACCCGTCCCCGAGACGCCCTATTTCCACGCCGAGATCGAGCGTGCGCGGGCGTCGCTGACGGTCGCAAAGCGGGCGCTCCCGGAGTACGCCGCCGACAACCACGCGGCGTGGGCGGCGTACTTCGAACGCCGGCACGAGGAGCGGCTCG
This sequence comes from Secale cereale, assembly GCA_902687465.1. Lineage (NCBI taxonomy): Eukaryota > Viridiplantae > Streptophyta > Magnoliopsida > Poales > Poaceae > Secale > Secale cereale. The sequence goes on from LR738716.1 coordinate 13,723,962, forward strand.
TCTCCACCAATAACGCGCCGATGTCGCGCGGCCCGCAACAACAGCGAGGGCCGCCGCCTGTGGTGGGGCGTCCCTGGCCGCACGCTCAGCGGCGTCCTCGCGCACGTCGAGGGCGGCAACGACCCGCGGCTCGAGTGAAGCAGCGCGCCGGGGCGGCCGTGTCAAGGAGGAGAAGCATCGGCCGTAGTTTAGGTTTTTTTTTTCATCCCTTTTATTCGTGTAAAAAAGTCTAAATTTCGCCGAAATATGTCGTGTTTGTTCAAATTTTACGTGTTTGCTGAAATTTGGCCGAACCGTGGGGACGTCTGGGGCCCGACCTGGGGCGACGGCTGGGGACGTGCTCGCCCCCACGCTGAAAATAACGCCGTCTCGCCCTCAAGTGGTGATTTTCGGCGCGTGTTGGGGACGCAACGGCTGGAGATGCTCTTATTCCTCGCAGGCCAATGAACTTGGCCGGCCGGGTAAAAAATGCCACAGGTACCTTTCCTGGCCTCTATACCTGTATACCATTCCTAGATATAGTAGCTCTTCTGTTAACACTGCACTAATTCCTGGCAGGCCAATGATCATGCACGGCCGGGTTAAAAAAGGCACTAGTACGTTTCCCTCTCGTTCCTGGCTATGGAAAAGAAAAGAAAGACGAATTACCGGAGAGGTTGGTGGAGGCAGGGTACATGTTGAATTCAACCGTCCATCCATATCAATAGCAGGGGAAAAACGTTGGACCATGCGACGTACCACCGCCATGTCTGACTCTTAGAGAGGAGGCCAAGTGAAATTAAGTGATCAAGCAGCCTAACTCCACGGCTGCGCCTAACTAACGTAACTAAGGTTAGGCGGCACGGCGACCGTTCATCAGACGGTTCAGACGTGCTAGTAGGAATTGATCGACCGTGAAGGCGACGTGAGCCAGAAAATACATACCGCTACTGGACTAGTGTATGTCTGAGGTAGCGGCGCATACTACACTGGGTGGTTACGCGACGCACCGACAGACGCCATGTTCAGTTCAAAGAGACGTCATCAAGTACTTCCTCCGTCCCAAAATTCTTGTCTTACATTTGTCTAGACACGGATGTATCAAATCACATTTTAGTATTAGATACATCCGTATTTAGACAAATACTATAAAACAAGAATTTTGGGACGGAGGGAGTAACATATTTGTAGTCCATTGAAAATTCCGGGATTGGCGGCAGAACGGCGGGATCGTCGTTCCGCAGCTTAACTTCATTGTTTGCTCCATAAACGCGAAGCTAATTAGTACTACTAATTGTGCATAAAAAAAGCTAAGAGCATCTACAGTCGACTGCCTTATATCCGTCTCATATGCCGGGACAAACTGTCCGGTCACTAATCGATCATAAGTCTTAAACGGGCCTTAAATGTTTGGACTGAGCGACATCCCTCGTATCCGTCCTAAATGTAGGGTGGGGATGACGTGGTCCGGGCAAGCAAGGCTGCGTCCGCGACATCAGCCTGGCCCACTGATGGCCCACCCCAACCCCAAAAAATCCCCGTCCGGTAGAAACCCTAGTTCACTTTGCTCTGCTCCACTCCCCTCCCCGATGCTCCCATTTCCCTAATCCGCCAAATCCCTAGCGCCGACGAGCATGTCCAGCACTGGCATCCATTCCGACGGCAGCTCCGGAGACGATGAGGTGCTAGCACTCTGGCCGGGTGCCCGACGAGAACGAACGTCTCCTCGAGTGGGTGTGCCGCCGGTCACTGATTGAGGCGGAGACGAAGGCCCGACAGCTTCGAAGGATCAACACCAAGCAGCTCTGGCTCGGCATTGAGCAATCCGAGCGGGAGGCGGCGGAGGCGGCGAGGGTGGCCAAGCTCAAGCGCAAGCAAGACCGCGGCGTCCTGCGCTTGCAAGGCTACATCGTCATCCGGATTCCTTCTCCTCCGACAGGTCCGAAGGCTCCGACGTGGATCCACCTCCTGCCGCGGAATCCTACAGTTGCGCCGGCGACTGGAAGGGCAAAGGGCCGGTGAGGAAGTGTTGAAGCTCGCCCTCTCTTGTTTATAATCTAGTTGTAGTATGTAGTTTCTATGGACGTATCATTGAACTGTGTGCCGGATCGTTGAACTGTGTGACTTATCCGTTTTATCTTTAGGGTGATATTTCTGTGTATTATGCCCGTTTGGTACCAGTTTGCATGCTCGTTTTCCGTTGACTTTGTATGTTTCGTGATCTACGTACTAGCTGCATGCATTTGTATAAATATAGTGTTCGGAATATGAGATACGTGGGTGTGAATGTCCGGATTTAGGGAGTGTGCAACCAATTTCAACGGGTGTGCCCGAATGTGTCCTACGAATTCAAAAACCCAAGAAGTAACAAAGAGATTCCAGACAATATTCAGCTGGAAATGTTACCCCGGACGTGCCCACGTCCGCGGGCTAGTCCGGACGGGCCGTCATATTCTCATCTCCGCATCCACATATCTAAAATTCGGACTCGCAAATACATGCACGTCTATCATACAAGCCAGTGTCGCACGTAAATATCAAATGTTGGTACAAAGCATAGATAGTGTTTACATAAAATTTATTTGAAGTGCCAAACTCAAGCATTGGCTTCTTGGTGCCATTGTGGGTCCACATGTGCTCAATATATTGAATAGTTGTGTGTGCACCTGCTGATCTCGAAGATTCCGACTCTGCAAAAAGTTCATCAGTTGAGCCGCATCTTGCTTTTCCGGGATTTCAACTTGTTCTCCAGGTGCTTTGAAATCATGAGTTTGGGCTACACCATCACCCTCATCCTCGACAATCATATTGTGTAGAATAACACAACTTGTCATCAGCTGCCACAAAGTTTTTAATTCCCACATCATTCCAGCGCTCCGCACAATTCCCCAACGAGTTTGAAGCACACCAAATGCCCTCTCCACATCCTTCCTAGCCGCTACCTACATTGTTGCAAAGTGGCTTTGTTTCTTTCCACACGGCTCGGATATGGTCTTGACAAACGCTGCCCACCGAGGATAGATATCATTGGCAAGATAATATCCCATGTTGTAGTCTCGACCGTTGACGGTGTAGTTGCACGGCTATGATTCACCATTGCAAAGACTCCTAAACACCATAGATCGTTGATGTCGTTGTTAGAACCCGACATTTCAAAGATGCATACCAAATCCATAAGTCATGTGATGCCACCGCTTCTAGTATGATGGTAGCCTCTCTGGTGTGACCTTGATACATTCCCCGCAAACCTTTGGGACAGTTCTTCTATTGCCAATGCATGCAATCAATTGAGCCCAACATTCCTGGAAACCCCCTTACATGTCCAATAGCCAACAACTTCTCCATGTCCTGCACATTTAGTTCTCTGAGATACTCAGGTCCAAACACCTCCCTCCATGGCACGGGCAAAATTGATAGTAGTATTCAAGCACGTGCTCTCCCCCATCCTAACCATCTCACCAATGACATCTGCAGCAGTTCCAAGTGCAAGCATCCTCACAGCAGTCGTGCACTTCTGCTTGGGAGTCCACCACAATCTCTTGTGAGCTTGAAGTAGTCGTCGTGTGCCTCCACTCCCTCCACAATGCGCAACAACAATGGTTTCCGCATGAGAAAACATCGACGAAACCATGGATCATCCGGGAAAGCAGGTGTGAGAGCAAAGTAGTCTCTGTACAATAGCTTTGCTCCGGATACCCTATCTCGGTTGATCACTCTTCTTTCTTTGATTGAGCCCTTAAAGTTGAGAGTATGCTCCACTTGGCAGTCCATCTCCTCTTGCATGATCGTGAGAATAATCATGTCCACTTCTTCGTCTGAATCCGAGGAATCGTAGAAGTCATCTTGAATGATTTTGTCAAGCTCCATCGGTCCATACTCCTCGTCTGAAGAAGCATCGGAATCCATCATTTTCCCTAACAATTTTTTTTTAAAAAAAATCGGTCAGACAATGTGTCGAACACATAAAGCCCAAGGCGGAGCCAGAGAGTGATCACGGTGGCGTCCGGGCCGAATATGGGAGAGAGGACTGCTATGCCAAGCTGTCGGCACAGAGGCCACGAAAGGCTTCAGAGCGCGCGCGACGGCGGAGCTGCGAGCCGGACAACACAGAGGAGGAAGAAGAGAGGAGAGAGCAAATGCATCCGGCAGCTCGGGGCGTGGATTTGATGCAATTTGGAGTGGGGTCGGGCTGTCAGGGCCGATATGGCGGGCGTGCCCGGGCGGGCGTCCCATATTTGGGCTGGATATATTCTTCCCTACTACCTCCGTCCTGATTTATTGGTCCTTGTTATATTTTGTGTCAAATTTTGATCATGAATTTAACTAATATAATGTTCATGTCACAAAAAATTATATCATTGAGAACTTTTGTTGACATGCATTAATATTTTATTAATTAAATATTTAATCAAATTTTGGCATAAATTATAAAGGGACCAATAAATCAGGACGAAGTAGTATATAGAACGGATCAATCAAACTGTCCTCCCTCTTCCAAAAGAAGTCATCGCAATGTCAATGTAGCTAGGGAAAGAGGGCCGTGGCCATGTGCATGCGATGCGAGCAACTACCTTAGGCTGCTTTCTTGTTTCTTCCATTCTCCTTTGCCAGTGTGCCGGTGGCAATTTTTTTTTAGAAAATGAGGATGACCCCATCTGGGTGATGCATATGGCCATTTTATTAATTATTTTCATAAGATCTTACAAAGTCATACAACAGCAAGACTAAAGCCACCGTCAAAGCAACAACTGTCGCTACACCTATCCAATTGATGAAGGGCCGCTGATAGTCTAGGCCAAATACCAAACAGATATCGCAGCCAAACCTAAACATCTAAGACCTGAGGTCCCAACCAGGACGCCTGCCGGGTATGGGGCACCTACGAGTCCGGCGCACTCCTCTACCAGGACGCCTGCCGGGTATGAGGCCGCCGCAGCCAGCTGCCACCAATCCATCTTCAGAGCTATACTGTTGCATCTACCTTGCACGGTCTAGCTACCGTCGACGCCACCACGACGCCAGACAGCTTCCTCCTCCTGCGTGAGTCCATCTCCGCGCATCGGACGCCGAGACTCCACCGCGCCATGCCGCCGAGACCCGCCGTCGATGATACTGTTGATGCCACATCGCTCCACCTACATGCCATCTCGCGTCGACTCCGAACTACCAGCAACTCCACCACCCTGAGCAGTCCTCGGCCGACGCCTTCAGGAAGGAACACGACACCAAAGAGCCATTGTCGCCCAAACAGAGGAACAGAGGCTTTCGCCTGCGCTCATGGCAGAGGTGGGGGCGTATGATCCACACCGAAGCCTCCAGGAAGGTAATCGGCGCCGAGGGCGTCGACTTTGGTGCGGCCGCCACGCCGGCCTGGAGTTTCCTCCGGATCCATGCCCACCCGCCAGATCCGTCCAGGCAGTATTGGCGTCGACCGTAGTCGCTACCGTAGCCAGCACGAACCGGAGTAGATCGAGTCGGAGACGACGCCTCCCACGGAACTCCGGGCGGCCATCGAGGAGCCGCCGTAGCGCCGCCGCGTCCACGCCGCACACGCAGCCGTGGAAGGCCCCCCATCTGCACCCGCGGGTGCCGCCCGCCAGGCAGGCCGCACCGCGCTCCACCGATCGAGGCCGCCGCCCCGAGATCCCCGCACTGCCCGAGGCACCGGCGGTCAGATCTGAAACAGATCGACCACGGCCACCATAGGCGCGCCCTGAACGGCCCCCCACGCGACCACCGGGGGAAGCAGCTCCTGCCGTCGCCCTCTGAGCCCTCGCCGGCGCGCCCCGTCGCCAACGCGCCGCCAAACGCCACCTGCGCCAGGTCCGACCGCTGCGGGGAGGAGAGATCCCGCCGACGCCAACCGGGCTTTGCCCGGCGGCGCACCCCGGCGACGGCGGGCAAGAGAGGTGGGAGAGAGAGCCGAGGGCTTGGCGGCGCTAGGGTTCCCCCTGGTCGCCGTGCGGGGGCGACCCTGGGGAGAGATAAGTCTGTGGCTTAGCAGCCACTAATCATCATCCATGTCGTCACATCTTCTCGTGCCATGGATTCGCCGATAATATCGAGCGCCTCATTGCTGCAGACATGATACGGCGACGCGTCGCCTGCCTGCCTGCCTGCCTGTGCTGCTACTCCGCAGAATCAAAACGAACCGAACCGGACCCTTGTGCTTGCGGCTACGGCACGATGAGCTCACCCACGAGCAAATTAACCCCCAACATGTGCACCGTATCCGTGTAGTTTATTTTAGTTTACGACCTTCACCGCATGGGTCTTCATCATCATACATTCCTCAAACCGTAGGCGAATGCGACCTTCATTTCAGTTCATCTCCATGTATACGCACCTAATTAAACAGCTGGCAACCTCTCTCTACTTGGCGAATTACTTGGCAACCACATTATATGACTAAGCACCCTAGCACGACTAAGGGCCTGATTGGATTGTCGGTTTCCACAGATTTACACCTGTAAAAGATACAAACCTCAATTGATCGTTTTCATCTCCGGTTGGAAATCGCGCATGGCTGGTGAAATACACTTGTAAAGATAATACGGGTGTATAAATTTACCCCTATTCCAAGCAGGGCCTAATTGGTTTCCTCAAAAAGCCATGCATGCATGCAGAGCCGGTTTCCCTGCGTTGATTAAACTAACCGTTCTGCAATCAAACAGTATACCCCCAGCTGCTCCTTGTTTCCAAAGCTAGGCGTCGCAACGTCAATGTAGGTAGGGGTCATGTGCAGGTGCAAACAAACTACTAGCCACTACCTGCCATGTACATGATGCTCCCGTCTCCTCCGGCTCTAGCTCGATTCTCTCTTTTCCGGTGTGCCGGTGGCAATCATCACAAGCAACTAGCTAATGATCTACCATCATTCGTTGATAATGTTGCTAGCTGGAGTTTCTTCTTTTGTTCGCTTTACATGCATGCATGTTAGTAATATACGCTGTGGCGTCGACGCGTACGTCTGAAGAATCCAACGGACGGCCGGTGAACGTGACTGAGCTTGCGCACGGCACAAGGAACCTTCCACCCTCCAAGATATGGTACAGATGTCGGCATGTCTCCGCGCCATGCGAGCAAGCCAAACTCTGCTAACATACGCGACATGCATGTGTTCCACGGCAAGAATGGCCACGTAGATCCGATCGATCACAACATGTGAATGCGAGAATATATTACTCGTACGTATTATTTCTTCTACCACGACCATGTGCACGAGAAATGGGCGGAAGCAACGGGTCACGTACTAAACTGCTGGTGCACTGGTAGGTGGGCGCATTCCCACCACTGTTACCACATTCTAGCGTGAGTCACGTACGTAATGGGTCTCTGTCAGTCAGGGCGACCCATGAGCCATGCCTGCTAAATAGAGTATTATTCATCTATTGGACAGTACACTGCACATTCCTTATTCCACGCAGGCCAATGAACGTGCCCGGCCGGGTAAAAAATGGCAGTAGCTAGTGCTTTCCCTTGGCCTCTATACCATTCCTAGCTATGGTAGCTCAATTATTTTTCTGCGGGCAATGTATGTAGCTCTTCTGTTAACACTGCACTAATTCCTGCCAGGCCAACGATCATGCACGGCCGGGTTAAAAATGGCACTATACTAGTACTACTCACTCCTGACTAGGGAAAGGAAAAGAAAAAGAATTACTCCTGACAAGAGAAGAGAGGTTGGTGGAGGCAGTGTGAACGTTAAATTCAACCGTCCGTGCATATCCGGAGAATAGCGTTGGACCATGCGACGTACCACCGCCATGTCTGACTCTTAGAGAGGAGGCCAAGTGAAATTCAGTGATCGAGCAGCCTAACTCCACGGCTGCGCCTAACTAACGTTGGACGGGCGCAGTGTACTAGTGGCTTGGAGCTCCATTGGAATGAATTGATTGTCGGTGCTACGGTTTTTCCAGCCAGACCGCCAGATTAATCAAAGCCAAATCAAGGTTAGGCGGCATGGCGACCGTTCATCCACCACACGGTGTACGCGTTGATCCATGTTGAAGGCGACGTGAGCCGGAAAAAATATACACCGGAAGTAGTATCAGCTAGCGGCGGCATGTACTCCCTTCGTTCGGAATTACTTGTCTCGAAAATGGATGTATCTAGAACTAAAATACATCTACATACATCCATTTCTTCGACAAGTAATTCCGAACGGAGGGAGTACGTGCTACGCGACGCACCGACAATGTCGGATTCTTTTTTTCATTTGTTTTTCGAAAGACAGTGTTCGATTTAAGGGTACCACAACCAGACTTTTCTTTTTGATCTTTTTGACCGAGCAACCCTGGATCCCCTTAACCTCTTTGTTTACTCCACAAATGGGAAGCTAATTAGTGATTGAAAGCTGCCATTGGACCGATTGCCCAAACAGCTTATCTAAGCCCGGTGGTCGCGTCGACGGCGAGAGCGAGGAAGATGAGTGCACATAGACGAACCCAGCACGGCAAGTGCTGCGCTAGCTTACGTCATCGCAGCCACGGACATCAACTCTCGTTCCCCATCTCTAATTCCCCTGCCACGGACATCAACTCTTGTTCCCATCTCTAATTCCCCTGAACCAAACACGGTGTAAGGTTAGGCCGCACGAAGACCGTTCATCCGCCGGGTGTTAGTACGTAATTGATCGACCGTGAACGCGACGGGAGCCTGAAAATACATACTCCTACTACTGGAGTAGTATACTGTCTACCATTTTTATTTTATTTACGCGAGTACGTAGTATAGTAGTATATGAGCTAGCGGCGCATACGTCGCTAGATGAATACGCGACGCACCGACGGAGTTTTGGCGTATAGTATGCCGTGCTCAGTTCAAAGATACTAGCACAAGTAGAATATTTGATTTACCGCAAAAAAAAGTAGAATATTGGATATCTTATTGAGATATGAAAATTCCGGGATTGGCGGCAGGATGGCGGGATCGACCCACGTTCTACCGCTGGACCTAGTAACCTTATTGTTTATTACTCCACAATTGGTAGGGAAGCTAGTTAGTTAAGTTAAGTAGCGAGAGTGAAAGCTGCTCCTGCACCGGTGGACCGAACTGCTGGCTAGCCACTAGCCAGGTGGGCGCGTCGACGGCGAGAGGGAGGGAGGAAGACGAGCGCACGTAGGCGAACCCAACACGGCAAAGTGCGGCACTCGCTTAGAGCCAGGCAAGTAGGACGTCCATTTTCCTCGTCCACACCACACCACAGCACACCGCACCGACTGTTTGAAAGCGAGGTGAATTGACCGCAACCAACGCGCAGGCACCATTGTGGTGTGGACCGTACGTCTGCCGTCGCCCATGGATGGATCGAGGAACACGCGGCTGAATCCCCCTCCTGGACGTTAGCACGTGGACACTGCGCTCGTTTGCGCACTCCGATCGTGTGCACCAACAATTCACCACGATATAATCTTCTTTTTTGTATCAAGCAGCTTCATCGGCCTCCAGATTGCCGGGAACAGGTGGTCCTCAAGGGAACGAGGTGCGTAAATTGCCATACCGAGGGCATGTACAACGGGAGCGCTTATGATGGGCGCCAGGGTTCGATTCCCTCCCGATTTGGTCAAATCCC
>LR738716.1:13743089-13763861 GCA_902687465.1 Secale cereale
GAATATCAGTATGTCATCAACATACAAGCACAGTATAACTCCTTCGCCCCCACCATGGCGATAGTATACACATTTGTCAGCTTCATTAACGATGAAGCCAACAGATGTCAGTGTTGTATTAAACTTATCATGCCATTGCTTAGGTGCTTGTTTCAGGCCATATAAAGATTTTATCAACCTACACACTTTTCCTTCCTGGCCATCTATCACAAAGCCATCTGGCTGTTGCATGTAGATTTCCTCGTTTAGCTCTCCATTCAGGAAAGCTGTCTTAACATCCATCTGGTGGACGAGAAGACCATGCGAGGCCGCCAACGAGAGTAATACTCGAATGGTGGTCAGTCTGGCCACAGGTGAATAAGTATCAAAGAAATCTTCCTCTTCCTTTTGGTCATAGCCCTTGGCCACAAGCCTAGCCTTGTACTTTTCAATCGTACCATCGGGCCTAAGCTTCTTTTTGAACACCCACTTACATCCCAATGGTTTGCAACCATAGGGACGATCAGTAATCTCCCATGTCCCGTTAGCCATGATGGAATCCATCTCGCTACGGACCGCTTCCTTCCAGTAGTCAGATTCTGGAGACGCATAAGCTTCTGAAATAGAAGTGGGAGTATCATCCACAAGGTACACAAGGAAATCATCACCAAAGGACTTTGCAGTCCTCTATCTCTTGCCCCTACCAAGGGTTTCCTTGTCCTCCTCCTCAGGATTTTCATCATGTGTTTGTTCATAATATTCCATCGGAATGGCAGGTTCAGGAGTCTCATCAGATTCCAGTCTAGAAGTGCTTTGCATATCTCTCATAGGAAAAATATCCTCAAAGAATGTAGCATCTTTAGACTCCATAATCGTACCGACTTTCATGTCAGGTACCTCAGATTTCACTACCAGAAATCTATAGCCGACGCTATTCTTAGCGTAGCCCAAATTAACGTAATCCACAGTCTTTGGTCCAAGCTTACGCTTTTTGGGGATCGGCACATTGACTTTCGCCAAACAGCCCCAAGTACGTAAGTATGAGAGTGTTGTTCTTCTCTTTTCCCATTGTTCATAGGGAGTGATCTCATTGTCTTTTGTCGGAACTTTATTCAGGACATGACATGATGTCAATATAGCCTCCCCCCACCATGCCTTGGATAAACCCGATGTATCTAACATGGCGTTAACCAAATCAGTTAGAGTACGGTTTTTCCGTTCGGCAACCCCATTTGACCGAGGTGAGTAGGAAGGCGTCCTCTCATGAATAATACCATGTTCCGCACAAAAGGAATCAAACTCATTAGAGAAATACTCTCCATCACGATCTGACCGGACTCGTTTTATTTTCTTTTCAAGTTGATTCTCAACTTCTGCCTTATAGATTTTAAAGTAGTGTAGAGCCTCATCTTTAGTGTTTAAAAGATATACATAGCAGTATCTAGTAGAATCATCTATCAGTGTCATGAAGTATCTCTTTCCACCTTTAGTCAACACACCATTCATCTCACAAAGATCAGAATGTATGAGTTCTAATGGCGCCAAGTGTCTCTCCTCCGCAGCCTTATGGGGCTTGCGAGGTTGCTTTGCTTGCACACACGAATGGCACTTAGAACCTTTGGCTAAAGTGAAACTTGGGATTAAATTTAACTTTGCTAACCGCGTCATACAACCAAAACTAATGTGACAAAGACGTGAATGCCAAACTTCTGTTTCATTAACATTTGAATGAATATTGTTCACGACTTTATTACAAAAATCAGCGAGGGAAAAGCGGAATAGACCTCCACATTCATAACCTTTTCCAACAAACAGTCCATATTTCGTAACAACTACTTTATTAGACTCGAATACCAGCTTAAACCCTTCTCTACATAGAAGGGAACCACTAACGAGATTCTTCTTGATGGCGGGGACATGCTGCACGTTCTTCAGTTGCACGATCCTTCCCGAAGTAAACTTCAAATCGACCGTGCCAACACCATGAACAGAAGCACTCGCGCCATTCCCCATCAGTACGGACCCGTTTCCTGTGGCCTGATAAGAAGAAAACAATGAAATGTCAGCACACACATGAATATTTGCACCTGTGTCAATCCACCAATCGGTAGACTGGCAAACTGAAAATACAGTAAACAAATTACCGTACCCAGATGGCCCACTCTCATTGTTGCTCACAATCATGTTGACAGTCTTGGAGTCCTGTCCTGGCTTCTTGAACTTGTGTGGGCACTTGACAGCCCAATGTTCATCAGAACCACAAGTGAAACAGCCACCCTTCTTCTTATCCTTCTTGAAAGGCTTCTTGCCCTTCTTCTTAAACTCGGTATTCTGTTGGACACCAGTCTTTCCCTTGGGCTTGTGGGGGTTGAAGTTCTTCTGCACCATGTTGGCGACAGAGGTCCCTTCGTTCCCTTTTCCATTCGAGTCCTTTGCTCTCGAGTTCTGCTCAACACTCAGATGGCCAATGACATCCTCAACTGAGAATTCACGCCTCTGATGTTTCAGAGTGGTAGCAATATTCCTCCAGGAATTGGGTAGCTTAGCGATGATGCATCCCGCGACAAATTTGCCCGGCAGCACACACTTCAGAACCTCAAGTTCCTTAGCGATGCACTGTATCTCATGAGCCTGTTCCAATACAGGACGGTTTTCAACCATCTTGTAATCGTGGAACTGCTCCATAATATACATCTCGCTTCCAGCATCGGTTGCGCCGAATTTAGATTCGAGCGCCTCCCACAAGTCCTTGGCAACCCGCATATGTAAATATGCATCAACCAACTTATCTCCGATCACGCTCAGAACGCATCCAACAAAGACGACGGTGGCCTCCCTGAACGCCTTCTCCTGTTCAGGAGCAATCGTTCCCGTGGGAGTCACACCGGCGACCCAGAACACATTCATCGCCGTGAGCCATAAGACGGTTTTGGTCTGCCAACGCTTAAAGTACGTCCCCGTAAACGGGGCAGGTTTCAGTGCAGCAGCAAAACCATGGATCGAAAATTGCCTACACAGATTAGGTTTTTGGATTGTTGAGAAATTAAGCAATTGTTCGATTAATTTAATCCAAGAATGAATCATGAACATGATATAGACAGTGCTAATGACATACTGAAAATTCATGATGTACGCACATACTAGACATATAGTAGAAACATCTACGCAAACTACTAGTACTGCACACATGGAAATAATCAGGATAAGGGTAAGCATGTTATACCCTCCAGTAGGCCAGTTGGCCGGATCAGCAGCAGAGGCGGCGGCCTCGTCGGCGATGCGCTTGTCGGAGGCGGCCTTGTCGGCAGCAGCCTTGTCAGCGTCGGTGCTGGTGCTCATGGTGAAGACGAAGGCGACGCGGACGGAGATGTAGTCGACGTAGAGGAAGCAGTCGAACCGAGGCGAGCAGTCGCGTAGAAGACGCTCCCCAAAAACCTAATCGCCCCTCTCCCGTACAGGATCTGGAGAGGCGGGGTTTCGGAGGCCTGCTCTCCCGTCGGCCGTGTACGCGGAAGACGGGATGGAGTCACCGACGACAGCAGCAGCGAGAGGAACGACAGAGGTGGTGGTGGCAGAGCAGATGTGATCTATCTTGTTCTCTGGAGAGGAGCGACCTCTCTTATATAGGCGCAGAGGAGGAGACAAACGGTCCAGCATAAACGCACATAATGAATCACAATGAATTCTGGTAACGGCCGTACTTAAGACCGCACATAATGAATCACAATGAATTCTGGTAACGGCCGTACTTAAGACCGCACATAATGAATCACAATGAATTCTGGTAACGGCCGTACTTAAGACGAAACGTTTCAGCTCGTATTCATTTTCTATTAATCGTTTTTCAGTTGACTGTTCAAATTCCAATCCTGCGTGACAAAAAGAACACATCGGCTCGGCGAGATTCCCGCAACCCGCAGCATGGGCCCTTAGGGATTTTTTCTGTAATTGCTAAATGGGCCCAAAGCCCATCTCATACTAGTATAATGCCCGTGCGTTGCCACGGGCGTTTTAAATATTTTGCCCATCGGCTCCTACCCGAGCCGCCGCCTCTGCCGCCGGCCAACCCTCTAAAACGTGTCACAATCTCAGGCATGTGCGTTGCTACGGGCTTTTGAACTCTTTTTTCTGGTTGCATCCCCTTCCAACGATATCGTCAGGACCCTTGTCAATGGATCTTTTTGAGAGTCCACATAATCCACCTCCATCTCTCTCATAATCTGCAAAATAAACATATATAGAAATACATCATTTGTATTATCGCATACAATATACAGTATATGTAAAGAACAATTATTTTTATGCATCTCTTCTAATTCTAGAATTTCGATTAGTTTTCAGTCCGCTCGGTTAGTTACGTCTGTGACTTTGTCAATCGACATTTTTAAAGCATCATCCGAAGCCATCGGGTTTTCTCTCTGATCTACAAAGTGAACATATATATTCATTGATCAGCTGCTAGATGCAAGCAGGTGATCGCTTTTTGTCATAGTGAGTGTCATCATGCTTTTTATTAGAGTGAGCCGTATCCCAAGTTTTAGTACAAATAACTTGTTAGGGTTTGTTATATTTTCACTATATAAAAATGTATGTGACAGTTGTCTCATAGCAAACAGCCGCTTTTCTAAAAAAAAGCAAACAACCGTTCCTTTTGTTCTTATCTTAAAAAAGCAATTCACTTTTTTACTCTCTCGCCGCACAACACAATGGTTCCACTCACATTTCATTCCCCCGGCTACTTTCCCCGCCACAGCTTCTCACTGCCCCCTCCTGCCAAGGCCACGACATTCAGCCTGCATCTTGCTCTCACCATTGTCTCCCCTCCCCTCCAAGTCGTTGCCCGCCCCCTCCTCTTCCCTCCATGGCATCCCAGGCCGATTCCCGGTGCCAAGGTGTGCACTCTATCGTAGCTGAGGGTGACCAGCATGGCGATGCAACCTGCTGCTCATCACAGCGTCGCACCTTCCCCGACTACGGCGGCCACAACCAGGTCTCAAACTTATATGTCGACCCTTTAATATCTAGTTATTTATGTGACTTTGTGGGTCATCTTTTTAGTGTTAATATGGAAAAGTAAAAGCAAAATCCGCGGTGTGCTTTTGTTGCCATAATATACGCACGAGCAAGCAAGGAAATGAAATCCTATGTAATTTGTATAAGATAAGAAAATTAAGTGTCCATACTTACCAGTCATGATAAACTCCAATCAGGCCCTATCATATATTACTCCAAGTGACAACGTCTTTTTAGCAGCAAAAAGATTTATAACCATGATGAGGCGCTGCTACAACCACCAATCCACCAAAGAATGCATTCATGCCCATTACATTACATATTAGTCCAACATCTAGTTTCACACCAACTGATTTGTTGTAATATAACACTCTTGTAGCCCACTTCTGTTTATCTACTTGAAACAAGGTTACACCATCATCCCTGAGGGAGACCTAGCAAAATGTTTAGACAACCTATTTGGCCAATAATGTCACGGATAGCGATCGCTACTGACTTCACCCGACTAACATGTGTCTTCCTCTTCCTTGCCCTTCTTCAATAACCACATTGCACTCCTTTATTCTCTTCATCCTTGTCACTCATTTTCTTCACCACTCATGCAAGAAAATAAGCTTCAACCAGGAATTGGATTATGTGTATATGTTCACGTCCATCTGGTTACTTGAAATATTCAAAATGTAATATGCACATAATAAAAAAGGTAGTGATGTTGCTATGTACCTGCACACGCCGCCTACCACTGCTCCGACACATGCCACCATGACCTCGCATCGCGCCGTCCTCACCAAGATCTCCAACCTCCACGCCACCTGCCGTTGCTCCGCCTACCTTGGGTCTCCCGTGCTCCCCTCCCATCGCGCTTGACGCTGCTCCCCTCCCTTAAGTGGCACCCGTTGCTCCTCCCTTCCCCAATCGACGCATGTTGCTGCTCCCCTTCCTCACACATGAGCCTTCTCTCATGCCACACGATCTGGCCTCCCTGGCCGCCGATCCAATGAGGAGGGGCGGAAGAGCTCGCTGCTCAGGCCTGACCACCCGTGTCGCTGGCGCATCAGGATCTAGTTGGGTCAACATTGAGGCAAGTATCAGGAGGATCTCTCATGCCATCGACACATGAAAATGCTCCGAGTCCCTTTTAAAACACCCTGTCATTTTTGGTAGCTGATTTGTTAGTTGATTCACATACTAACCAAATATATGAATGTAAATATTTAATTTCATATTGATTTAAATATTTATATTTCAAACAACAGATAATTTCCAGAATTAGATTGGTTCGGACAAAATCTACTTTGATCACATGGCTAAACGTTTCATATTTTATATTTATATCACTTGACAAAGTACAAAAATTGATTTGAATGTAACATATGTATGACTCAAGATGGCAACGGGTTTCCGAAACCCGCGTCCCCGCGGGGACGGGGATGGGCACCTTTTCATCCCCGCGGGGCTGTTATCGGGCACATTATACAATCCGACACATTTCGTGGGTTTACACCCGTTTTAATAGTCTCTGAACCAGAAACCCGGTAAAACCCGTCTAAATACACATTCACCACAAGTGGTACAGTTTCAAGTGACCACCGTAGTCGTCATACCCCCGAAATCTTAGAAGCCTTGATGTGTTCATCTTTTTGCCGAAATGTGATCATCTTTGTTTGCTGAAATACACTCTATATAGGTGTTGAACCATCTACTATTGTTTTTTGTTGAAATTTGCTCAAGTTATGCTGCTAAAATGTGCTTGTTTTGATACTAAAATGTTATTCTTTGTTGCCACTATGTTTGTTCAAATATTTTGATTTTCTCGTGGGTTCCCCGAAACCCGATGGGTTTAGGGGACGGGCGAATAACTATCCCCGCGCATGGTGATGGGGACGGGTTTACGATTTTCTCGTGGGGATGGGTTTGGGAAGGCAAAACCCGATGGGTTTCGTCCCCGTTGCCATCTTGATGTATGACTAATGTCTTGGATATAAATGATCGCCCAGTTCACATTTTTTACAAAAATTACAGAAATTGTAATATGGACATATATCTTGTCCCCTTTGTTTGGAGAAAAATAGAACAACATTTTGTAGTTTAAATGTATGACTAATGTCTTAGATCTAAAATGATCACCCAGTTCACATATGTTAAAAATAATACAAAAATTTCAGTTCGGCAATATATCTTCTCACAACCGGTTGTAAAAGAGGAGAAAGCATTTGGTACTTCAAAAAATAATAGCATGCTCTTGCTTGGCCATGTTTCATTGGTATTTGTAAGAGATTTATTCCCTCCAAATGGAGGGTGTTTTTCTTGATAGAACAGTACAATATAGTATAGTGTCGTCATACGCGTGATTTCATTTGAAGTTCACACATTTGGTAGAACCAGGACTTTATTATTTCTTTTACCTTCTATTGAACATGGGACGCAACAGGACCTCCTCAACATTTTCCTAGTTAGCACTATGACGCGACAATTCTCTCGAAACTGGCAGGCCCCACGCAAAAATTGCTCCTATCAGCCTGTGAAAGCGCTGCAAGATCATGGGTTGGTTGTTACATCCTCTATTCACTTTCTCAAAAATTCCAAAGGCAAGGTAGCTGACCTGATTTCTCTGTACACTGCATGTTTCCCGCATGGATCCTGGTCACAGTTAATTTTGGTGATTACGCCAAACAGTCAGATCCAAACAATATAACAAGTACCAGCGATGTGTAAAAACCTAGATCTATGGACAAAGAGAGGATGTAGCATCAATTATATTGTCTCTGATCACATCAGCATGAACCACATTATCCGGAAAACTAAATAAAATAAAATTCAAACCTTGTGTCTTCATTTACTTATTTCAAATGTCATCGGTAGCACTAACCCAATACTTTTCTAGATACCCTTTCATTTTTCACACTAAACTATTGAAGTATGTGAGCAAAGTTACAAACAACTAAACAACTGAGGTCTATAAGCAAGTTACAAACAATTACTCAACATCTAGGAAGTATACGCTAGCTCTGAAGTCTACACTGTTCGTATGACGGCACCATGGTTCAGCATAACTATTTTACCCATAGGAAGACATAATTGAGTTAAAATCTCCTAAAATAATTGAACAAAAAAATTGTATTCATAAGACATCTTTGCCGTCAGTAAACAGATTGCTCAATCAAGACATGGTATGCACATATTTAACATTCCACTCCATCTCGGTCCATATTCTGTACAGAAGAATCAAGTAGAGTTATATACACATGCACGTCCAATTTCAATTTTTTTGAAACAAGAGCCAAAATTCCTTACAGAGTGGTGTGCTGTTGTCGCTTGTTGGTGTTGTACTTGGCTCGACCACACCGGCGCTCAGTTCCTGTAGGAGCGCCGAAGACCAGGACGAAGCGACGCCAAGCACAGCCTACCGCCAAGCAGATGTCATTTATTTTTGGAAAATGGGGTATTACATACAATTGTATGCGAGGCAGTTCAGTTTAGTGGAAGAAAAATCATACCCTAGACAAGATGTTGTAATGGAAAATGCCTCACATAATATATTATGCTCTATAAGGAGAACACAAGTCTTTTCTTTGATGAGAAGACATTGTTGCATTCATTCCCTGTACCATCAAAAAATCACCATCAAAAACAGAAGAAGTATATGATTGTGAAGAAATTAAGGGTCATGACTAAGAAAGAAGCAACCATGACTCTGGAGATCGGAGCCAGCACACTGAAGAGGAAATTAAGGTAATGGGATACCCTGCTGGCCTCAACCAAAAATAAGTCCCTCGAATTGCTGATTCACCACCTTGAGGTAAATTTTGCAGCACGTCTGCTCCTCTTCTCTGAATAATTCATTTCTGTTTGTAAACATAGCCAGGCAGTATTGGCTGAATTCTGCAGCAGTGGGATCATTCATGTAGTGCTGGCATGTTGACACCAACACATCACATACTATTTGTCAAATATTACAGTACGTGATTGACGTCACAAAGGGAGACGGTGTGCAGGAGGAAAATAAGAAGCAGGATGCAATCCAACAACTCGCTAAGCGGAAATGGGCGCTGGAGACAGAGGACACCATTCAGTAGAAGCCTGGACCAGATGGCTGAAACCAAGTAGTTCAGGGAGGATGTCTTCAGGAGGAGATACAAAGCTAAAAAGGATTTTGCGACCTCAGAAAAACATAAAGGAAAACCAAATATAGTATAGCCGAGAAAATCAAACTAAAAAAAGAGAGGATGAACTTTTCCTATTTTACTGTGCTATGCACATCACTTTAAAGGGACTTCCGTGTACAAAGGGAGTTTTCCTATAGTAACAGTTACTTGCCTGAATCATTTCCCTTCACTGGACACCTCACACTACTCCCAACGGATCACAACACTCAACGTCAGTTCACCTCTTGCCCCCGCAAGAAACTCTCAGTGGCAAGGTATTCCATGTCTACCCAGAGGGGCGAAGTGGGCACACACACACCTCCATCGTTGGCACCTTTTCCTTAGTTTGTCTCCGCTTGTCACCCAAACCAGCCTGCAGCCTACGATGGTGAGCTGGACCACATTATCCTGTACTCCCTACTGATCATGGGTTTTCCTCTCCACCTCCTATAATTAAGACATCGGTTCCCCCATAATCCTTTTGATGTGGCATGCAAGAGCAGAGCATGCACTATTCAACATATCAGATAGTAGATGTAGAAATAGATTCAAAAGTATACATAACTCATGAACCGTGCACATGTGTTTTGACTTTTGATCATTATGATTTTATTGTTATCCTTGCATATTAGATTTGTTGGGTCAGAAATAGAACATACAAGTCAATAACCATTGTACCTCTGCCAAATATAGGTAAGAATAGTTACAAATCAGAAAAAAGGTATTCAAAGAGATGAATAAGAAGCAATAAACTATCTTTAACAGATGAAGAGCAACCTAGTTCAAATATGATTAGAGAGCCGATGGCTAGTGTCAATAGTAAACAAGTTGGGATTTTGTGTGGTGGACCTCGATCTAAAGCTCTGTTCTCCTGCCACCAAGCCTGTAACAATATCCAAGTACAAAGGTTTTCATATGATGAATTGTAGATCGTCATTCTGAAAGAACAATCTCGTCCTTTATTCCATCTGGGTAAGATTACGATCTGTTGCAAAAACAAATAAGATCAGGAGCATCCCTACACAACAACCAAGAATCTGAACTTGTGAGCACCATGATTCAGAGTGTTTTTTTACATGTATGTCCTAAAACAATGGCTCAGTACTTACCAAAGCCATCCTTATTCCTCTTCACAAATTTGAAATGCACTCATCCATCATAAGATCCTCATCGCTGAAGTAGTACTGCACCTATAATTTTGGAACATTATACATGCGATAATTTATTGTTACTTGGCACAAAATAAAGAGTTCGGAGTCAGAGCGTTATACTGCAGATAAGCAGTATAGTCTGAATTTACAGTTGTCCAACTAAATATGGGTATTTGGAACCAAAGGACCAAAATAATCTATTGATGCAATCACTACGTTCATGTTTTTCCCCATCAAAATCACAAACCCGGCGGAGCCATCCTGTAGCCACGGCAGTGATGACGAGACGGTCAACTCTGCCATATCTCCACCGACACGCCATTGACCTCAAGGTCTCCATCGGCATAGCAGAGACAGCCTTTCAGGGGGCATATGGGGCCACTCCTTATCTTTCTGGTTAATCAACGCGTGCTGAGTTCTGTAGTGTAGTCGATAACATTACACTCCAATTAGTAAAACAAGTTCCGTTTTTTCTTCATACCATATACATTAACAATGTAATGTGATTGTGTTTTCGTTTGCATTTCTTCTTGTTGACAAATCACACTATATGTAACTTCATCCCAGCCCAACAATCCATCAGTCTGCCCTTCCAAAGTTCAAGTGGCATATGTAGGCATTCTGCATAGGCTTGGACTAATTCAGACCTCTGAAGAGATTTTCAAAGATGCATCTCAGCTCGCCGCAAACTTGGATCAATGTCCAACACATTAGACGCAACACCAAGTTGAGAAGACACTCAACTGTGCTCAATCATCCCTTACCCACAAAAAAATAACCATCCCTAGTCGGCCCCGACCACACTTCCAGGATGAATGCCCTCCTGATGTGGTGCTGCTAATCATGGCCAATGCTCATCTATTTGTAGTCTTGGCTACTTGCATAAGTCTCACCGCCTAAGAAATTTTGGTAACCTATCTAGATTGTCGTAGTGATCTTAGATTGTCGGTTGTATATCTCGAACTGAAGTTCCAGGTTATATACTTGTAGCAAGCTACCCAGAAAGTCTCTATCTGAAGAAGAATTGCTTACAAATCAATTCCACTCTTTTTTTAGGCTTGTGTCAACAGATAGTTATAGTTAAATCGAAAGTTGCTGATTAAATGCCCGTGCTTACATCGACATTGCCAGCAGTTCACATATTTTTCATAGTTCCTTTATAGGCCCTAATCTTAACTGGTTGCGACCACTATCACCTTAGAAAGAATGACGGAGCTTCAATTCATATGCATCTAGTCATATAAACAAAATTCAGAATGCATACTTCATTTTAGATTTGGCCTAGTGACAAAAAAAACACCACCGAAAATTTAGAACACATACCTCATTTAAGATTTGTTAATTTGATTGCTGCAGATTACCACACTAAGCTGGAATGAACCTGCAATAGGAAAGACGAAATTAAGATTTCAGACATCAAGTTAATAATCATGGAGAATTAGCATCTCTTTGCGGATTTTCCAGAGTGGAATCAGATCAGATTTTGTTGACACTAACAAAACAAACACATTTTCTAAAAGTGTAATCTTGAGAGTGAAAAACATCACAGGGCATTAGGCATGTACGCAGATTAATTAGTCCTAGCAAATCTATAACACCGGTAGTTTTCAAATTAGTCCTAGCAAATCTAGATTGACACTAAACCTTCTACTAAAAGTGTCAAACTAAACAGGAACTTTGCACTGTGTGGTCACTGCGTCTAAATTAAGTTGGCAGATTTTTTTTTCCTAAAAAGAGAGTTGGCAGATGATCTTAACTTGCAACAAGTGACATGTGTGTAGCATGCACGCACACCTACCTAGCTTCTTGCTAATGGTCAATGACTACAGTAAAATTAAGACCTTGACCTGTACGGTGCTTAACCAATAATAATTCAGCAAATTACAAGTTAATGAAAGCATCTAAATAATTGACAGATTCTTGCTCATGGTCAACGACTAACAATCAAACTAAGACGTGCATGGCACTTAATTCTCACTAACTAATAATGCATATAATTCAATAAATTTAAAGTTAATCAAAGCATCAAACTAATTAATTACCAGAATATGGATGCATCAGAGGCAGTTGGTTGTGGCGCCTTGGACCTCTGGACCCCAAGGCAGGTCGAGGTTGCAGTTGGCCCTCCGGCCGTCAATCACGGGTATGGACCCAAGCAGACCTTGATGGCCACATCCGCCTCCAGAACGTAACTTGCCAAGCATCCATTCAGACATAACATCAACTAACGGGATTGAATTAACTTCTGAAGATTAATCGATGATGAGGGGAAGAGAGAATAGTTTGGGTGGGTACTCATGAATCTGCTGCCCTTGGATCTGCTGGTGCCCTTGTCGCGATGACGACATCCTCGAGGATCTCGCCGAAGCGCTCGAAGTGGCCGCCACGCCCTCCTTGCTCGTCTCCCACGCCAGGCCACCCACGAACACCTTCGTCAGCATCGTGTCGCCCCGCCCGCTGCCACCTGATGAGCCATGGACATTCTATTGTCCTTCTTCATTTGGAGTAAAAGATGGGGCACATATCAGGTTTACATACGCACAACCATGAAAGAGATGAGGAAGGGGATGAATTGTGGCTTGCCTCCTCCTCGTCACAGATGTGGCCAGTGCACCACTGCAGCAAGGGGTCGAGGGTCACAATCTCCAAGGCACGGGGTCGCCCTGTCCGCTCGTGGAGCTCCTCTCCTTGAGGCCACCGGCTAGATCCCCCACCGTGAATGAATATCTACTTGCCTGAGAACCAGGGCGCGGTCCGTGGATCTGGAGGATTGGGTTCCTCCTGAAGGGGACCTGCGGCGTAGGGCTCCTCGGCGGCGGCTGCTCCTCTCGGATCTCGGCGGGGTTCTCGTCCTCGAGCGAGACGATCGAGGGCAGCCTGGATCGTTCGGAGACGAGCCGGACGATGGGGGAGTCGACCGCGCCGAGACGGCGGGGTTGTCGACGCAGGTGAGGGCGAGGGCGGGGTCGAGGGGCTCCACGACCTCCTCAACGCGGCTGACGCCGGCGTCGATGCGCGAGCGACGTTTGAGCGTGAGGACGGCGCGGGAGGGGTTGCGGTCGTCGGTGCCGTAGAGGCGGACCCGCTGGGCGGCTGTGGCGGCGGCGAGGGGCCGCGCGGGGGCGTCGGTGCGGAGCAGGCGGGGCGCGAGGAAGGAGGAGAGGCGCCGGTGTGCGGCCGCGTCGAGGAGCCGGAGCTTGATCTCGACTTCCATGGGGTTGGGGTTGCGGCTAGGGCTTGGGGGGCGGGGGCTAGAAGGGGCGGGCGGCGGCGTCTACTCTGGGAGTTCTAGGGATCGAGAGGAGCGGACGAAAAAACCGGTTGAAAAAAAA
Source organism: Secale cereale (assembly GCA_902687465.1). Classification (NCBI taxonomy): domain Eukaryota; kingdom Viridiplantae; phylum Streptophyta; class Magnoliopsida; order Poales; family Poaceae; genus Secale; species Secale cereale. The sequence continues at coordinate 13,756,710 of LR738716.1, forward strand.
CCAGAGGAAGTGGGACGAAAAAAAATCAGACGAAGTGGGACGAAAAAAAACCTGGAACAAAGACTACCAACTGCTCCATTAGGAGTAGAGATTCAGCATGAAGGATGGTAAGTTCCAAGTATTTAGGTCTTCGGGTCCATCTTATTCTTTTGCAGGTTTGTCTTGATGGTGCCCGCTCGCAGAGAGGATAATGTGGCTTTGCTTCTTGGTTCTTCTTATTCGGTTCTGGTCAACGAAGATTGGTCATCATCGCTGCTCATCAGAGAGCATGTGAGATTTGTGTTCCATGACTCTGGTCTGATAGAAACTTACGACGTTCTACATGGCCTCTTTGTAGGGGTGGACTAACGAGCTGTTCGGCTCGTTAAGCTCGTACTCGTTAAGCTCGTGCTCGTTAAGGCTCGCCTCGTTAAGCTCGTTAAAATTAACGAGCAGAAAGCCCTGCTCGGCTCGGTTCGTTTGAAGCTCGTTAAGCTCGTAAGATGAAAATATGTGTTGTGTTGTTACTAACGAGCTTAACAAGCTACTCGTGAAATTCGTTAGCTCGCTTGTTAAGCTTAACGAGCTAAAATCAATGATTAACTATGTTCATTAAGAAGCGAGCTACGAACTTAACAAGCCAAACTATCGAGCGCTCATTAAGTTCGCGAGCTACGAGTTTTTGGTCCAGCCCTACCTCTTTGATGTTTTCTTATTTGGACAGCGGTTTGTTCCGTGGATCATGGCCGTTGGCATCTTCTAGTCTACGTTTTTATATTATTTTTCCGGGTTACGTTGATGACATCCTGTTTCTACATGATTTTGAGATCAGATAAGTTTGCTCCACTTAGTCGACTGAGTCGAACGACCAGAGACAACAACGAGCTTTCCTCATGACATACAAACAATGAAGGTAGGAGGAAGAAGATTGTGCTAATATTATAAGAGTGCTTTAAAAAGGGGATTTTTTGCTATTTAATATATGATTTTTTAACCTTTTTGAAAGAAAATAATTACTATTACCAGGCATGCCTTGGTTTATATCAAATCAAACATGTTACTATTACTATTTCCCTTGCTAGCTTAGAGCTTCTACCATTGGATCACTCATCTTGCTGACATGTCCAGGCAGACACTACTAGAAAAAAGGCTATTAGTGGCGCACCCAATATTGCTATTAGTGGCGCACCATGGGTGGGCCACTAATACCACGCCACTAATAAGGAATACTAGTGGCGCACCAGTGGTGCGCCACTGTTAATCCCAATAACAGTGGCGCACCACTGGTGCGCCACTGGTATGCCTATGTGGTGCGCCACTGGTAACCCTAAGGGGTGCGCCACTGATAACCCTAAGGGGTGCGCCACTGATAACCCCACTAGGTGCGCCACTAATGTGCTATATGATGCGCCACTGATAACCCTAAGGGGTGCGCCACTGATAACCCTAAGGGGTGCGCCACTGATATCTCCACTAGGTGTGCCACTAATGTGCTATATGATGCGCCACTACTATTATTTCTAGGAATTTCTTTTTGCATTTCTGGTATTTGCACAGGTTACAAAATACAATACATCACAGAATATAAACAGCACATAATACAATACATCACAGAATATAAACAGCACATAATACAATTCATCACATTAGTCTCCGAATTCGAAATAGCGAACAAAGTTCAAATATTAGACAAGTTTAGGTCTCGAGACCGAGTAGCGAGTTTGTCGTCACATTACAAAGTTGATATCATCTAAACTACCATCACATAGAAGAGAGCTGCGGTCACGATGAGCATCATCGCGATGAAACTAGTCTTCATCCGGTTCCTCCTCCGCTCCCTCCTCTCTCCCTCTAGATAGCGCTCGTATCTAGCTTCCGCCTCCGCCCTAGTGGTGTACCCTTTGTAACTGTTACCGCTGAAACGGTGAACCTGTCTCCGACACTCCTCCCAGTCGTCATAGACTCTGGGAACCCTACCCTTGTACACGACGTACGACGGCATCTCTATGCACTAGACAAACAAAACGTTAGTAGCAATTCACAGATAATATATAAGTATGCAACAAAAGGATCGGAAGAGAAAAGCAACACATTAATAGCACGGTTCATGGTCCTACTAATAAATAGCATCGATTACATATAAGTTGAACGACTGTCCAAACTAAAGAGACATACAAGTTCATTAAAGTTTAATTACTACACGAGCTAATCGACATTTCATAACTACATACCATCAATACTTTCTTCGACTCGACTCAGGGACCGGAGCGTGGATGAAGCCGCCGTCATCCGTCGGCGTCATGAATGTGCGGTCGTTGTCAGCCTGCATTTGTAGCGTTGTTTCTATTTCACTGTTGGACGGTTGATATTTGAGGTGGAACTGCCCCGAGGTACGAAGGACATCTTGACAGATGATTTCCGCAAACTCCGACTGGATGCGAAAGAATTCTTGTCTGATGTCCATGTCCTGGATTGCCGACAAGCGTGCGGCCCAATCTTGGAGACCCTTTGGTAGCATAAGGTGATTATGGTCCCGTACGATCGCCCGCATGTGATGGAGGGCGTAGTAGGCATCCTTCTGACTACTAGGCGGCTGCTTGACGCAGGGGAACGTCGTTACGTGGGTGAACACGTGCTTGCCGTACCTACACATTTCCTTCCTGAAGGTGCCTCCAGATTTGGCGTAGCCGGGGAGAGCATCATCAAGAACTTTCTTGATATTTGTGTAGTTTTTCTTCGACTGACGGTCCGAGTCGAAATACGTGGCCGTGGAATATTTCGGGCTTAAGAGGATGAGTGTGCAACGTGTGTCACTGCACAAAACACGGAATGTTAGGGAAAAAAAAGAACGATCGAAATCTAAGAAATCATATGTTACGGGGGCGGTGAGGGGATGACTTACTCGGGAAAGTAAGGCACGAGGAAGGTATCCTTATCTTTGTTTGCCATAATGACGCCTTCGAGGTATGAACTCGCGACTTGCCGGTCCCCTGCGCTGTCCAAGTGCTTGGCACGCATGTAGAAGGGGTCGACTATCACGATGTCCGGGGTCTTGTCTCTAATGATCTGCATCTCCATATTGAGCGAAAATAGCCGAATGAAGGTGTAGTGCAGCGGATGAAGGTTAAACATAGCGAAGATGTCATCAAACCGCAGGACGATCATACTCCCGATGGTGCCATCGACAAAGCCCTTGCCCTCTGGCACCTTGGCCACGAAAACCGGGTATGAGTCATCTTTCTCGGAGAGACGCCGCTTCTCCATAGAAAGAACACTGTCATGCAGACTCCGCATAGCACCGGTTGCAGCCTTGAACAGATTAGCCGGTAGCATCGGCCTACCCGCCACATGCACCGCCCTCATGATATCCTTAGGTATTGGTGGCCCGTCCTGAGCACGGATCGTACTCGGTGCCGGCTGGCTCGCACCCTTGTTAGTTTTTCTTTTCCATCCCTTCTTTGGCTTCTGCTGATGTAATGGGATCGAGGTCTGCTCAGAGACCACCTTCTTGAGTGTGGTGGGGCTGATAATATTTCCCACCTCGGCTGTTTGAGTCTCGGTGAAGGCGGCAGCTGGAGGCGTCTCCTGAGAACCGAACAGACGACGCCTGTTGCAATTGGGTTTCTCCGCGGTACCAGCTAGATCGCGATCGACTTTTGCAGGGTTGGGTTCTTGAGAAGGAGGCGCCAAGAATTCGTCACCGTACCCACCATGTTCGTTGAAGTAGTCATCGACGTTGACAAATGTACCGTCGTCGACGTCCGGATCCTGTGCCATATGCATGCCCGGATCAGCTGACGGCGGTAGCGTTGCGGCGGTCTTGCCATGGCTTGGCGCCGGCAGGACTGGCGGTGTTGTCTGTGGGGTGGTGACCCCCGCCCCCAAACGAATCTGGCTCTTCGGCCAAAGCAATGGCCAGTTGAAGCAGGCGCCGAGGGTCATCACATCGTCTTCGTCGGCCCCATGGGGTCGATACGGAGGTAACAAGTCGTCGCAGCCCCGCAGCACCCGAACAGTTGAACCCTGTACACGGTGGGTGGCATCGGATTATGGTGGAACACGCGGTTGCCCGGTTCAACGATTTTGGCCTTGGCGACATCGATCAACTTGCCGTCCACGAAGTGCAGGAGAGTGCATGGAACTTCGTTGGCGGCGCCCTGCGAAAACATGTAGGGCGTCAGGGATGCCCAGTCAAAGGCAAGGAGATGAAGTCATCGGCCGAGGCTTAGTTACCGCGATGGCGTCGAGCTCGGCTAATGTCGAGGCACCGCCAACGACGGGCGTGCAAGTGACGGGGGGGCCGCTTGCTGCCGAGGTGCCGGCCGGCGTATTCTTCCCACACCCGGGTGCATCAAGCTCCAATGCCGGCGCCGGCACCGGAGTCACCAATGACGCCTCCGCCGGAGACACCACTGCCGGCGCGTTGTGCGAGTTGCTGCCCGTCAAGCTGGGAATCGGGGGCGGCCCCTGTTGGCCGCCCGCAAACCACCCCCGCAGCCCCTCAAGCAAGGTAGGCATAATGGCGGTGATCGTCGCTCCCAGTTGGTCTCGCACTTGGTCTCGCACTTGCTCTTCGACTATCTGAGGAATCTGCGCCACTTTTGCCTTGAGTTCTTTAACCTCCTGGCTTTCCAAGCTGGTCTATCTCTCCTTTCGCCCAGTCTTATAGTATTCCGACCATTTCGTGGACAAGCCTTCGCCGGCCACACGACCAGCTGACGTCGGCTTAGCTAACTTATCCTTCTGTTTCATTACATTCAACGCCCTATTTAAAGTGGTGTCCCAAGGGGCAGACGGGGACCCCGCGCTACTGCTTTCAGTTTCCTGCGGAAGTAACGTGAACCATTTAGAAATTTGGCTTCATTAATTAGAATGCAACCATATGGAGCTAATTACGCGGGGGTGTATTCCTTACCAGAACAAGCTCAAGCGCCTTCACCTTCGGATCCGTGGTAAGCTCCTTTGTTACCGGGTCCTCCTTGTACCGGGCTCTGATAAAGTTCCTGGTCTGCTTTTCATGGCGGTATTTATCGAAGAGGGGCGGTAGGCCTTGCTCGACACGCTCCGCGTCCTCCTTGTCCCATTTAGGTTCCGCCACTCTGTAACCGCCGGGACCGAGTGTGTGGACCCCTAAGTTCAATTCCCGCATTTCTTTCCCCCACTGACTTGATTCCACGGATGCGTTGCTCTCGCACTTGGTCTTGAACTCCAGGTAGTCAGCTTTGCTGATCGAAGGATTTTTCTCCTTGATCTTCTCATAACTATCACCTCTTTCAATCATTTTCTTCACCCGGGCTCTCCAAGAAGCCAGGGCCGTGCTCATGTTCGTGAGGGCGGCACTGTTCACTTTATTCCCTAAGAGGCGTGTGTTTGCGAAGTCACCGGGGAACTTGTATCGTTCGTGCAGCTTCGTGAAGAGGAGGATCCGCAAATTCCCTCGTTCACGTTGCCTTAGGTTCTCGGTGTTGATCGTGACGGTGCTCCGGACAATGCACCCGAGTTGTCCCGCGTACCCACTGACTAATTCTTTGGGCGCCGTTGGATGCCCACTGGAGGACACTTCAGTAAATTCCTCCTTGACGGTGCCGAGCACGTTCGGGCGCCGGTCCTTCCGTTGCCTCTTCGGTTGGCTGCCATCTGTGCGTTCGCTGCCATCATCAGTGGTGGCATCCCCGGCGGCACCATCAGTGGTGTCATCCCTGACGCCACTAGGGGTTGTGTAGTCGGGATCGGTGTCTTCCGCGGCGTCCTCATAGCGGTGAGGGTATTCCTCCATCTCCTGGGACAGCTCCCAGAATGGCTTGCCGCCGCCCGAACCGCCGGCCTCATCGTTGTCGGCCATGTTCGCTCTAAATAGGAAAAAAGTTTGGTCAAAAAGTTGGTTATTGTCAAGGAACAAGATCTCATCATTTAGGGTTTGTGAGGAATTATCATGGTCTCATCACTTAGGGTTTGTCGACACCGAGGCATCCTAAAAGCTACGGTCTCATCACTTAGGGTTTGTCGACACCGAGGCATACTAAGATACCCCGACCCATGCATTAGTCGCAAGTACCCCATATGTCCTATTTTTAGCAAAGTCATGCTAAAATTCACGGAAAATTTCAGCATGACCTTTGCTGAAAATAGGACATATGGAGTACCCGAACTTGCCGGAACGGAAGTTAATCGACATTCCGGCAAACTCAAGGGCCTCTCGGGGTACCTGCAAAATCACCATGCCAAAAAATGGCATATCTTCCATATATGCACAACAAAATTTTGCTGTTGACTGCCTTCCTGTAAAGGTTATTATTACCAGCACTTTCCCTCCTTAAGAACAGTCATACCAATCATAAGAAGTCTTTTCCATCAGTATTATGGGTTGTGCTTCATCAAAGATGCACTCATGCATCTATTCTGTGCACTGTTGTAGATAAAGGTGGAAATATATGATAAAGGTGGAAATATATTCAGCAAAGGTGCTCTAAAATCAGAAATACTACCCCCCAAATCTTTAGAGTGGTCTAGTACACACACTTGCAGCACAGGCACACATGCCTAAACATTGGAGTCTACAAAATAAACTCAACTAAGCTATCTTTTAACCCCCAGAATGGTTTAAGTTAGGACAAGGAAGAGGTATTCCAGAGATAGAATTTCATCACAGTGACCCTACACTTCCTGGTCCTCATGATTGCCTCACGGGAGGACTGTCCAAAATATCAACAGACTAGCAACTTGCTTAAGATTCAAAAACGGCTGAATATGCAGAAACTGCAGAAGCAGGTGGCATTCAGGATCAAAATCCAAAAGGTTGGTGGCACTACTCTGGCCAAAAATCAATGCACTAGACGGTTAATTTTTGTTTGAGTGATCAAGCACACAAAGTTGCAGCAGAGTACACAGATATCCGTGATATTATATGCAGTAGATCCCTGTCTAAGAAAGTGCCAATGTATGCATCTAGTTCTTACATACGCTCGAAACAAGCAACATGTCACTTGCTGTCACAATCACAGAACAACATGTCACTTGCTGTCACAATCACAGAACAACATGTCATATGCACTTAAGCATGCCTTTGTTAAATAAATAAAAATGCACATGGCCATCGAGTCACATGAAGGAAGAACACCCAACATAAAGATGCACACTTTTTTATATGAAAAATAGAAAGATTCATATTGACTT
>LR738716.1:13764861-13777977 GCA_902687465.1 Secale cereale
GGCATGGCTGGTATACTGTTCAAAAACTTACCAGTGGCGCACCGCACACCTGGTGCGCCACTAGTAATGTCACTATTAGTGGAGCACCTGTTTGTGGTGCGCCACTGCTATATAGTAGTGGCGCACCACATCTCTGGTGCGCCACTAATAGTGATATTACCTATAGCCTTTTTTCTAGTAGTGAGATACCCCCGTCACTGCCCGAACATGAGAGAAAAGAAAAAAAGCGATCCAATTGACCCCCACACCCTCCTACTTTGCCCCATATGCCGGGTTGTCTGCAAATCCTCATATCCAACCCATATTTTGGAGGATATATGAGGGCTCGCGGACAGGTCCATCAATCATATGCATGTTACCAAACAATTTGGGACAAAATGGAAGACATGATTGCATGCATGCATGCACAAATGAGAAATGGGGGCATAAAACGGCCGTAGATGCCCTTAATGAGCTTGATGTCACTGTTCTACTCCCTCCATTTCATAATGTAGCGCATATTGATTTTTTTGGAGATTTGAACTTTACAAAGTTAGACCAAGTTTATAGAAAAAATATATTTATATCTACAATAAATAATATACTCCCTCCGTCCGGAAATACTCCTACTTGTCATCAAAATGGATAAAATGGGATGTATCTAGACATATTTTAGTTCTAGATACATCTCTTTGCTTTCATTTTGATGACAAGTATTTTCGGACGGAGGGAGTATATAATATGAAAGTGCGCCCTGCGATGTATTTAATGATATGTATGTCGTATTCTAAATGTATATGTTTTTCTCTAGATCCTTGATCAAAGTTTGTAAAGTTTAATTTTTTCAAAATATATATACGCACTACATTGCAGAGGAGTACCATGCAAGGTTGGTTGTTGCTATCGACGGCTACCTGCTTATCCGGCTTGCTGCGTGCGACATCGATTCATCGTCCTCTAGATCGATCCATTTCTTAACTTTTTGTTTGTATCTATGTGTCTTTTATCGATATCTATCTATTTGTCAGTCTATCTATCTATCTATCTATCTATCCGCAGCGAGGAAACCGGCACGTCCATACAAATAACAGCGATCCTACTTTGTTCTTCATCCACACATAAAATGTATTCGTCGATGAGATTTAGGGATCCAGATAAGATTAAGCATATATTCACCCTGAATCTCGATCGATCCATCCTTGATGCTGTCCCAACGGGTTGGCACTCCACAAGAGAAGACGGATAACTGGCGTGTGGCGGCAAGCACGTAGTACGTACTACTAGTGCTTCGTCCAAAGCCCCCTCGAAAACATTGTGCTCCCGTCCCTCGCGTCGCCCTAGGGCGACTCGGGGGATTCTAGGGTTTCCAGCCGCCGCCTCCCCCACCTTCCCCACCCCCCTCGCCGCCATTGGAGACGACCGCCGAGAAAGCCCGTGCGGGCGCCGGGGAAGGTGGCGGCGGGGTCTTCGGCGCTTCTTCTTCGCGGAGGCCATCGGATCCAGGGGCGGCGGCCCCTGCTGGCGTGGCGTGCGGCGTGCCTAAGGGTTCGGCCATGAGGACGGCGAGCCACAGGCGTGCCAGATCTGGAGGTATTGCCCCCTTCCCTTCCATGCATCCCTTCCCGGTCCCCGGTTCGGTTTGGATCTTGCCGGATCCACCTCTGGTGTGTTCTGGTGGAGCAGATCGGTGTCCAGGGGAAACCTTGGCTGCCTTCGCTGGCCGGCAGCGACGACGCCGCTTTTTGGCGCCGCTCTCCTCCTTGGGGGCGCTGCCGAGGGCACCATCTCTCCACTCCGACCCATGTCCGGGTGAAAGCCGAAGATCCGATGCGGATCGGGCGTCGGCGGCGCCCCGTGCACCGTAACCTTCCTGGAGGCGACATCAAGGACATTGGGATCGGATGGAAGGGTCTGCAGGTGAGGGGTGGGGGTGTGCTGCCTCCTTTACGGGGGAGCGGTGTTTTTTTCTACATATTCTTGGCGGCGGCTCTTGGCGGCATGGAGCAGTGGAGGCTTGGCGTCAGATGTGTGTTGACGGACACACGTAGGAGGTCGACGCTGTCTGGCGTCGTGGTGGTGTCGGCGGCAGCGAGACCGGGCAAGGCCAATGCAACAGTACAGCTCTGAAGATGGATGTGTGGCAGGTGGCTGTGGCGGCCTCATACCCGGCAGGCGTCCTGGTTGAGGAGCACGCCGGACTGGTGGGTGCCCATACCCGGCAGGCGTCCTGGTTGGGACCTCAGGTCTTAGATGTTAGGTTTGGCTGCGAGGTCTGTTTGGTATTAGGCCCAGACCATCAGCGCCCCTTCATCAGTTAGATAGGAGTAGCGACAGATGTTGCGAAGATGGTGGCTTTGGTCTTACTGTTGTACAACTTTGTAAGGTCTTGTGTTAATAATTAATAAATCGGCTGTATGCATCTTCCAGATGCAAAGGCCGGGAGTATTCCTCCTTTTCTAAAAAAATAAAAATAAAATAGCGATGTAAACGCTTTTATACTAGCGTTTATACTATATTTTACGTACTATACTAAATTAGTACAAAGTTGAATTATCTATTTTGTAGCGGAGGGAGTACGCGTTAGCACCGCCGGTGCATGCCTCTTCGATCGGTGCTATATCTTCGATCGGTGCTATAGCAGGCGAGGACCAGCTCGTTTCGCGCCATTTTTGACAGTAGGAACGAAAAACGACCAGGACTATAACTAGGAGTAGGACCATGTCCAAGCAAAGCAAGAAAACATTGGCTGCTGCTGGCCACTACTTGTAGGTGCGTAGGCCAGTCAAACTTGTACGCGAGAAGGGAAGAATTCGTTCATTCTCTCGAGTCTCGAGTCCCTCCACCGCCCTGTGATGTGAACATGTGGTGATGTCAATGGCACTCGGCTTATACGATGACAGAGGTATTCTCTTCCGATCGGGTCAACCGATTAAGCAAACGATGAAACGAAGCATCTTTTTGACCAGCAGAAACGCAGTCTACGTCGCCCGCCATGCATTAACCAAGCATTCACCAAAATGAGAAAAAGAAAATCTCCCGTTACAGCTGCTTCTTGGACGCATCGACGTACGAGGGCACACCGCACACGTACCTTGACCTGCCTATATATATCTAGCTCAACTGGACCGACGTACACGAGGTGGTGGTTGTTGCCATCGACGGCAGCCGCGCCTGGCCTATCCTATCCGGCCTCACATGCGTCATCGTAGTCTAGATCAATCTCTTCTTCTTCCATTCAAAAAGATCAATGATCTCTTGTCCTTCCTATCTATCTATATATCCATCTAGTATCTGCAACGAAGCTGGCTCTCGTTTTCCATCCACCTGCAAACAAACGACCGGCGACCAGGACAGTGCACGCGTACGTACGTCGAGCATGCTATGCTGAGGATGGCGACGACCAGGACTAGGACCGTGTCCAAGCAAGCAAGCAAGAGAAGAGAGCGTGCACTGGGCCACTAGCACCACCACCACGTAGGTCAGTCGGTCAAGCTTGTACGCACGTACGACGGGCAGGAAGCGATTCAATCAGAGGAACGGAATATGCACGTAAATTCTCTCACGGCCCTGGGTCCTCCGCACTGTGAGACTGGGACTTGTGAGGCTAAAGGCGTCGACACGCAAGCGGGAGGACGACATCCAACTGTAGCCGTATACATCTGGCCTTTTTTTATATTGTTTTTCAAGTCCGCATAATCAAATAGCCGCATGTGTGAGACTGGGACTTACTTTAAACGCGTCGCGTCACTTACTAGTCATAGAAAATCGACCAACCGAGACACATGAAACCGGTCTTAAAAGCCCGGGTTGTCCGGCGCGCCTCATATCCAGCTAAAATCAACGGCAAATATGAGAAGGCCAGGCCACGCCTGAGCGCGTCCGCATGACAGGCTCGGTCCATCACCAACCCCACAGTTATTCCGTAAAATCCACAATTTGGCTTCCAGCTCTAAACCCTAGCTCACTCCGCCCGCCTCTCTCGTTTCGTCCTGTCCTCTGCCCTCCTGCATTTCGATCCAATCCGGTGCAATGTCTAGTCCGGCAGCCACTCCGGCCACCGTCCCTTTGGACTACAAATCCGGTGCCCATCATACCGCTCGCTATCGTCTATTTTTTTTACAAATAAGAATAAGATGTGTTTGGTAGGGTGTATGAAGGGTGCATGAGGGCAATAGTTTCCTTCTCGACCCACTTTTAAATGTTTGGTATAGTGTATGGAGGGTGCATGAGTCCACACTAGTTCAACACAAATACACTAGAAGCATCCATGAAGAGAGCATGCATGAAGAGGGGTGCTGAGATGAGCATGCACGAAGAGGAAACAACTATATTGAGATGAGAACGCAACCAAACACACTCTAAGGCCACTCCCAATACTCCATCTTATACAGGTGCTAAGCCTTTGACGTAGGTAAAAAATATGATGTGGCATTTTATTTAAGAGGAGAGAGATGAGTGTGGTGATCTCAGAAAAGAAACAATGCTAAGCGTGTGAACCTAGGCAAAACATTTAAAGGAAGGAAGCCCATCAATACATGAAGAGCTTTAGTTGCTAAATCATTAAATGGAGCAAGCTTAACAACCATAAGTTAAGCACATATGCATTGGGGAGTATAGATGCTGAGCTATTTAATGTGCTTAGCATCTCATCTAAGCACTCATGCATTGACAGCAGCCTAATAATTTACCATCAAATCGAACGTGCATGTTCCTCTTTTCCAAGTCAACCAATTATAACCAAACAAAGCACCTTTTTGACCAGACGAAGTCGTCGGCGGCGGTCCACCTCGTTCGAGTCCGACAAGAAGAGAAGAACGGAGGAGGAGGAGGAGAGGGGTCAGGCGTCAGCAGTCCACCGCCACTCAGCACTCAGCACACGGTTTTGATCGCTTTCAATTTCACTCAAACCAGCCAACAGGATATGAACGGGCTGGGCTAGTTATGCTTGCCACACGGACGTCCGGCCCACTGGCCCAGTACATAGTGAAATCACATCAAAAGCAGATCCAAATATGAGAGGGTCGTAACCCTCAAAAAAAAAAATTTATGAAAGGGTCGTTAGAAAGAATGACTCTGGATGATCTAGACGCAAACTTACATCAACAGGCAGGCGGTCCTGGTTGTAAGTAGGCACTTTCCTAGCGCCTCGCGGGTTGTCTCGCGCGGACGCGATGGCCTTAATCTTCCCCTCTACAGCTTTCTCGGCCAGGTCCTCGGGAAGTCGGGATGAACTCGAGTGGGGTCATTCGGCCCGGTGTACATCCTCATAGGGTGCGCCCTTGATCCGCCGACTGAGGAACACCTTCAGTAGGTCCATTCCGTCAACTCTGGCACTCACGATTCCAACCAGGGCGTCAACTAAAATTCCTACATCTACTTTCTCCTCCTTGGCTACCTCGAGGGACGGTGGAGCGGCAACTCTCGCCCCCGAGTACGGAGGTAGTCGAGTCGGGGATCCCATACTCATGACGTCCTTGCAATAGAACCAACAGTCCTGCCAGCCCTTTATGGAGTGTGGTTATAGTCGAAATTGTCGATGTTAAAGTACCTCTGTTAAGAGTGAACGTGTAAAATTTCACCCCATGTGACTCGCGTGTGAGGAATACAATCGTGATCTGTACGTACGTGTCAGTTGTGGCTGCAGATACGTAGGCGCATTAGATAGGAACAAGAAGTTGAAGAGATGGATCGATCTAGTGTTGATGTACCACGCCTGATAAGCCAGGCAGCTGCTAGCCAGCCGTCGATGGCACCAAACTTGCACCGTAGGTCGGTAGCGTCGATCCAAACTGGAAGGCGCAGGTGTTGCGCCCTCGCCGATGCGTCCAACAAGCAGCTGACCCAGAGCTCTTCAAGTCACGAAAACTCCGTAATAAAATACTCTCCCCAGAGATATTTGCATTGCATGCATAGCTGGCCGGCCGATGGCCCATCGCTGCATGGCAGGCGGGCGCAGCGATTGACGGTCAATCACAAACCTCCCCCCTGATTTTAAGGGGGTGAGCCGCCCCGCTCATCTATTGACCAATTAAGGTTAATCCATCCTGTAAAAAACTGTAAACGTTTGTACGTGTAGCATTGTTCATGCTATGCTGAGTGCCGTGACCAGGACTTGGACTAGGACTAGGACCGTGCCCAAGCAAGGAAGCGAAGAGAGAGTGCACTGGGGGGCTGCCCGCCACCACGTACTACTACTACGTCAGTCGGTCGGCCAGTCAAACTTGTACTCCCTCCGTCCGGAAATACTTGTTATCAAAATGAATAAAAGAAGATGTATATAGATGTATTTTAGTTTTAGATACATCCATTTTTTTGTTCATTTTGATAACAAGTATCTTCGGACGAAGGGAGTACGCATGAAGGACAGGAGCGATTCAATCGGAATATGCACGTAAATTCTGTCCCACTCCTCTCATGAGACTTGGACTTGTGGGGCTGATGTCAAAATTTCTTAATACTAGTAAGTACTCCATCCTTCTAAATTAAATACTCCCTCCGTCCGAAAATACTTATCATCAAAATGGATAAAAAAAGATGTATCTAAAACTAAAATACATCTAGATACATCCCCTTTTATTCATTTTGATGACAAGTATTTCCGAACGAAGGGAGTACAAGTCATTGTAAAGATTTCACTTTCGAAACTGCTTTGCATACGATGCTTTTCGCGTCCGAGCTGTACGATCAGAGAGCAAGTCATCTCTAGATACTATGGCCCACAAACTGAATTATGTATGATTGTCTCTGATCGTACAGTGTTGGACAGGAACTCATCGTACGCATAGCAAGACTCTTTCACTTTTTGGATTCCTCGTAATGATCGCTGCCACCGTGGTCTACCCGGAGCCCATCATCCCCCTCGCCATCTTCTATTTTCTCCATCAAATCGAACGTGCATGGTCCGCTTTTCCAAGTCAACCAATTAGCCAAACAAAGCATCTTTTTGACCAAACCAAGTCGTCGGCGGCAGTCCACCTCATTCCAGTCTGACAAGAAGAAAAGAACGGAGGAGAGGAGTGAGCCGTCAGCAGCCCACCGCCACTCACCACTCAGCACACGGTTTTCATCGCTTTGACTCAAACCAGCCAACAGGCTACACACGTTTTGTTGTTGTTGTTGTTGTTGCTGAGAAACCCTCACACTCTATTAACTCAAAAATATTATCAGTGATACAAATAATGTTTGGTTTCTCAGCTAACCAGACATGTCTGCCAAAAGGCGAAGAAACAGCCGCTCTACCTTAAGAATGTGCTTCAAGCTAGGTTCAGTTCTCTCTTCTCATCCAGAAGCTCAAAAGTAGTAAGTATTTCATGCTCTTTCGAATCTCATCAATGATCACAGGCTACGCACGGGCTGGGCTAGTATACTTGAGCATTAGTAGAAAAACTGTGGTCTCGTAGCTCTCTAGCGATGTACGTAGCTATATCCCATGTTAGGAGATAGTCAGTTTTCATTGCTTTGACTCAAACCAGCCAACAGGCTACACACGTGTTGTTGTTGTTGTTGTTGTTGTTGTTGTTGGTGGTGGTGGTGGTGGTGGTGTTGTTGTTGAGAAACCCTCACACTCTATTAACTAAAAAATATTGTCGGTGATACAAATAATGTTTGGTTTCTTAGCTAACCAGACATGTCTGCCAAAAGGCAAAGAAACAGCCGCTCTACCTTAAGAATGTGCTTCAAGCTAGGTTCAGTTCTCTCTTCTCATCCAGAAGCTCAAAAGTAGTAAGTATTTCATGCTCTTTCGAATCTCATCAATGATCACAGGCTACGCACGGGCTGGGCTAGTATACTTGAGCATTAGTAGAAAAACTGTGGTCTCGTAGCTCTCTAGCGATGTAGCTACATCCCATGTTAGGAGATAGTCAGTTTTCAGCTAGCTCAATCCAAATTAGCATCGTCATAGGATTACTGACATGCCAAATCGTATACGACAGACTAGGTGTTGGCTTTATAACGCAATAGATCAATTCACCAGAGCAGCTTCGTGCAAGCTACTCCCTCTGTTTCAAAATACTCGACCCTCGCTTGTCTAGATACGGATGTATCTATATTTATTTAGTGTCTAGATACATCCATATCTAGACAAATGAGGATCAATTAATTTGAAACGGGGCACGCAAGCACACAAACTAGCAGCTTAATTGATCAATAGTAACCACAGCGGTACGTGCAACTCGCCGGTACTCTGTACGTAGACTAATTGCTTTTGTGGCTACCTTAGATCGAATCAACTTCAGCTCTCGGTGGAATCTCGCGTAACCAAGCGAAGGAAACAACAGATTGATGGAACATCTTTTGGTGATAGCTGCAGGGCATGTCGCTCATGGGATTTTTCTTTCTTTTTGTATTGCTTTTCATTGTTCTGGTAAAGGGGCAGGGTACTACTCCCTCCGTCCGGAAATACTTGTCATCAAAATGGATAAAAGGGGATGCATCTAGATGTATTTTAGTTATAGATGCATCTCTTTTCATCCATTTTAATGACAAATATTTTCGGACGAAGGGAGTAGTAGCTAACCGGCCTGTACTAGTAATACTAATCCTACTCCGTTTCATATATGTTGTACTCCCTCTGTTTCTTTTTAGTCTGCATATAAGATTTGGTCAAAGTCAAAGTTTGTAAAGTTTGACCAACTTTGTAGGAAAAAAAGTCAACATCTACAATACTAAAGCTATATGGTATGAAAATTAATTTCATGATGCATCTAACAATATTGATTTCATATTATGAATCACGATATATTTTTCTACAAACTTATTCAAAGTTAACCAAGTTTGACTTTGACCAAATCTTATATGCAGACTAAAAAGAAACGGAGGGAGTACTACTCGAACACGTACGCAGACGTGTACTCGGATGTCGGGTTTAATCCCAATACTAGGAACAACTAGCACATACACATATGGACCAAAGACACATGCCAACAGAGAAAGTGTCAAGACATACGGGGGCATCGGAAACTCGGGTGCAACAACAACTTGAGAGAGTAATGAGCTATTTAAAGGGGAAACTGATCTCTGAGATTCACTATACATGATACTGAAGAGTACTTGAACTGTATAGTGCCTCATATTGGATTCTGATGTTAATGAATGAGATGAAGATCACAAGTAGACACATATTCACTCTCGGCGGTGACATTTTTTTTAATGAAAGTATTGCAAAGAAACCATCTTAACGAGGTCAATACAATTGAAGCAGAAATCACATCATTAGACACAGATATTGTTGAAACAATTGCTTCATGAACTCTTAATTGATTTCTCGGTGGTCGAAAACACCATACCTGGGTTGTGGCAATCAACGGCTGCATGGTTGTCTTAGCTTATCCGACGCAACGTACATGTGTCATCGCCGTCTATATCTGTCGATCTCTTAACATTTTTGTTCCTATCAACATATCCACAACGATAACTGCTACGGTTGCAATTGTAAACTACCATCGTGCACAGCAAGTAATAAGTACTCAAGTTAGTTTCGCGCTAAATTTACTTACTTGTAGTGCCCGTGAGCATGTATATTGAAGAACAAAAACATATGTATTATCTCTCGTCCCACCAAGGGCACATGCGACAGTCGATCTTCCCCAACTCCCAGGCGAGGCATGACCCGGCCCCATCTTCCCCCGTCCGGCACTATCGTGACGGGGAAGGGGTGCGTCGGCCCGATGGTGGTGGGGTTAGGATATTTTTTGGTTTAAAGCGGGCGAAGGAGAAGGAGCGTGCGGGAACCACTCATTTTCTCAAGCTCTAATAGCACGTTGAAGAGAATCCCATATAAATGCAGTGAACAATTTGTAAATATACAATAAATAATTTTCATTTACAATGATTTTCTTAATATATGTTGAATTTCTTTTCATACACATCAATTCTTTTTAAATGCACGCTGAACATTTTTTTAACAAATAAAATAAAAAACATACGATAGGGGATAAAAATGAAGAAATAAAATAAAATATACGGCAAAAAAAAAGAAACTTATAAAACGTTCCCAAAAACGGGTGAAAGTTTTCAGAAGTTTCACAAAACCAGCTCCCATGCTTTTGGTAGCACCCGATAAATGGCCGGCCCAGTAGGTGAGTGCTATGATAAAAGTTGCAGCGAGCGATATGTATCACCTGGGTGAGCCAAACATCCGCTCCCCTTCTCTTGCTACTACCAGTCTACCACCCTTCCAATGTGGAGTAATTTCTTGCCTCATTTTTACCGGTCATCTCTTTTTTCAATACTACCAGATCAAGCATGCTTCCCTTTTTCAAGTCAACCAATTAGGCAAAAAAAATCACTAATAAGGAAAATAAGAGCTAAGTGGGTCAAGTTGTCGGTGGCAGTCCACCTCATATTCTTCTTCTCTTCCGAGAAGAAAACAAGAATAGATGGATGAGTCGTCGCCCTGCAGTGTCTCACCACACGCACTCAACGGATCTGACTCCCACGACGAACCAACGCAACGCAACGGGCCGGGATAGCTAGATTCGAGCTAGAGAGGCCCAAAGGAACGATAGCAAACGCCGGACGCACGTAAGTCGGCCCAGTAAGTAGCACCTCGTGAATTTTTGTTTTCTTCTTCTTCTTTTTTTCGATTCGGAATGAATGCACTTTTCAAAAATGACGAATCAGCCCGGGGCAACACCCTGGACACGCCATCGAACTCCAGATCTGGCACCCGACCACGACTAAGACGCCGGAGGAGGAATCCATACCTCAACACACGTTCCGTCTTCCAGATGTCGATGTAGACCACAATCTGCATCCGCTCCTTGTCTACCTCCCAAACTCCGCGCCGACACCGGAGCAAACACCATCGCAACGACGGTGACCGAGGACACAAATACACCACGAGGATGCTGTCGCCGCCATGCCATCCTTGTTTGAACCGTCTGGTTTCCAAATCCATCCCCAATTATAGGACCGATATCCTCGTCAAAGAAAGGTCGAAAGAATCTTTATTCAACACCGTCATCATCGCCGATGAAGCCAAGATAATAAACTGCCTAAAACCTAAAGTACGAGAGAGTAAAAAGTTTCACGCGCGTGGATCCAACGACCCCCTCACCACCGATGACCATGGTCGCCGACAGAGGAGCCGCCAAAGAACGGAGCTGGAAGATTCGCCTCTCCTGGCGACCGCCGCGTCTCCGGCCAGCGGTGTAGCGCTCTAGAACGTACGTACACAGAGTACAAATACAAGCAGCACGCACACACCGCCGGCCGTATACATGAGCCAGCCGGCCGGTCAACAAAGGGCTGCAGAACGTCGGTACATGTTGGTCACGTTTTGGCACATACAGTACGTATGTACGCATCACTTTGGCGACTTGTTCACTGAGCATATCGGTCCATTTTACATGGTTCTGGAAAAACTACGTGATGCCGAAATCTTGGTTGCACTTGCTGTCCACGCGTTCGTCGACCAATCTTTTTTGCATCTCTATAAAAACACACGTGAACTCTCTATCTCTGTCGGCCGACATGTCACCCTGCACGTGGGTCCCACCCGCCTTTGGAGCGACGACTCATCAACTGGTAACGGAAGCCCAAGCAGATAAACTGAAGCATCACACGCGTTGTTTTGCCTCAGGAGCCCTCTGTGTTTCTTCAAATCACCGACTGCTGCTACTAGTATGTATTACTCCCCTAGTCCGGAAATACTTGCCGGGTAAATTAATGTATCTAGACGTTTTTTAATTATAGATACATCAATTTATATTCATTTCCGTGACGAATAATCCTGAACGGAGGGAGTATTATTTCCCCACTGAAGAGCGACTTTTCTTCTACCTTGACCGAGAAACCGCATCGAAGCTGATAAGTCAGACGCGACTAACAAATTACAAACCGTCGAGCACCAGACACATGTTTTCCGTGGGCGTGCTACCGCTAGGTTTCCATTAGTGTTTACTACCAGAGCAAGCCTTTCACCTCTGGTTGTGCTTCTGTCTCCCACCTTTGGTTGGTTGTTTTGGTGCCGGGAGGCGAGCGCGGGAGAATGTACATCCATGAGTTGGTTTTGTTGGTTTTGATATGATATCTTTAGAATTTTACATCCGACATGATGTCGCTACATATGACGGTGAAAGCGGCAACACAACAAATAAGAGTCTTCTGTCCATCCGTTGCGGGAAATGGTTTTGTTCCTTGTCCCATTATGGACCAAGTAGCGATGGCAACAACACTATGTTCCGTCGGAAAAACCGATGAACAAGAGGACTGTTCTATCGACCGCGATTGTGGCCGGAACATACCAAATCAAATTTTTATTTTTGGCTATGGCGGCGAAACTTACGAAAGATACACCAAAAATTTCATAATTTTAGTAGTACAATATATTTTTTTTTGGCAAATGCTGGCCAAATCTTTGGTCCAACACCAAACATACCATCCATCTCTTAGGCTGGTGCCAACGCGGGCGGCAGCGCGGGCGATACCGCCCACCGGGAGGCGAGAGCGGGGCGGTAGCGAGGCGAGACGGCAGCGCGGGGCGGTGGATCCACCGCCCGGCGGTAGCGCCCGCTACCGCCCGGCTGCCGCCCGCGCTGGCGCCGAGAGGGGGGCGAGAGGGGGGCGAGAGGGGGGCGAGAGGGGGGCGAGAGCGAGGCGGTGCGCTGGCGGGTCGGGGCGAGAGCGGGGGCGAGAGGGAGGGGGTAACGGCTAGCTGACGTGGCGTGATCTGATTCGTCCACGTCAGCTAGCCGTTGATGTATCCGTTGGAGCTCTAAAAAATTTAAAAAAAATTCCAAAAAATTCCAAATTTCATCCCCAACCCCTATAAATACCCCCACACCGGGTTCACTCATTCCACACCCCATTTCATCTCATTTCTCTCCTCTACTCTACCAAATATTCTCCACCATGTCGGATTGGTCTCCAGATCTCACCCAATTCACCGATCTTTTGCAGTCCGACGGGGCACCAGTCATTCCCCAAGCTGATTTCTCTCCGACACATCGTCGCTCCGATGTAGGTTCTTCGCCGCAACCCCGAGCATTATTCCCCTCCGGCGCACCAAATCCAGGGCCATATGGTCCATACCCTCCGCCTCCTGCGACATATGCTCCATACCCTCCGCCTCCGTATCCATACCCTCCACCTCAATATGCTCCACCTGTAGGTACCGGGAGTGGGACTCAACCT
>LR738716.1:13778217-13793381 GCA_902687465.1 Secale cereale
CGTACCCACCACCTCAATATGCTCCACCTGTAGGTACCGGGAGTGGGACTCCGCCTCCGTATCCATACCCTCCGCCTCAATATGCTCCGTACTATCCGCCTCAATATACTACATACCCACCACCTCCTGCACCCACTGCTGTAAGCTCCGGCTCCGAGTCTCAAAACGAAGCCGTGGAAACAATCCAACCTAACCGTCCAAAGAGGCTTGACTGGTCAACTGATGACGAGGCAAAACTGGTAATTTAATTACCTTTCTTGGATGTAATAAGGAGTTTTCTTTTATATGACTAACAATATCTATTTTGGGGTAGGTTCATGCTTGGCTTTTTCACTCTAAGGACTCTATCTCCGGTAACAGCAAGACCGGCGTTAGTTTTTGGGGTCAGATAGCGGACACCTTCAACTCTACCTCGGCACCTTCCCGTCATCGGAGCGCGAAGCAACTCAAGGATCATTGGAACGTCTACAACCGTGAGGTGACCTTGTTTAATGGATACTACACCCAAGAAGAAGGGTTACGTCAGAGTGGAGCAGACGATGAAATGGTCATGAAGGCCGCAATGGCGAGGTACGAGAATGACAAAAGAGTGACTAAGCCTTTCAGACGCCTTGCTTGGTGGCAAGCTGTTCGCAATGAACAGAAGTGGAAAGGACATCATGGTCCTGGTAGTGGATCCGATTCCACTGCCAAGAGAAGCCGCCTCGGAGTTTCTGGTGAGTACAGCTCTGGCGGTGGATCCGAAGACACCGCGGAGGAGCGTCCACTAGGCCGCGACAGGGCCAGGGTGACGACACGGAAGGAGAAGGGAAAGAGGAAGCAGAAGGAATCCTCATCAAGCAGTGAGGTAGGAAGTAAAACCTTCGAAATGAAGAACATGTGGAGTGGTTTAGTCAAGGCTAAGCTACTCAAGCAATGGAACAAAATGAAGGACCGATCAACCACCGACATGGATGAAGAAGAAAAACGTAAACATGCGAAGGCCATGAAGATGGTGGAGGCAGAGCTTGGGCTGGATGATGATGAGGATTAGAATGTATTATTTTTAAAATTATGTAATTTTTTATTTATTATGCAATTTTATTACTTATTATGTAATCAGTATGTAATCAGTAAAAAATTTAGAATGTATTATTTTTTAAATTATGTAATTTTTTATTTATTATGCAATTTTATTACTTATTTATGTAATCAGTAAAAAATTTAGTTGAATAAAATTATTTTCTTGCATTATTTATAATGTCTCAAGAAATGCGAGTGAAATAACTAAATCTGAGGAGAGAGAATCTGACGTGGCTATAGCCTGCCACTACAGCCCGTGCACTGGCACCGTGAGGTGAGAGTGTGGTGAGAGTGGGGTGAGAGTGGGGGTAAAAGCTGACGTGGCGGGGCGGTAGTGGGGCGGTGCGTTGGCACCAGCCTTATACCAGCTGTCTGAAGGATTGTCTCGAAAACAAAAAAGGTTGCCTGAACGATTGAATCTTGTCAAGAAATGGAAAAACAAAAAGAAAGAGGACGAGAACGGCAGAAGCTAATGTTCCAAGGGGCAGCATGGGAAAAAAACCATCGGAAAGGGAAACCGCCAACAGGATGATGCTCCAATTCCATGGCTCTCCTCTGCTACTACTCTCTTCTCCTCCGTCCCTCCGTCCAATTTCTTTAGCACATCGGAGAGGCGGATAGGGTAGGAGGATCTTACCAACACACCACACCACCTGCGTCAGTTAATCAGTTTGTCTGTTGCTTCTGCCCGATTGATTTCTTCAGACAAGACGACACCACCTCACCCACCTCCGCCTGCTGCAGCCCGAAGCTCCTCCTCCTCCGCCGGAAGCTGAAGCAAATCCAACCGGCGCCGATCATCCAAAGGTCTCGAGCTCAACCTTCTCAATCAATATCAGTTCCTTGCTGCTAATCTTCCCAATTAATTCCCGGAGATTGAAACCATTATCTTCCTTCCTCATACTTGAGCAGTGTATAACTAGTATTTATGACTTTCCTCTTTTGTTTTATCTTATTATTCCTGCCGATTGTGTTCTTGGATGGGTGCTGCTAGTAGTAAAAAATTGCAGCGAATTGATCTTCTTTATTATGCGTTTCGTTCCCCGCATGGAAAGGAAGGCATCGAATCCTCCTCCTCCTCCGCCGTGTCCTTGGCCCGTTACCAAACATTTCCCTCGGAATCCTCGCCGCCGCCGCCTCTTTCCTTGCTTCCTTCCTTTCTTCCTCCGGCCACACTAAGTTTCCTCGCCGGCTAAGATTTGATCTGATCTGATTTGATTTGATTTGGTTTGATCGAGTAGGAGTAACCGCCGCTGCTGCTCGTATGCATCCCCAGTTGATTCCGAATTGGATTCTAGATGTTTGATCGATCGACCCAGAGTCTGAAATATCTCTGCTTTTTTGGTCTGGTTTGGTTTGGTTTCTCAGGGGGGTGGCATGCCGGGAGGAGGTGGAGGAGCGGCGGTCGTGGTGGTGGACGGCAAGGACGGGTACGCGAGGGCGGCGCCGAGGAGCTTCCCGGCGAAGCTCCTCAGGCCGGTGCTGCTCTCGGCGGTGCTCGCCACGGGCTTCCTCGCGGCGGCCCTGCTCATGTTCTTCGGCGGCGCCGACTCCTACTACCGCCTCCCGAGGCTCGCCGTGCCAGACGCCCTGCTCCCGGCGCCGGCCTGCGACCACCAGCGTCAGGGGGAGGAGGACCAGCACCAGGAGCGGTGGTGGGCGCGGCCGGCGGCGAGGAGCGCGTGGCACAACATGAGCGAGGAGGAGCTGCTGTGGGCGGCGTCGTTCGAGCCCCGCGCGCAGCAGCACCGCCGGCCGGGGAAGACGCCCAAGGTGGCCTTCATGTTCCTCACCCGCGGCCCGCTGCCGCTGGCGCCGCTCTGGGAGCGGTTCTTCAACGGCACCGGCGGCGCGAAAGGAGGGAGGGAGCTCTTCTCCGTGTACGTGCACACCACGCCGGGGTACCGCCTCGACGTCCCGCCGTCTTCGCCGTTCCACCGCCGGCAGGTGCCCAGCAAGGTACGCCCCCTGCAGTTGCGATCAAATTTCGCTTCTTTCGCCGTGACGCCGTCGATCGTTTGGAAGGTCCCGGCCGGCCACCGTCCGATCACGATCGCACGGCCCGGATCGCGAGAAAGGGAGTGCGACGTGGCTCACTCTGGTTTCAACGACACATAGACAAATGACAAGTGCCGCCGATCGAGTGTGACACGATCGATCACGAGAGGAGAAAGAGACCTCGGCTGAAAGCGATGACCATCATGGCACGGCATGGAGCAGTAGTAGTGGAAGTCTTCTCTTATCAATCAAAGATGCCTTCTTCCTTCATGAAAAATATCCTCTTCACTTGACCTCCTACAACCTAGTGTTCTGAATTTTGATTCTGGTAGTAATAAAGCTAGAATTCTGATTTCTTATTTTTTTAAATGCGGAAAATGTGACTCACTTTTGGTACATTGTTGCAGCCGACGCGGTGGGGCAACGTGAACGTGGTGGACGCGGAGCGGCGGCTGCTGGCGAACGCGCTCCTCGACTTCGACAACGAGCGCTTCGTGCTCGTCTCCGAGTCCTGCATCCCGCTCTACCCGCTCCCGGTGGTGCACGCCTACCTGACCCGCTCTCGGCACAGCTTCGTCGGCGCCTTCGACGACCCGAGCCCGCACGGTCGGGGCCGGTACCGCGCCGGGCTGGCCCCGGACGTGACTCTCTCCCAGTGGCGCAAGGGCGCGCAGTGGTTCGAGATGGACCGGCGCCTCGCCGTGTTCGTGATCGCCGACGACCGGTACTACCCGCGGTTCCGGACCGAGTGCCGGGCGCCGTGCTACGTGGACGAGCACTACCTCCCCACCGTGCTCTCCATCAAGGAGCCGACGCGGATCGCCAACAGGAGCGTCACCTTGGTCGACTGGTCCCGCGGCGGCGCGCACCCGGCCACCTTCGGCGCCGCCGATGTGACCGAGGACTTCCTCGGGAGGCTAGTGGGGAAGAAGGGGAGCCCGGAGAGGTGCATGTACAACGGGCAGCCGGTCGAGGTGTGCTTCCTCTTTGCGAGGAAGTTCGCCCCCGCCGCGCTGCCGCAGCTGCTTAGCCTTTCCTCCAAGATCCTTGGGTACTAGCTATGCCTTTTACTAAACAGATTTTGGTCTGCTTATGTATAGCTCATGCTCAGTGGAGGGGAATAGAGGGATACAATTCTTTTTTTCATGTGTCACAAGAACAAAAGGATGAATGATCAAGTGGGTGGTTTCTTCTTGACCATTCATATTTTTGATACCTTAGATTTTTTTTAATCAATACCTTAGAGCACATATTTATACCTACTATTAAAGGGAATAAGAATTAACCCGCAATCTTGAAAAAACGGTTTGTTCCCAAATTTTATTTCTCCACGGGTGGGCTACATGCTCAGCTTCCTCACATGGGCCGAGCTGGACCGCCTTTGCTATTTTGCTTTTGTCAATGAAAAGCAGGGAAAAATCTATTTGACCGTGAAGGATTCGAACTCTAGACCTCAACATTAGAAACCCCTATTTGCCGCTCTCTGCAGAAAACAGTCGGGGTTCAGCACAGGGCTATCGATCAAGCCGTTGCGCGTGGGCTGCCCTGTCAAGTGTTTCAACTATACCGATTTTGGGAACCTTCTATGAATGTTTCTAGCCGGGTTTTTTCTCGTTTGGGGAACCTTCTAGAAGGTTCCTGAACCGGTCTTTTCTTTTTATATTTATTTTTTGTTCTTATTTTTTATTTATCTTTCCTTTGTCATTTTTTCTTTCTTCTTGCTCTTTTCTTTTTCTTTTTATTATTTTTGAACATATGTTTAGAACTTTTTTGAAAAAGTGAGATTTTCTGATTTTGTTCGTTTTTTCAGACAATATTACTATTCTCAATTTTTCTTAGAAATTTCATAAAAGTTTAGAATTTCACAAATTGTTCGCTTATTTTCAAAAACTCTTTGGATTTTTAAATTTTGCTCACAAACTAAAAAATGTTCGATTTAAGAAATATCTTCCCGTTTACAAAATTTGTTCAAAAATTGAAAACATATTCATGTTTCAAAATTTTCTTTCACATTTAAAAACTTTTTGTGTTTTTGAATTTTGTTCAAGAATTAGAAAATGCACAGGAATTAGGAAATGTTCTAATTTTTGAAAATTGTTCAAAAAACGTCAAAAAATGTGCATGTTTTTCTTTTTGAGTTCCCAAATTTTTGAGTTTCAATTTTTTTTCACAATTGTTTTTTTAAATATTATTTTTGGATTTTTTTAATGAAAAATGAAATTAACTTCAAATGCATAAAGCTATTTAAGCATATGTGTTCCCAAAATTGCTTCAGTCCAAGTGACAAGCATGCCGCTGCTTGTGCAGGACATAGTGAGTTTGAGATCCCCACAACGCTCATATTTTTTTGAAGAGAAAAAAGATACGACGTCCAACAGGAGGCTGTCTATTGCGAACGAGTCAAAAAAGCTAACGTTTTAGAAGCCTTGCGCCATGATTCGCACTAGAGAATCTAACGGCAACCAACACGTTTTTGTTGGGGAACATAGTATGCAACTAGCACATACCCGTGCGGCGGCACGCCGCGCCTTCTTGTAGATAATACTCTATATTGATGTACAATGCACAACTATTCTCCCATTGATATAGTTCTTTCCTTTTGATAAGGGATAAAGATGCCGCATCCTTCAATCTTTAATTAATGATCAACGTTGCAGATTCCTTTTGTGGCCCAATGAAGTCAAACATAAAAAAAGAAGTCAAACATAAAAAGCAGAAATTGCCGCATGAAATTGAGCAATTGCTACTCTCTCCGTAAACTAATATAAGAGCGTTTAGATCAATATTTTAGTTATCTAAACACTCTTATATTAGTTTACAGAGGGAGTACTAAACATTATGACAAGGTACAGAAACGAGCGCCACTCTGCTCTCAGGTGCATATGGAGAGTCAATCATGGTCATGTCACAGTTGATCTGTTCAATACACTTCTGATAACGACTGAAAATTAAATGGCAAGTTATTGTGCTTATCCTCGTAAAATATTTTGTTTGGCGCTTCATATGCACAACCCACCGGGATGTAATGACATGAAGTGAGCATGCAATCTCATTAGCACATAATCTATGCAACCCATTCCTGCCTTGCATATTCACTCTACCAAATCTTCAGACTCTGTTTCCTATCTTCCAATCAAATGAACTTACATACTTATGTTTCCTATGTTCCAGCCAAATGAATTGATAAACAATAGCAAAACTCGAGGCTCTCAAGCAAACTCTACCAAACGCAAGGTGATAGAAACAGATGAAATGTGCGAAGATAAGATGCTAAAGCAAACGGTCAAGAAACATATGCAAAGGGGGTGAAATGCAAGGTGTATGTCTTCTCGTACCAAACAAAAAAACAAAACTGAAGAATACAGGTTCAATTGGCAAAAGTAAATTCAGATTTGGACAAATGCAAGGTGAAGGCGTGAAGAGCTAAAGAACACCCTCATAAAACTTCTGTAAAATGCAGGGGATGAATGCAAGGCATATGGATTCTCGTACCATATTAAATTTAAATTTGGATAGACAAAAAAAATTAGAACAGATAAATAAAAGCAGAGCTAAGTATTCATTGTAGCTAAGCATACAAAAATTCAGAAATAGCAGTTAAATTCAGATATGAACGAAGTACACAAAAATTTAGAGTAAGCAATAGATGGCAACAATAGTTACCTACAGGAGCGGAGGCCCCTGGTTATGCAGCAGGGGAAGCACAACCAAGATGGGAGGCAGGGTGTCCAATTTTGTCCAGTACATGAGGAAGTTCAAAGTTATGATCAAGCTGCGCGTTAGGCTAAAGCGTCGTACCTCATCGAGAGGGGACGCGGTGCATGTTTATAGGCAGGGGCGCACCTCCCTGGATAGCGCATACAGTTGGGAGATTACAACTTGAGGGAGAAGAAAGATAGAGATAAGAGTATATGGTTACATGGTTGAGATATCCCATCTAACTACCTAACCATGCCGCACTAAGATTATAACCTCTCCTAGGCTGTCACGCTACACAAGATATTGTATTTAACACCACCCCCCCCCCCTAATCATAACTTCATCAAGTTGAGATTATGCTTGAAATCTTCAAAGCTTTTGGTGGGTAATGCCTTAGTGAATCCATCTGCAACCTGATCCTTGGAATGCACAAACCGAAGCTCAAGTTGCTTTTGAGCCACTCGCTCTCTCACAAAGTGAAAATCAATTTCAATGTGTTTTGTTCTGGTATGAAAAACTGGATTAGTAGATAAATAAGTGGCACCCAAGTTATCACACCAAAGGCAGGGGGCTTGAGCACTTTTGATACCCAGCTCCTTCAGAATAGACTGCACCCATATGATTTCAGTAGAGCTCCTTCAAAATAGACTGCACCCATATGATTTCAGCAGTAGCATTTGCCAATGCTTTGTACTCAGCCTCTGTACTGGATCGAGAGACAGTAGCATGCTTCCTTGCACACCATGAAATCAAATTAGGACCTAAGAACACTCCAAAGCCACCGGTAGACCTCCTGTCATCTAGGCAACGTACCCAATCCGAATCTGAGAAGGCACTAAAATGAACACATAAAACTGATAAAAACCAGCAAAGAGACCATACCGAGGAAAACCCGATAAAAAAGAGATGGAGATGCGGGGGATCAAACCCCGTGCCTCCCGCATGCAAAGCGGGCGCTCTACCATTTGAGCTACATCCCCGATAGTGGAAATATTCTTAATCAATTCTTCCTAATTACACTGTAGTTCCAGCTACACAAGGTACTCCAAAGTTCTACTACCAAAGCACACTGGTAATCCAACCAAACAAGTAGATGGATGCCACTCCAACGAATGGATGGGTTCAAAAACATTCAGATGGGTCTGCCAACGCCGTCCGGGCCACCGACCTCCAACGTAGACCAGATCCGAGTTGGGAATGCCCAAATTGATTGCCACCATCGCCGCCGAACTGCCATACAATACAAGGGTGATGCAGGCCTGTTTGGATAGGGGAGAGCCGCCAACCATCGTCGCCGTACCGACGATGTACATTGAGGAGAACCACGCCACCACGCCGTGAGTTATTTAACCAAAATCATCATACTTGACGCTAGGGTAACAATTTAGAACCACTTTCCGGACAAGGCATAACATAACCACCAACTTTGTGCCTAATGACTAACAAAGAGCACTGATTGTCTTATAAGCATGTGAGAACAAGAAAACAAGAAAAGTTGTCTTATAACGAAGACCACTGATTTTCCAGGGGACTATGATGATAACCTTAATCCCGATACAAAATTATCAGCTCTAAGCACCCGAAGATCATCCGGAGTTGTTGGAGTGATAGGGGGTAGGGGGATTTTATCCCAAATGCGAGCGTTCAACGGACATGAGAGGAACAAGTGCACCGTAGCGTCAGGGTGTTTCCGAGATTTAGGGATAATATCGTCATACCCTAGCTATGCCAAGTTTCTCTTCGGTGACTGGCATCTCCGACCAACAATGGAGCGAAGATCTCGGCCTTCTCAGGGATGAGCGAATTGAAACCCAAATGGTAGCAGCATTAGGAGCAGCCGTGTCGTCACTAATGATACCCTCGTCTGGCACATGGCGCGACGTGAAGCCCCACGATAACGAAATCACCATACTTGTTAGGTTTGTAGACATTTTCTCAGCCGATAAGACACGTAGGCATGTACTGTACAATACAAGGCGTTAAAGGGAGATGCTTAGGACAAAAAATATATGTTCTTTAAGCATCGGTGCTAAGAAAAACTATGAACCAAATTTTGTGGTGCGATGGTTGACCTTGCCATGCAGTAGCGGTGTAGCGCTAGCTTGGCCGGGGCACACGCAGAGAGAGGCCGGCGGCATTCCATTCTGGTGGTGGTCGACATTGCTGACCGGCCGGTGCGCAGCGCATGGGTCAAGTCAAAGATGCTGGCCCGTCGCACACACTCTCCGTCGCATGGCGTACGTAATTATTTTAGCCGCCGGACTGGCCGTGGTCACATCGATACGCTCGCCCGCGCGGTCAGGAATTTCCGGGCTAGTGCGTGTGTGTATGTATCGTCGCATGATCGAGACCGCTAGCTGACCGAGCCCTATCACTGTCACGGTTTGATAAATCATCTAATTAATACTCCCTCCGTCTTAAAATAAGTGACTTAACTTTATACTTGCCCAGGATGGGACTATACAGGCCCGTCGTTGGAGGTGGCCAAGGTGGGCGACCGCACAGGGCCCCCAAAAATTTGGGGCCCCCAAATTACTAAGTACTCCCTCCGTCCGAAAATACTTGGAACAAAAAGGGATGTATCTAGAACTAAAATACATCTAGATACATCCCCTTTTATTCATTTTGATGACAAGTATTTCCGGACGGAGGGAGTATAAGTAGTATTATGTATACAAATTTAATCATACTTTGCCATTTAATCCAGCGGCAAGGCCTAAGCAGCATACGCAGCAACAAAAATCCAGCCCACAAGGCCTGCTAAGTGCTTAATCACGTATCTATCGAGTGTTCCTGAATCCCATCGATCGCTAACACGCCACCGGTTCACCTGCTTTCGCCACGAGCAGAGGTTCCGCTAGTCGCCCAAGACGCCGTCCGCTGCTGACTTCCAAGGTTCCGCCAGTCGCTCGCCTGGAAAGTCGTCCGCTGCTGCCTTCCGCGTCCGCGGTTCCGCCATCGGCGATAGCCCAGGCTGCTGTTAGGTATACTTAGTTTTATTCCTATACTTGGTAAATTTCAAATTTTGGTCTCCCCGACCTAGGTTAGGAGCAGGCCCTAGTTAGGAGTAGCCAAGTAGGATCAGTTTGTTCTTGATCAGTTGAACATGTCTTTATATTTTTATTCACAGTAATTAGGAAATTTCATGTTTGAATAATGAATCATTAAATTTATTTGGTTTATAAAACAGGAGGCATTTATTTCTGAATCGTCATGTCTTCCAAAACATATGATTCTGGTTGTAAAAAGCGTAAGAAGAAGCCCTGGTTGCAAAATAAATCAGACTGCATTGGTGTAATAAATGCAGAGTACGAATGAGCTATATTAGTTTTCTGTTATATGAATCTTTTTGAAGTTTTGGGCCCAATTTTGATTTTCGTCCCGGGGCCCCGAATTTCTGGAGACGCCCCTGGGACTATACCTCCTACGTGTCGAGGCACGACTTAAAGGTATAAGCCCATTCTGAAATGATCTCAAGTTCGGTATCTTTGCACATCTCATGTAAAAATGGGGATGAAAAACAAAAGAGATAGTTGGCTTACACTCGCCACGCCATACAATTCATTACATAGCAAATCATCATCCAAATAACATCACAACCCGTCTACGGGTGAAGATCCAAATGAAAGATACCAAACATACTGTAACGCCCCGGGATCTAGACTGGCCTCACATGTCAATACTAGTCTTTTCTGCGCACTTTGTCCTCACTCGTGCGCACCCGGGAGCAACTTCCCGGTCGGTCACCCATCCTGAAACTACTCCAAGCTGAGCACGCTTAACTTTGGAGTTCTATCCGAATGGGCTCCCGGAAAAAAAGGAATTCCTTATTGATATGAGTAGTCTATCATCCCTAATAAGCCAGGCCATCACATACACCCCCACTCAGAGGAACCGACGTCCTCGTCGGGCCACATGAACGTTCCCTCTTGGCACAACCGTCTGTGCTTCCAGGACAGCACATGTGCCATGCCGTGTGCCACGACGGGTCACAAACGTCATGCACAACATGACTGCAAACTGTCCGCAAACATCCGTGTAACCGCAAGGGTCGGCTCTGATACCAACTTGTAACGCCCCGGACACACCCGCCGGTGGTCGTTACTCCTGGTGGGATCTAGACTGGCCTCACATATCAATACTAGTCTTTTCTGCGCACTTTGTCCTCACTCGTGCGCACCCGGGAGCAACTTTCCGGTCGGTCACCCATCCTGAAACTACTCCAAGCTGAGCACGCTTAACTTTGGAGTTCTATCCGAATGGGCTCCCGGAAAAGAAGGAATTCCTTATTGATATGAGTAGTCTATCATCCCTAATAAGCCAGGCCATCACACATACATAAAGTCACAGGTTCGAATCGCCCCTAGTAGAAACCACTACTGATCATCGGGATAGTGCACATAGTAACGGCTACGTTCCTCATCGTACTCCCAGTATAGCTCTGTGCCGTCACCTGAGTAGCTCACCATGGTACCTGCATCTGAGGTGATGTAGAATCTGTGAGCCACGGAAGACTCAGCAATCCCGTTCCCGGGTAACACAACTATCCAAGCCTTGGGTGTGGAACAAGGCTGAAGAAAGAATAAGAGGTTGCAGCAGCACTAGCACTAACTTACGTAAGAAGAGCGAGAAGAGAAGGCCACGAGCGACAAGGTGATCACGAAGTGATCCTATCTAAGCATGTCAAACATAACCCCACCGGGTTCACTTCCTGAACCCCTTTCGGAAAATGACCGTCACGGTACTCACGCTGGTAGTGTGTTCTGAACATGGTGTCAAGTTTTCTACAACCGGATATTAACAAATTCCCATCTGCCACATAACCGCGGACACGACTTTCGAAAGTTCAAAACCCTGCAGGGGTGTTCCAACTTGGCCCATTACAAGCCCACGATCCGCGGAGTCGCAACTCCAAGGTGGGAAGGCCCGAGTATTCTCGGAATCCCGTGCTCAAGATACTCCGACTAAGGTAAGGCTAATCCAGCAAATCCTCCCGGCGTGCCGACACCCTGACAGTAGCCGCGCGTATCTAGTCTCAGGCCACGACCGGATGAGACGTCCTACAGGTGTATACCAATCCTCGAGTTTCCTCGTGGTGGCCCCGCAGTCCGCTCAGTTTGGACCAACACTCATGTGGAGCACTGGCCCGGGGGTTGTTAATTAAGAACTCGGGTTTGTAAAGCCCTATGCAAGTTTTAGTTATTAGGCAAATGGAGTACCAATGTTGAGACTTGTTGGAAAAGACTTAGCGCTAAGCGGTTTATCGAGGGGGTCCCATAACCCCAACCGTGTGAGGAACGCAAAATCAAGGAACATAACACCGGTTTATACGGTTCCTAGGGCGGCATGAGTGGAACAAATCACCAAGCAAGAGGCTTAGCCTTCCACCCATTATCAATATATAGATGATTTCGTTAAGAGTTTATATAGTGTGATATCCCAACAAGCTTCAACATGAAGCAAGAATCTTCAAATCTTCACCTGCAACTAGCAATGCTATAAGAGGGGCTGAGCGAAGCTTACTTAGCCAATCAAAGGTTTGCATAGGTAGGGTGGTTAGACAGATTCATGGTTACAATAGGAGGCTGACAGGAAAACATGGGCATCGAGGCAAAAAGCTAAAGAGCGAGACTACTAGCAATAGGCAAAGATAGTAATGATATCTGGGTCAGGTCATCTTGCCTGTCGAGTCGTCGATGGGATCGTAAGAGGGCTCCTCGTTCTCAACCTCGGTAGTAACCTCGTTCTCGTACTCGGTCTCGGCTTCCGGCTCTACTCAACACAAGAACACACGAGGCACGAAATCAAACAAGATGCAATGCGCAAACTACAGGATGCATGGCTGATGCACTAAGGAAGCACTGCAGATGCACTTAGGATGCACAGCATGACAACATAGGAAGCACAGAGAAAACAACACAAGAAACATGACAATATGCTCAAGCAAGTAGGATGCAAGACAAGTCTATTTAGGATGCAAAACATGGCAAGGTAGGAAGCACAGATAAACAACACAAGAAACAGCAGGTTTAAATGAGGCCGGAAACTACTTAAGACAAATCCGGTAAATCCTCATATGCATAGTTTGAAATTAGTCCAGATCTGAACAAACCTTAAGTTAAAGTTGTTAAACAACAAGTTAACATGCACTATGACAAACTACACGAAATTCTAGTCAAGTTTCATATATAGTTTTTTTAAAACGGAGCTACGGTCTAGAAGATATGATCAAAACGAGATAAGCATGGCAACGATGCAAAATGCACCCAAACATCAAGCAAATATACTCCAAACATGTTAAAAAGATGATATTATGAATCTACATGCAAAACCACACAAGTTTCATATAGGACTTGCTCAAATCGGAGCAACGGGCTAAAAGATACACCCGAAACAAGAAACAAAGCAAAGCTGAAATTAACAGCCACATAGCAACTTTGAACCAATAAATATATACTCTACAGCACTCAAACATGGTGACAAGAAACATGGACATGAAGTAGACATATCCTACAGCAAACAATTCCATTGGAGCATCTCCATAGGAGACATGGATCAATAGCAACAAGCTACAACATTTTGAACATGACAATAAAAACCTGACAGTAATATTTTATAGCAACTTGGGAGCAAGAATTAAATATGCTACAGCAACCCAAATGAGCATGTGAGGGCATGGATGGATAGACAACAACATATACAACAAGGAATGATCAATAGCCACCCCAAAACTATCATGGATTTGCCTAGAACAACAAGCAAACATAGCATCCGGATATTACAGATTCAGACTTAGTGAAATTTCACTAAGTGTTAAAACAACAATATTAGCATTGCATGTTTGTGAGCATGTTTAAGTCACCTCAAAGCATAACATGGCAAGTGGCTTGCACCATAGCAAAGAACACATGATGGGGAGTCCAAAACATATGAGCATGTGACATGGGGACAAACACAACAATAGCAACGAGCTCCTCAACAAGGCATCTCGTAACAAGTTACAAAACCTAACAGCCACATGCACTTATGCAATGGAGATAAACATGTCAATATGAATTCTATCATGCATCCTATAGCTACCAACATGTAGAGCATCTCATGATGAACATGTGGACATATCATTTGCTTCATTTGGATAAACATGCACCAAGTTATCACATCACAAACATGGCATCAAAACAACTAATAGCAGCAGTTTAAATCATGTAGCACTCTTGTCATGAAGATTAATACATCTAGATGGACTCAAACATGCATGACACAATGGAACAAAATGTAGTACATGTCACCACGATCATTTTGACATATTACATGCACAAATCGGACAAGCACATGAGAAGTTATCATCATCACAAAAATGCTTCAGACACTGAAAACTAAAAGACTTAGCCCAAAAAAACAGAGGGTCAACCTCCGGGCGCGGGTCAACGGGCGCCGGGTCGCGGGTGGGTGGAGCGGGTCCGCGGGTGGTCAACGGAGCGGGTTGCGGCGCGGCCCGTTAGGGTTTCCCGCTGGAACCCGGGCTCGAACTGGATTGGGACGCCTCGATCGGATCGGCGCGGCGACGCCTTCGATCCCGGCCGGCGGGAAGGCCCCGCGGTGCTGGCTCCGGCCGGTGGGAGGCCGGAGGAACGGCGACCGGCGGCCGAGGGCCGGCGGGGGAGGCCTCGGGGTCGCGGCGGATGCTTGTGAGGCCGGCGGCGGAAGCTTGGTCGCCGGCGAGCTGCGGGGCTGGAAGGGCGGCGGCGGCCGGCGGGCTCTCCGGCGGCGGGGATCCGGCGCGGAGGCGCGGTGCCACACTGCCCGGTGGCGGGGAGTGCTTCGAGGGGGCCGGCGAGGGAGGCTCTGGCCGGTGAGCTTCCGTAAGCTTTCCTTGACTTATCCTAGTAGAGTTAATTAATGGACAATTTGTTACATACAGGGATCTGCGGAGCACCTTTTTGCCCGCTCGTAGATTTCTAACTGCAGCTCCGTTCACTCCGAGAGCGGAGGGACCCCGAACGGGCATGTAGCGGGCTAGTAGCACGGTGTGCGCTCATCCTTATTTCCCCTTGAACATGTAATCTCTATATATACTCTTACAAATCTCAGTTGGTGACCATAGTGCATCTGACATTCATCGGCAAAGCCTCATGACGGCCGAAAGGGAGCAAGACCCACTCGGGGGCACGGAGAGAGTATATATCTTTTTACTTAATAAAGAAAATTGGATTTCTTCCTGTCCGTCATGGCATTTTTTAGAAAAGCCCCTCTACTTCAGAGAATTCAACCCGCAGTCCTGTTTTATGTTAAAACTTAGAACGAATAGTTTTTTTTTCGTATTTTACACAAAAGTCCCTGTATTTTCTAGAAATCAACCCGCAGTCCGGATTTAAGTCAAGCCGAACCTTTATTTTACAGTTTTC
>LR738716.1:13793458-13805773 GCA_902687465.1 Secale cereale
CCCCCCGATGTTTTAGGTAATTCATCCGCGGATCATATTTAAGTCAAATACATGGTTTTTTAAATCATCCATATCTTTTAAACCGTAACTCCGATTTGAACATGTTATATATGAAATTTGATTAGAAAAATATGTAGAATATGAATGTGAAATTATTTTTACCTGTTAAGTATTTTTAAATATTATTTTAGAATATATTTAAGTCAAACAAATGATTTTCTAAATTTTACGTATCTTTTAAACCGTAACTTCGATTTTAACATATTGTATATGAAATTTTATTAAAAAATTGTGTAGAATCCAAATATGATGTTAATTTTACCTGTTAAATATTTTTAAAATATTGTTTTGGAAGCAAACTTATAATTTATAGCGCAAAATCCGTTTTTTCTTTCGTACCGGTGGTGATCCAGATTGCAAATAAGCACCCCACTATAACCATATAGGGAAAATAAAACATGATAACTACACATGCATACCTTTGAAAAATGTCGCAGGGGAAAACAACAGATTTCTCATCGCGAGAGTGAGAGAAAGCGAGAGAGAGAGAGATATGGAGAGGAGAGAGAGACGCCTTAGGATTAACCATATTTAAACACGTTTTTTTGCTTTATTTTGTGTGAACACCGAGGCCATCGCCGGCAAGGGTGAGAAGGAGGATAAGCGGCAACACAAATATGATGCCTCACAAAAATAAAGGAGATGGACCTATTGTGGTCTTGACTGATGGTTGTTGGTTAAGAGTGTGTGTTATGTTTTTAGTGGAATCCAAATATGATGTTAATTTTGAAAGCAAACTTATAATTTATAGCGCAAGATCTATTTTTTTCGTACCGATAGCGATCCGGATTGCAAATAAACAGCCCACTATAACCATATAAGGAAAATAAAACATGGATAGCTACACATGCATATCTCTAAAAAATGTCCCAGGAAAAAATAACAGATTTCTCATTGCGAGAGTGAGAGAAAGCGAGAGAGAGAGAGAGAGGGGGGGGGGAGGATAGAGGGAGAGAGAGACGCCTTATGATTAACCATATTTAAACACGTTTTTTTGCTTTGTTTTGTGTGAACACTGAGGCCATCGCTGGCGAGGATGAGAAGAAGGATAAGCGGCAACGCAAATATGATGCCTCGCAAATATAAAGGAGATAGACCTATTGTGGTCTTGAGTGATGGTTGTTGGGTTAAAAGCGTGTGTTATTTTTTCTCTCCCGTTGCAAGTGCACGGGTTCTTTTGCTAGTAATAAGGTACGCTTCCGGCCTGTCCAAACAGGCAAGAAAGGAAAAAAAAGGCGTGCAGGCCGCAATCGATCGATGACCCGATTGGACGTACTCCCTCCGTCCAAAAATACTTGTCATCAAAATGGACAAAAATGGATGTATCTAGAACTAAAATACATCTAGATACATCCCCTTTTATTCATTTTGACGACAAGTATTTCCGGACGGAGGGAGTAGGTACGTATGCGGCCCGATCGGAAAGAAGGAAGATTCTCGGGGAAAAAAAAGGAAAAAAAAAACAATGCGCGCAGCTGTTTTTCATTTTTCTTCTCTCTTTTTTAGAGTTGTTTTTCCAGGGTGCCCAGGAAGGATGAATCAAGTGCATGCACGTGCGTACACACGAGGTCACGTGCCTTGGAATCGATCCATCCATCCGTTCGCGCGTGCGTGCCGTTCTCTTTCCAATTTTTCGTTACATGCATTTTGCCCGTCCCAAATTAAAACGACGCATCAAATAATAAACTAGTAATCCCGATTATTACGCTTTTGGATTCCTTGGCCCAATCGATCACCATCGTCGCGGCGGCCGATCGACTACTACTGCACTGCACGCCCCTCACAATCACAATGGCGGCGGTGACCCGATCGCCGGAGCAATCCAAGAAATCGGGCGGCAGCGAAGAGGAGGAGGAGGAGGAGACTCAGGAGAGGGAGGCCAAGAGGATGAAGCAGGCCGATCCAGCGTCTTCCTTGGAAGCCGCCGCCAGGGACGACGAGGAGTTGGAGATCTCGTCTCCGCTCTGCGAGCCCTACATCCCCGACGAGCTCGATGACCCCTACCGCTACCGGGGGATAGCCGCCGCCTACAAGCTCGCCACAGCCGAATTCTCGGAAAAACAAGGTCATCGTCTTCCACTCCCCACCCCGACTGCCTCTATCTCATTCTCATCCCTCCCATCCATCTTGCTGCATGCAGGTCGCCTGGATAACCTGCCCACGCGCAAATATTTCCATTCGCCGGCCCTCCACGTCCCTGGCCCCTTCCGGAATGCCGCACTCGCCACCGCCAGATCCCTCCTCCGCCTCTCCTCCACTCTCGGTACGTACACTACGCGCGACGACACCATCCACGGGGCGTCAATCCGCTGCGCGAAAACCTTGCTGATTCAGAGACGCCCGAATCCGCAGATGGCGAGCCGCTGGGGCATTCTGCCGGTCTTTGGATCGACTGGGATGAGGAGAGTGGAACCGGCATCATTCTCACGACCGCGCATCTGATCCGCGCCAAAAAGCCATCCACGAAAGGCCGCTGGGGACGCAAAGACCGGCACGAGTATCACCCTAGTGCTCAAGTAAGTACTGATCAACGGGAAGTTCCTTGGTAGCCCGACTTTCCCCCGACTCTCAAAGCGATTGCACGGCCCAGACTTACTGATCAATGAGGGCGGGAAACGTGAAAAGCACTTTGCTTTGTCAATGTTCTATGAATTTCGCCTTACTTTCCCCGACTTTCGACGATGTTTTGTTTCAGGTTACGGTTCACTTGCTTGATGACACCACTGCGGAGGGCATTCTGATGTACCACCAGGAGCATTATAACCTTGCTTTCTTCAAGGTTGCAGTGGATCAACCTGTTCAACCAGTCTCTTTTGCTGACACGGTCGGTGATGGTCAAGAGGCTTTACGGCTTGGAAGAGAAGTGAATTTGAATCTAAAGATAACCCGTGGCAAGGTGGAGTATCGGAATAATCCAATAATAGATGAGGGACACCACTACCTGCATTTTTCTCGAGACGGAAAATATGAGGTAATTAAAGTAGTAGTATATGTTGTTGCGACTTTTGTGAGATCGACAATACTTTTCTTTTCACTATATACTTCGAGGCAAAAGCTCGAAAGCCCTACCAACTTTATTAATCAAAAAAGCATATGTACAGAAGGCAGATACACAAAGGAGAGAAAATGATTGGAGGTCAAAGGCAAAGGGTTTTTACGTCCTACCTAGGGTAACCATGAGATTCTACTTTATATGCATCATTAATTAATTTCCCAGTTTTGAGCTATATTTAATATAGCTTAATTTGACCTTCTATTTGGCAATTCATTAAACGTGTCATATGTAGTGTGAAGATGGTGGAGACCCCATCATTGATTTTGGTGGAAAGGTTGTGGGGATGACCAACAGTTGTGAAAGTTGGTGTTTTGTTCCTTCTTCTGTTTTGAATGGCTGCATTGATTTGTGGAGAAATTTTGGGTACGCATTCTTACTCGCTTTTGTGGAAATTTATCCTTCATTAGTTTTTCAACATGCCTTCGATAATTGAATAATATGCGTGACTTCATCAACAGAGATAAAAAATAGGTTGAAATTGTTCAAACTGTTGTCAATTTGATGTTCTATGTTTAAGATATTAGATAATATTTTTATATCTCTTTTACAAATTCATGTGTGAGCGAGACTAGATTAGGGGTGTAACTTTGAACGGGGGCTAGGTGGAACATTGTAAGACTGTAAGATGAATCATGGCGATACCTTTATAGGGAAAAGAGTGTTGGCCGCTGAGGTAATTTGTGAGTGTTTTACTACTACGTAGCTATATTGATGTTGCAAGATTGTAAGATGATTCATGATGATCCCTTTATAGGGGAAAGGGTGTTGGTCACTGAGATAATTTGTGAGTGTTTTGGTGCTACTTATATCAGTGCATAATCAAATTATGCCGAATGATTGGTTTTATGTTATAACTGGAAGGCCCCTTATAATCATAGCAATACTTTGTCGACGGCCTCATGTAAAATCATGTTAGGACATTATAGGTGCATCCCTCGGCCCATCCTTGGTTTGCAGTTTGAGGCCATAAAGTTTCTAGATCCTACACATGCTGAATATATATGGCGCAAGTTAAACATTGATGATGGTCTTGTTGTTGAGGAGGTATGTACAATTTATGTTTCGTAATTCTAATTTCATGCATGTTATCCAGTAGTGTTACTTACTCCCAACTAACCTAGGTGTCAACTGCATCACATGCTGAGGAAGTTGGAATCCGGGTAGGTGATGTTATTCAATGCATTAATGGAGAACGCATTTCTACCACAACTGAGGTAGGGGTGTTATGATTTTGTTAGATTAAAAACAAAAATAAAAAATGTAATAATAATTATTGTTATTCTTAGTATTGTTTTTTATTCTTGTAATTTCTTGTTTTCTTGTTGCTATTATCAGTTGGAAAACAAGTTGCTGAGCATATGTAGGGGCAATTTTGATAGAGGATCTGACATTAATGCCAAAGTGGATGTTTCTGTAAGTTCAAACATGTGTTTAAAATCATGCTTCCCTCGACCTGTGCCATCCATTCTTTCATAAAAGATACTGATTTGTAAGATATCAGCACTAATAAATTGCCACACTAACTATATAGGTACGGGTATTTCACACGGCCAACCGTCTCTGGAGAACACAATATTTAAGTGTAAATCTATCTGACCGCCAAGAAGTTGTTGAACGAGGTATACATCTTCATCCTTTTAAACCTGGTCCCATCTAAATTTGATGTGGATTGTTAATTCTGCATCTCAAGGTTTTTGCACCCATTTTCTTTACATTCACTTACATATATTGTGCGGTCATATGTTACATCCACTAGATGTTTTGAATATCACAATATACATGCAGTTTACAAGTCACTATTTTGGACTCATTGAATGTACAACATTCATCATTCTCAGGTCAATGGGTTCTTTTTTTATGCCAAAACATCCATGTTTTTTTGTTCGCACTTAACATATTGCATTGGACCGACAGAATGCATGCACTTGTTGGTGTGTTCATGCCTTACAATTCTTACCATGCATTAGCTTAGATAAGCCTTTCATTATGAAGAATATATGTTGAACTCTACATTCATGCGTACTTTATTCGGTATACATGAGTACAAAACCTTCTCTTAACAATGCTAATTTTCATTTTGTAGCTTATTATCCTATCACAAAGAGAAAAGAGTTTTCTGCTCAGGTGTCACCTGAACAAGTTGACTCAGACTCTGACTCGGAGTGGGACCCAGACTCGAACTTGAGCCGCTTCATGTGATGGTTCATGTCATCCAAGTAATATTTGTACGATGGAAGGAACAAATCAATAAGCAGAAGACAATATTGCTTATCTAAGTTGGAAAAATACATCATACCACCCAGGGATAGTTACCGCACATGCCCCATATACTATCGTGTGGTAATATCATTATAAATATGTTCATATACTATATATAAGGTATTTCAAAGCAACCTATACAAAAAAATTGCATGTGAGTCCATAGTTTTTGTATATTTTAAAAATACACTCATATTTGTATGTATAACACAATATACTAAAAATGTACATCCTACAAAAGTAGGATATATCGTACCAAGATATTCTTATATACTACATACTACACATACATACTCTTGGTTTTTACAAATACTATATGCAACACACAAAGCTCATGTGAGGGATTTTTATTGACACCGAGACCAGGAGTTTCGGTGCTAAAAGGAGCTCTGATGTAGTTTAGGCAGACCTACCACATGTAACACCATCATCATTATACACATGTCTACATGCACCTAATAGGACTTGTCTTTCCATTTTCGCTAAAAAATTAGGAAGAAACTAATGTCCACATGTGTGGCATCTTGCACATCGCCCACACATTTCCATTATTACTTATTTTGCAGTCTCAGACGAGATCTTCAAAACTAGACCCCATGTTGATATGTTTCGATGAAAATTTTTTTGCCCAAAAGTTGCCATGATGTTTACACTGTAGTTGTCATAGTGCTTAAACTAAAGTTGCCATGTTGCAATTTTAGTTTGTAAAGGATGGCAATTTTAGTATTTTGATGATGGCAATTCCAGTACTTTGACCATAAAAATTATTTTTTGTAAGAATCATGACATTTTTAAGTGCATGTATCATGACAATTTTAGTTTATGGTTCATGGCAAGTCTATTTCTTAATTCCCCTTTTTGTAATATGTCAAAATTTACTTTTAAATGTAGAAGAAAATAGCTAAAATATATCACGGAAACTTCAGTTTAAACGCCATGACAATTCATGCGCAATAGACATGGCAACTTTTAACCCAAAAAAAATTTCGTTGAAATATATTCATATAAGATCTAGTTTCGAAGATCTCATCGCGAGGGATTTAGTGGTGAAAACGTATCTTCAATCGGATTTTTCATTGAAGAGATAAAACATTTTAAAAATTAAAAATCAAAAAAAGATTCCCACATACATGCATGCGGTGACGTGGCACAGTCTGTGTGTTGTAAGACGTGTGGGCCGGTTTCGCTCCCACCACAAATGTGAGCGTTAGCATTGTCCAAAATTTAACTATATGTGCTAAAAGAATTATCACCAAATGTGCCTTTCTTACTTTGTATTTGTATGTGCCTACATGTGTATGTACCTACTTGCACCTAAAGAGTTGCCTGTTATAAGACCATACTAATATGGTAATAGTCTAAGTGACGATTAGGAGTAGTAGAGGCTTGGAATTTGATCGTATCATTTGTCCTGCTAATCGTTTTGTGAATTGTCCGGATGCATGTAAAAACCGCTTCATGATCAAGAGGTTAACCCGAGTCTGTCGCCAGTCACTATAAGTTACAACTTCCAATCCTCACTTTTTGCCTTGGTGGAACTCCATACTCACTTCAGTGTCTCGTCCTCGTCACCTGTTGCTTTTATCGAACAATCAGATCGTGTTGCTTGCGAAGCTTGACATGATTAACGCTGCCTTTGCCCTTTGGTACATATTTCGGAGGAGAACGTGAGGCACCTTTTGTCCAACTAATACTAGTGTCCGATTTTAAAAAGTTCATTCTGTGTCCAAAAAATCTCATAGAAATTTCCAAAAATGATTCGGATCTATTGTTGAAGTTCGCCGGAAGTACAAAAGCACCACAAACATAGTAAAAAATACATTGAGATTTCAAGACAACCGAACGAGCACTACCGCCGTCAGAACGAGGCACCGACGCACCGATGTCGCTAATCCTCTACCGGAGCCGGCTTGACCTTATCGATGATAGTTGGGAAGTCTTCGTGCACATGCCCCTAACAACTTGTTTGGCAAATCTACGGAAAGGGAATGAGAGTTTAGAGGCGAGAGTTTGTTTAGGGGTTAGGCTTGGCAAATACTTCCTCCGTCCCAAAATTCTGGTCTTCGATTTATCTAAAAATGAATGTATCTAGTCACATTTTAGTGTTAGACACTTCCCTATCTAGACAAATCTAAGACAAGAATTTTGGGACGGAGGGAGTAGATTATTAGTCCACATCCCACGTTTGGTTGTGTGATGGGAATTTACTGGCCTTTTTGTTATCTCAGTCGTGCGCAACAGAACTATCTTTTCCCTAATCCCTATCCCCGACTGAATTACCAGGTCGCATCAGGGAAGAGATCTGGGGGAGTTGACCATTTTAATTCCCCTTCCCCCACCCACATTAACTCCCATGTCCACGAAACAATCAAAGGATTGTACCTCTCATGTCCCATAAACTCTCTTTCCCTACCTGCAATTCCACCCAACCAAACACGCTGCAAGGACCAGCGCCCTGGAGCACAGTCATCGTCGTTGAACCCCTGAATAGATCTGATACACACCTGACACTAAATGTTGCAACATGACGAGAAACCCCGACCACATTGTCCCAAGGAAACGGCGGGAATCTACATCGGAGCTCCGCCGACTACGTCCATATGGCCGAACTCGAGGAGAATCAGAGATAAAAAAATGTTCATACGTTCAAAATGTGTTCATGATTTTTTTTTAATGTTCACAAAAGTGAAAACTTTTGTTCACTTGATTAGTAAAAAGTGATCTAAACGCTCTTATATTAGTTTATAGAGGAAGTATGTAAGAAAAGTTCATTTTTTATACGAAACATGTTCAATGTGTATTCACAGATGTCAACATGCATTTAAAAAAATGAAATAACA
This sequence comes from Secale cereale, assembly GCA_902687465.1. Classification (NCBI taxonomy): domain Eukaryota; kingdom Viridiplantae; phylum Streptophyta; class Magnoliopsida; order Poales; family Poaceae; genus Secale; species Secale cereale. The sequence goes on from LR738716.1 coordinate 13,801,673, forward strand.
AACATAAAGAAAGAAAAAAGAAGCAGGAAAAAGGAAAACTAGAAATTAGAACGTGAAGGAAAACGATGAAAACCGATAGAGAAAAACACAGAGACGAGGAAAAACGATGAAAAAAGTTAGAGCACTATATAGCTTCTCTAACATCAATATCCAGTTCCGTTTGGCCGGTCCATTTCACCGATCACTTGACGTAGCGAGCCCCGTAGCATCTGCGGCTCTCTACAGCTGCAAAAAGAAGCCACACGAGTCCGTCCATGGCGACATGGCCGAAGAAGCAGCCAACCCATCATGCGCTGGCCTAGGGTGCTGCAGCTGCATGCACGGTACTATTATAAACTAGCAGTTTCCTGCGTCGATAACAAGGCATGCTCTGCCGTCTGCTAAAATAAATCTAGATACATCCATTTCTATGACAAGTAATTCCGAACGGAGGGAGTAGCAGTTTCCTGCGTCGATAACAAGGCATGCTCTGCCGTCTGCTAAGGAGAGCCAACAGCTTACAATGGCGTCTAGCAAGATTGCTCTGCCGTCCGCCGTCCTGGTGCTCCGGCTCCTCACCCTCGCCCTCCTCGCCACGTCTCTCGTCCTCATCTTGGTCGACAAGTTCCACGTCTCTGACGCCGAGGCTATTCTCTTGGACGTCCAGGCCAAGGAGATCACCTTCAAGGACGTCTACGCGTACAGTTACTCTTGTTCGTGTTTGCCATGTACTCCGCATATTAGATTTGTGTCAACAATTTAGAAGAGCTGTTTGTAACACATAAGTACCACTATATGTAGCATGCATGTGGTTTCATGTCCTTGTTATTCTCGGCTTAATTATTTAGGTATGTGGTGGCTATCGCTGTTGCTGGGTGCGTCTACACCCTGCTGCAGACACCGTTTGCGGCAGTCAGCATCGCCAGAAGGAAGACGATGATCGGAGGCAGCGAGGGCGTCGCCTTGCTCCTCATATGCGCCGACGTGGTAAGAAGATTAGCTACGGCGCTGCCTTATTTGAAATCCTTCCCAGTTACTCCCTCCGTCCAAAAATACTTGTCATCAAAATTGACAAGAATGAACGTATCTAAAACTAAAATACATCTAGATACATCATCTTTTATTCATTTTGATGACAAGTATTTCCGGACGGAGGGAGTACATATCGGTTGGTTTTGATCGACGATCAAACCATCCATTACGTGCAGGTCTGCGCACTGGTGATCGCCACGGGCGCGGCCGCCGGCTACGGCTACACTGTCGACGCGAAGAGCAACGCCGACTCCACGTACCGCAGCTGGGAACTGTTTGCTGCCGCGACCTGGAGTCTGATTCCCCCTGAGGTCACCCAGCTCCACAGGGACATCGGCAGGTTCTTCATGCTGGCCTTCTCCTCCGCCGGGCTCATGCTGCTCGCCGCCGCCTGCATGGCCCTCGTCATAATGATCTCCGTCTACGCGCTCGTCCCAAGATGATTCGGACCAACAGGTCTTCAATCGGATTTCCTCGATCATGTGGTTCTACTTGATCAACACATGCATAACTGTCTTTTGGAGAACAAATAATGAGAAATATTATTGGCGACGCCCGCCTGCCTAGCAAAAGCCAACACATTAAAACCAAAAAACTTGTCCCAACTTTCAGGATTTCGAACCCTCATAAACTTCAAAAATTGAAAAGTAAAGAACAAAAATATAGTTTCGAACATTCAAAGTAATTAAATATATTTTTTCTAAACCTTTTGAAATTCCGTAAATTAAAAATTGTATTTCTAAACTTTGCTTTAAAAAAATTCAAACTTCTTAGTTTTTGAACTTGCACACATAAATAAAGAAGGGAAAAAGCCTTGTGTGGGCCCACTGTGTGTGTGAGAGAGAGGGGGGGGGGGGAGAAAATACACCGATTTTTTTATTGACAGTAATTAGTACTGCAGCAATTAGAAAATTGATAATGGGTGGGCCAAAATTTGAAAAATAGGAAGTGTTGAGTAAATAGGCAATTTTCCGATTAATTTAATCCACGAATTAACTACTAGCATGGCATTGACACAAGTAATAGCATACTGATATTCAATCATGCAAACACATACTACGCTAATTGTAGACAGATCTACGTATAACGCTAGCATGCCTAAAACAGAAAACAGTAGGAGCGGGATAAACGAGTTATACCCTCCAGTAGGCCATGCAGAGGCCGCAGCAGCGGTGACGGCAGCAGCGTCCTCGGCTGCCTTCTTGTCGGCTTCGATCTTCTGGGCGGCGGCACGTTCGGCGTCGGTGGCCATGGTGATGACGAGGGCGACGCGGACGTAGAGGAAGTAGATGAACGGCGAGCAGTCGCGTAGTCGCTTCCCAAAAACCTATTCGCCCCTCTCCCATACAGGATCCAGAGAGGCGAGGCTTCGGAGACCTGCTCTCCCGTCGACCGTGTACGCGGCGGACGGGATGGAGTCACCGGCGGCAGCAGCAGCAAAGGGACGACAGCGGGCGTGGAGGCAGATGCGTTCTGTGTTTCGGCGGCTAGGGTTGGCAGCGCCCCACATATATATGTGCGGCCGCGCGTGGAGAAACGTGGGCCGAACCCACGTCCAAGTCGGTAGCCCACGATCCGACGTCTCAGATCGTGGCCCTACCTGTCAAAGACTCTCCGTTCCTGACCGGCAAAAAGAAGCGCATAGGAGTGAGCTCGGCTCGGCTCAATCCCGCAACCCGCGGCGCGTCGTGACGAGGCGTGGCGTGGCGAGGCGAGCGGAGGAGTGCGCGAGGGCCTCATCTCTTCTCAAGCTCCAATAGCATGAGGGAGAGAATCCCTTATAAACCACTCCAACTCTCCTTCCACTAGCATGGTGGGACTAAACTTCCCACCACTTTGTCATGCCACCTACATGGGCCCTTAGAGATCAAATCTGAAATTGTCATATGGGCTCTAGGCCCATCTCAGATTTCAACAGGAAGGACACTATGCACAACGGCGTCCAGGCTGGACGCTATTGTGAATGACGTCCAAGCTGGACGCTATTATAAACTACGTCCAGTTATGTGGTTCGATCAGGTGCTCTTATTTAAGTATACTGAGAGTATTTCCTCTAATAGATTTAATATGTGAGTTTCAGATATTTTGTGATGGTTGTAAGGCATCGATAATTAATCACTGAAACACCCATTTGTACCATTCTAGCACAGTTTGCTTTTGCCAAATTAGACGTAAAATTGTATTACAACACTTGAATGTATGTATTTCTAACTCATTAGCTACCAAAACGGTGGCAAGCAAGTCTAATTGTGCATTCTACACCTGTGACTTAATTGCTTTCTGGGCTGCCTTGAGGGCGAAAGTGTGCTCCGGTACTATCCTTTGCAACTAAGAATACAGCTCGAGTGGTGAGCTAGTCAGGAGACTTCCCCTCTCTCTTATGGGTCGCTCCCTCGAGCTACCGGAGGTTAACCCTAGCCATCGTCATTGGGGTTCCCCCTCCCCCTCTCCCTCCTCCCTAGTCGTTGCCAGAGGGCACGTTCGCCCCGTCAGCGTAGGCGGCAGGGATGTTTTCTGTTCCATGCACAGAAGGTCGGGCGCGGGCCAGTTCGGGCAGGCATGGATGCCACGTTGGACAAAGGGCGCGGGGTGCACCGAAGCGGCCACAAACGGCGTCGAGGCGGCCGTGTGACGGTTGGCGGGTGGCGTGGGCTGCGGGGCACGTCGACGCGGGCTACAGACGGTGACCCCTGCCATGGACATGAAGGTGGCATGGTGTCCAGTGTTCGGCTAACCAATAGTGGTCTCGGAGGCAGAGAGTGCATGCTAGAGGTAATCATTGTATGGCTTGCACAAGGCCGGCGACAGAGGCAGCCATGGACGTTGTTACCTTCCTGAAGGCGGCATTGTGGCTACTCTCCTGCTTCGTTTGCTCTAGGTGAAAACCATGATCTTTTTGGATCAGCGGTGGCGGTGCTCCAGTGTGGTACCCTTCCTAAAGGCACTGTCTTTGAGCCCACAGTTCGTCGGGCGCAACATCGTTTCTTTGTGACGCCTCTATCACCGTCAAGCACTCTGGTCGCTTCTCGCGGAACTCTCTTTGTATTCTTGTTGCGAGTTTGGAGTGGGTTGTGGTGGTGTCGCTGTTTT